>LR738712.1:401601415-401780767 GCA_902687465.1 Secale cereale | reverse complement strand
AAAATATGAAAAAAAAATACTAATGGCGCACCGTGGGAGTGGTGCGCCATTAGTAAGTTGAACTTACTAATGGCGCACCACTCCAATGGTGCGCCATTAGTATTTTCTTTTTTCATACTTTGTTTTTATTTTTTTAATTTTATTTTCAAAAAATACTAATGGCGCCATTAGTATTTTTGAAAATAAAATTAAAAAAACAAAATTTGAAAAATTTTTACTAATGGCGCACCGTGGATGTGGTGCACCATTAGTAGTTGAACTACTAATGGCGCACTATCCACTGGTGCGCCATTAGTAGTTTTGAGAAAAATATGAAAAAAAATTATTACTAATGGCGCACCACGTCAACGGTGCGCCATTAGTATTTGGATACTAATGGCGCACCAACACATGGTGCGCCATTAGTATATACTAATGGCGCACCGCATGTTTGGTGCGCCATTAGTGTCAATTCCATCTATAGCCCTTTTCCTAATAGTGTCCTATGCTTAATGCTTGTCACTAGGGCCCGAGTGCCATGATTTCAGATCTGAACCTATTATGTTTTCATGAATATATGTGTGTTCTTGATCCTATCTTGCAAATCAATAGTCACCTACGATGTGTTATGATCCGGCAACCCCGAAGTGACAATAATCGGGACCACTCCCGGTGATGACCGTAGTTTGAGGAGTTCATGTATTCGCTATGTGTTATGCTTTGGTCTGGTACTCTATTAAAAGGAGGCCTTAATATCCCTTAGTTTCCACTAGGACCCCACTACCACGGGAGGGTAGGACAAAAGATGTCATGCAAGTTCTTTTCCATAAGCATGTATGACTATATTCGGAATACATGCCTACATTACATTGATGAACTGGAGCTAGTTCTATGTCACCCTAGGTTATAACTTTTACATGATGAATTGCATCCGACAATAATTCCCTATCACCGATCCAATGCCTACGAGCTTTTCACATATTGCGTGTTGCTTATTTACTTTTCCGCTGCTATTGTTACGAAAACCACAAAAACACTACCGTTACTTTTATTGCTGTTACCACTATTATCATATTACTTTGCTACTAAACTACCTTGTTGCAGATACTAAGTTTCCAGGTGTGCTTGAATTGACAACTCAGCTGCTAATACTTAAGAGTATTCTTTGGCTCCCCTTGTGTCGAATCAATAAATTTGGGTTGAATACTTTACCCTCGAAAACTGTTGCGATCCCCTACACTTGTGGGTTATCAGACTATTACAAAGCAAACCGGCTAAATACGTATCTCAATTGGAAGGTGCCTCTCTGCAGGATCATAGGATATGTGTCCGAACTCTGCTATCTACTATATTTCGCTGAGATCGCATATTCCGATTGACATGAAAAAGGGCAGCATAGCAGGCCTAGCTTGGCCCATTGCAGTGCAACTTTATTTTTTGCGTCTCGCTCGGTCCAGGACAGATGAACGTAAAATATTAATACCACCTTGGATAGTAAAAAAACTCAAAAAAATTATATAGATGAACGGATGAAAAAATTGGAGAAACGCACCTTGCTTTATTAGTAGGTATAGATTTTTATTCGTCACATATTATGAGTTTTGCTTGGAGCGTCTTGTATGATATGAGTCTTGGCTTGTTTTTATTTTTTATTTTTAATAAGTATCCTTGTTGTACACACCTATTTGGATAGCCAAATTAAGCTATGCTTGCTCCTGTGCTTCACTTCATTTTTTTAGAGCCATGGAATTGCTTTAGTGCTTCACTTATATCTTTTTGAGCACGCGGTGCTTTGTTATATTTGAAGAAATTCTCTCTTGCTTAACTTAGATTAATTTGAGAAAAAGTAATATGATGCTCATGTTCTTCACTTATATTTGCTTGAGCTTATCAAAAGAAATATACGAAACTAGTTCCAAAGTGATAGATATCCAAGGAGGGTATTATAAAAACTTTCGTGAAGATCATTGGACAAAATAAACTTGATTATTTGTAATAGTTTAGAGATATGATGATAGTAATATGTGAGCCATGTTAATGAATAATTATGTTTTAGTAAGAATATTGATGTTAAGGTTTGTGATTCCCTATGCAAGAACAAAAGTCAATAGTCATGCAATGAAATTACATCGTACTTGTTTTGCATTATTCGGTGTTAGTTATGTCTATTGTTCTCTTATGATGGTGTTTTGTTCCTTGATTGGTCGATTCTCAACCTCTTCCTAGCCTCCACCTTGTACTAAGTAGAAATACTACTTGTGCATCCAAATCCTAAAACCCAAGTTATGCCAAATGAGTCCACCATACCTACCTATATGGGGTATTTCGATGTCGTTCTAATCAAATTTGTATGTGCCAACTCTAAATTCAAAATATATTTCTCTTTTGTGTGCCCATGCCGCTCATGAAGCGGCGAAGGGTGGCTAATATTTTCATGCTAGATGTGTTATTCTCCAGATGAGTTTTTATTCACTTGTCATTGCACGAAAGTATTGCGGTAACAGGGATTCCCAGCACCAAAATGAAAATGAAAATTTACTTTATGTTGTCAAATAATAAATTCCTTGGAAGGTGTTGGTATGGAGGGAAACTGTGGATACGGCTAGCCATGGCTTGTGAAAGTTTGGTCGAAAAAGGAATACACTTTATTTTATGTTTGGGAACCACCTATGATATATCTAGCATGGAAAGTGTTGGGAACTCTAAGTCATGGTCGTTGACAGGAAAAGCATGCGACCCAAAATAATTATATCTATCAATTTAAGCTTTGACCTGTGGGACCTCTACAAATCCCTACTTCCCTCTGTGACGGGCCTATCTTTTTAGTTTATGCATTTTTTATTTTTTATTTGAGTCTCCATCTTGTCTTATAAAGCACCAACTACGGAACACTATTATCATACTTGAGTATTCGATGTGTCACATCCCTAGTTCTGGTATGACCTAGACTAGCTAGTCATGTGTGCATCATGTTTAATTTTTCAATGAATTTGAAATGGGGACATGTGAAAGCCTCAGAAATTATTTCTGGAAATAACCAAGATAAAAATTGCTCCAAATAGGTCCAAGAAAATGTTCAGGTTTCTCTCTGAAAATATTGGCCAGGGGTAAAGTTCAAACCAATATTTTTAGGAGCTCGTAAATATTTATTTTGCGCATTTGCAGTTAATGCAATAACTATTTGCATTGGATTTATATTTGCTATATACTTAATATAAGTCCAATAATTCTGTAAATTTGTGTGGGGCTCTGGAATAGCCCAAATAGCCCACACAATATTTGTCAGAAGCAGTAAATTTGATTTCGTTTGAAAACTAAATCGAAAACAAATTACAGAAAATAGAAAACAATAGAAACAAAAAGGGAACATGAGCTAACCTAGGAGCCCACTTACCACGCAGCCCAAGTAGACGGCCCAACCCACAAGCCGCCGCACCGTCTTCAACCTCCTGCCAGTAGGTAGGAGGGTGTGTGCCCGACGCGCGCAGCGCCACCTCCACCCTGCTTGCTTCTCCACTAGACGGTCTAGACACTGTGGAGGCGCCACACTACCCCCCCTGAACCCCCTCGTCCTCTCTGCACTCACTTTCCCCTCTTCTACTCTCTCCCCTCAGCGTGCCCGAGCGCCTTGCAGCGCGCTGCCCCTCCCCGACGTCCCACCGTGCTCCTCATGATCATCCGAAGTGCCCAGGAGCTCCGCCTCAACCACCACTTCCTCGTCGCCGAGACACGTGAGTCGGGAAGCCCTATGTCGTCCTGAACACCGTCGTCTTCTTCCGCGGGATCCGGCGACCGCCGTCACTGCTCAGTCGTCTGCAGACCTTCCCTGAGCACGCCGAGCACTTCAATCGACGCGCTGTGAGCCTCTGGTCATTGTCCCCCTAACGCCGCGTCCTTTTGCACACCATAGCCGTCGTGTTCATCGAGGCCGAAGCTCACCTCCGCTCGAGCTCGTCGACGTTGTCACTCCGGTGACCCTTTGGTCATGCTAGCAAGCCCAACAGCCTTGTTAGCACGTGCAACCGCCTTATATGCCAAGAAACGCATGCCTTGCTCACCGTAGTGACGAATCCGTCGACGCCCGAGATCCGGGCGCCGCTGCAGTGCTAGCCATCGGCGTTTCCGGCCACCCTAGGCCCCGAGACCACCACCATCCGACACGGCGCATCGCCAGCGTCCTAGAGATGCCCTCAGCGCATCGATCCGAGCCCCGTGAAGGTTTTCCGAGCACCTCCAGCATCTCGGGCCTCGCTGGCGGCTAAACGCCGGCAGGTTTGACCCGTTTTGACCACTGACAAACTTAGCTGAGTCACTGACGTGTGGGCCAGTCCCCCCATGGTTAATTAAATTAACCACCAAATTAGCACTAACAACCACTGTTAGCTAGATGTGACACTGACTAGTGGGTCCCACTGGTCAGGTTTGACTTAGGCCGCCGGTTGACGTGCTGATGCAGTGCTGACGTAATGCTGACATAGTAATGGACTTTTCTAGATTTAATATTATTCAGGAAATTCCAGAAAATAGTGTAAACTTCTAAAAATCATAGAAATTAATGTGTAACGCCAAATGAAAAGATTTATATATGAAAAATGATCAGAAAAATCCAATCTATCCATCTGTACCTTTTCCATGCATGTTAGAACAACTTATAGCTGCTGTTTAGGACCAATCATATAAATGGCATTTGAATATCCACATATGGAGTTTGAATTTGAATCTTGGATTCAAACCAACACCATTTAACCCGTTGCCAGTGGTTGTGTTCCTTCTCTGTTGCCGGTGGTTGTCCCCTCTCGATAGACGTGTTCCGACGATGAGTTCGATGACACCGATGAAGAGCTATACTATCTTCAGAAGTGCCAGGAAAGCAAAAACCCCTTGTTCATTCTGATACAATCCAACTCTCTTGCTCCTGCTCTCTTTTATTGCATTAGGACAAGAATGATTCATCTATTACATGCTGTGGTAGTTGAACCCCTTTTCCTCTGCATGACCTATTATTGCCATGGTAAATAGATGAAACCCACTAGCATGAGTAGGAGGTGTTTGAGCCCTGGTATGCTTACTCATTCATGCTTGTTTGTCATGCCTTCTACTGCTTAGAGTTGAGTCAGGTATGATTCATCGAGGATGAATTGGAATGGTGATGAACATGTCCTACTTGTGTGAGCTAAGTGTGTGAACACGATTTGGTAAAGGTAGCAGTGGAGGCCATGTAGGAGTACATGGTGGGTTGTCTCATTGAAACCGTCCTCAGGAACTGAGTTTTGTGTTTGTGATCCATGAACAACTACTACCACGCATTGGGCCCAAAACCAGTGGACCCTCTCGACTTATTAACCGCCCATGTCCTGTGTCTGGGAGTTGCAAGTAGTTTCTGGTGTTTGTAGTATGCTGGAGGTCATGCGCAGTGCTGACCTGAGGGATGGGCTGTGATGCGGTAGGCACGTGGCCCGGTGTACTGGGACGCTCGTTTGGTGCCTCGGGAACCCTGCACACATCGTTCAGGGTCGTATGTGGAAACCTCGGCCGGACTCCCTGCGTATGAAAACTGAATTGGCGATAAACCTGGACTAGGGACTTTTGTGGTTAGTCAGGTTGTTTTCGACACCCTCGCCAGGCTTCCGCTTGAAGGTTGTCAAGATACATAACGTGTACATGGCGGTAAGTGGTGAGAGCGTGTGTGAAGAAGTACACCTGAAGGGTTAACATCATCTATTCGAATAGCCGCGTCTACGGTAAAGGACCTCTGGGTTGCTTATACAGTTCATAGGCAAGTGAAAGTGGATACTCTAATATGCGCAAGATAAGCGTGAATGCTATGGATGGCGTTCTCGTAGGGAGACGAGAGCGGATCCTTAGTTGTGTATTGATATGGTGAATATGTGCACTCGTGTGTGCCTCCTCGGAAGTGTTACTTGCAGTTGTAGTTCAGGATAGCCAGCGAGTCAAAGCTGGCTTACTGTAGTTAAACTCCACCACCCCCTTTGTTGATACTTATGCATATGTAGCTAGTTCTGATGAAAGTCTTAATGGGTATATTTGTACTCATGTTTGCTTAAATTATGTTTTTGCAGACAGACTTCAGTCTCGCTAGTAGTTCCGCGTGGACTTCGACGTTTAGCTCGTTACCTCAGCTGCGATCTTGTGCCCTCGGCAGGGTCTTGTAGATAGTCAGGCTTCTCAGCCTTTTCATTTGTAGTTGTGTGTACTCACATAAGTTAAGCTTCCGCTTGTGCTTGTTGCTTGTGTGACTTGAATGCTGGGTCATCAGACCCATGTTTGTAATATCCGACTCTTCGGAGCCTCATGAATAAATAATTGTAGAGTTTTATTTTGATGCCATGTTGTATTTGCACATATCGAGCATATTGTGTGTATGATTTGAAATGCTTGGTATGTGTGGGATCCGACATCCTAGTTGTTTATCCTTGGTAGCCTCTCTTACCGGGAAATGTCTCCTCGTGCTTCCACTGAGCCATGGTAGCTTGCTACTGCTCCGAAACACTTAGGCTGGCTGGCATGTGTCCTTCTTTGTTCTTGTGTTTGTCCCTTCGTGGAAATGTCACACGGTGTCTACCGGAGTCCTGTTAGCCTGCTACAGCCCAGATTCTCCGGAGTCCTGTTAGCCCAGCTGCTACAGCCTGGATTCACTCGCTGATGACCGACATGTTCGTTGCTGGGTCTTGTATGCATGTCCTTGTAAGTTAGTGCCACTTTGGGTTTACGACTAGTCATGTTGGCCCGTGTTCTCTGTCATATGGATGCTAGCGACACTATCATATACGTGAGCCAAAAGGCGCAAACGGTCCCGGGCCAGGTAAGGTGGCACCCGTGGGAATACCGTGCGTGAGGCCGCAAAGTGATATGATGTGTTACATGCTAGATCGGTGTGCCTTAGGATCGGGGTCCTGACAATTTTGGTATCAGAGCCAGACTGCCTGTAGGATTACCAAGCCAAATTGGTCGAAGTTGAGTCTAGAAATGCTTTAGTTATATAAGGGAATTGTTTGTGGAAGGGAACATAAGGATCTTTTTACTCCTTTACATCATGCCCTTCTAATCCGAGTCATCCTATCTTTCCTACGGGGTTAAGCAAACAATTCTTTCTATTCTTTCTATCAGATTCACGTGGTACTAATCCGTAGACTCTTATAGGATTGTTGGTTCCAAGCCTCAGTTCAGTTTCTACTACTTCAGTATGTTGACAGTTGATCTCGGAACCTTGATATTGTGATTCTGAGTGGTTATGCCACCATTTTTGCAGAATGTCCCAATCTTTATGAGCATTTACAACTGTTATGCTGTCTGAGTCATCCCAGGTTTCTTACTAGTCTGGTGCATTTGCAAATCCCTTCCTCCCGTTCCCGATGTCCATTTAGGCCAGTTTAGCCACACTAATCAGTGAATTGAGGTGCTTCATTGCCTTAGTATATATGTTGGAGCTATTATAATGACCCTAGGTGTCTTAGAGGATCACGTAGTAATCTAGCCATGTTTTGTATTCCTAGTGTGATGATTCTGGCCATTATTCTTGAAAGCATCCCGTGATGCCATTTAGTTAGTAGGCAATCTATTCCTGGGTTTTTGAACCCGAGATTCACTCTACTTACCTCGTGTTGATAGTGTTTGCTAGTTCCTTTAGGATATTAGCAATCTTTGTGATTGTCCTTCAGGTCCGTGGTATTTTCCTCTTCCAAATACCATGAACTACTTATGGCAGAAGTTCCTCGTTGAATCGAAAGATCACAACTAGAGTGCTCTTGATGAGTTCTCGATTCTATGTTGTGACTCTGCCAGTTCTACCTTTCTGCATGGGTTATCTAGAAGAAATATGTTGAACTCGTTTGACATGCTAATCTATGCACCCACTACTCAGAAAATCTTATGTTCCTTTGAGTTGGCTCTCTTTAGTTGTATTCTGACCTCCGTCTATCATTTGACAGTCAAGAACATGTCATGCATTCATGCTCATCGATACCTCATATTCTTGTGGTCCGTCAAGCCATTCTATTCCAGAATGACAAGGAGAAACAAACTCCAGTACCTCATCCATATCTAGGATTGGGTCAAAGCAGATGTATTCCGTAGACCAAAATGCCAAGCCAACTTTTGTTCAGTTCTACCTTGGAGTATTACCCCTTTATGTCAAGAATATCAAAGGAATTGCACAACCTATTATCAACTCTTGATATTGTGATACTTCTCACCATTATCATTCATTTCTCGGTCTCCGTGTTATTGTAGCTGGAATGCCGACAAGTGAACTATGATGTGTGAAATGAATACTCGTAGCAACCCCTTTGCTTGGTAGTTTAATGGACGATAAATTCATTCATAGCATGTTGGTTACTAAACCATCATTCTAAGATTGATCGTGGTACCTAGACCTTATTTACGTTGCACTCTTTGATCAATGGTTTAGGATTATGCAAATCCCTCACTCTTTTGATCATATCGTCTTGCCCTGAAAAACAAGATTGTTCTCAAGCTAAGAGACATATTTGTGGTTCGTGATTTTTCGGATTTCTTCTCAGAAGTATCACCATGTCGTACCCTGACCGCTATGTTGAGTTTCTAATCGTGTTGGTCTATCTATAAAGCACCCTTTCTCCAAGGATCTGTGTTGGATACTCCTGAACTAGTTGGATAAGCTAAACAATAGCTTGAAGAGTTGGAAGATAAAAGACTTATCTGACTTAGTTCATTCCAAAGGGATATCCTTGTGTGTGTGTATTGAAAAATATGATATCTTCATTTATTGATCCTCGTTATCAGTTGTCGGTGCTATTATCTTATCCAATCTTTGATTTGACTGTGGGCTATCATCAAATCAAATCAGAACCAACGATGTTCGTAGGTATTACTCATGGTTGATCCTCGAGCATCCACCATTATATCTTTTGTTCTGACCAATGCTATTGCTTTGCTCACATAATTATGGGATTCCATCTATATGGAAATCTCGATGAATTGTTGTTGAGCCCATCAGTAGCATATTTATCATCTCCATGATTTTGCTGAACATTGAGCTAGTGTTGGAAACTTTTGCAAGCATTTTCTTCGTGTCCGGTTCATGAAGCATCTGTTTGGAGGAAAGAAGTGATTTCCTCTAATTCACGTGCATTCGATGCAAGTTTCCATCGTCAATTCAAGAAAGCTTGTTTTTGCTTCCTATGGAATCATCCCAAGTCAGTCATGCACATGTGCGAAGTATTATGTGGTTTGGAGACTTGCAACCTTCATTCTATATGTATCCCTAGCACACCAACACTGATTGATTTGTTCAAGGAGAAAAAGTTACTTCTTAAGAGCATGCCTTATGCAAGGATTTTGATATCCTCAATGATGGTTCCCCATCGGAACTCGGTAGTGTTTGTTGTAAGACTACTATGTGGTCATGCTTGTTTGGACAGTGTGTTCACATGTGTGTAGCAGAACCAGCTCATGTTTTGGAGCTTACTACCATAGTACATTTCCCGAGAATCTCGCAACGTCGTCTTGTCAGTTTGTGTTGCAAACTTTCTTTTTGAGACATGCTGTCTGAAATATTCCGTTACCAACCAGATCTGAATCTCAGACAAATATGATGGTTGGAACTTTTCCAAGATCTATGATGTAGGTCCCGATAAGGTTGATGTTCTGGCCGACACACCTAGTCAGAAGATCCATCATTGTAGTATCTTGATTGAACTTTTTGACCATCTTCTCCATGAGGATTTCGTGCGACTTATTCTAGAATTTGCTCCTTAGGGATCCTCCTGCTCTCAGTTTCCTCGATTATACCATAACCATTCAAACAGTGGAATCACTCTCGACTGTTGCGTTCCCCCAGTTACTAGAATCATTCCCATCATTTGCATTTTGTACCTAGCTTGCACCCGCAATTGTGCCATTTTACTATGGTTTGCCCTCTCGGTAATTGTTGTTCAATATCATCTTCAAAGGTGGATCACTCATTGCGTTGTCTTCAGCAAGGTAGTCTAGATCGTACATCCTAGTCCAATTCGAGAGATGTTTCAATGTCTCACTCCATGAGTTGATCCTGAGTTGCTCAATCTTCATGAAGATCAATTTTTCTAGAGTTTTCCCCTTCTTCTCGTTATCATGTTGGATGGAGTTCTCAGAGCAAGACGTTGAGAAAAAGATGATGACCGAATCAATGTTCTTATGAGGTGCAACATGGATCATGAAGTTTGTGAGATTTAATGTCCCCTCTGTCTTCTTACCTCACATCTTGAATCCCGGGACGAGATTCTTGTTTAGTGTGGGTGAGTTGTCACATCCTTAGTTCTGGAAATAACCAAGATAAAAATTGCTTCAAATAGGTCCAAGAAAATGTTCATGTTTCTCTCTGGAAATATTGGCCAGAGGTAAAGTTCAAACCAATATTTTTAAGAGCTCATAAATATTTATTTTGGGCATTTGGAGTTAATGCAATAACTATTTGCATTGGATTTATATTTGCTATATACTTAATATAAGTCCAATAATTCTGTAAATTTGTGTGGGGCTCTGGAATAGCCCAAATAGCCCACACAATATTTATCAGAAGCCGTAAATTTGATTTAGTTTGAAAACTAAATCAATAACAAATTACAAAAAATAGAAAACAACAGAAACAAAAAGGGAACATGAGCTAACCTAGGAGCCCACTTACCTGGCAGCCTAAGTAGACGGCCCAGCCCACCAGCCACCGCACCGTCTTCAACCTCCTGCCAGTAGGCATGAGGGCGTGTGCCTGACGTGCGCAGCGCCACCTCCACCCTGCCTGCTTCTCCCCTCGACGGTCTAAATGCTCTAGAGGCACCACGCTACCCCCGAACCCCCTCGTCCTCTCCACGCTCACTTTCCCCTCCTCTGCTCTCTTCCCACAGTGTGCCCGAGCGCCTCGCAGCGTGCCGCCCCTCGCCGACATACCCACTGTGCTCCTCACGATCGTCCGAAGTGCCGAGGAGCTCTGCCTCGACCACCTCTTCTGCCTCACCGAGACACGCGAGTCGGGAAGCCCTGTGTCGTCCTGAACACCGCCGTCTTCTTCCGCGGGATCCGACGATCGCCGTCGTTGCTCCGTCGTCTGCAGGCCTTCCCCGAGCCCGCCGAGCACTTCAATCGACGTTCTGTGAGCCTTTGGTCATTTTCCCGCTAACGCCGCGTCCTTTTGCACACTGTAGCCATCGTGTTCATCGAGGCTGAAGCTCACCTCCGCCCAAGCTCGTCGCCGGCATCACTCCGGTGACCTTTGGTCATGCTAGCATGCCCAACAGCCTTGTTAGCACATGCAGCCGCCGTATATGCCAAGCAACACACGCCTTGCTCACCGTAGCCACGAATCCGTAGACGCCCGAGCTCCGGCCACCGCTGTAGTGCTCGCCGTGGCGTTTCCGGCCACCTCAGGTCCGAAGACCACCACCATCCGACGCGGCACATCACCAGCGTCCTAGAGATGCCCTCGGCGCATCGATCTGAGCCCCATGGAGGTTTTCCGAGCATTTCCAGCATCTCGGGCCTCGTCAGCGGCTTAACACCAGCGGGTTTGACCTGTTTTGACCACTAACAGACTCGGCTGAGTCACTGACGTGTGGGCCAGTCCCCCCATGGTTAATTAAGTTAACCACCAAATTAGCACTAACAACCACCTTAGTTAGATGTGACACTAACAGTGGGCCCCACTGATCAGGTTTAACCTGGGCCGCCTGTTGACCTGCTGATGTGGTGCTGACGCAATGCTGATGCAGTAATGGAGTTTTCTGGATTTAATTTATTCAGGAAATTCTAGAAAATAGTGTAAACTTCAAAAAATCATATAACTTAATGTGTAACTCCAAATGAATAGATTTATATATGAAAAATGATCAAAAAAATCCAATCTATCCATCTGTACCTTTTTCATCCATGTTAGAACAACTTATAGCTGATGTTTAGGACCAACCATAGAAAAGGCATTTGAATATCCACATATGGAGTTTGAATTTGAATCTTGGATTCAAATCAACTCCATTTAACCCGCTGCTAGTTGCATTAGCTCAAATCACAACATATTGACATGTCATGATCATGCATCATATTGTGCATTGCATTGATTGTGTTCCTTCTCTGTTGACGGTGGTTGTCCCCTCTCGATAAACGTGTTCCGACAATGAGTTCGATGGCATCGATGAAGAGCTATACTCTCTTCAGAAGTGCCAGGCAAGGAAAACCCCCTTGTTCATTAAGATACAATCCCACTCTCTCGCTCCTGATCTCTTTTATTGCATTAGGAAAACAATGATTCATCTGTTACATGCTGCAGTAATTGAACCCCTTTTCCACTGCATGACCTGTCATTGCCACAGTAAGTAGATGAAACCCACTAGCATGAGTAGGAGTTGTTTGAGCCCCGGTGTGCCTACTCATTCATGCTTGTTTGTCATGCCTACTACTGCTTAGAGTTGAGTCGGGTCTAATTCATCGGGGATGAATTGGAATGGTGATGAACATGTCCTACTGTGTGTGAGCTAAGTGTGTGAACACGATTGGGTAAAGGTAGCAGCGAGAGGCCATGTAGGAGCACATGGTGGGTTGTCTCATTGAAACCGTCCTCAGGAACTAAGTTCTGTGTTTGTGATCCATGAACAACTACTACCACGTGTTGGGCCCGAAACAAATGGACCCTCAAGACTTATTAACCGCCCATGTCCTCTGTTCGGGAGTTGCAAGTAGTTTCTGGTGTTTGTAGTATGCTGGAGGCTGTGTGCAGCGCTGACCTGAGGGGTGGGCTGTCATGCGGTAGGCATGTGGCCCGGTGTACCAGGACGCCCGTTTGGTGCCTCGGGAACCCCGCACACATCGATCGGGGCCGTATGTGGAAACCTCGGCCGGACTCCCTTCGGTTGGAACCTGAATAGGCGATAAACCTGGACTAGGGACTTGTGTGGTTAGTCAGGTCGTGGCCGACACCCTCGCCAGGCTTCCGCTTGATGGTTGCCGAGATACATAATGTGTAAATGGCGGTAAGTGGCGAGAGCGTGTGTGAAGAAGTACACCCCTGCAGGGTTAACATCATCTATTCGAATAGCCGCGTCCATGGTAAAGGACTTCTTGGTTTCCTGTACAGTTCATAGACAAGTGAAAGTGGATACTCGAATATGCGCAAGGTAAGCGTGAGTGCCATGGATGGCGTTCTCGTAGGGAGACGGGAGCGGATCCATAGTGGTGTATTGATATGGTGAATATGTGGACTCGTGTGCGCCACCTCAAAAGAGTTACTTGCAATCGTAGTTTAGGATAGCCACCGAGTCATAGCTGGCTTGCTGCAGTTAAACTACACCACCCCCTTTGTTGATACTGATGCATATGTAGCTAGTTCTGATGTAAGTCTTGCTGGGTGATACGTCTCCAACGTATCTACTTTTCCAAACACTTTTGCCCTTGTTTTGGACTCTAACTTGCATGATTTGAATGGAACTAACCCGGACTGACGTTGTTTTCAGCAGAACTGCCATGGTGTGGTTTTTGTGCAGAAATAAAAGTTCTTAGAATGACCTGAAATCAACGGAGATTTATTTTGGAATATAAAAAAATCTGCGGAAAGAACCAGACCAGGGGCCCACACCCTGTCCACGAGGGTGGGGGCGCGCCCCCTGCCTCGTGGGCCCCCTGATGCTCCACCGACATCTCCCCTAACTCCATATATTCAATTTCGGGGAGTGAAAAATAAGAGAGAAGGAATTATCGCATTTCATGATACGGGGCCGCCGCCAAGCCCTAATCTATCTCGGGAGGGTTGATCTGGAGTCCGTTCGGGGCTCTGGAGATTGGACATCATCGCCGTCATCACATCAACCTTCCTCCATCACCCATTCCATGATGCTCAACGCCGTGCGTGAGTAATCCCATCGTAGGCTTGCTGGATGGTGATGGGTTGGATGAGATTTACCATGTAATCAAGTTAGTTTTGTTAGGGTTTGATCCCTAGTATCCATTATGTTCTAAGATTGATGTTGCTATGACTTTTCCATGCTGATTGCTTGTCACTAGGGCTCGAGTGCCATGATTTCAGATCTGAACCTATTATGTTTTCATGAATATATGTGAGTTCTTGATCCTATCTTGCATGTCAATAGTCACCTACTAAGTGTTGTGATCCGGCAACCCCGAAGTGACAATAATCGGGACCACTGTCGGTGATGACCGTAGTTTGAGGAGTTCATGTATTCACTATGTGTTAATGCTTTGGCCCAGTACTTCATTAAAAGGAGGCCTTAATATCCCTTAGTTTCTAAAAGGACCCCGCTGCCACGGGAGGGTAGGACAAAAGATGTCATGCAAGTTATTTCCCATAAGCACGTATGACCATATTCGGAATACATGCCTACATTACATTGATGAACTGGAGCTAGTCCTGTGTCACCCTATGTTATAACTATTACATGAAGAATCGCATCCGACATAATTATCCATCACTGATCCAATGCCTACGAGCTTTTCACATATTGCTTGTTGCTTATTTACTTTTCCGCTGCTACTGTTACAATCACTACAAAACTACTATCGCTACTTTTGCTACCGTTACCATTACTTCCATATTACTTTGATACTAAATTACCTTGCTGCAGATACTAAGTTTTCCAGGTGTGGTTGAATTGACAACTCAACCGCTAATACTTGGGAGTATTCTTTTGCTCCCCTTGTGTCGAATCAATAAACTTGGGTTGAATACTTTACCCTCAAAGACCATTGCGATCCCCTACACTTGTGGGGTTATCAAGACTATTTTCTGGCGCCATTGCCGGGGAGCATAGCTATATTGTTTAAGTCACATGTGATTTATATCTATTTATCACTATGAAGAAATTGAAAGACTCAAAAACCAAGATCTTTCCCTCGACTACGAGGGGAGGTAAGGAACTGCCATCTAGCTCTGCACTGGATTCACCCTCTGTTATGAGTAAATTTGCGACACCTACTCCTGCTATTGAATCTGATATGTCGCATGTTCTGGATGATGCCACTTCTGCTATGTATGATGAAACTACTTCTATGCTTGATAATACCGTGCCACTAGGTGAATTTCTTGATGAACAAATTGCTAAGGTTAGAGAGAATGGATTTATTGAAACTGATAATATTGATGAAAGTGATGATGAGGATTCTCCTCGTAGATATGATTGCCTGTTGATCCCGAGGGTTATGTTATGGATGAAGAAATTGCTAGAGACTTTCTTGCTTGCAATGATAGATATGATATTAATGAATTATTAGCTAAGTTGAAGAGAAGTCTTTGAATGCTAGAATGAAATATGACCTTGCTTTTGCTACTTCACCTAACTGTGTTCCTGATAAGGATTATGATTTCTCTGTTAATCTTGAGTTAATCACTTTGGTTAAATCTGATCCTTTCTATGGCTATGAATTTGAAACTGTTGTGGCACATCTTACTAAGCTGAATGATATAGCCACCCTATTCACCAATGAGGAATTTTTTTTTACTACTATATCCTTAAGTTATTTCCGTTCTCTTTAAAGGGTGATGCTAAGACATGGTTTAATTCTCTTGATCCTGGTTGTGTGCGTAGTCCCCAGGATATGATTTATTACTTCTCTGCTAAATATTTTCCTGCTCATAAGAAACAAGCTGCCTTACGGGAAATATATAATTTTGTGAAAATTGAAGAAGAGAGTCTCCCACAAGCTTGGGTGAGGCTTCTCCGGTTACTTAATTCTTTGGCTGATCATCGTCTTAAGAAAAATGAAATGCTTGATATATTTTATAATGGACTAACCGATGCTTCGAGAGACCACCTGGATAGTTGTGTTGGTTGTGTTTTCAGGGAAAGAACAATTGATCAAGCTGAATTGTTATTGAATACTATGTTGACCAATGAAAATAATTGGGCACCTCCTGAAAAAACTCTTAAGCCAACTCCGAAGAAAAGGGGTGCTATGTTCCTCAGTCCTGAAGATATGCAAGAGGCAAAGAAATCTATGAAAGAAAAAGGTATTAAAGCTGAAGATATTAAGAATTTACCACCTATTGAAGAAATACATGGTCTTGATAACACGACACTGGTAGTAAAGGTAAATTCTCTTTATAGATTTGATGAGGGTGATATTCCTCGTTATAAGTCTGCTAGCCAATGCTTAGATGAGTTTGACAATTTTATTGTAAAAAAAGAAAACTTCAATGCTTATGTTGGTAGACAATTGCAATGTAATGCTTACATGATCGAACGCTTGAGTGATTATATGTCCAGAGTTAAAGGTGAATTGAAACTCATTAGTAAACATGATTCTATGGTTACCACTCAAGTAGAACAAGTACTTAAAGCACAAAATGATTTGCTCAATGAATTAAATAGTAAGAAAAATGATAATGCTATTAGAGTTGTGACTAGAGGTGGTAAAACGACTCAGGAACCTTTGTATGCTGAAGGCCACCCTAAGAGAATTGAGCAAGATTCTCAGAGAGCTAATGTAGATGCACCTAGTTCTTCTAAGAAGAAGAAAAAGAAAAATGATAGGACTTTGCATGCTTCTAGTGAACCTGTTGCTGACACACCTGAGAATCCCAATGGTATCTCTATCTCTGATGCTGAAACACAATGTGCTAATGAACATGAACCTAGTGATAATGTTAATGATGATGTTCATGATGATGATGAACCTAGCAATGACAGTGATGTAGAGATAGAACCTGCTGTTGATCTTGGTAACCCACAATCAAAGAATCAACGTTAAGATAAGAGAGACTTTGTTGCTAGGAAGCACGGTAAGGAAAGAAAACCATGGGTTTAGAAACCCATGCCTTTTCCTCCTAAATCATCCAAGAAAAAGATGATGAGGATTTTGAGCGCTTTGCTAAAATGATTAGACCTATATTTTTGCATATGCGTTTGACTGATATGCTCAAAACAAATCCTTATGCTAATTATATGAAAGATATTATCACAAATAAAAGAAAAATACCTAAAGTTGAAATTTCCACCATGCGTGCAAATTATACTTTTAAAGTTGGAATACCAAAGAAACTAGGAGATCCAGGAGTACCCACTATACCTTGCTCCATTAAAATAAACTATGTTAAAACGACTTTATGTGATCTTGGAGCCGGTGTTAGTGTTATGCCTCTCTCTTTATATCGTAGACTTGATTTGAATAAGTTGACACCTACTGAAATATCTTTGCAAATGGCCGATAAATCAACTGCTATACCTGTCGTTATTTGTGAGGATGTGCATGTTGTGGTTGCAAATGTAACTATTTTAACGGACTTTGTTATCCATGATATTCCCAAGGACGATAGTATTTCTATTATCCTTGGTAGACCCTTTTTGAATACTGCAGGGGCTGTTATTGATTGCAACAAAGGCAATGTCACTTTTCATGTTAATGGTAATGAGCATACGGTACACTTTCCGAGGAAACAACCTCGGGTCCACAATATCAATTCTATTGGAAAATTTTCAACGATTACTATTGGAGGTTTTGAATTTCCTCTTCCTACTATGAAGAAGAAATATGATATTATTATTGTTGGGGACATGCATATCCCCATTGAGGTAACCTAGTGTTATTCAAAGATTCTCCGATTTCATGTTATTCGGAAAGAGTTTGTTAACAAGACTTGATCAACCTTGTTAATGGATCCCTTTTGATGAGCACGAGATGGGTGAATTTAGAAAGCACAATCTTCTACACCCTCCTTTTAGTTTCTGTTAATTAGATTAAATAAAGCAAAAATAGTATTTTCTGCCTGTTTTCAGAGTTATCCGTGCAATAAAAAAATACCCCGAAAATAAAAGTTCTCCAAATGCCCCGAAAATGAAATATGATTTTTTCTAGAATATTTGAGAATATTTGGCACTGAGAACACATCAGGGGGAGCCAGTACCTCACCACAAGGGTGCAGGGCGCGCCCACCGCCTTAGGCGCGCCCTCCTGCCTCGTGGGCCCCATGTGGCCCCCCTCCACTTACTCCAGCACCCACACACTCCTTCTTCCTCCCAAAAAATCACCAACCAGCTCAAGCACGAGTTCTAGCTCATCTTGCTGCCATTTTCGATCTCCTTGCTCAAAGCTCCGTTCACAAAACTGTTTGGGGAGATTGTTCTTCGGTAAGTGAGTCCTCGAATGTTCCAATTAGTTTTTGTTCTAGTGATTTATTCATTGCAAATTGTTGCTGCTTAGGTGACCCGTTTCTTGAGCTTGCATGTCAAATTTATGAGGTCCCATGTAGTTCTAATGCATGATATAGTCTCTAGGCACTTGTGGGAGTAGTTGCTATTAGTCTTGTTGAGTTTGATTCAATTTTATTTGAGTTACTAATTTTTTTTGAAATGTTCCAAAAAATATGCATAGGAAAATCTACCAAGGTGGTTCCTAAAGGAAGCAAGGACCAAGGCTCGCGATACGCGAGCCGGACGATGAACTACGAAGGGAAGCTCAAGCGCGGCCCTATGAATGGCCGTTAGAGGAATTTATGATCCGGGCAGGTATTAAGGAAGAATTTTACACGTATGTGCGTAATGCGGATATTGAGGACTTCGAGTCAGATAAGTGCCCCCAATACCAGTACCTAATTGATACCTTTGTGAGAAGGTTTAAATTTACATCTTCACGTAATTCTCCCACTGTCTTGTTTGATCTCTATGATAAATCTTACACTATGTACTTAGAAGATTTTAATGATGCTTGTAAACTCCCATAGTAGGGTAATGTTGGTGAACCTCGCAAATCTGAGTATAAGGACTTTCTAGCTAGTATCATTGTGGGGGAATCTAGAGAAGACATCCAAGTTACCATATGGAGCATTCATTTCCCTGCTATACATTATTTTGCTCTCTCCATCGGTAGATGCATTAATGGTAAGGATGAGGCTTTCCACATGTGCGTACCAGATCTTAGTGTCCTCAAAAGTGTGGTATTACATGATAGACAATATAATTTGGGGGCCATTGTTGCACATAGGTTTCATCCTAACGGTTTAAATGGCGATTTGTTTGGTGGAATTTATGCAATCCGCTTGGCCAATTATCTTCATGTACCCATACATGAGAATGATGTGAAGTTGCCTCCCGCTTTTCTAGATTATAATGCCATGATTCACCATCAGTTAGTTGAGAGGGATGAACAATCCCTCCAGTATCAACTAATCTTTGATAGGTGTCACACTGTCGATATTGCTCTCCCTGATCCTACTTCCTTTGACTTTCAGGCAAAAAGTAGATATACTATAACCAGGGACGAGGCGAACGAGTATGAGGAGACGATGAGGGTAGCTCGTCTTCAGGATGCAGCTCGTCAGGCAGTAGCCGCTGCATCTCAGTACAACCCCAACTACGACTTTGTATATCAGTCAGGCCTGTACTGGCCATAGACCAACTTAGGCCAAAAGCCTAAGCTTGGGGGAGTACGCATTTCTCACTGACATTACATTCATGTTCACACACTTATTCCAGTAGTCGGTGCTCTTTTTCATTGTACTATCCATGCTAGTTTCATTTCTTTTCTTAGTCTTTTTCTTGTGTGTTAGAAAAACCTTAATAAAAACAAAACAAAAATTAGTTGTAGCCTTATAGCTAGTTTACTTTCCATGCCTATAGTGGTAGTAATTAAAAGAAAACCCCCCAAAAAAGATTTCTCGTTCTTCTTTTGCTTGTTGGGAACTTTCCCGTGTAAATAGTTTCTTTTCTTTTCTTTGGGGGTCAAGAGGAGAAGACCATGATGAAAATGTTTAGTGGCTCTTATATGCATTACTGTTGATTTAACCATGAGCCACATTACTTTGTCTTCTCTCTTGTATTAAATGCTTGCAGATTCCAGCTTGGTCCAATGCACGTGCACTATTGTTATTATCCACACCATTCGGTCGTGCGAGTGAAAGGCGATAATGACGATATATGATGAATTGACTGAGATGAGAAAATGTGGTATGAACACGACCTCTCTTGTTTTTGTAAATATGCTAGTTCATCATTCCAGATTCAGCCTTTTATGAATGAAAATGCTTACAATGACAATTAGAGATCATAACTGCTCATGCCATGTTTAATGAGCTAGGAGTTTATAATGGTTTACCTTGTGTGCCAACATGATATTAAAATGGTTGTGATGTGGTATGATAGAGTGGTATCCTCCTTTGAACGATTCAAGTGGTTTCACTAGGCACATGTTCATGCATGTAGTTGAAACAAAATCAACATAGCCTCCACGATATTTATTTTCATGGTGATTTATATCCTACTCATGCTTGCATTCATTGTTGATTAATTTTAATGCGTGTTCATGACTATTGTCGCTCTCTAGCTGGTCGCTTCCCATTCTCTTTCTAGCCTTCACTTGTACTAAACGGGAATACTGCTTGTGCATCCACTTCCATAAACCCCAAAGTTATTCCATATGAGTCCACTATACCTTCCTATATGCGGTATCTACCTGCCGTTCCAAGTAAATTTGTATGTGCCAAACTCTAAACCTTCAAATGATATTATGTGTTGTATGCTCGAACAGCTCATGTATCAACTAGGGTTGTCTATGTCTTCCATGCTAGGTTGGTTATTGTCACGATGAGTGGACTCCGCTCATCATTCATGAGAAAATGGCTGGTAACCGGGATGCCCAATCCCATGCACAAATCATAATAATTAAACAAAACTCCCCCAGGGCTGTTGCTGGTTTGGACGGTACTCGTTGTTTCGGGTCAGCCGTGGAGTGTGCTTATTGGTGGTTGGGGAGTATAAACTTTACCATTATGTTTGGGAACCGCCTATAATGTGTGTAGCATGGAAGACATCGAGATCTCTTGGTTGTTATGTTGACCATGAAAGTATACCGCTCAAAATATTATTCATCTCTATTTCAAAATCAAGCTCTGGCACCTCTACAAATCCGTGCTTCCCTCTACGAAGGGTCTATCTATTTACTTTTATGTTGAGTCATCATCCTCTTATTAAAGAGCACCAGCTGGAGAGCACCGCTGTCATTTGCATGTATTGCTATTAATTTGCATTGAGTATGATTGTGACTGGATCTCTTTTACCATGAATTACAGTGTCTAGTCAGTCCTTGATGTTCAAAGGTGCTCTGCATTTATGTTTTGCGGTCTCAGAAAGGGCTAGCGAGATACCATCTTGTTATATCATATTATGATTGTTTTGAGAAATTCTTGTCATCCGATATTTATTATTATTGCTCGCTAGTTGATTATGCCATTGATATGAGTAGACATGAGACCTGAAAGTTATTGTGAATGTGGTTAGTTCATGATCTTGCTGAAAACTTGAATGTTGGCCTTACATATTTACAACAACAAGAGCAAACAGAGTTTGTCAAAGTTTTTCTTTATCACTTACAGTTTATCAACTGAATTGCTTGAGGACAAGCAAAGGTTTAAGCTTGGGGGAGTTGATACGTCTCCAACGTATCTACTTTTCGAAACACTTTTGCCCTTGTTTTGGACAGTAACTTGCATGATTTGAATGGAACTAACCCGGACTGACGCTGTTTTCAGCTAAACTGCCATGGTGTTGTTTTTGTGTAGAAATAAAAGTTCTCGGAATGACCTGAAAATCAACGGAGATTTATTTTGGAATATATAAAAAATATCTGCGAAAAGAACCAGACCAGGGGGGCCCCACCCTGTCCACGAGGGTGGGGGCCGCGCCCCCTTGGGCGCGCCCCTTGCCTCGTGGGCCCCCTGATGCTCCACTGACATCTCCCCCCACTCCATATATTCACTTTCGGGGAGAAAAAAAATAAGAGAGAAGGAATTATCATGTTTTACCATACGGAGCCGCTGCCAAGCCCTAATATCTCTCGGGAGGGCTGATCTGGAGTCCTTTCGGGGCTCCAGACAGTGGAGATCGTCACCGTCGTCATCATCAACCTTACTCCATCACCAATTCCATGATGCTCACTGTCGTGCGTGAGTGATCCCATCGTGGGCCTGCTGGACGGTGATGGGTTGGATGAGATTTACCATGTAATGAAGTTAGTTTTGTTAGGGTTTGATCCCTAGTATCCATTATGTTCTAAGATTGATGTTGCTATGACTTTGCCATGCTTAATGCTTGTCACTAGGGCCCGAGTGCCATGATTTCAGATCTGAACCTATTATGTTTTCATGAATATATGTGAGTTCTTGATCCTATCTTGCAAGTCAATAGTCACCTACTATGTGTTATGATCCGGCAACCCCGAAGTGACAATAATCGAGAGCACTCTCGGTGATGACCGTATTTTGAGGAGTTCATGTATTCACTATGTGTTAATGCTTTGGTTCGGTACTCTATCAAAAGGAGGCATTAATATCCCTTAGTTTCCAGTAGGACCCTGCTGCCACGGGAGGGTAGGACAAAAGATGTCATGCAAGTTCTTTCCCATAAGCACGTATGACTATATTTGGAATACATGCCTACATTACATTGATGAACTGGAGCTAGTTCTGTGTCACCCTATGTTATAACTATTACATGAGGAATCGCATCCGACATAATTATCCATCACTGATCCAATGCCTACGAGCTTTTCACATATTGCATTTTGCTTATTTACTTTTCCGCTGCTGTTATTACAATCACTACAAAACTACTATCGCTACTTTTGCTACCGTCACCATTACTTCCATATTACTTTGCTACTAAATTACCTTGCTGCAGATACTAAGTTTTCCAGGTGTGGTTGAATTGACAACTGAACTGCTAATACTTGAGAGTATTCTTTGGCTCCCCTTGTGTCGAATTAGTAAATTTGGGTTGAATACTTTACCCTCGAAAACTGTTGCGATCCGCTAAACTTGTGGGTTATCACTGGGTACATTTGTACTCACGTTTGCTTAAATTATGTTTTTGCAGAGAGACTTCAGTCTCGCTAGTAGTTCCGCGTGGACTTCGACGTTTAGCTTGTTACCTCAGCTGCGATCTTGTGCCCTCCGCAGGGTCTTGTAGATAGTCAGGCTTCTCAGCCTTTTCATGTGTAGTTGTCTGTACTCAGACAAGTTAAGCTTCCGATTGTGCTTGTTGCTTGTGTGACTTGAATGCTGGGTCATCAGACCCATGTTTGTAATATCTGGCTCTTCGGAGCCTCATGAATAAATACTTTGAGGTGTAGAGTTTTGTTGTGATGCCATGTTGTATTTGCACGGATGGAGAATATTGTGTGTATGATTTGAAATGCTTGGTATGTGTGGGATCCGACAACCTAGTTGTTTATCCTTCGTATCCTCTCTTACCGGGAAATGTCTCCTAGTGGTTCCACTAAGCCATGGTAGCTTGCTACTGCTCCGGAACACTTAGGCTGGCCGGCATGTGTCCTTCTTCGTTCAAGTATTTGTCCCTTCGGGGAAATGTCACGCGGTGTCTACCGGAGTCCTGTTAGCCTGCTACAGCCCGGATTCTCCGGAGTCCTATTAGCCCTGCTGCTACAGCCCGGATTCACTCGCTGATGACCGACATGTTCTTTGCTGGGTCATGTATGCCTATCCTAAGTTAGTGCCACTTTGGGTTTACGACTAGTCATGTCGGCCCGGGTTCTCTGTCAAATGGATGCTAGCGACACTATCACATACGTGAGCCAAAAGGCGCAAACGGTCCCGGGCTAGGTAAGGTGGCACCCGTGGGAATACCGTGCGTGAGGCCGCAAAGTGATATGATGTGATACATGCTAGAGCGGTGTGACTTAGAATCGGGGTCCTGACAGGATGTAGCTAATATTTGGATGTGCTACATGAATGGATCAATGATCGAGCATGGTGGGCTAGGCATAACTTGCTTTAGTATCGATATTTTGAAAGACATGCTTGTTTGTTGATATTCTTGAGTATTAAAGTGTTCATGTCAAAACTAGACTATTGCTTTGAACCATATAAAAGTCCAAATGACTATGCTATAAAGAAAATAATATGTGATGAAGATGATAGGCAGCATTCCACATAAAAAAATCTATTTTTATCATTTACCTACTCGAGGACCAGTAGGAATTAAGCTTGGGGATGCTAATACGTCTCCAACGTATATATAATTTTTTATTGTTCCATGCTGTCATATTATCCTTCTTGGATGTTTTACAATCATTTTGTATCATCTTTTGGGACTAACCTATTGACATAGTGCCAAGTGCCAGTTGATGTTTTTCCTTATTTTTTACATCGTAGAAAATCAATATCGAACGGATCCAATTATAGCGAAACTTTTTGTGGATTTTTGGGACCAAAAGACATCCAATAGGCCAGAGAAGCACCTGGGGGTGCCCCGAGGGGGGCACAACCCACCAAGGCGCGCTTTGGCCCCCAGGCGCGCCCAGGTGGGTCGTGCCCACCTTGGTGGCCGCCCGCACCGCCTCTTCACTCTATAAATAATCCAATATTCTAGAAACCCTAGAGGAGTCGACGAAGTTTTATTCCAGTCGCCGCAAGTTCCAGAACCACGATATCCAATCTAGAGCCCTTTTCCGGCACTCTGTAGGAGGCGATCACGATCATGGAGGGTTCATAATCCTCATTGGTGCCTCTCCAATGATGCATGAGTAGTTTACCACAGATCAATGGGTCCGTAGGCAGTAGCTAGATGGCTTCTTCTCTCTTTGTATCTCAATACAATGGTCTCTTGGAGATCTATTTGATGTAATGACTTTTTGCGGTGTGTTTGTTGGGATCCAATGAATTGTGAGTTTATGATCAGATTTGCCTTGATTTAATATCCATTCTTGATTATTATAGCGTCGTATTTCTTCTCCGATATTTGGGTTTTGTTTGGCCAACTTGATCTATTTATCTTGCAATGGGAAGTGGCGCTTTGTAACAGGTTCGACCTTGCGGTGTCCTTTCCATGTGACAGAAGGGGTAGCAAGGCACACATGTATCGTTGCTATTAAGGATAAAAATATCGGGTCTGAATAGATCTTTCTACATCATGTCATCGTTCTTAATACACTAGATGCATGCTGGATAGCGGTCGATGTGTGGATTAATAGTAATAGATGCAGGCATGAGATGGTCTACTAATCTTGGCCGTGATGCCTATATACATCATTATTGTTTTGGATATCGTCATAATTATTTGCTTTTCTACCATTTCCCAACAGTAATTTGTCTACCCACTGCATGCTATTTTCTCGAGAGAAGCCACTAGTGAAATCTACGACCCCCGGGTGTATTCGCCAATCGTCTACTTTCAGATCTATATTGCCATTTTCCTTTTTCTTTATTTGCAACTTTTATTTCCATATCTATATTATCAAACACCCAAAAATACCTTGCTGCATTTTTTTGCTTTTATTTACATCTTTCAATCTACTACAATCTTATCCTATCCTTATGTCACTTTTTGGCATCGTTATCCAGAAGGGATTGACAACTCCTTTAACGTGTCGGGTTGCAAGTATTTGTTCTTTGTGTGCAGACACCGTTTACATAGTGTTGCTTGGTTCTCCTACTGGTTCGATAAGCTTGGTCTCATTACTGAGGGAAATACCTTACCGTTGTTGTGCTGCATCCTCCCTTATTCCTTGGGGAAATACTGATGCATCTCAAGCGACATCAACCCCGCAGGTCTTTTACTCTAACTTGGCATGCTGATGTTGGTCATATCATGCATATGGTGCCCTGCTGTGGCAGCCCGGCTCAGAGCAACCGGTTTACCTTGCATTGCCAGCCTAGAGATCTCGTCTTCTGGCAATACACAACAACATGGTACAGAAACAACCGCTTTATTGATGCTAACGGAATTACATAGGTTTGATATTACATCAGGGTTCGAGGCCAAGCGGCATACACAGTGCTATTGAACAGTATGTACATTATTTAATGAACATGATGGGGCCTCGATCACACAAACTAAACAGCAGCAAAAGAGCGACGAAGCGGAACTCCATAGCACAGGGACACCATCGTGGACACGGCCTTGACTCGAGGTACGCTCCGATGCTTATCGACTTTCCTGAAAGCTGGCATAACACGCCAGGTCAGTACATGGAATGTACTTGCAAGCTCACAACAAACATAAACATGATGACCGACAATATCAAGACAATTTATTCAAATTAATGCAAAGCAGAAAAAAAATACTACTCGTGCAATAAAGCCAATACTTACTCCGAGTCACGCGGATTCGCTTACCGGTTGGGTACCTCATAACCAAATGGTGACCATAACCGGGTCACAACGAAAATCAATTCCTCATGAACAACTCCAGCATTCATGAATCACCTCGACACACATGCATCGTATCAACCATTTAATTTGCAAGATTATTTTAAAAAGTTGATCCATGGTGAGACTTATTTCTGAGCTATGCCCATGACCGAGGACGCGGCTATCGATAGATTTAAATAAACTCTGTAGAGGTAGCGCACTTTACCCACACTATGGAATCCCTGGCCTCGCACTCCCATAGGTGCGATCCAAAAGATTTCGACGAATCTCTCCCCTTGTCATGACACTCTCCCGGCCACTCCGACCATCTCCCTCCCAGGGCTAGGTCTTGGGTGGCCCCGTGTCTACCAAAGACACCAACGGCCACCGTCGTAGCAAAACGGTCCCAAATGGGGACAAGGTACCATAAAAATAAAAATGAGCACACAAGGTTATGTTGGCTTATCGGGCCAGGGTATGCACGCCCATAACCTTCCCTCGCGGGAGGCACCGGTAAGAGCACAACAAAGGGCCGGGTCAGACCTCCCATAAGGTAAGCGTGGTCGCACTGAATAAAAACCTGATTCAGTGGCACCATGATGTGATCAACATCATATTCAAGTTGAACTTAATCAAGTTTTACTTTGGTAAAAACTTTTTGTCAAAATCATGACATAACACAAATAAACATGCAACAACTCGTCACGCAAAACAAACACTCATAGTTATGGATCAAACTTTTCAACATTAATATCTTGCCATACTCTAGTTTTTCTCTGGTTACAACTTATTTTTATTATCCAGCAATATTTTTATTAGTTCATCATTTAATTAAAAATATCACTAAGTAAATAACTATCATACATTTCCATAGCACAAATCTAATGTAAAACTTTCTGCTCTACTTAGCCAAAAAAAATTATACATTCAACCAGTAACATAAAACAAGCATATTCAATCGAATAAAGTTACTACAATTAACCAAATTTATTTATCCAAATTTTAATGCAAATAAGAGCTCATATTCAAGGAGAAATTCATAGATATTGAAATAACGCCATCCAAATGCTGGTGTGGCTTAGCTTAGTGCAGAGGAGGATCACACCCCTCTTGATTTTCTTCAAGACAAGTTTCTCCTTCTGAAAAGATTTTAAAACCACAATTTTTTATATCAAAATACATTCTGAAAATCACCAGAAATTCTAGACAGCAAGGAAAAACCCACCCTTGGGTGTGCTGCTAGAGCTTTCTGAAACAAAGACAATGCAAAAAGAATCAAATCATTTGGACTTATGGTTTAGAAATGATGGCTGGTCAAAGTTCAGTCAAATTTCTGAATAACATTTGAATTAAACAGAAAACAGGGGGGTGACGTCGAAGGCGTAAACTAGATATGCACCTCCACTCGTACCACTTCGGGCGCGAGTGGTGAGACCGACAGGTGGGTACCGCGCGTCAAGAGAGAGAGACAGTGTGAGATGAGAGAGAGGCGGGGCCTCGCCGGAGCTCACGCCGGTGACGATGGGGTTTGGGGCTAGGCTAGAGGGATAGGATTGAAGCGGGGCTCATGGTGCACCTGCTCATACCCGTGGCTTGGCTTGGGATGAACGGAGCTGCTCGCGGTCGTGCTTGCAAGCTACGGTGGCAGACGGAGTTCGCCGGAGAGGTAGGAGACGACGGCTAGAGGCGGCTCTGAGGGCATGGCAGTGTCCAGGCAGCACCAACAGCCTCCCAATGCCCCGCTGGAGCAGTTGCCTAAGATGGTGAGGCACTGGAGCGCGGTGGCTGGACTGCGGGGGGTTGCCGGAGTCCTCTGGTCGGGGCGACGGCCAGAGGCCTACCCGACCGAGCTGTGTCCCGTCTACGTGCTCGTGGGGATGGTGTGGAGTGGTGAATGACTAGGAAGCGAGGAGGGTGGCTATATATAGCCGGAGCGAGAGGGGGGACGTGTCGCCGCCGAATTACTCTGGACACACGGCGAACGGTGAAGAGAAGCTCCAACTAGATGGGGCAAATGCTCAGCGTCGACTCGGGAACTTGCCTACACTCGCAGACGAGCACAGGAGGCGGTGGGGGAAATGGACAAGGGCACGCGCGCATTGTGGCATTTTGGCCACGACGTGCCCGTGCTCGCTGCGGCGGCTCCGGCGTCGCCGAGCGCCAAAGAGCGGTCAAGTGTGATGGGTCGGGGGTGGTGGCGTGATGCGGCAGTCGTCGGCGAGCTCTGGAACGAGCACGTGTGAAACAGAGAAGAAGGCGCCAGATAGAGTGCATAGAACGCAAGCCAGGCACCGTGTCCTCATGCGGTCACCGCCCTGGCATGGGCAAGATGACGCCCAAGTGTTGTCAAACCATGTCTACGCTCTCGTCCGTGCAGTGTTAGGTCTAGGAGGGGTGATGGCTCATGCCTAGGCTGACCAGATGTGACTTAACCTTGTTGGCAAATTTCTGACCAGCAACTTGGTCGCCAAGTAAAGCAAGCTTCTAGAAGGTCATTAGGGCTGATCTCCTGGGGTTTAGGGTTTCGTAGGAGGGTGTTTAAGCTCAAGAAAGTTCAAGACCAAAAGCTCAAGGAAAAATGCACTTGATGTAACAAAAATATTACAAAATGTGATGCAATATTTTCCATGGGAAGGTGTGCCAAGGTTCTAAGAATATTCAGGAATTATCTCAGGATTTTTGGAGCAAGAAAAATGAGGGTTGCTTTGGAGCACTAGTCTCCAAAGTAGGTTTATGAAGGGAAAATGAATATTTTTCCTTTATGAAAAATATTCCTATGATGATTTTAGGGTTTTATCAGAGAAGCAAAGATGAATGAGGAGCAGATAGCCCACTTGGTTGAAAGTCATGGGTATGACCAAGTGAGAAGTCCAGCTGAAATGATTCCAAAACCCAAATCAAAGCAAAGCAGAAACCATGCTCGGAAACGGGGAGAAGGCAAGTCCGGAAAAAGAGAGAGGGCAAAATCCAGGCTATCACAAACCTCCCCCACTTAGGATGAATCTCGTCCTCGAGATTCGATTGCTTGAAAAAACCATTCTTGGGATGTAGTCCTTAAAAATTCCTCTCTTTCCCAGGTTGCTTCTTCCTTGGCGTGATGTCCCCACTAAACTTTATAAAACCTTATTTCCTTACTGTGGGTGACCCTGGCTGTCTGATCCAAAATCCTGATTGGCTTTTCCTCATATGTCAAATCCTTAGCCAATTCTATTTCTGCCATGTCAGTCCTTTTCTCCGGTGGCGAAATGCATCTTCTCAGTTGTGAGATATGAAACACATTGTGCACTTCTGACAGTTCTGGTGGCAATTCCAATTGATATGTCACTGCTCCGACTTTGGCCACGACCGGAAACGGACCGATGTATCGGCGAGCCAATTTTCCGCGGGTCTGAAACCTCTTCACTCCTTTCATAGGGGTGACTCGGAGATATACGTGTTCTCCGGTTCGGAGCTGATCTGGCGGTGTTTGACATCATAGTAGGTCTTCTGTCGCGATTGGGCCACCTGCAGTCTGTCTCGGATTTCTGTGACTTGCTTCTCCGCTTCGAGCATTAAATCAGCCCCGAAAATACGGCTGTCTCCGGTTTGAGACCAGTTTAATGGAGTGCGGCATTTCCGGCCATACGGGGCTTCATAAGGCGATATCTTTAAACTGGTCTGGAAACTGTTGTTGTAGGAAAACTCGGCGTAAGGGAGACAGTCTTCCCACTTGGCTCCTTGGGCCAACACACAGGCTCGGAGCATATCTTCGAGTATTTGATTTACTCGCTCAATTTGCCCATCTGTCTGGGGATGATAAGCCGTGTTGTATTTCAGAACGGTCCCCAAGGCTTGATGTCGTCGGGACCAAAATGCGGAGGTGAAGAGAGATCCCCTGTCGGAAGTGATAGTCTTGGGTACTCCATGCAGACTGACAATTCGCGATACATATAGTTGCGCAAGTTGATCTGCTCGGTAAGTGGTCCGTATAGAAGGAAATGGGTCACCTTGGTTAGGGTGTCCACTATGACCCATATGGCGTCATTTCCTCGATGAGACCTTGGTAGTCCGGTTATGAAATCCATGCAGATATCGTCCCATTTCCATTGGGACACTGGCAGAGATTGGAGGAGTCCGACAGGTTTTATGTGTTCCGCCTTTACCTTGCTGCAGATATCCCAACATGCCACAAAGTACGCGATGTCTTTCTTCATTCCATCCCACCAGATTACCTGGCAAAGGTCTTCATACATCTTGGTACCACCTGGGTGAATTGAGTATGGCGCTTCATGTGCTACTGCAAATATTTTCTGCTTCAAGCCTTCAAGCTCGGGTACGCAAATTCTTCCTCGGAACCTTAGCGTACCTTTTTGATCTCTAGAAAAATCCGGTGCACGTCCTTTGTGCATCTTCTGAACATATAGCCTCAATAGTTTGTCATTTGTCTCAGCATTGCGGATTTCTTCTTCAAGAGTAGGAACAACTTCCATTATATTGGTAAGGCGGGTATCAGTGATTACCAAATTGAGTTGAGTGATTTCTTCATAAATCTTAGGAAGCAATAAATCCATGAGAGCGTTAAGGTTGGCTAGTTTGTGGCTGAGGGCATCAGCCACCAGATTAGCTTTGCCCGGGTGATAGCTTATACCAAGGTCATAATCCTTAACCAACTCGAGCCATCTTCGCTGTCGAAGGTTCAAGTCGGGCTGAGTGAATATATACTTGACACTCTTGTGGTCGGTAAATATTGGACACCTCTTTCCAATCAGATAATGCCTCCATATCTTCAAAGCGTGCACCACTGCGGCCAATTCCAGATCATGAGTAGGGTAGTTTCCTTCGTGTTGCCGCAGTTGCCAGGATTCATAAGCCACGACTTTGCCATCTTGCATAAGCACACATCCCAATCCTTTTCTGGATGCATCGCAGTGGACATCAAAACTGCGGTAAATGTCTGGAAGTGTCAATACCGGAGCTGGTGTTATCCTGACTTTTAACTCATCGAAACTCCTTTTGCAGTCCTTAGTCCATTCAAACTTATTATCCTTCTTGAGGATCTTAGTAATTGGCTTGGCGATCTTAGAGAATACTTCAATAAAAGGGCGATAATATCCGGCTAGTCCAAGGAAAATCCGGATTTCTGAGACTGTTGTGGGTGTGGACCAATCAAGTACATCCTTCACCTTGCTTGGGTCCACTGATATTCCTTCAGCCGAGAGGACGTGCCCGAGGAATCCCACTTGCTGAAGCCAAAATTCACATTTACTGAACTTGGCATAAAGCTGGTGGTCGCGTAGCCATTGCAAAACTGCTCATAGATTCTCCTTATGTTCATCTTTGCTCTTGGAGTAAATGAGGATGTCATCAATAAACACCACCACAAATTTGTCCAAGACATCCATAAACACTTTGTTCATCATATGCATGAAGCAGGCTGGGGTATTGGTGAGGTCAAAGGACATAACGATGTACTCATAAAGACCGTACCGAGTGGTGAACACGGTCTTAGGAATATCCTCCTTCTTTATCTTGAGCTGATGATATCCGGTCCTCAAATCAATTTTTGAGAATACTTTGGCCCCACTAAGTTGATCGAACAGATCGTCAATCCTTGGTAGTGGATACTTGTTTTTGATGGTGACGTCATTCAGCTGTCGGTAGTCCACGCACATTCGTAGGCTGTCATCCTTTTTGTCCATGAAGATCACTGGGATCCCCATGGTGAAGAGCTTGGGCGGATGTATCCTTTTTGTAGCATCTCATCTAGTTGTTTCTTCAATTCCATCAATTCTGATGAAGGCATCCGATAATATTTCTTGTGTATCGGAGTGGTTCCTGATACCAAGTCAATTGCAAACTCCAATTCTCTATCTGGTGGCATGCCTGGCAATTCTTCAGGAAATACATCTGGATACTCACTGACCACTGGAATTAATTCCACTTGTCCTGGCATGGCGGTGAAAACCATATCTTTGTTGGGTATGGGCTTGCGGGCATAAAAACTAGTGCTGTGACCTTCCGTATTTTTCATGGTAACTTCTCTGGTCACATAGTTGATGCACACTTGGTATTGAGTTAACCAATTCATGCCCAGAATAATATCCAGCTTATTGGAGTCGAGGATAATCAGAGATGTTCGGAACTTGACGCCCTTGATGTCAATTTCCGAATTGCGGCAGACGAGATTGCTTCTAAGCATGGATCCCGGGGATTGCACCAACATGTGTTTTCCCAAAACCGAGAAAGGAAAATTGTTTCGGGCCACAAAACTCCGAGAAATAAAAGAGTGGGAAGCCCAAGAGCCAGATAAAATTACAGCGGGTATGTTATTAACTAGAAACATACCAATGACGACTACTGGGTCCCCGTGGGCTTCGTTTGCGGAGAGGTGATGAATCTGCCCCTGGGTCATATCTGAGGCGGAATACGGCTCCATGTAGTTGACTCGCGGATGGAATGGAGCGGCTTGCTTGTTGTTCTTGGGGCACTGTCTGGCGTAATGTCCGGTTTGCCCATAGCTGAAGCAGCAATTGTTGTGCTGATAATCTTCACGCACTGGACTGGCCACGACATTTTTGACTTGACTGTTGTTCTTGTTGACATTTTGCTGCCAGTTGGGTTTGTAAACAATTTGACTCTGTTGCCAAATACGAGCTTTATGCATCGGTTGCATATCCTTCTTCGGCTCGAACTTGCGCTTGTGGTCACTAATAACTGGCTTGACATCGTGTAGGAGCTTGTGTTCTTTTTCTGCGATGAGTGCCTTGTTCATCAATATCATGAAGTCCGGAAAATCAAACATGCTGAGGGTGCATCTGAGAAGCTGATTCAGTCCGCCAAGAAATATGTCGATCTTCCGTTCTTTTGTGGCCACATCGTAGAGCGAGGACCGGGCCAAATGGTTGAATTTATTCAGGTACTCATTGACTGTCATGCTGCCTTGAATGAGGGCGAGTAATTCGCGTTGCTTGATCTTCAAAATCCCGGTAGGAATATAATACTTGCCGAACTGATCCTTAAATCTATTCCAAGAAATTTCCTCATCCGCGGGCCACATGGCCTGAATATTATCCCACCATATAGCAGCAGTTCCTTCGAGATAATGCATCGTGAAGGGCACCTTGTCTCCTACTTCTGTGCGAGCAATTTCTAGCTTCCTCTCAATAGTCCTTAACCAGTCGTCGGCGTCCAATGGATCAATGGCTTGGCTGAAACTGGGAGGTTTGGTCCACTAAAAATCGGACAGCTTGGAGTGATGGCCATTCTGATTCCATTCTGTCCAACCATGACTTGCACACTTTTTAGTATTTCCAACATATCGTTGCTCCTTCTTTCTTCAAACATTCACAGGATTTGCTCGGTGGAACGTGGATGAGGCAGCGGAGGCGGAGGTGGCTGCTATGTCTCAGAGTAATGTCCTGCCTGTCTCGCGGAGCGGCGTCCAGGGACATCCTCGCAAGCTTGGCTGCTGCTGCCTCCATGCGTCATCCTATTATTTTTTCCCAATACATAGCAACCGTGATGAGAAAAATTCAAAATGGGAGGAAAGCCATTGACAAATCCCAGAAGAAAATAGCAAGAGAAAACCAAAGCGAATAAAAAGTCCCAACATAATTATACATAGACTCATCATGAAAGTAAACATTACAACAATTCTACTACACTCATACATGAAACTAAGCATTATGACCCATGCAATTACACCCATACATCATACTTATAACTAGAGCGATACTCGAACGATCTACTGCTCGGACTGTGCTGATGCGGGCTCCTCTCCTGAGCTGGTCCCCGATCCTGAACTAATAGTGGAGATCTCCGGGTTAAGAGAGACGCGATGGCGCTGACTCGAGGGTTCGCCTTCAGGGGCGAGTGCAGGATGAGAACTAAGCATAGGGGCGGCAAGAGTAGCGGTAAGGGACGACCACGCAGCAGGAGCACTGCAAGGGGCCACTGTCAAAGGGTTTACGGTACCCTGCAAAATCACCGGGGAAACGGAGACGGAAGAAACTGGAGTGGTGTAGATGACAGTGGGAAAGAGGGTTCCTGGTACGACCAGAAGCAAGAGCTATCCGGGTGTGTGCTAGCTCCCGAGCTAACTCGTTGTTCAGGAGGTAACTGACCATGATATAGCTAGAAAGGTGGCTAGTGGGACGATCGCACGTAGGATTAATCACAAGAAAGCGGATACACCCATTCTCGTGCAGAGATGGGTAAAAGAAAAGACTTGGATGGGAGTGCATGCGAACCTCGTTGTAGCGCAAGTCTACAAGAGCTTCGAGTGCAGCAAACTGAACTGCCTGAGATGGCGTAGAAGCAAGACCACCCTTAGTGGTACGAGTGTAAGCGCCGGAAGGGGTACTGTGGTGTAGAGTGGCTTTGACGTAATACTCATATATTGCCCCGGCCAGATGCTCTCGATACACACGATACTCTAGATCAGCACCCGCTGGATAGAGTCGTCGCCACACATTCTGAAGCAGGTGCGGCGATGTGTTCGGAGCTGGATCAGGATGGTACTGGAGCCATCTACACTCACAAACCAAATGGTTAGTGATAACAACAAATAATCATGCATGCCATGCAGCAACCAATTGCTATGACTATCGGCATTTAAACTAGGCTACCTACCATTCAACTAACGCACTAACGGTTTAGCGTGTCCTACGACCAGGGCGGCTCTGATACCAAGTGTTGTGGCACCCCGGCTGAGAGCAACCGGTTTACCTTGCATTGCTAGCCCAGAGATCTCATCTTCTGGCAATACACAACAACATGGTACAGAAACAACTGCTTTATTGATGTTAACGGAATTACGTAGGTTTGATATTACATCGGGGTTCGAGGACAAGCGGCACACACAGTGCTGCTGAACAGTATGTACATTACTTAATGAAAACGATGGGGCATCGATCACACAAACGACGGCGGAAGAGCGACGAAGCGGAACTCCATAGCACAGGGATACTGTCGTGGACACGGCCTAGACATGAGGTACGCTCCGATGCAAATCGACTTTCCTGAAAGCTGGCATAACACGCCAGGTCATTACATGGAATGTACTTGCAAGATCACAACAAACATAAACATGATGACAGACAATATCAAGACAATTTATTCAGATTAATGCAAAGCAGGAAAAAAATACTACTGGTGCAATAAAGCCAATACTTACTCCGAATCACACGGACTCGCTTACCGGTCGGGTAACTCGTAACCAAATGGTGACCATAACCGGGTCACAACGGAAATCACCTCGAGACACATGCATCATATCAACCATTTAATTTTCAAGATTATTTATAAAAGTTGATCCATGGTGTGACTTACTTCCGATCTATGACCATGACCGAGGACGTGGCTATCGATAGATTTAAATACACTCTGCAGAGGTAGCACACTTTAGCCACACTATGGAATCCCTGGCCTTGCTCTCCCGTACGTGTGGTCCAAAGGATTCTGACGAAACCCTCCCCTTGTCGTGACACTCTCCCGGCCACTCCAACCATCTCCCTCCTAGGGCTAGGTCTTGGGTGGCCCTGTGTCTACCAAAGACACCAACGGCCACCGTCGTGGCAAAACGGTCCCAAACGGGGAGAAGGTACCATAAAAATAAAAATGAGCACACAAGGTTATGTCGGCTTACCAGGCCAGGGTATGCACGCCCATTACCTTCCCTCGCGGGAGGCACCGGTGAGAGGCACAACAAAGGGCCGGGTCAAGACCTCCCATAAGGTAAGCATGGTCGCACTGAATAAAAACCTAATTCAGTGGCGCCATGTGTCGGTGTACAAAAAGAGGGGTACACTTTTTGTACCCCTATGACTGTGCACGGGCAGTCTGAGCCACGGGCACCACAACACTAAGCATGGCAAGGGAGGTGAGCGAGGGTAAGACCGAAGCTCGATGGAACTAGAGCAACACCAAGAACAAGACCACAAAGAGCAAAGGGACGAAGCGGCTTCCCCCGTCAAGATCCTTGCCGGGAGCCAGTTTCAGCAGCCCCGGCAAGGTCCTTGCCGGGGCCGGCTTTAGCAGCCCCAGCAAGACCCCTGCCACGGCAGCTCGCCCCACGCCTACGGAGCGGATCACCCTTCAGTCCACTGCCCCCATAGGGCAAGGATTCGGGAGATATCCCCGTAGTGGCATGCAGATCTTTGTGAAGACATTCAAAATCAGATACACACTGAGAAGACGACGACCCTTGGCAGGATCCCAACCAAGGAGGACCACAAGACCCCCGGCAAGCACCTTGCCGGGGATGACAGCAAGCGCCGCGGCAAGACCCTTGCCGGGGCCCCGGCAAGGCCCTTGCCGAAGACACCCGCAGGGCCACCATCAAGCTGCCGACCCATGCAGCTGCCGACCCAACCAGCTGGGCAGGCACCTGCGTGGCGGCATGCAGATCTTCGTGGAAGACCCACCATTGTGCCACCTCAGCTGCCTGCCTGCCTACATGGCACCTCAGGCATCGCTGGCCAGGGCGCGTGTCGACACAAGAAGGAGCGACGACGGACAAGATGGGCGTCTACCTCGTCCCCGATAAAGCAAGGACACCTAAGCAAGACGCATTAAATGCGCCTTGTCATGTAATGCGAGGGATAACCTCGCATCACTGTACCCTTTCCACCTCCTATGTGCCACTGTGGCAACCCCTTTTCCCTATAAAAGGAGGCCCGAGGCGACCAGGAGAAGGATTCGGCTTTTTAGAACTCCTCACGATTCGGCCTTTTGGAGCTCCTCACGCCCCAAAGCAGGAGTAGGGTTTTACGCATCCTTGCGGCCCGAACCTGGGTAAACGAAGCGTGTGCTAACTGTTGGATCTGCTCTTCTCTCAACCCCGCGCCCCGCAACTGTAGTAGGGATTCTTGTGATCCCATAGGTGTCGATCCAAATACGCCGACATCTTTGGCGCGCCAGGTAGGGGGCGCAGTTGTGAGAATCGGCTTTAGCAGTCAGTTCGATGCTTCTTCATCATCATGGCGCCCAAGAAGAAGACGACGGTGGCGGTTGGCCAGTCGGAAGCCGGACAGCCCGTCCCGACGCGGGCGAGCAGCGGACCGGTCACGGAAAGGACCTAGGGCGCTGCTCGCGAACACCAACGCCGTCCCAGCAGCCGGAGTTTGGGGGTGGCGATGTTTGTGCGCCTGGTAACGGGCCACACACCGCTGGATCCAAAGACGGAGCCAGGCCCTCCGCGAGTGGAGCGGGCCCTCCAAGATCACTGCCGCCTCACCCGAAGGCGACGCAAGGGCCTCCAGGACTCCCACGCCGGCGCCAACAGCGCGATCCTCTCAAGCAGCGCGCGATGAACGGCGTCATCACGCTGAAGAGCCCGAGCGTCACCACGGGAAGAGCCCCGAGCACCACTCCCGAGATGTGGAAGACCTGCCCGCCCGCCGAAGCACTGGTGGAAACGGCATGCGACCGCGGGATCATGACGGAGCTCCTCCTAACATGGTCAGGGGTCGAAGCGCGTTGCGGTCCGTGCAGGTTTCGCTACCGTTAACCCCAGCCGAAGCCGTGGCGTGCGCGCAAGTGCTCCTCGACTTTCCTCCCGTTACGGGGAATCTCAACGAATGGAGAGCCACCATCCGAAGCCTTGTCGCAGTCGCCAACAAGGATGAACCAAATCCAGCAGAGCTCCCAGGTCGACGCTCCGATGGAGTCTCACGCACCGGTGGCGGGAGGACCGGTAGCGCCGTGGCTACGGTGCGTTCGCCTCCTCCTCTCCCGATACAGCGTGTGCCGACTCGTTGAGACGTCGCGGGCGACGCCATCTCCATCGCGGGCGACCCACGGACCCACGGCGACCAGCGTCAAGTTCTTCAGGAGCGAGCTCATGAAGACGCTCGAACCACCATCGAGCGCTGGCGCGGAGCGCGCCACCAGTCGGACAGGCGAGCGGGTCTTGCTGTGGACCGCCCAGCACCGGATAGCCCTGGAGGTCTACCTTACGAGGTAGGCTGTCCGACTTTTACCCATGAGCTGCGGCAGTTCTAGTGGCCCTCTCACCGCACCTTCAAGCCTGATGTTGGCGAGAAGTACAACGGCAAGACCCACCCGTCGGAGTTCCTCAGCATCTACACCATCGCGATGCAAGCTGCCGGAGCTCGCGACGATAAGGTGCTTGCGAATTACTTTCCGTTGGCTCTTAAACCCAACGCCATGTCATGGTTCATGCACTTGCCGGTAGACTCTATTTCCTCCTGGTCGGATTTGTGCCATGAGTTTGTTGGCGCCTTTACTGGAGGTCACCAAGCCCATGGCCAAGCAAGTGACCTGCACGTCATACCCCAGAAGGAAGGCGAGAGTCTGCGCAAGTACATACAGAGGTTCTGCCAGGTACAGTACAATACCCCCGATGTTCACCCTTCCGCCATCATCAGCGCGTTCCATCAGAACGTGTGTAACCGCAAGATGTGTGAAGAACTGGCGATGACCAAGGTGAAAGATGTGGCCGAACTCTATGTTCTTGCTAACAGATGTGCCCGGGCTAAAGAGGGAAGGAAGTACCCCGGCGAAGATGACCGACTCTTCAGATGACGATACTGCCGCCCCAGCAAAGAAAGGCCGGGACCGCAACAGGAAGCGCAAGGGTAAAGCCATGCTTGCCGTCGAGGGATCTGATGACACCGGCTCCGCCAAGAAAACAAAGGTGGGTGACCCCGGCAAGGAAATTGCCGGGTGTGTCGTCTGCCAGGCCTTGGCGGCTGCCGAGAAGTCAGGAAACTCCAGCAAGCGATACTTCAAGATCCGTCGCACCAAGGGCCATGATCTCCAGGACTGCCGACAGGTTGAGCTCCTTGCTGAGAAGCAGAGGGCTGAATAAGAGAGGCGGGACAAGGAGAAGGGCCAGGACGGTGCTGAGGGGTCCATCAAGAAGCGTGACGGCCAAGCAGGCCGTCGCGGCAAGGATAAACAGCAGGAGAGGCCCGCCCGGGGCCGTGACAGAAGGACAGAAGACGACGATCACGAAGAGGACGACGAGTCCGGCGACCAAGAGTTTCAGAAGGCCACGGAGGCCATGTGCGTCGATGGCGGCGCCCCGCTGCATACTTCTCACCGCCAACTTGAAAAGTGGGCGCGTGAGGTTGCAGCGGCGGAGCCGTCGTCCGGTGCCCAAAAGCCGCTGAAATGGTCCAGCACACCTATCATTTTTGACGTTGAGGATCACCCTGATAGCACTACTGCGATCGGGTGCTTGCCATTGTTGGTTTCACCGACAATACGCAACCTCAAAGTGACAAAGATGCTAGTCGATGGCGGGGCCGGTCTGAACCTACTCTCGCCCACCGTGATCGAGAAGCTGCAAGTCCCAGATGGAGATCTCGAAGAGACGGGCACATTTCAGGGGGTCAACCCGGGGAGAAGTCAACCAAAGGGGAAAGTCGTGCTGCCCGTGACTTTTGGAAGTGATCTGAACTACAGGACGGAGAGGATCGTGTTCGATGTTGCCAAGATCCCCTTGCCTTACAACGGCATCCTTGGCCGCCCAGTGCTAGCCAAGTTCATGGCAGCGTCACACTACGCCTACAACACCCTGAAGATGCCAGGACCTGTGACGATCATCACCATCCCCTCCAATAAGAAAGATGTGCTGATTTGCGCTGACCAACTATACCAGCAGGCAGTTGCAGCAGCTGTCGCCACGAGGGCACTTGCTCCTGCCACTAGAGCCCCGGGAGGGAAGAAGAAGAAGACCGGTGAGACCTCGGGCACCCACTCCGGCAAGCGCACCTCTTCGGAGTGTTGTGCTCCCGTCGAGGACGCGCCAGAGAGCTCCACCGGCAAGAAGAAGACCGGTGAGACCTCGGACACCCACTCCGGCAAGCGCACCTCTTCGGAGTGTCGCGCTCCCGTCGAGGACGTGCCACAGAGCTCCACCGGTAGAAACAAGAGGTCCAGGGCCACACCGCCCGGAACCAAGAAGGTTTCCGTCAAGGAGGACGACACAGGAGGGGCTTTCACCATAAGCTCCACCCTTGACGACAAATAGGAAGACGCGCTCGTCACCTTCCTACGGGCGAATATCGACGTGTTTGCATGGAAAGCATCCGACATCCCCGGGGTTCCCAAGGAGTTGATTGAGCACCACCTTGCTATCTGTCCTCATGCGCGGCCCGTCAAGCAGAAGGTCAGGAAGCAAACTTTCGAATGACAAGAGTTCATCACAGAGGAGATCCGGAAATTGGAAGCTGCGGGTTTGGTAAGAGGAGTGCTCCATCCAACGTGGTTGGCCAATCCAGTGGTAGTGCGCAAGGCAAATGGGAAGTGGAGGCTGTGTATTGATTACACAGATATCAACAAAGCTTGTCCCAAAGACCCCTTCCCGTTGTCGTGCATCGACCAGATTGTTGACTCCATGGCTGGGTTTGACCTGTTGTCATTCCTCGATGCCTACTCCGGCTACCATCAGATCTTCATGGCAAGAGAAGACGAAGAGAAGGCAGCTTTCATCACCCCATGTGGTACGTACTGTTTTGTACGAATGCCTTTGAGGTTGAAGAGTGCTGGCTCGATGTTTGCAAGGGCAGTCCAGATTTGTTTTGAACCCCAGCTCCATAGAAATATGGAGGCTTATATGGATGATATGGTGGTCAAAACCAAGAACAGAGCAACCCTTATACCGGATTTACAAGAAACATTTGTAAACCTACGCAAGATCAACCTTAAGCTGAACCCTGAGAAGTGCGTCTTCGGTGTCCCGTCCGGCAAGCTTCTCGGGTTCTTTGTATCGCAACGTGGGATAGAGGCCAATCAGGACAAGATCAAAGCTATAGAGCAGATTGAAGCACCCAACCAGGTCAAGGATGTGCGTCGGCTTGCTGGCTGCGTTGCCGCCATGAGCAGATTCATTTCCAAGTTTGCCGAGCGCGGCCTCCCCTTTTTCAAGATTTTGAAAAAGGCAGGCCCGATGGAGTGGACACCAGAAGCTGAAGCGGCATTACAAGATTTGAAGAGGTATCATTCCTACACGCCAATACTAGTTGCGCCTAGGCCACAAGAACCGTTGGTGCTGTACTTGGCAGCAACAAACCAGGTGGTCAGCGCCGCACTAGTGGCACAGAGAGATATTGATGATGAGGTGATAGCAGCGACAGAGCCTGATGCCACTGGTGTAGAGACGACACGGACGGTTGGAGTGCAGACAAGGAAGAAAATGATGCAGCACCCGATCTACTTTGTTAGCTCACTCTTGTAGGGGGCTAGATCAAGGTACCCCGGTGTGCAGAAATTGCTCTTCGGCCTTCTTATGGCCTCGAGGAAGCTGGGTCACTACTTCCAGGCGCACGAGATCACTATCGTCACTCGCCTCCCTCTACAACGGATATTGCACAATCCAGATGCAACGGGAAGGATTGTAGAGTGGGCACTGGAGCTGTCCAGCTTTGGCCTCAAGTTTGAAAGTACCTCGACGATTCAAAGCCGAGTCCTGGCGGAGTTCGTTGCAGAATGGATCGCGACGCTTGATGAAGAAGTCCAGGAAACTGCTCTCCCCGGCAAAGAGGCGAGTTGCAACTGGATCATGTACTTTGATGGAGCTTTCTCCTTACAGGGCGCCGGGGCTGGCGTACTGCTGGTCGCGCCCACTGGAGAGCACCTCAAGTACGTGGTCCAGATGCACTTCCCCAGGGAGGTATCAACGAACAATACTGCTGAGTATGAGGGGCTGCTTGCTGGTCTTAGGATCGCGGCAGACCTCAGAATCAAGAAACTCATCGTCAGGGGCGATTCGCAGCTTGTCGTCAAGCAAGTCAACAAGGATTACCAGAGCCCGTTGATGAAGGCCTACGTTGATGAAGTGAGAAAGTTGGAAGAGCGCTTTGATGGTATACAGGCAGAGCACGTTCCCCGAGCAGAGAACGACATCGCCGATTACCTGTCAAAGCGCGCTGCCCTCAAGTTACCTGTGGAACCAGGTACCTTTGTGCTTCATCTTTCTTAGCCATCCGTTGATCCATCAACAGAGCAGAACAAGAGGAGGAAATCAGGGCCTGACAAGTACTTTCCTACCGAGCTCCCCGGAGCCGCCGACAAGGATGTTGTTGGAGACACTGAGCCCGCCACTGGATGGCTAGCTCCGGCGGAGCGTCAAGCTCTTTCCGTTGAGACAGCCGCTCCCATGGTGGAGGAAATGCCTTTAGTCCTCACTATCGAGCCCCAGGGTCCAGCATGGGCATAGCATACCGTCCGATTCCTCCAGACTAGGGAACTTCCTGAGGAGCAGGAAGAAGCGGAAAAAGTAGCCCATCGGTCTGCTATGTACCAGTTCGTTAATGACGTTCTGTACAGAAAGAGACCGAACGGCGTGAAATTGAAGTGCATCCCTCGAGAGGAAGGACTGGGGCTGTTGGCGGAGATACATGGAGGCATATGTGGATCCCACATAGGGTCAAGAGCCCTTGCCGGCAAGGCATTCCGGCAAGGCTTCTTCTGGCCCACCGCCCTCCAGGATGCGACGGCGCTTGTCACCAGGTGTGAATTGTGCCAGTTTCATTCAAAGAAACTTCATCAGCCAACTCAAGCCCTTCAAACCATTCCTCTCTCCTGGCCCTTCTCGGTCTGGGGGCTCGACATACTGGGCCCTTTCCCCCACGCTGTCGGGGGCTTTGAGTACTTGTACGTTGCAATCGACAAGTTCACAAAGTATCCCGAGGTAGAGGCAGTGAGGAAGGTCACTGCTCAGTCAGCCGTCAAGTTCTTCAAGGGACTAGTGTGCTGTTTTGGTGTACCTAACAGGATCATCACCGACAATGGCATGCAGTTCACAAGCTGCACCTTCATGCAATATACCCAAGACCTCGGCAGCAAAGTCTGTTTCGCTTCCGCTCACCCCCGAAGCAATGGTCAAGCTGAGAGGGCAAACGCTAAAGTGCTGCGAGGACTAAGGACAAAGACCTTTGACAGGCTGCACAAGAGCGGGAGGCACTGGATTGATGAGTTGTCGGCGGTTCTTTGGTCGATCAGAACGACGCCATATCGAGCCACCGGCCAGACACCCTTTGCCCTAGTATACGGGGCAGAGGCAGTTCTCCCCACAGAACTCATATACGGGTCACCTCGAGTGCTCGCTTATGATGAGCTTGAGCAAGAGCAACTGCGGCAAGATGATGCAATGCTCCCTGAGGAAGATCGTCTTTGAGCGGCTGTGAGAGCAGCACGCTACCAGCAGGCCTTGCGCCGCTACCATAGCCGCAACATCCATGCTCGAAGCTTTGAGGAAGGCGACCTTGTTCTTCGGCGCGTTCAATCGGCCAAGAATACAAACAAGTTGACGCTAAAGTGGGAAGGCCCTTATCGGGTAATACGAGTCACCAGGCCTGGCGCAGTCCGCCTGGAGACCAAAAATGCCATTCCGGTGAGCAATTCCTTGAACATTTAGCATCTTCGCAAGTTTTACCAATAAGGCGTGGCTTGCCGGGCCCCCCGGCAAGCCACCCTTTTGTACAAGCCTTGCCGGCAAGGCATGTAACCCTTTGTACAAAGCCAGGCGCAGACCCTGAGCATAAATAAATGAAGCGCTGGCGCCCTAAGTTATAGCATGCATGCTGAGTCGAGTCTCGTCCTTGGTTAGGGTTGATAGTGCTTAGTGGTGGCTAACCCCTAGCTTAGAGGTCGAATTTGCATCTCTTTGTCTTTCCTCTATCTCCTTTGGTTCACAGGGCAAACAGATATCCTTGCCGAACCCGTTTGGGGAGAAGAAAAAGGAACAGACCAGCATCTAAGCCCCGGCAAGCCAGTATTGCCGGGGGCTACAAGAGCAAAGGTTCACCCACGGCAAACCAGGGTTGCCGGGGGCTGCAGCTTCAGATAAGTTCTTCATCCCTTGTCATTCATTCTATTATGGGCTGAGGTATGTGAAACCTTGTTTCTTTCCTTAAAACTATCGTGCTCTCATAACTCTAGGCCCTAGGACTCGTTCCTGGGGCCAAGTTTGGTCGTAGTCGAGGCGGCGAAAGGATGAAGCAAGGAGCCTAAACCCGCTTCATCCCTGCCTCCGCCAAAGGCGTGAGAAAGGTCGAGTGGAGTGGGGAGACGGCAAGGCCTGTTGCCGGGCGACAAAATTTTTATCTTAGAGATATCAAGGACTTGTTCCCTGTTGTGGGTTCTACCTACGAACAAATGCCCCGGCAAGCATTCCTTTTTCATTAAAAACATTCCACTCAGGTATAGTCCATAGGGAATGAAAAACATGAACAAGGAGATTACAAGTTTTAAATTTAACAGATGCCCGAAGGCTTACAAACTAAAAAGAGATAAGATGCCCATAATGCCTTTCTTGTCCCTCTCCTCAGGAGGTAGGTCAAGGAGGCGAGAAGGGAAAAAGGAGCGCCTAGGCGAGCTACGGGTGGCAGAAGATACCAAGAGAACATCTTGGTGGCCGCCCAAAGGCTGGATGGTGATGGCAGCACCGGAAGCAGAGCTCGAAGACGAGGCGGCAGGACGTCAGTACGCGACGAAGGCCTCGGTGCCCGCGTACTCCGACATGACGACCTTGCCGCCACCCTCTTCCTCTTCCTCTTCCGCAGCCTCCCTACGCCAGCCGCCAAGGGGACGACCCCGAGAAGTTCAAGGAGCTGGCGACGCGGATGATGGGGTCGCCGGTGCCACCAGAAGCGGCGCCCGATACCTAGTCGGACCCGTCATCCTGCCGCCTACCGCCCTCGTCGTCGCTGCCGCTGTCATCCTCGTCACCCTCGTTCGAGGAGGAGTCTTCGTCATCAGAGGAGCTCTCCACGCAGCTCCTTGCACGAGTCCTGAAGTGCCCGAAGACCTTGACAGAGAGATGGCCATCCTCCATCAACTTGAAATGGAGAGTGAGCCCATCCGTCAAGCTGTGTATACGAGCAAACGTCTTCCATCCTTGACGAAGATACATCACATGAGGAGCAGGGAAGTCGAGGCGGACCCGCGTGCCACTGATCCCGCAGCCCCTCATGTGCAGCCGCAGCGACTCCGACAGATCCAGCTCCATCTCCCGCGCAAATGGGGTCGGGAGACGAAGGCGACGGCGCGGCGGCTGCCGCAACTTGATGAAGAACTCGCAAGGGTCGTCCCAAACATGGCCCTCCACTGGAGGAGGAGCTGCTGGTGGGGGCGAGGCCGGCGGGCCGCCCCGTCCTCCTCTTCCCCGAGCGCCCCGGCCTCGCCCATGGCCTCGCCCCCTCCACCTTCCCCTCGTGGCCGGCTCTGCCACTGCGGTAGGGTGCCGTCCCTCCCCTCCCGCTCTTTGTAAAGGAGCGGAGCTGGGGCTCGACCGCCCCGCTCGGCCAATCAAGACGCAGAAGGCACAGGGAGCCGGGGACCGACCCGCCACCCCAACCAGCGACGGCCCGGTTTCCCGCCTCCACCGTTTGCCACCCCAAGCGCATGGGAGGCACGTGGCAGACGTGCAGAACCGAGGGGACGGGTGAGGCGACCTCTCCCCACCTTGTGATCGTGGGGAGTGGACGCCTTGAGGACCGCGCCTCGGCCCCATTCAGTAAATGGGCTGCGTCTTCTCGCCTCCCCCCGGTTATGGGGACGGCGCGAAGCCGCCTCTTTACTGCGACGTAACCCATGCCTGCGGAAACTGCCCCACGCATGCCGCCCATGTCACGCACGCCCCTCCACCCCGCGCCATGCGCGCGGGTCGTGGGAGGCGCAGCGCGCGGAAAATCTTACCACGGTGAAAACCGTCCCGCCTGCCCGCGCACCATTCTGGGTCTAGCCCAACAACGCGTAGCGCTTATGTGTGGCCCAGGCCCGGGGGCTCCTGTCGGCGTACAAAAGGAGGGGTACACTTTTTGTACCCCTATGACTGTGCATGGGCAGTCTGAGCCACGGGCACCACCACACTAAGCATGGCAAGGGAGGTGAGCCAGAGTAAGACCGAAGCTCGATGGAACTGGAGCAACACCAAGAACAAGACCACAAAGAGCAAAGGGACGAAGCGGCTTCCCCCGGCGAGATCCTTGCCGGGAGCCAGTTTCAGCAGCCCCGGCAAGGTCCTTGCTGGGCCGGCTTTAGCAGCCCCGGCAAGACCCTTGTCGCGGCAGCTCGCCCCACGCCTATGGAGCGGATCACCCTTGAGTCCACTGCCCCCATAGGGCAAGGATTCGGGAGATATCCCCGTAGTGGCATGTAGATCTTTGTGAAGACATTCAAGATCAGGTACACACTGAGAAGATGACGAACCTTGGCGGGATCCCAGCCAAGGAGGACCACAAGACACCCGGCAACCACCTTGCCAGGGATGACACCAAGCGCCGCGACAAGACCCTTGCCGGGGCCCCGGCAAGGCCCTTGCCAAAGACACCCGCAGGGCCACCATCAAGCCCACGCCAACTACGCCTCTACCGCCCCATGCAGCTGCCGACCCAACCAGCTGGGCAGGCACCTGCGTGGCGGCATGCAGATCTTCATGGAAGACCCACCATTGCGCCACCTCAGCTGCCTGCCTGCCTACATGGCACCTCAGGCATCACTGGCCAGGGCGCGTGTCGACAGAAGAAGGAGCGGTGACGGACAAGATGGGCGTCTGCCTCGTCCCCGATAAAGCAAAGACACCTAGGCAAGACACATTAAATGCTCCTTGTCATGTAATGCGAGGGATAACCTCGCATCACTGTACCCTTTCCACCTCGTGTGTGCCACTGTGGCAACCCCTTTTCCCTATAAAAGGAGGCCCGAGGCGACCAGGAGAAGGATTCGGCTTTTTAGAACTCCTCATGATTCGGCCTTTTGGAGCTCCTCACGCCCCATAGCTAGATGAAGAACACATATATACAATCCACCAAAGCAGGAGTAGGGTTTTACGCATCCTTGCGGCCCGAACCTGGGTAAACGAAGCGTGTGCTAACTGTTGGATCCGCTCTTCTCTCAACCCCGCGCCCCGCAACCGTAGTAGGGATTCTTGTGATCCCATAGGTGTCGATCCAAATACACCGACACCATGATGTGAACAACATCATATTCAAGTTGAACTTGATCAAGTTTTACTTTGGTAAAAACTTTTTGTCAAAATCATGACATAACACAAATAAACATGCAACTCGTCACGTAAAACAAACACTCATAGTTATGGATCAAACTTTTCAACATTAATATCTTGCCATACTAAAGTTCTTCTCTAGTTTCAACATATTTTTATTATGCAGCAATATTTTTATTAGTTTGTCATTTAATTAAAAATATCACTAAGTAAAATAACTATCATACATTTCTATAGCACAAATCTAATGTAAAATTTTTGGCTCTACTTAGCCAAACCAATTTATGCATTCATCCATTAACATAAAACAAGCATATTCAACAGAATAAAGTTACTACAATTAACCAAATTTATTTATCAAATTTTAAATGCAAATAAGAGCTCATATTCAAGGAGAAATTCATAGATATTGAAATAACAACATCCAAATGCTGGTGTGGCTTGCCTTAGTGCAGAGGAGGATCACACCGCTCTTGGTTTGCTTCAAGACAAGTTTCTCCTTCTGAAAAGATTTTAAAACCACAAAAACAAGTATCGAAATACATTCTGAAAATCACCAGAAATTCTAGATAGGAAGGAAAAATCCACCCTTCCATGTGCTACTAGAGCTTTCTGAAACAAAGACAATGCAAAAAGAATCAACTCATTTGAACTTATGGTTTAGAAATGGTGGCTGGTCAAAGTTCAGTCAAATTTCTGAATAATATTTGAATTAAACAGAAAACAGGGGGGTGACATCGAAGGAGCAAACTAGATATGCGCCTCCACTCATACCGCTTCGGGCGCGTGTGGTGAGACCGACAGGTGGGTCCTGCGTGTCAGGAGAGAGAGAGAGAGATAGATAGATAGATAGATAGATAGAGAGAGAGAGAGAGAGAGACAGAGAGACAGAGAGAGAGAGAGAGAGAGAGCGAGATCAGAGAGAGGCGGGGCTTCGTAGGAGCTCACACCGGTGATGAGGGGGTTTGGGGCTACGCTAGAGGAATAGGATTGAAGCAGGGCTCATGGTGCACCTGGTCATACCCTGGCTTGGCTTGGGATGGACGGAGCTGCTCGCGGTCGAGCTCACAAGCTACGGTGGCAGACGAAGTTCGCCGGAGAGGTAGGAAACGATGGCTAGAGGCGGCTCTGAGGGCTTGGCGATGTCCAGGTAGTACCAACAGCTTCCCAATGCCCTGCCCGAGCAGTTGCTTGATCTCGTGAGGCACTGGAGCGCGGTGGCTGGACTGCGGTGGTCGGCGGAGTCCTTTGGTCGGGGCGACGGCCAGAGGCCTGCCCGACCGAGCTGTGGCCCGTCTACGTGCTCGTGGGGATGGTGTGGAGTGGTGAATGGCTAGGAAGCGAGGAGGGGTGGCAATATATAGCAGGAGCGAGAGGAGGGGACGTGTCACCGCCGGAGCACTCTACACACGCCGCGAACAATGATGAGAAGCTCCAACTAGAGGGGGAAATGCTCAGCGTCGATTCAGGAGCTTGCCTACACTCGCGGACGAGCACAGGAGGCGGTGGGGGAAATGGACAAGCGCACGCGCGCACTCTCGCATTTTGGCCACGACGTGCCCGTGCTTGCTGCGGCGGCTCCTTCATCGCCGAGCGCCAGGGAGCGGTCAAGGGTGATGGGTCGGGGGTGGTGGCGCGGTGCAGCAGTCGTTGGCGTGCTCTGGAATGAGCACGCGTGAAACAGAGAAGAAGGCGCCAGCGAGAGCGCGTCGAACGCATGCCAGACAGCATTTCCTCACGCGGTCACCGCCCTGGCTTGGGCAAGACGATGCCCAAGTGATGTCAAACCATGTCTATGCTCTCGTCCATGCAGTGTTAGGTCTAGGAGTGGTGATGGCTCATGCCCACGCCCACTAGATGTGACTTAACCTTGTTGGCAAGTTTTGACCAGAAAATTGGTCACCAAGTTAAGCAAGCTTCTAGAAGGTCATTAGGGCTAATCTCCTGGGGTTTAGGGTTTCTTAGGAGGCTGTTTAAGCTCAAGAAAGTTCAAGACCAAAAGCTCAAGGAAAAATGCACTTGTTGTACCAAGTGCATTTCTAGTCCAGAATGGAAAATGATTTTCTATAGCAAAAATATTACAAAAAGTGATGCAATATTTTTGCATGGGAAGGTGTGCCATGGTTCTAAGAATATTAAGGAATCATCTCATGATTTTTGGAGCAAGAAAAATGAGGGTTGCTTTGGAGCACTAGTCTCCAAAGTAGGTTTATGAAGGGAAAATGAATATTTTTCCTTTATGAAAATATTCCTATGATGATTTAAGGGTTTTATCAGAGAAGCAAAGATGAATGAGGAGCAGATGGGCCACTTGGTTGAAAGTCATGTGTATGACCAAGTGAAAAGTCCATCTGAAATGATTCCAAAACCCAAATCAAAGCAAAGCAGAAACCATGCTCGGAAACAGGGAGAAGGCAAGTCCGGAAAAAGAGAGAGGACAAAATCCAGGCTGTCACACCTGCATTGCTAACTTTACATATAAAATATGTCATCTGCTTAGTTTAGACATGTATTGTGTGAATGCCATATTTTTAGTTTCTATATCATATATGTGAATCATGCAATGCTATCTTGTTTAGCCAGGCATCATATATGTGAATTTTGCGATGCCATCCTGGTTAGCCAGCCATCTTATATATGAATTATATCATACCATCCTTTTTTATTACGTAATAAATTTGTCAATAGTGTTAGTACATTCAATTACTCTTCCTTTGCACCAGCCATTCGACATGGTCATGGAAAAATCTGGAATGAAAACTAGGTCTTCAGAGCAGACGATGCTATCTGACGAAGCGCGTGTCTTGCTGGTTACAGATAGCTCCTCAGAGGAGGATTCAGTGATAGATGACGAGTCCTATCCCCCCCGAGGTGCATGCTCTAACTTGGCAGGGTTATATTGCTCATATCGTGCATATGGTGTCTTGCATTGCCATGTTATTTGCTTAGTTTAGACATGCTTTGTGTGAATGCCACGTGTTTAGTGTCTAGTTACCATATATGTGAATTATGCAATACTATCTTGTTGCAAGACATTATATATGTGAATTGTGCAATGCTATCTTGTTGCAAGGCATTATATATGTGAATTATGCAATGCCATGTTGTTTAGCCAAGCATCATATATGCGAATTATATAATGCCATCCTTTTTTGTATTATGTATTCCATTTGGCGACAATGTTTTTATATTCAACTATCTTCCTATGCATCAGCCATTTGAATTGGTGATGCAAAAATCTGGAGTGAAAACAAGGTCTTCAGAGCAGACAATGCTACCTTCTTAAGTAGATATCTTGCTGGTTACAGATAGCTCCTCAAAGGATGATTCAGAGACAGATGACCATTCATATTTTTCCCCTAAGGTGTATGCTGAAACTTAGCAGGGTTATATTACTCATATCATGCATATGTTGTCTTGCAATGCTTATTTTTACATCATATACACAACATGGAATGCCATCTGCTTAGTTGACACATCATATATTCGATTGCCCTCTACTCACTTGCTTAGTATATGAATCATATATTTGAATTATGGCATGCCAACCCATTTTCTAAAGAAATAATATAGTTATGTCATCTCATCCTGTTTACATGGTCATCATATTTTGAATTATATCATTCTATCTGTGAATTATATCATGACATCATGTTTCCATTAACTGCATGTATGTGAAGTATGGCATGCCAACCACTTTAATAGACACATCGTATAGTTATATCATGTCATCCTTTTACATATTCATCACTTTTTGAAGTATGTCATTCTATCCTTTTTAGTTAGCCATCATATATGTGAATTTGTGTCATGCTATCCTATTTAATTAGCTATCATATATGTGAAATTGTGTCATGCTATCATGTTTGGTTAGACAACATAAATGTGAATTATTTCATGCCCTATTTTCTTCCCTAATATCCATTGCACCTGTCTATCATACAATTTCTGTACATTCAATTACTTTTCTTGTTTATCAGCCATTTGAATTGGAGATGGTGATGGCAGTATCTATGGGAGTATAAACATGGTCTTCAGAAAAGATCGTGCTACCAGTTGATGCAGATAGAACCACGGTTGTACTTTCCCAAGAACTAGCCCCACCACACACAACCCAGACTCAAACAGATTGCACCCCTACCGAGTTGGACAGAGAACTAGCTACACCCACTGGTACGCATCGATGTTATACAAACGGTTTTTAGCCCCTTTCCACGTCGGTGTTCGGAACCGTTGCCAAGTGAGTGACTGCGATAGGGGGGGTCCTTCCCACACGACCCAGAAACCGCCAGGGATATGCCCTCCTAGCACACACGCTCGGCAAAATGAGGTCATGTGCGACCGGCGAGCGCTGAAATACGGTTATATGTATAGTAGTGCTAAAAAATACAATTATATAGGAGAAATCGTTTCCGGTCGTAAGTACATCCCACACAGTCCGTCCCCGCTAAACACTGCCATTCGTATGTACATCCCACACAGTCGCTCCAAGGAAAACGTTTGCGTTCGCAGGTACATCACGCACAATTTTCCCCATTAAATCGTTTGTAATATCATTGCCATTGCACACGATATTACCAATTTTATCGTTTGTGTTATCAAATGCATCACACACGATGCGTAGAAGAAACTTTGTGGCAAAGGCTGTCCATCACACACAGATTTTATGTGGTACATGTTTGCGCAATCTGCCTAACGCAAATAGTTTTCAAGAAGATGTCGTGTGTGATTGTGTGTGCAGTGGAGATTGATCGCACACGTAGTGGATCCTAGAAACGTGTCAGATCTCCACGTCTATCGCAAGCGTTTTAATTTCGCAAATCATGTGTAGTGTAATTCCTAATTAATCCCTAATTTTCAAAATGCATGTTTTGAATTTGGAAGTAGGCAATCACTTATTTCATATCCAACCATGTTTATTACAAATATAGGTTCAACCACGAATGCATAATTCGATGCACATGTACATATACTGAAGAACTACAGAAGCACCAAGTAAAGAATGATGAACCATAATTGTACTAAAAACTGTAAAGAGAGAGGCGAAAGACATTCTGTTTGCTGGAGAAAGTGAAGCGGAATGCCCATATTGTGCCCTCCGGCATGCGTAATGCGCGCACGACTCTAGTCCAACCCCTTGTGATGGCTGCCCGTCCATCCTTCATTGTCTTCATTACGACTTCTGGATGCTCATTGCAGTCTGGATGAAATAATTTAACCTTCATTGTGTGTCCACCAATCATGTACTTTGCGAGGTAATCTTGAGTGAACTGCCTCGGGAACCACTACGAACAAAAAAGATTCAAACATTGTTGTCTAACAACTCATTATGGGTAGTAAAAAGAGAAGGCTACAGAGTTTGTAGTTACCATAAACAAATAATTTGCTTGCCACCGTTCGGGTACTTTTGCTAACAATCCTTATCAGTTTCCTCACTTGATGCTTGTTCGTGAATATCTCATTGCCCCATACGCAAAAAGGGTCGATGCGTCAATACTTGCCAAGGGCATATTTACCTACAAGCAACAAGTCAATATTAGAAGCTAAAAAGTGTCCATGCCTGGATGTATATACACTACATTATGGAACGACAGGGGCAGTACAAGCCTAGGGATGAAGCTAACCTTGGCAGAAAATGGTGGCCACTCCCGTTGTTGCCCTACATAAGTAGTGGAAAGGCATGATAAGTACAACAACCTAAGCATCAAACAAATATAGCCAAGGTAAAAAATAACATCTCCAAATTATAGCTTGAATGTGTTTGTTTCAGCATGCTATTAAAGCAGATATAAAATGGAAGGCAATGTTACCGATAGCAGGCTTAACAGAACGTAGGTAATGCTTAAACATCACACTTGATAAATGTGTAAAACTGAAATTAAGGGCATGTGTTAACTACACCAGGCATAACTGGAACCAAACATAGTCGTTCAAACTAGTATTGATGTAGTCGAGCGGCACTGTTCCGACTTGCACATAATGAACAACACATTGTGAATGACTGAAATAAACAAGGCATAAATGATCAGTTTAACAACCAAATATAGCCATTGAAAACTGGACAGAGTCTAACTGCAACAAACATAAAAAGCAAACACAGATAAACAGGGCATATGCTTGAAAACCTGACAAATGCTCACTGCAACCAACCTAACAAGCAAATACAGATAAACAAGGCATCTGCTTGAAAATTGGACAAATGTTAAAAAAGCAACCTAACAACCAAATACAGATAAACAAGGCATATGCTTGATAACTGGACAAATGCTCAATGCAACAAAACTAAGAACCAAATACATATAAATAAGTTATCTGCTCGATAACTGAGAAAATGCTCACTTCAACCAACCTAACAACCAAATACAGATAAACAAGGCATCTACTCACTATAAACAACCAAATATAGACATTCGTGAAACTGAAGTGGACAATTCTTACTTAAACATCACATAGCCCTATTGAACAATACATTTTTGCATAATTGAAATAATTAAACACGACACAGTTAAAGCACCGCACGACAAATGCTACTACAACAAAGGGTACGGGTTGGCTAACTAGAAAAGGTAAGATTTGCTGATAGGATGTTGCCTCACATTTGGTGGATGGGATCCTTCCAGTTGGAAGAGCAGAGACCCATGGTGCGCTCTCTGATGTCATAGATGGGCTATTTCACCTTGGAAGAACCTTTGTGGGTGCCCTCCTCGTGGTCGTGGTCATGGTAGATGAAATCTGACTTGGCAATTGTGGATCCCAAGCCGCCGACGTAGAACTGGTCCTTCAGAAATTATAAAATGGGCTTGATGGCGTATAAGGATTGCAAATCCTTGACCGCTTGGTGGAGGAGATTAGCGGCAGGGCCATCGAAGAGATCGACAGTGGTTGAACCAGAGGGGTTGGGGATGAACCACTTAACCTGTGAGATGGCCCACGAGAAGCCGTCGCTGTAGACTAGCTTGATGTCATAGGCAGCTTCCCAAGATACATTAACATGCTAGCCCACCAACATGAAGCCTTCAGCATGGCAATGTAGTCAACGTCTTCGCCGGCTTCCGCGGCGACTGATCAGGGCAAACAGCGGCCACCTCGCCAATGCCCGCTACAGAGGCCATGATAAACCTCTTCTCGGCCGAACGCTTATCAGGCTCCTCGGGATACGTGCTCGAGCTTAGGCTATGACATTCTAGAGCAGGGGATGTGGACCTGGCGGGGAGGGACACCGCATGCCTCATCTAAAAACTTAGGGGAGTGCGGCGATGGTATGGGAATCGCTGGGTAACTTGAACTTTCTTATCTAAGCTAGGACGAATGGGCAGACCGCCAGGGGTTGGTGGCGGCACCAGCCGCAAAGGCGAACTAGGTTTCGAGGGTGGAGGGGCCGGGTGGGGGGACAGTGGAGGGGGTGTTTGAGGATACGCCACAACTACTGAAATTTTTGGTAATGGTGGGTGGAGATGGTGGTGGAGAAGGGAGGGCGACGGTTCAAATGTCTCGGCTACTGCAATTTTACTACATGGTCGGTGCTGGAGGAGTGTGGGCAGTGGTTGAAGTACGGTTGCATATCTCTCAAACTTGCACAAGTGGTGATTTTACAGCGCACTTGCATAGTCTACAAATTAGCAAAACAAAGATCCCAAGGTTTATATAATGGCCATGATACGATCATTATTGAGATAAATGAAGCTTGAGAGATATGCAACTTCCCACCGGGTCACCCATCCTTGGACTAATCCAGCCCGAGCACGCTTAACTTCTGCATTCTATTCGACCAGGCTAGCGCATGGGAAGCAACCCCTTGCTGATAGCAGTTGCCTCCTTTCCTTTAAGGCATTTCACGCTGGTCACCCTATGGGACCTACTCCCTCCTATCACGCACATTTGAGCTTTTAGAAACTGTGTGCGATAATTACAGGGCATGTGTGTTGCCGCCTAGGCTTCAATGAGCACTAACACTGGTAGCGGGAAATCGATGGGAGAAGAGGCGGGAAACCGATGAGGGGAGTGGCGGGAAATGGTAGCCTGTCTAGAAAACGTAGTAGAGAAGGAAGCGTGAGCTAGCACGACGCATGCGCACAGTGCCTACCCCTATACTACATGTGCTGTCGAAAGGGCTGAGGGTTATCGTTCAATCTGGGAGCATCCAAGAGTGCAGACATACAATCCATGGGGTTTGGATTCTAGCCAATCAGAACGCACGAGTCAGATCGCGCACACAGCAAGGGGGGGGGCATCTGCAATGGTTTGGTAGGCACACGGCTTTCATGAATGAACCATGTGCTATTTGAAAACATTTCGTGAGAGGAATCTCGGTTTTCTAATCCCTGTAAGTCCAAAACTCACCCGAAAATCATGAAACTTGGCATGGTGTCACGACATGGCACATATATGTTGAGGAATTTTTTTGTCCATTTTGGCGGAAGTTTTATTACAAGCCTCCTACAAACTGGAGCTTCTCTCAAAGAAGCCTCATGGTTTCGATAGGGAAACGTGTCCCCCTTGTGGGCAAAACGTAATCACTCCCTCACGATCGTGGCATCCGCGCCCCATGATCGTGGGGCAGGGAACGGTCACCCCACTTGTCTTCCTGATTCTGGCTCGCCCGCGACATTTCCCCCATGCCTTAGGGAGGGTAAGTGGTGGATACGGAGGCCACGGGCATTAACACTGAGGCGGGAAACCGGGCGTCACTGATAGGAGCAGCGGGTCGGTCCTGATTCCTTACGCCCCTGGATGATGGATTGGTTGAGTGGGGCAGCCACTCTCAGGTAGAGGGGTTGAGCCCCGGCCTCGCCCCCTATAAAAGGGGAGAGGGACAGTGTCTTTCTACATTCATCTCCTTCTTGCTCGATCCTTCTCTTCGAGTCGCCATGGTTAGAGGGCACGCCGGCACTCCAACGGCGGCGACGAGGGCTTCTGGTCGACAACGTGTCCCTTCTCCTCCGGTACTCGTGGCAGTGGAGCCCAATGTGAGAGGAAGAGGGAGGGGGCATGGACGAGGACGCCATGGCGCTCGGGGGATAACAGGATGGGGCGGCGCACCGGCCGCGCTTCCGCCAGCGGCTCTTCCCCCAATGGAGGGCCATGTCTAAGACTAGCCCCGCGAGTTCTTCATCAGGTTGTACAAGCCAGTGTATGGTCACCTCCGCCTCCTCAGCCTGTTTGCTCGGGAAATGGAGCCTGACCCGCTGCAGGACTTGAGGCTTCATTTGAGGGGCTGCGGGAATGGCAACACGCGGGTCGACGTCGATTTTTCACCCCTCACATCATGTACCTTCGTCGTGGGTGGAAGACCTTAGCCCGCGCCCATAGCTTGTTGGAGGGGCACATTCTCCATTTCAAATTAATGGAGAATGGCCTGCTCTTCGTCAATGTCTTCGGATGCTCGGGAATCCTCTTAGGGTGTTGCGTGGAGAGCTTCACTGACGACGAAACCTCCTCCTCGGGCGATAGTGACGAGGATGAAAACGATGGCGAGGACGATGGTAGCGGGTGGGAGGACGCCGATTCCAACTCCGACTGACCGCCGGTGGTAGCACCATGATCCGCATCGCCCTCCTCCCTAGGCCACGCGTCTCGCCGAGGGCCACCCTTGGCATGCTCTCCATGGGTACGTTCCTCGTCGCCTTTTGATTTCCTTCGCTTGCCCCACCTGGGAAGAAAGGGGCAAAAAACGGTGATTGCGAGGCGCTTATATTTCTTTTAGCATGTTGGCACTTGCCAAATCTTAATTTCTAAATAATGTAATCTCTCGAACCCATGCATGTGTCTTGTAACGTTCGTACTTGTATCATCATGTTAATGAAAAAAACAAGACTTGCCTGGACTCGTGCATGTATACATCCATGCAGAGGCGAATGCCTCTTTAGCGCAAATAAATGATTTTTGTCGGCAAGCTGTCCTGCCGGCGCCCTATGTGCCTGCCGGAGAATCACGTCTGCCGGGTTGCAGACAGAGGGTTCAGCCCCCCGTCAACCCTCTTTTAGTAAAGGCTAGTGCAACCACCCTGACCAAAGCAGTGTTCGGGTCAGCGGCGGAGTCTTCTAATGCACAAGTCACGGGTTATGAACATGAACGGGCAAGAGGTGAACTTTATCTATTTGGTTTGCCGGGAGTCGCTGTGCCGGGCAATCTCCTCAACTTCTTGCCGGAGTCGGGTCCTTGGTGAGATCGAGCATCCATGCCATGGCTGGAAAGAAGAGAGGGCAGGAGCATGGAACCTTGGTGGTCCATTAACACTTGATGGAATCAAAAAGCGGTACAATACCCTGGACAAGCATGTATGTACGCATATATATATAAACATGGAAATCAACAGGAAACTATACATACTAAAGGGTTTCTCTTCCCCAACTGTGCACAAGGTCTGCGCCTGGCTTTGTACATAGGGTACATGCCTTGCCAGCAAGGCTAGTACAGAAATGGGGGTTGCCGGGGCTCCTGGCAACCGCGCCTTAGGGGTAAAACTTGCGAAGATGTTCGATATTCCAGGAATTGCTCACTGGAATGCCATCTTCTCCCTCCAGGTGGACTGCACCGGGCCTGGTGACTCGTGTTACCCGATAAGGGCCTTCCCACTTTGGCGTCAACTTGTTTGAATTCTTGGCGGATTGGATTCGCCGAAGAACAAGGTCGCCTTCCTCAAGGCTTCTTGCGTGAACCTTGCGGCTATGGTAGCGGCACAAGGCTTGCAAGTAGCGAGCGGCTCACACAGCAGCCTCCAGACGATCTTCCTCAAGGAGCGTCGCGCCATCTTGGCGCAGCTCCTCTTGCTCAAGCTCATCATAAGCGAGGACTCAAGGTGACCCGTATATGAGTTCCGTGTGGAGAACTGCTTCTGCCTCGTATATCAGGGAAAAGGGTGTCTAGCCAGTGGCTCGATTTGGTGTCATCTTGATTGACCAAAGAACCGTTGGCAACTCATTAATCCAGCGTCTTTTGCATTTGTGTAGCCTGTCGAAAGTCTTGGTTTTGAGACCTCGCAACACTTTTGCATTCGCACTCTTAGCTTGGCCATTACTTCAGTTGTCGGTGATGACTTTGTTTGGCAAACCAAAACGGGAGACTATTCCCTTGAAGAACTTGACGGTTGATTGTGTTGTCACCTTTCTCACTGGTTCCACTTCCGGCCACTTTGTGAACTTGTCAATTGCGACGTACAAGTACTCAAAGCCCCCGACGGCATAGGGAATGAGGCCTAGTATGTCGAGCCCCCAGATTGAAAATGGCCTGGAAAGAGGGATTGTCTGATGAGCTTGTGCTGGTTGATGAAGCTTCTTTGAATGGAACTGGCACGCTTCACACTTGGTTACTAGTGTAGTCTGGAGGGCGGTGGGCCAGAAGAAACCTTGCTGGAATGCTTTCCCGACAAGGGCTCTTGACCCTATGTGGGAGCCACACATGCCTCTATGTATCTCTGCCAACAACTTCAGTCCGTCCTCCCGAGGAATGCACTTCAATTTCACGCCATTCTGTCTCCTTCTGTACAGGGCATTATCCACAAACTAGTACATGCCGGACCGACGGGCTACTGTCTCTGCTTCTTCTTGTTCCTCAGGGAGTTCCCCTATTTGGAGGAAACGGACAATGTCCTGTGCCCATGCCTGAGCCTGGGGCTCGACGACAAGGACTAAAGGCTCATCTTCGGCCATGGGGGCATCTGCTTGTATGGTCGGGGCTTGGGGCCCTACCAGAGGTTGCTGCTCCCTGGCAAGCTTGGGGTACCCAGCAACATCCTTCTCGGCGGCTCCTGGGAGCTCAGCGGGAAAGTACATGTTGGGGCCCGCCTTCCTTCATTTGTTCTGTCCCTTAGATGGCTCAATGGATGGTTGGGTTAATTGAAGCACAAAGGTACCTGGTTCCACAGGTAGCTTGAGGGTAGCGCGTTTGGACAAGTCGTCGGCAATGTTGTTCTCTACTCGGGGAACATGCTCTACCTTTAAATCGTCGAAGCACTTCTCCAACTTCCTCACTTCATGCACATAGGCCTTCATCAATGGGCTCTTGTAATCCTTGTTAACTTGATTGACGACAAGTTGTGTATCACCCCTGATGATATGCTTTCTGATTCCGAGGTGTGCCGCGATCCTAAGACCGTCAAGTAGTCCCTCGTACTGTGGAGTGTTGTTTGTTGATTGTTCCTCAGGAAAGCGCATCTGGAATACGTACTTGTGGCACTCTCCGGTGGGTGCGACGAGTAGCACGCCAGCACTAGCACCTTTAAGTGAGAAAGCTCCATCAAAGTACATTATCCAATCACGGCTCGTCTCCTTGCTGGGATGGATGATCTCTTGAGTCTCTTCGTCGGGCGTTGATGTCCATTCTGCTATGAACTCGACCAAGGCTCGGCTCTTGATTGTTGAGGTACTTTCAAACTTGAGGCCAAAGCTTGATAGTTCCAACGCCCACTCCATAATCCTCCCAGTTGCATCTGGGTTGTGCAAGATCTGTTGCAAAGGGAGGCGAGTGACGACGGCGATCTCATGCGCTTGGAAATAGTGGAGCCACTTTCTTGAGGCCGTAAGGAGGCCGAAAAGCAGCTTCTACATACCGGAATATCTTGATCTAGCCCCCTGTAAGAGGAAACTGACAAAATAGACCGTGTGCTGCACTATATTCTTCTTCTGTTCGACCTCACCTCCTTGCGCAGACTCTATTTTGCTGGGACCAAGCCTTGCCGTGGGATCTGCCCTGCCGGCATCAGGCCCTGCCGGGGAGAGCTCTGGCCCATCATCCAATGAATTCGCCGCTACGGCTACTTCTTCCTAAAACTCCCTCTGTGCTACTAGCGCAGCACTAACCACTTGATTCGTTGCCGCTAGATATAGCAGCAACGGCTCTTGTGGTTTAGGCGTGGAGAGTGTTGGCATGGAGGAGAGGTATCTCTTCAAATATTGCAGCACTGCCTTTTCCTCTGGAGTCCATTTCAATGGACCCGCATTTTTCAAAAATTTGAACAAGGGGATGGCGCGCTCAACAGATTTGGAGATGAACCTAGTAAGTACAGCAACATAGCCGACGAGCTTACGGACGTCTTTGACTCATCTTGGCACCTCAATCTGCTCAATTGCTTTGATCTTGTCGTGATTTGCTTCGATTCTGTGTTGAGACACAAAGAACCCAAGGAGTTTGCCGGATAGGACGTCGAACACGCACTTCTCTGGGTTGAGCGTGTGGTTGATCTTGCGCAAGATTGCAAACGTTTCTTCCAGATCCTGCACGAGCGTGTCTTTGTCCTTGGTTTTGACCACTATATCATCCATGTAAGCTTCCATATTTCTATGTAGGTGGGGATCAAAACTGATTTGGACTACTCAGGCGAATGTTGAACCAGTGCTTTTCAACCCGAAAGGCATCTGTTCAAAAGAGTACGTACCACATGGGGTGCTGAACGCGGTTTTCTCTTCATCTTCCTTCATCATGAAGATCTAGTGGTATCTTGAGTAGGCGTCAAGGAATGATAGCAGGTCACACCCAGTAGCAGAGTCCACTATCTGGTCAATGCGTGGCAAATGTAAAGGGTCCTTCAGACAAGCTTTATTGATATCTGTATAGTGTATACACAGCCCCCATTTCTCATTTTCCTTACGCACTACCACCGGATTGGCCAACTACGTGGGGTGGAGTAGTCCTCTGACTAAGCCTGCCGCTTCCAACTTCCTGATATCCTCGATGATGAACTCTTGATGCTCCAAAGCTTGCTTCCTGACCTTCTGCTTGACGGGTTGCGCATGGGGACAGACAACAAGATGGTGCTCAATCACTTCCCTCAGAACGCCGGGGATGTGAGACGCTTGGCATGCAAACACGTCGACATTCTCCCGCAGGAAGGTGATGAGCAAGCCTTCCTATTTGCTGTCAAGCGTGGATCTTATGGGAAAAGCCCAACCCGTGCCATCGTCCAGCACGGGGACCTTCTTGGTGTCTGGTGGGGTCACCTTGGACCTCTCGGTCCCACTGGCGTAGCTCTCTAGCACGTCTCCAATGGGAACGTGGAACTCTGAAGAGGCACGTTTGCCGAAGAGGGTGCAGGAGCTCTTGCCGGGGTTAGAAGCCTTGCCGGAAGGGGCCTTGCTAGTTTTCTTCTCCCTCGGGGTCTCAGTGGTAGGAGCAAGTGCCTTGGTGGCGTCTGCTGCAACTGGCTCTCGGTAGAGCTGGTCGGCGCAAATGAGCGCGTCTTTCTTGTCGGAGGGGACGGTGATGATGTTTATTGGGCCGGGCATCTTCAATGTTTTGTAGGCGTAGTGTGATGCCGCCATAAACTTGGCCAGCTTTGGGCGGCCGAGGATCCCATTATAGCATGTAGCGACCAAACCTCAAACAGTCTGATCTCTGTGCATCAGTGTCATCCCTGGATCAGTAATGCTGACACGCACAGTACTTGAAGGATTTATAACAGAGTAGCAATCACACACTTATTACATCGATAGTCCAACGATGAATTTATTACAAATAATATGGCTGAAGGCCATCTAACACGATAACATCGGAAGGCTTGGAAGATAAGTGAGTCCATCAACTCCAGCGGCATCACTGACTATAGAACCACGACCTAAAAGGGCATCTTACCCGTCGTCTAAAAAGTCTGCAACATGAAATGTTGCAGCCCGAAAACGGGTCAGCACATGGAATATGCTGGCAAGGTAACACAAGAGAATGCAATGAAAGTAAGGCTATACTATATGCATATTTGGCTGGTGGAAAGCTCTACGGTTTAGTTTGTGCGTAAAGCCAATTTTTCCCTACTTCAAAGGAATGCATTTTAATTAACTATCATGGTAGTTGAAACATCGTTGAGAAGATAGACATCCTCTCAACCCCAATTAAAGTTCATCATTAAACCCAACAAAATTAAATTAAAGTAACATGTTGAGATGCACATGAAAATCCAAGTACTAGATACTCAAGACGTCCATAACCGGGGACACGGCTAATCATGATTAGTTTGTACACTCTGTAGAGGTTTGTGCACTTTTCCCACAAGACTCGATCGCCTTCGTTTGGTTTCTCGCACTGCAGGGTGTTTGAGAAACGGATGACCGAGACATAGTCTTTCAGAAGCGCTAGCACCTTACGATCGGGCGGACCGTACCAACCTACATCCCCTAGATCTACCAGTCCACCACTGTAAGAGTTCGCACAACTTACTCATACTATGCTAGAGCCCATAATAGCATTGTGGCTGCACACGGAAGTTTCTAGTATGAATAATCTCATGATCCCTTTGAGCCTGGGTGGCGGTCCAAAAGAAAAACAGGCAATCCTGGGATACCCAGATGCCTCAATCCACCCAGATGTGTATTAATATTGCCACCTTAAGTTGAACCACTAATTAAACAATCTCACATCTGTCATGGATTTCACTCACCCAATCCACGTCTACGAGCATAGCATGTCCTAGCAGCAAACGTAGAAGTAACTCCCAAGGGTTTGAATGTAATGCAGGTAATAGGTACTACCTCAATCTACTTCCCAATCCCACAAGTTAATTGATCCTACTCATGCAATGTGTGAGGGTTTGACTTATGCAATGAAAATTGGGTAATTGGAAAGTATGATCAAAGTGTTACTTGCCTTGCTGATGATCCACAAAACCTAGAGACTCAAAGTAGCAAGCGGCGCACTCCGGGTACTCTATCGCAATCAAACAAACAAGCATACAATAAGTACTTAACTAATGCACGGGTAAAACTCAAATAAGAGATCTAACCAGAAAGTTCAACTTAAGAACTCCGGTTTGCAAAAAGAATCAACTCGAAAGAAGCAACGAAACTCAAACTGCAAAAGAAACGAGTTCCGAATTACTAGTTGGCCTAAAGTCAAATTTTACAGTACCAAAATCTTGTTCCAGTTGATTAAACGTAAAGAGGGCTTCGAGACGAAGATCTGGGATTTTGAATCACCTGATTCCGACTCTCGAGCGAAAAGAAAAACGCGAAACAAAATCAGGGCAAAAATCACGATCGGAATAACCGCGGATAAATACCCCGAAAAAGAAAAACGACGAACAGACTAACGAACGAACGTTCGCTGTCTGCGGTTAACTAACGAATACCGTTCGTTAAAACGAACGTATGGACGAACGTCCGCTATTTAACTAAACCGTCGGAAAATAAAAAAACCGAACCGATCTATTCTAAAAAAACAAATCTAGGTTTTCCTAAACAAAACCGATCGGTTAACCGAAAAAAATGAAAACTACCTCGAACTCCGGCGGAACTCCGGCGGGTCGGGGCGGCGGTCTCCGGCGGCGACGGTGGGGCGGCAGCGGCGGCGGGGGTGCGGCGGCGGCGGCGCGGCGGCAGCGGCTAGGGTTTCGGGCGGGCTACGGGGCGAGGCGAGCTGGGCCGGCGGCTGCGGCTTATAAAGCCCAGTCTCCTGGTCCTTCACGAGTCTAAGTCGGTTTCTTTTTTTTTTCTTTTTTTAAAAGAGTCCCGGCGCAGAAAAACTAACGAAAGAAATACCAAACGGACTCCAAAATTCCCGAAATAAATTTTCACCGTCCTCTAATAATATTTAGGAAAAAGTGTACATTTTTCTCGGACCTAAATGCAATTTTGAAAAACGCGTATTTTTCCTATGCAAATAAATCCGCGAATAAATCCAGAAAAATACCAAAATTGATTTTAATATTTTTCCTCCAATATCTCTGTTATTTTGGAGAAGTCATATTATCTCCGCTCATATTTTGTTTTTAGAAATATTTTTAGGAGAGAAAAATAATTAGAATCACACTGTCCTCGTACCGGTATTCGAGTGAACTCAAATACGAAAACGGTAAAATTCTCAACTCTCTCCGTAGGTCCTTGAGTTGCTTAGAATTTCGAGGAACTCCAAGAACAAAAATGCAAAAACATGAAATGCAAATATGATCTATGTATAACATTCCAAATTGAAAATTTGGGATGTTACATAGGGCAAGGGGATCTTGGCAATGTCAAAGACAATCTTCTCCATCCTATAATTCAGCTCGCCCCCAAATGTAACTGGAAGAGCGATCTTTCCTTTCGGCTGACTCCTCCCTAGGTTGACCCCTTGAAACGTGCCCGTCTCCTCGAGATCTCCATCAAGGATTTTTAGCCTCTCAATCACATCGGGCGAGGTTAGGTTCAAACCGGCCCCACCGTCAACTAGCACTTTCATCACCTTGAGGTTGCATATCGTTGGTGAGACCAACAATGGCAAACACCCGACCGCAGTTGTATGGTCAGGATGATCCTTGGTGTAAAAAATGATAGGCATGCTGGACCACTTCAGTGGCCTCTTGGCATCGAATGATGGCTCTACTGCAGTGACGTCACGTGCCCACTGTTTTAGTTGGCGGTGAGAGGTGTGCAGTGAGGCGCCACCATCGACGCACATCGCCTATGTAGCTCTCTGGAACTTTTTCGCTGGACTCGTTGTCTTCGCCATGATCATCGTCTTCCTCTTTCTTGTCGCGGCCCCGAGCGAGACTTTCTGGTTGGTTATCTTGGCAGCGGCGACCACCTCCGCCGCCACGCTTCTCGCCGGGTGCCTTGCCACCGTCTGGGCCTTTCTCCTTATCATGCCTCTCATATTCAGCTTTCTGCTGCTCAGCGAGCAGCTCGACATATGGACAATTCTGGAGGTCACAGCCCTTGTTGCGATGAATCTTGCAGTACTGCTTGTCGGAGTCCCCTGGCTTGTCGGCAGCCGCCAAGGCCCGGCATGCGGTGCACCCGGCAACTTCCTTGCCGGGGTCGTCAGCCTTGGCCTTTTTGGCAGCGCCGGGGTCGTTGGATCCCTCTACAGCAAGCACAACATTGCCCTTTCGCTTCCTATTTTAGCGTCAGCCTTTCTTCGCTGGGGCGACGGCATCTCCGTCTTTGGAGTCGGTTTCCGCTCCAGCGTCTTCGCCGGGGTACTTCCTCCCTCCTCCAGCCTGAGCGCATCTAGCAGCCAGAACATAGAGCTCGGCTACATCTTTAACCCTGTTCATCGCCAGCTCCTCACGCATCTTGCGGTTGCGCACATTCTGATGGAATGTCCTGATGACGGCGGCGGACTGAACTTCTGGGATGTTGTACTGCACACGGCTGAACCTTTGTATGTACTTGCGCAGGGTTTTGCTGTCCTTCTGGGGGATGACTTGCAAATCGCTTTCCTGGCTAGGAGCTTGGTGGTCCCAGTAAAGGCGCCAACAAATTCGTGGCACAGATCTGACCAGGAAGAAATGGAACCCACGGGCAGTTTCATCAACCACGACATAACGTTGGGCTTAAGCACCAATGGAAAGTAGTTGACGAGCACCTTGTCGTCGCGAGCCCCAGCAGCCTGCATCACGATGGTGTAGATGCTGAGGAACTCCGACGGGTCAGTCTTGCCGTTGTACTTTTCTCCGACCTCAGGCTTGAACATGTGGTGTGAGGGCCACTAGAACTACCGCAGCTCATGGGTAAAGGCCGGACAACCCACCTCGTAAGGTAAGTCACCATGGCCCCCCGGTGCCGAGTGGTCCATAGTAGGACCTGCAAGCCTATTTAATTGATGGCGCGCTTCCCACTATCGCTCGATAGTGGTCCGAGTGTCTTCCTGGCTCGCACCCGAAGGACTTGACGTTGGTCGCGGCGGGCTCGCAGGTTGGACAACACCGTGGAAAAGTTATCACGGGCATTGGCCCGACGAGCCGACGGCTGCTGTTGCTGGTGTGGGGGAAGAGAGTGCACCATAGTCGCAGTAACTCCGGTCCTCCCACCACCTGCGTGCGTTGGCTCACCAGAGTGCCAGCGCGAGGGTCCCGCTGGTCGCGGTTCATCTCTATTGGGAAAGCTGATGAGGCTCCGGATGGTGGTTCTCCACTCGTCGAGCTTCTTTGCGGCGGGAGGAAAGTCGAGGAGCAGTTGTACGCGCGCCAATGCTTCTACTTGCGTGGGTGGCGGCGAAAGCTGTGTGGATCGTGACGCGCTCTAACTTCTAACCACGTTAGAAGGAGCTCTATCATGGTCTTGCTGCCGCACGCCGCTTCTGCCCGCGTCCGTACGTGCATGCTGGCCCAGTGCATCTTGAGAGTGATGCAAAGGGATCTTCCCTTGGCGGTTCTTAGGGGCACCGGCATCGCGGTGTTGCTCATCATGTACGATCTAGGAAGACTGTGGAGTGGGCGTCGGCGGAGGTGTCCTAGAGGTCGCAGCGCCGCTCGTGGGTAGCATGGCGACGCCTTTGGACCCAGCGGCGCGCGGCTCGTCATCTTGGGCACGAATGATGCCGCTCGCCTGGCTTCGATGGCCAGAGCGTCATGGAAGCTCGCGGGCCACGCCTCCACCACCATCCGCAGCCGCCCCATCGCCCACCCACGGTGGCACGGGCGGCTCGGCCCTAGACGGAACGATCGCCGCAATCCCCTTCTTCTTGGGAGCCATGGCGATGAAGAACTTGATGCGCCAGCTGCTAGACCATATTTTCACAACCTAGCGGCCCCTACCTGGCGCGCCAAAGATGTCGGGGAAACGACACCTATGGGATCCCGGGGACCCCTACTATGGTTGGCGGGGCATAGAGCTATGCAAATAGCAGGCCTAGTCGATCAACGCGTGGGAATTTTTACCCAGGTTCGGGTCGCAAGTGATGTGTAAAACCCTAGTCCTGCTTGTCTGTGTATATTTAGTGTTCTTGAGCTCTTGAACTAGCTACTATGCGTGCCTGTACGAAAACGGAAAATGCCAATAACGGACCGTAAGCAACCGAAGGATGCAAATTAGCCCAAGAATAAATGGGCCCTTCAAAGGACGAAAGATAACATGGAATGGGAACCACCTAATGGAGTAATGGGCTATTAATGGGTATGAAGTGATATACTATGCATGATGGGCCAGTTTCACTGTGGGACGTTATAGGGCCAAGAGTTCCAAAGGGCCACATATGGGCCGAAAGCTGTTGCTACTTCTTGAGCTTGCGTTGTATTCCCTCAAAGAGGAAAGGGACATGAAGCACAGTAGCGTAATTATTTCCCTCAGTTTTTGAGAACCAAGGTATCAATCCAGTAGGAGACCACGCGCGAGTCCCTCGCACATGCACAAACAAATAAGAACTTCGCAGCCAACGAGATAAGGGGTTGTCAATCCCTTTACGGTCACTTACGAAAGCGAGATCTGATAGAGATGATTGTTTATATTTTTGGTATTTTTGGTTTACAATAAAAGCAAATAAAAGCAATAAAAATAAAGTAGATGTAGATTGATATGTTGAGAATAGACCCCGGGGCCATAGTTTTATCTAGTGGCTTCTCTCATGATAGCGATATTCTACGGCGGGTAAACAAATTACTGTCGAGCAATTGATAGAAAGCGAATAATTATGAGACTATCTAGGCATGATCATTGTATATAGGCATCATGTCCGAGACAAGTAGACCGACTCCTGCCTGCATCTACTACTATTACTCCACACATCGACCGCTATCCAGCATGCATCTAGTGTATTGAGTTTATAAGAACAGAGTAACGCCTTAAGAAAGATGACATGATGTAGAGGGATAAACTCAAGAAATATGATATAAACCCCATCTTTTTATCCTCGATGGCAACAATACAATACGTGCCTTGCTGCCCCTACTGTCACTGGGAAAGGACACCGCAAGATTGAACCCAAAGCCAAGCACTTCTCCCATTGCAAGAACTATAGATCTAGTAGGCCAAACCAAACCAATAATTTGAAGAGACATGCAAGGATATTACAAGCACACATAAAAAGTTCAGAGAAGAACCAAATATCTTTCATAGATAACCTTGATCATGAACTCACCATTCATCGGATCTCGACAAACACACCGCAAAAATAGATTACATCGAATAGATCTCCATGAAGACCGAGGAGAACTTTGTATTGAGATCTAGAGAGAGAAGAAGCCATCTAGATACTAGCTATGGACCCGAAGGTCTGTGTTAAACTACTCACAACCCGTAATGGATCCCCCTCCGGTGGAGCTCTGGAACAGGCTCCAAGATGGGATCTTCACCGGAACAGAAGGTACGGCTGTGGAATTATGGTGTTCTCTCTGTTCACGGAGGTTTTGGGGTACGTAGACTTATATAGGAAGAAGGAGGGCACCGGGGGACGCTCAAGGGGGGCACATGGCAGGGGGCGCGCCCTGGGAAGGGGGGCGCCCCCCCACCCTCGTAGGCAACCCTTTGGTCCCCTGACGTGGTTCCCAAGCTCCGCGTGCGTGATTTTCTCCAAAAATATCTCTCGCGAAGGTTTCATTCCGTTTGGCCTCCGTTTGATATTCTTTTTCTGCAAAACCCTGAAACAAGCAAAAATAGCAATCTGGACTGGGCCTTTAGGTTAGTAGGTTAGTCCCAAAATGATATAAAAGTGAATGATAAAGCCCATTAAACATCCAAGACTTCATAAATAATAGCATGGAACAATAAAAAATTATAGATACGTTGGAGACGTATCAATCATCCCCAAGCTTAATTCCCGCTCGTCCTCGAGTAGGTAAATGATAAAGAGAAAATTATAGATACGTTGGAGACGTATCAAGCATCCCCAAGCTTAATTCCTGCTTACCAATATTGTTTTTCAATGTAATTCTCTTAATTGTGGCACGAATGTTCAGATCTGAAAGATTCAAGATAAAAGTCTATATCGACATAAGAAATAATAATACTTCAAGCAATACTAACAAAGCAATCATGTCTTCTCAAAATACTATGGCTAAAGAAAGGTATCCCTACAAAATCATATAGTCTGGCTATGCTCCCTCTTCATCACAAAATATTCATATCATGGACAATCCCGATTTCAGCCAAGCACTTGTTTTCATACTCTATTCTTTCAAACCTTTCAACCTTCACGCAATACATGAGCATGAGCCATGGATATAGCACTATGGGTGGAATAGAGGTGGTTGTGGAGAAGACAAAAAGGAAGGAGATTGTCTCACATCGACTAGGCGTATCATCGGCTATGGTGATGCCCATCAATAGATATCAATGTGAATGAGTAGGGATTGCTATGCAACGGATGCACTACAGCTAAATATGAATGAAAGCTCAACAAAAGAAACTAGTGGGTGTGCATCCAACTTGCTTGCTCACGAAGACCTAGGGCATTTGAGGAAGCCCATCGTTGGAATATACAAGCCAAGTTCTATAACGAAAATTCCCACTAGTATATGAAAGTGACTAAACATGAGACTCTCTACAATGAAGAACATGGTGCTACTTTGAAGCACAAGTGTGGAAAAAAAGATAGTAGCAATTGTCCCTTTTTTGGAGGGGCCTTTCTTTTTTTATTTGGCCTTTCTCTTCTTCGTTTTTTTTCTTTTTTTTGTGGAGGCTTTATAGATTTAGCCATTCCTCCCATGGGACAATGCTCTAATAATGATGATCATCACACTTACATTCCCACTCGATATTACAACTCGATACTACAACAACAAAGTATGACTCTATATGAATGCCTCCAGCGTTGTACCGGTATGTGCAATTGTGGGGACCCCAACTCATAAGTCGTGATCACCGAATGCACCTGTACAGTGATCCCAGAGATCAATGCTCACTGAACACACAGAAGCTGAATAACAAGAAGTCTTACATCCATACATACCATATTACACAAATTGTGACCTATTAAGGTCAAGTCTTGAATATAACATTGCAGCAGAAATCTTCATTAACACCTTGGACCCATGTCATCTGCCTCAACCCTACAGGCATTCTGACTGGGAAACGTCCTAGCTCGCATGTTCGTCACCAAGAAATCTTCAACATATCCTGTTCTTTCATGCCTGGCCAATAAAATAACCAGTGGCAAGCCAATGAGTACTTTGAATGTACTTGCAAGCAACCCAAGTGTGATGACACAATAATTATGCAGGGCTCTACTACTAAATTGGCATTTTTGCGTAAAGCTAGTTTTTCATATGCAAGTATGATCAACATATAACAAGGGCATGCATGCGTCTGCAACGAGTATCAGGAGGTTACAGACATCAACATCGAGAAAGAGTCATGAACAACTCTTGCTCACGCTCATCGTGACATTCTCACAAATCACGTCAACAAATTTACCCAAACCGTGTTGTTTTCCAGAAACTTATGGACATAGTCTAAGCAGCACCACCCAACTGTCCTTGACCGTGGACACGGCTATTCGAATAGTTTGACACTCTGCAGAGGTTGCAAACTTTACCCACAAGAACCGGGGAACTTCCGTGTCATCCACGACCCACGGTACCTCAAGTACACAGGGTAAGCACTCGATCACTATCTTTCCCTAGACGACACTAACATAGAGTCCACTCGATTGGTAGTAATCCCCGTGCCCAACATTTCACATCTTAAAAAGTGTGGAGCCTCGCTCCCATATTCATCTCATACCACAAGCACGGGGTACCAACGGTGTGTCCGGTGGCCTGTAAAGAAAGTCATGGCCGCCTATCCAAGCACGACCCCGTGCCGAGAGTGACCTCGTGTCACCCCCGTCACTAGTAATGCGGGCACCATTCTAGTATCGGCCTAGGTAATCATCACTGCCCTTTCCCATATAAGGGTAGAGTGGTTGCACATGTTTGGTTGGGACGGTCGACAAATCTTAAATCCAATCCGTTTCTGTAAAGAACACCTTCATCAAGCCTCGGTACACTACTTCTCCACCAAGTAGTGCCCTAGTTCCTCATCATCTCCCGGGGGCATTAGAGGCACCCACTGGGTTATTTGGAAGTATGTCAACCCACACTTGTTTCTTTCCATGCATAACCCTGACCCATTTTGCGTAGCCAACTACTATAGCATATATCTTCAACCAACCAACACAACTCTAAACATAATAGAGCTATGTACAATGCAAGTATCAACGGGGTATGCAATAGAGGCAAGCCTAGCAAGGTTGCCACTCAAGATATATCATGCACTCGATGAACGATGAAAATGCATTCATGACATAAAAGGGTACAACATGGTCAGAGGGCTGCTTGCCTTGTCCTTACGAGTCTTCAAACCTTCTGGTCCATCTCCAAGTATTCCGTCTATTTCGTCAACTAACGACAGAAACAATCATAATAAGCAACACAACAAGGCAAAAATAAAAGTGCTCTAAAAATAGGAGTTGGACTTTTCTAACACACCTCTGGTCATATGAAAAATTACCAAGGTGGTTTCATAGGCATTGGATCAATGATATCTCTGAACATTTCAATATGAAGGATATAAGGGATTTAATGGATCCATAAGAAGTGTGCAGAAAAATTATTTTGAAAAATGGGAAAATCCACCCATCTAACAAGGAATGATTTTAGAAGAATCTAGGAGTTGCTTTCACTTGATTTGGAGTTCAAATGAATTTCCTATGATTTTGCGAAGTTGGCTATACATGGATAAATAGACGAATATTTGATGTGGTACAGAAAGTATTGGGATAAATGTTCCAAAACTAAGTTTTGATATTACAAGTATCTAGGAATTTGAATCATGGCATTTGGATCAAAAGTGCGCTCTCTATGATTTTCTAAAGTTGATGACAAAAATGGAAAAATAGGATTTGCTAAATATTTGCGAAGAAAATTTTTCTGGAAAAATGTGCAAGTTACACCATGTGATAGAGCATGATTTTATGAACTCATCGAAATTTGAATCATCAAATTTGGAATCCATTTGATTTATTTATGGGTTTTTGAAGTTTACTGGAAAAGGAAAAAGGAAATAAGGCTTTAACCTTATCCTGCGCACATGGCGACAGATAGACCTTGGGCCGTCCCAGCGGCTCGCCTGCACGGGCAGAGGTGGTGACGCCGAAGGCGTACTCCGGGAAAGCGCCACCCAGCGGGGCAAGCGAATCGGACGAAGCCGTTTCCCCTTAACCCGACTGGTGGGCCGGCTCGGTCGCCTCTGCCGCTGACGGGCGGGCCCCCTGCCAGCTGGCGGGGCGGTCGTCCTCTACCTCCCGCTCGAGGCAGAGCAGGGGAGGCAGAGCGCACGCCAGCGCTCGTCCGCCGATAGCCGGCGCCTCCAGCCATCTCCCACGGCGCTCTGCCTATGGGCGAGCCCAGAGCGGAGCGGCGCATCCGCTGGTGCAGGTCACGGCCGTCGGAGGGGGCCGAGGTGACCGCGGCTTTGATGGTCGCGAGGGAGGTCGTCGGCCATCCGTGGCTCTCGGCGTTCGAGCATCCCCGCGATGGTTCGAGGAGGTGGGAAGGTTCGCCGGACCACGAGGATCCTTTGTGTGGAGGAAAGGGAGGGAGGTAAGCTCGGTGTTGCTCGAATTTGAGCGAGTCGAAGCGAAGGCCGTGCGGTGGTAGGAGGAGAAGGAAGGTGCAGGAGGAGGATCAGGCTGCTCGAGGAGGTTGCTGGGGGAAAGAGGGAGTGAACCGAGGCCATAGAGGGCTCGGGGTGACCTTTTATGGAGGGGCGATGGTACATCATGAGCTCATGCTCCGGCGAGGCTATTGCCGTCGCTGCAAGCCACGGGGGCGCGCGTGGGCGTGTCCGGGGTGTTTCTTGGGGTGGTCTATGCCCAGAGGAAGGGAGAGAAGGAGCTGGGAAGCGTCAGGGCAGCGCGCGTGTGAGCGTGCTCATTAGAGCTCTCGGCGACCATGGTGCACGTGCGAGCAGGGGCAGGAGAGAGAGAGAGAGGAAGAAGGGGGTCGACCAGCTGCCGTGTCCCGGACGTCGAGGCCACCTCGGGAGACACCATCCCAACGCCCAAGGCTGTCGGGTGCCTCGGGCAAGACGCGGCTACAGTGCGGGAGCACACTGTAGCGCGCTCCAGAGCGCCCATATGGCCGGCATGGCCGTGTCCTCACGCGCTCTGGATGCGTCCACTTTGCCCAATAGTGTCTAGGGGGTAGAGGTGGTAGTAAACAAAGCACAGACGGCCTGGGATGCATTGGGGAGCCAGTAGGAGAGGAGAGAGGCAGAAGAAGAGGGAGAGAGGGGCTGTCCAGGGAGGTAAATGGGGGTATTTTACCCCTCAATCATTGAGAAATGGCCAGGGGAGAGTTACTGGAGGTAGGAGAGGACTAGGAGGAGCTGTGGTAAAAAGTTGAGCTCAAGGAGAATAGTGTAAGTGGTTAAAATGGTGATTTTTGAAAAATGACACATGTTATTTGATGCAAATTTGGGCAAGCAAATTAACTCCACTTGACATGATAATTAACAGGATCAAGTGTCACACATAATTGAGGTTGACAACCAAGTTTGAGTTCATTTGAAGAAAGTTGCCAATGTAACTTTGGCAAACCCTAGAAATAAACAGAAATGGATGTTCCAAGATTAACTTAAGCAAATCATCTCTCCTTGATGCACCACTTGGTGCAGTGTCATCATTTGGGGTTATGATCATGTCCACAAAATCTGAGGTGACAAGTAAAAAGTTGGCAATGTAGAGTTGTTCAAATTTGGATCTGGTCAGAAAGGGTTTCGGGGCACTTAGATCAAGTTATCCTTCTCCAAAACTTGTGCCATTAGACATAGGTGCATATTTACATTATTTCAACATGTGCACCAAGTTTTAGAGCATTTGGACAAGTTCGGCAATGTAAAGTTGCTCAAACTTCAAAATGGACAGAAATGGTTTTGAGGGGATTAGATGATGTTTTCTTGATCTTCAAGTCATGAGGCTTTGTAAGATCATCAAATATGTCATATTTGACATGATAGAATTTCCCTGGAATTTTTAGGGAATATTTCCTTTGTAAATATTTCAAAAGCTTGAAATATCCAGAAGGGGTTTTGGAAGGATTTGCGCAATAGTTTGAACATGACCATGTGTTGAAACTCTTATATATGGAAAATATATGTCCTAGGAGTCTCTCTGAATGTTGAAAAATATTTTTGAAACAGTTAAATAATTTTAACCTATTAAAGACCATTTCTGGCCTGAAGAAAAAGCATTTAAATAAAATATAAAAATAACTTTTAAAATTATAATTTTGTCGTTTATGGGAGTCATATACCTAATAGGATTCAAATATACTTTTTGAAAGATTTTCACACCCTCAATTAAGTACTTGCAGTGCAATCCTCAATTCAGGGGTTTTTGGAAAACTAATTTGAGAAAATACTATTTGGCCAAATTATTTTTGTAAGAAAATACTATACTGTTCTATACACATGGCATGATCATTGGGAAAAGGTTTTGGATTAAGGAGATGAAGTATAAGAGTTGGATGATTTATTTTATTTTTAGAGCACTAGCAAACAACAAACAGAAAACTAATCAAGCAAGGTCAAAAACACTCAATAGTTTTTGTCAAACCACATTTTAGCATGATTATTAGCTTAAGTGTGGTGGCAAGAAAATCAGGGTGTGACAGACCTACCCCCCTTACAAGAATCTCGTCCCCGAGATTCCCAGACTAGGCGTGGAAAGGAATACGAAAACTTGGATATGAGGTAGTCTTCACTTCTTCTTGTTGGTTCTGCTTCCGAGTGGTGCTCCATGGAACCTTGAATTACTTGGTGGTGTGGCTTCTCGCATGTTTCCCTTTTTGATGCAGGTTGCTGAGGGGTCTCTTGCATATGTTAGGTTGGGATAGATGTTAATGGTTCTATGATCGATGTCCTCTCAGGGACCAGGCTAATTAGGAATTTAAAAGTATTTCCAGAGTTGTGACTCGTGGAAAATTTGGTGCACGGTGGGTAACTCAGGTGGTAAATCTAGCTGGTAGCCGTCTACTACTCGTCTTCCAGTGATCTTGAAGAAGGTCGATGAATCTTGGTGTGAGCGTCCCTTCGACATGGAAATGCTTGGTTCCTTCGAGAGGAGTGGTTTGCAGATACGCCTGGTCTTCGACGCGGAAGTTTACTTCTTGATGACGGTGGTTGGTGTAGTTCTTATTTCTTGACATGGCGGTCTTCAAATGTCTTCTAACCAGCTGAACGGCTCTTTTCCGTCTTCGGGTAGTCAAGTATGTTGCCAAATAATGATGACAACCGACTTGTCCAAGTACTCCATGAAGTCCATGGGGTACGCAAAGTAGGATGGGGTATTGGTGGTGGTCTCGGTTGAGTATTGGCAACGGTCTTCTTGACTTAGAGTCAAGGTTGTTGTTAGGATCTGACCATGTTGTGCCTTGGTGGGGCTTAAGGGTTTCAAGGACTAGTGTGTGAGTGAACGTTTATTATCTTATCCTTAAGCACGGTTTTTGAGATGCCAATAGTTCTACCTAGTCCTACAATCCTTATACCACTGAAAGCATCATCTCGCATAGGTCAACTCCAGTCATCTCTCATGTTATAGATATCCTCATGGCTCCTTATAGGAGATCTAACAAATTATACATGTCTATGATCCCCAAACTCATATGTATGTCTACCCCTAAAATCCACGGGTAGAGCATGCATGCTGCTAAGCTTGAATTAAACACTACAATCCAAGCGCTCAGCCTATTCTTGCAAAGTTCGAGATAATGCATCTCCATTCTAAGGAAACACGTCATATGCCACTCCAAGTTCTTGTTTCCTTCCTATGGATCAACTCCAATAGGCCATTAACTTCCATCAATCACCACATAATCCAACAATTCTACAAATCAGATGTCTACGGTGTTCCGCAAAATCTCAAGTCCCTATAATACCCAAATACTTGGAAGGGTTGTGCATTATTATAGTAGGTCCGCCAAATTCCCACCATCTCGGTCAAGCAAACTCCAAGGTCATGATTATATAGATCCCTAAATCAACTCTGATAATTAATCCAATCTCCTAGTTTGCCATTTACCGAGAAACATGGTATCATGATCAAGACACGAATTTCATCTTGCGATTATAATTGTCCTACAAAATCCATCTTTCTCACGGTAATGAAGGCTATGCTACTCTATTGACGGGATACCACCAAATTCATCTGTCAACATGAATGTCTCATAATCCACTAAATATCCTCATATAATTCCTCAAAGTCATTGATATAAACTCATAAAGTCATCTGTCCTCTATTCATGTATCCTCAATTTGGCCTCCCCTATGGCATCGTCAGTTCTTGTGCTATATTAGGATGACAATGTGCTCGTTCACTGTGTTCACTAGTTCCATTATGAACTCAGTGTTGTACAAGGTTATAGAGGCTTAACTAGTTCTCTTGTAATTCTATGGGTTAGGCACATGGTTAAGGATTTGTTCTGGGGTATCTGTTAAGTCTCGAGGGGTCTGGGGATGGGTGTCTAATCTTGAGGGGAAACCATAACTCCATGGGGTTGCACTTGGTCAAGGAGGCTGCAGCAAAAGTCTTCTGTGCCAGTTGGTTGCCGAAGTAGAATCCTTGACGTATCTTGTCTTGTTGGTCTTCAGTTGAGGAGAGAGAGAGAGAGAGAGAGAGAGAGAGAGAGAGAGAGAGAGAGAGAGAGAGAGAGAGAGAGAAAGACGGGGAATGCCTAAAAGGGGATTCTATAGTGCAAGTGCAAACAAACAGGTGCAAAAAGGGCGAAACAAAGGAAACAAGGCAAGGAAGATGATATAGCCATGTACTTGTTGCCTAGGGCAAAGTGCGACTTATATCAAAACACAAACAAATAAAATCAAGCAACACACAATCATGGTTCTATTCGAACCATCATTCGGACTCGACTGCGCATAGGGTGTACACGACTCATCCTACCCTAGGGGTTCTCGGACTCAGTAGTCGTGACTTGTGCCTCGTGCAGTCTTCTGAGTTTTTGTCAGGTGTTGCTATGTCCCTTGTAGTTGTTTGATGAATGATCCGGGTTGAGCCTGAAGAATCTTCAATAACTTCTCGCGTGATGAGATGATGTGGTGAAGGCGTCTCCTCGTAGCTGGCATTGATTTGGTCTCTTCTTGTCTTCTTAATCATAACAACCCCTTTTGTCTTCTAAGGCGTCGATGGTACTGGGTAGGTAATCCTTATGCAATGACAATAACAAGGCATAATAGAGGTCCAACATGTCAGTTACGTTGATAACAACATCGACACCAAGAGCGGGGGACGAAGAGAACCGTTTTCCTGCTCACTATAGTGAGGCGGACCAAATGGCGAGGTTCTCATCCACCGGTGGTTGCCGATACAACAACGGTTAGTGACATGATTACTCTATTAGCGATGTATATCATGACCTTGCACACCCTGTGCCCTGGTCATCGTAGGCTAAGGTTGCACCATCTTGGGGCAGTGTCAAGGGTGCCACCATCTTCTAGGTCTTCATGTCCTCCTTCCTCGAGGATGTATCTTCTGTTGGCATCATCTTGTTATGGTGTCGCCAATCTTGTGTTCAGAAGAGGTGGGTGAGTGCTTGGAAAGGTATCATCCTTCTAGATTATCCACGAGGATTACAGAAAATCTAGTGGTCAGGGGCATAAGGGTTCTAACGACCAAAAGTTTTGAAGGGGAAGAGATCAGTAAGGAATGTATAGCCTAGTTTTTGGAAAACTGAGAAGGGAAGAGAAGTATAGATAGTTTTGAAAACTAGTAATAGTTTTGGAAATAGTTTTACCTTAACTAACGACCATGCTAACTAAGCCTTCCTACAGTCAGGATGGCTCTGATACCAGCTCTGTGGGGACCCCGACTCATAAGTCGTGATCACCGAATGCACGAGTACAGTGATCCTAGAGATCAATGCTCACTGAACACACAGAAGCTGAATAACAAGAGTCTTAGATCCATACATACCGTATTACACAAATTATGACCTATTAAAGTCAACTCTTGAATATAACATTGCAGCGGAAATCTTCAATAACAACTTGGACCCATGCCATCTGCCTCAACCCAACAGGCATTCTGACCGGGAAGCGTCCTAGCTCACATGTCCGTCACCAAGAAATCTTCAACATATCGTGTTCTTTCATGCCTGGCCAATAAAATAACCAATGGTAAGCCAATGATTACATTGAATGTACTCGCAAGCAAACCAAGTGTGATGACAGAATAATTATGCAGGGCTCTACTACTAAATTGACATTTTTGCGTAAAGCTAGTTTTTCATATGCAAGTATGATCAACATATAACAAGGGCATGCATGCGTCTGCAATGAGTATCAGGAGGTTACAGACATCACATCGAGCAAGGGTCATGAACAACTCTTGCTCACGCTCGTCGTGACTTTCTCACAAATCATGTCAACGAATTTACCCAAACCGTGTTGTTTTCCAGAAACTTATGGACATAGTCTAAGCAGCACCACCCAACTGTCCTTGACCGTGGAAACGGCTATTCAAATAGTTTGACACTCTGCAGAGGTTTCACACTTTACCCACAAGAACCGGGGAACTTCCGTGCCATACACGACCGCGGTAACTCAAGTACCCGGGGTAAGCATCCGATCACTATCTTTCCTAGACGACACTAACATAGAGTCCACTTGATTGGTAGTAACCCCCGTGCTCGATGTTTCACATCTTAAAAATTGTGGAGCCTCGCTCCCATATTCATCTCATACCACAAGCATAGGGTACCAACGGTGTGTCCGGTGCCCTGTAAAGACACTCATGGCCGCCTATCCAAGCACGGCCCCGTCCCGAGAGTGACCTCGTGTCACCCCCATCACTAGTAATGCGGGCACCATGCTAGTATCGGCCTAGGTAATCAACAATGCCCTTTCCCATATAAGGGCAGAGTGGTCGCACATGTTTGGTTGGGACGGTCGACAAATCTTAAATCTAATCCGTATCTGTAAGCAACACCTTCATCCAGCCTCGGTACACTACTTCTCCACCAAGTAGTGCCCTAGTTCCTCATCATCTCCCAGGGGCATTAGTGGCACCCACTGGGTTATTTGCAAGTATGTCAACCCACGGTTGTTTCTTTCCATGCATAATTCTGACCTATTTTACGTGGCCAACTACTATAGAATATATCTTCAACCAACCAACACAACTCTAAACATAATAGAGCTATGTACAATGCAAGTATCAACAGGGTATGCAATGGAGGCAAGCCTAGCAAGGTTGCCACTCAAGATATATCATGCACTCGATGAAACGATGAAAATGCTTTCATGACATAAAAGGGTTCAACATGGTCAAAGGGCTGCTTGCCTTGTCCTTTCGAGTCTTCAAACCTTCTGGTCCATCTCCAAGTATTCCATCTATTTCGTCAACTAACGACGGAAACAATCATAATAAGCAACACAACAAGGCAAAAATAAAAGTGCTCTAAAAATAGGAGTTGGACTTTTCTAGGAAACCTCTGGTCATATGAAAAATGACCACGGAGGTTTCATAGGCATTGGATCAATGGATATCTCTGAACATTTCAATATGAAGGATATAAGGGATTTAATGGATCCATAAGAAGTGTATAGAAGAATTATTTTGAAAAATGGGCAAATCCACCCATCTAACAAGGAATGATTTTAGAAGAATCTAGGAGTTGGTTTTACTTGATTTGGAGTTCAAATGAATTTCCTATGATTTTGCAAAGTTGGCTATACATGGAATAGACCAATTTTTGATGTGGTACAGAAAGTATTGGGATAAATGTTCCAAAACTAAGTTTTGATATTACAAGTATCTAGGAATTTGAATCATGGCATTTGGATCAAAAGTGGGCTCTCTGTCATTTTCTAAAGTTCATCACACAAATGGAAAAATAGGATTTGCTAAATATTTGTGAAGAAATTTTTTCTTGAAAAATGTGCAAGTTACACCATGTGATAGAGCATGATTTTATGAACTCATAGAAATTTGAATCATCAAATTTGGAATCCATTTAATTTATTTATGGGTTTTAGTAGTTTACTGGAAAAAGAAAAAGGAAATAAGGCTTTAACCTTATCCTGTGCACATGGCGACAGATAGACCGTGGGCCGGCCCAGCGGCTCGGCTGCGCGGGTAGAGGTGGTGATGCCGAAGGCGTACTGCGGGAAGGTGCCACCCAGCGGGGAAACCGAATCGGACCGAAGCCGTTTCCACTTAACCCGACTGGTGGGCCGGCTCGGTCGCCTCTACCGCTGACGGGCGGGCCCCGTGCCAGCTGGCGAGGCGGTCGTCCTCTACCTCCTGCTCGAGGCAGAGCAGGGGAGGTAGAGCGCATGCCGGCGCTCGTCCGGCGATAGCTGGTGCAGGTCACGGCCGTCGGAGGGGGCCGAGGTGACCGCACCTTTGACGGTGGCAGGGGAGGTCGTCGGCCATCCGTGGCTCTCGGCGTTCGAGCATCCCCGCGATGGTTCGAGGAGGTGGGAAGGTTCCAGACCACTGGGAGCCTTTGTGTGGAGGAAAGGGAGGGAGGTGAGCTAGGTGTTGCTCGAATTTGAGCAAGCCGAAGCGGCGGCCATGCGGTGGTAGGAGGAGAAAGAAGGTGCAGGAGGAGGAGGAGGCTGCTCGAGGAGGTTGCTGGGGGAAAGAGGGAGTGAACCGAGGCCACAGAGGGCTCGGGTTGGCCTTTTATGGCGGGACGATGGTGCACCATGAGCTCATGCGCCGGCGAGGCTGTTGCCGTCGCTGCAAGCCACGGGGGCGCACGTGGGCGTGTCCGGGGTGTTTGTAGGGGTGGTCTACGCCCAAAGGAAGGGAGAGAAGGAGCTGGGAAGCGTCAGGGCAGCGCGCGTGTGAGCGTGCTCATTGGAGCTCTCGGCGGCCATGGTGCGCGTGCGAGTAGGGGCATGAGAGAGAGAGGAAGAAGGGGGCCGACCAGCTGCCGTGTCCCGGACGTAGAGGACACCTCGGGAGACACCATCCCGACGCCCAAGGCTGTCGGGTGCCTCGGGAAGGATGCGGCTACAGTGCGGGAGCACACTGTAGCGCGCTCCAGAGCGCCCATATGGTCGGCATGGCCGTGTCCTCACGCGCTCTGGACGCGTCCACTTTGCTCAATAGTGTCTAGGGGGTAGAGGGGGTAGTAATCTAAGCACGGACGGCCTGGGATGCCTTGGGGAGCCAGTAGGAGAGGAGAGAGGCAGAAGAAGAGGGAGAGAGGCGCTGTCTAGGGAGGTAAATGGGGGTATTTTACCCCTCAATCATTGAGAAATGGCAAGGGGAGAGTTACTGGAGGTAGGAGAGGACTAGGAGGAGCTGAGGTAAAAAGTTGAGCTCAAGGAGAATAGTGTAAGTGGTCAAAATGGTGATTTTTGAAAAATGACAGAAGGTGTTTGATGCAAATTTGGGCAACCAAATTAACTCCACTTGACAGGAGAATTAACAGGATCAAGTGTCACACATGATTGAGGTTGACCACCAAGTTTGAGTCCATTTGAAGAAAGTTGCCAATGTAACTTTGGCAAACCCTAGAAATCAACAGAAATGGATTTTCCAAGATTAAGTTAAGCAAATCATCTCTCCTTGATGCGCCACTTCGTCCAGTGTCATCATTTGGGGTTGTGATGATGTCCACAAAATCTGAGGTCACAAGTAAAAAGTTGGCAATGTAGATTTGTTCAAATTTGGATCTGGCCAGAAAGGGTTTTGGGGCACTGAGATCAAGTTATCCTTCTCCAAAACTTGTGCCATTAGACATAGGTGCATATTTACATCATTTCATCATGTGCACCAAGTTTGAGAGCATTTGGACAAGTTTGTCAATGTAAAGTTGCTCAAACTTCAAAATGGACAGAAATGGTTTTGAGGGGATTAGATGATGTTTTCTTGATCTTCAAGGCATGAGGCTTTGTAAGATCATCAAATATGTCATATTTGACATGATAGAATTTCCCTGGAATTTTTAGGGAATATTTCCTTTGTACATATTTCAAAAGCTTGAAATATCCAGAAGGGGTTTTGGAAGGATTTGCCCAATAGTTTGAACATGACCATGTGTTGAAACTCTTATATATGGACAATATATGTCCTAGGAGTCTCTCTTAACTTTGAAAAATATTTTTGAAATAGTTAAATAATTTTAACCTATTAAAGACCATTTCTGGCCTAAAGAAAAAGCATTTAAATAAAATATAAAAATAACTTTTAAAATTATAATTTTGTGGTTTATGGGAGTCCTATACCTAATAGGATTCAAATATACTTTTTGAAAGATTTTTCACACCCTCAATTATGTACTTGCAGTGCAATCCTCAATTCAGGGGTTTTTGGAAAACTAATTTTAGAAAATACTATTTGGCCAAATTATTTTTGTAAGAAAATACTATATTGTTCTATACACATGGCATGATCATTGGGAAAAGGTTTTGGATCAAGGAGATAATGTATAAGAGTTGGATGATTTATTTTATTTTTAGAGCACTAGCAAACAGCAAACAGAAAACCAATTAAGCAAGGTCAAAAACACTCAAAAGTTTTTGTGAAACCACATTTTAGCATGATTATTAGCTTAAGTGTTGTGGCATGAAAATCAGGGTGTGACAGCAATGAAACAAGAGTGGCATGTATAAAAATTATGTATGGTGGCCTTGCCATAAATACGATGTCAACTACATGATCATGCAATGGCAATATGACAATATGATGCGTGTCATATGAACGGAACGGTGGAAAGTTGCATGGCAATATATCTCGGAATGGCTATGGAAATGCCATGATAGGTAGGTATGGTTGCTGTTTTGAGGAACAATATGGTGGCTGTTTTGAGGAAGGATATATAGTGGGTTTATGGCACCGGCGAAAGTTACGCAGTACAAAAGAGGCTAGCAATGGTGGAAGGGTGAGAGTGCGTATAATCCATGGACTCAACATTAGTCATAAGAACTCATATACTTATTGCAAAAATCTACGAGTCATCAAAACAAAGCAATCAACGCATGTTCCTAGGGTGGGGGGGTTCGTAGGAGTTAACCATCGCGCACCCCCGACCTCCACACAAAGGTTGGCACTCTACAAATACTTCATGCTCTAACTTCGTCACATAGCGGTTCACCATACGTGCATGATACGGGAATCACTAACCTTAACGCAAGTATTTCTTAATTTCATAATAACTCCACTAGCATGACTCTAATATCACTATCATCATGTCTCAAAACAATTATCAAGCATCCACCATCTCATTCTATGCAATGCACTTAGTGTGAATTTTTTTCATTACATTGACACTGGATGTTTATCATGTGAAGATTAGTTTTTTAGCCTAAACACATTACCAAGCTGTTTCAATAGACTCTCAAAAGGATATAAGTGAAGCATGAGAGTTCAACAATTTCTACAAAATATTAGAACCACCGTGCTCTAGAAGATATAAGTGAAGCACTAGAGCAAAAAATATTCAACTCAAAAGAAATAAGTGAAGCACATAGAATGTTCTAATAATTTCTAGGCCATATTTAACTCTCTCAAATAGGCGTGTCCAACAAGGATGATTTTGGCAAACTAACAAGCAAAGACTCAAATTATACAAGACGCTCCAAGCAAAACACATATCTTATCTTGAATTTACTTGGGGTGCCATGGGCATCCCCAAGCTTTGGCCTTTGCTACTCCTTGTTCCATAGTCCATCAAAGCAATACTCAAAACTTGAAAACTTCACAACACAAAACTTAGACAAAAATTCTTGTGAGCTCCGTTAGTATAAGAAAGCAAACCACTACTCAAAAGTGCAGCAATGAATTCATTCTTTGTTTATATTGGTGTTAAACCTACTGTATTCCAACTTCTCTATGGTTCATATCCTCCAATGCTACTCATAGATGCATCGGAATAAGCAAACAACACACGAAAAACAGAATGTGTCAAAAACAGAATAGTCTGTAGTAATCTGTAGGTTTCGCCTACTTCTGGAACTCCAAAAAATTCAAACTAAATTTGTAAATTTGCGGAATTTGTCTAGAAATCATCTGCAAAAAAATCAACTAAAAATAACGCTCCAGTAAAATCTGAAGACCACTTTAGCTAGCGCTAACGATTCTGTTTTTCACAGCAAGATCACATAAACTTCACACAAGTCTTCCCAAAGGTTTTACTTGGCACAAACACTAAACAAAACATGATACCACATCTAATCAGAGGCTATATGCAATATTTATTCCCTAACAGCAACAAAAACAAAAAATATAAAATTGGGTTGCCTCCCAACAAGCACTATCGTTTTACGCCCCTAGTAAGGCACGATACAAGATAGATCTAGGTATTGCCATCCTTGATCTTCACCCTTTTGATGGTGTCGAATCAGGGAGGTTCGTTAAGTTTCCCTTCATATTTGAAAATCTTTAGATCTAAAGCATCCAACCGCTTATTACAAAGAGTAATCAACATATTCATGCGGTGGAGATTCCCACTAACACTTTTAAGAGGTTCAAGAGACTTTTGTAATATTTTTGTTACTTTGCAAATTGTCCCTTCCGGGGTTGAATTTGACCCTTTTTGGGGAGGTAGTGTTCCCACTATTCCCTCTATAATTTCATGCGCAATACTAGGATCAACTTCGATAAAATTCCCTTTGGCAACGCAATCCTAGAGTTGTCTGCGAGACATATTCAACCCAACATAAAAATTGCAAAGCAAGATTCTAAAATTCACCTCTAAGGTGCACTTACGATAAGATTCCATCATCCTAAACCAAGCATCTATCAAATTTTCTCCTTGCTTTTGCTTGAAGTGAAGCACTGCAAACTCGGGAGACAAAGGAGCAGATAAGGGACTAGCCATAATGACAGACAGGCAAGCAGGACACAAGCAAACAAGAAGCAAGCGAATGATAAACACACGGCTGAAGAAGAGCAAATGAAACGGAAAGGGTGAAGTGGGGGAGAGGAAAACGAGAGGAAAATAAATGTAATGTGAAGGATAAGTTTGCGTAAGCCTCCCCGATAACGGCGCCAGAAATTCTTCTTGCTACTTCTTGAGCTTGCGTTGGATTCCCTCGAAGAGGAAAGGGAGATGCAGCACAGTAGCGTAAGTATTTCCCTCAATTTTTGAGAACCAAGGTATCAATCCAGTAGGAGACCATGCGCGAGCCCCTCGCACCTGCACAAACAAATAAGAACTTCGCAGCCAACGCGATAAGGGGTTGTCAATCCCTTTACGGTCACTTACCTAACTGAGATCTGATAGAGATGATAGTTTATATTTTTGGTATTTTTGATTTATAAGAGCAGCAAATAAAAGCAATAAAAGTAAAGTAGATGTAGATTGATATGTTGAGAATAGACCCGGGGGCCATAGTTTTCTCTAGTGGCTTCTCTCATGATAGCGATATTCTATGGCGGGTAAACAAATTACTGTCGAGCAATTGATAGAAAAGCGAATAATTATGAGACTATGTAGGCATGATCATTGTATATAGGCATCACGTCCGAGACAAGTAGACCGACTCCTGCCTGCATCTACTACTATTACTCGACACATCGACCGCTATCCAGCATGCATCTAGTGTATTGAGCTCATAAGAACAGAGTAACGCCTTAAGCAAGATGACATGATGTAGAGGGATAAACTGAAGCAATATGATATAAACCCCATCTTTTTATCCTCGATGGCAACAATACAATATGTGCCTTGCTGCCCCTACTTTCACTGGGAAAGGACACCGCAAGATTGAACCCAAAGCCAAGCACTTCTCCCATTGCAAGAACTATAGATCTAGTAGGCCAAACCAAACCAATAATTTGAGGAGACTTGCAAGGATATTATGAGCACACATAAAAAGTTCAGAGAAGAACCAAATATCTTTCATATGACCTTGATCATAAACTCACAATTCATCGGATCTCGACAAACACACCGCAAAAAGAGATTACATCGAATAGATCTCCTCGAAGACCGAGGATAATTTTGTATTGAGATCCAGAGAGAGAGAAGAAGCCATCTAGATACTAGCTATGGACCTGAAGGTCTGTGGTAAACTACTCACAACTCATGGTGAGGGCGATGATGATGAAGATGAAGAACTCCGTCATGGATCCCCCTCCGATGGAGCTCCGGAAGAGGCTCCAAGATGGGATCTTCATGGGAACAGAAGGTACGGCGGTGGAATTAGGGTTTTCTCTCTGTTCATGGAGGTTTTGGGGTACGTAGACTTATATAGGAAGAAGGAGGGCACCGGGGGACGCTCAAGGGGGGGCACGTGGCAGGGGGCGCGCCCCCCACCCTCGTGGGCCACCCTTTGGTCCCCTGACGTGGTTCTCAAGCTCCGCGTGCGTGATTTTCTCCAAAAATATCTCTCGCGAAGGTTTCATTCTGTTTGGACTCCGTTTGATATTCTTTTTCTACAAAACCCTGAAACAGGCAAAAAACAGCAATCTGGACTGGGCCTTTGGGTAAGTAGGTTAGTCCCAAAAATGATATAAAAGTGAATGATAAATCCCATTAAACATCCAAGACTTCAAAAATAATAGCATGGAACAATCAAAAATTATAGATACGTTGGAGACATATCACACGTCATGGGCCGTACATGGGCCGGAAGTTACAATGGGCTGGAATCATATTGGATGGCCCAGATGAAGCTAGTGGGCCGAATTCATAAAGGCCATAATGTGCCGTGAGTTATTGGGCCTGAATGGGCTATATGCGAGCAGGCCTCTAGTAGGCTTTCGTTGGGCCAACCCATTATCCCTCGACCAAGTCAAATGGGCCGCCTTTTGACCTGAATGGGCCACTACTGGCCCGTGCCACGTGTCGACGTATCATTGGAGCCTACTATCCATTGATTGGTTGAGATTTGTCTGCACGTGGAGCTGACACGTGGTTCCTTCGGCCAATGACAATTTTACACATGGAAAATTCCCATTGGTCCTCGCTGTTAGCGAGTTATCGGATCCAAAACCGGACCCGATGACTTAACATCGGCCCGTTATGGTTGATGCCATGTGTCGGTTACCCTTGACGAAAGCACTTCCATGACGCGCCATTTATTGTTGTAGAAGTCAACACTTCCGTGATGATAATATTGGTATTGTCGTGGAACACTTCTACGACATCACGGGTATGACTATCTTGATTCTGTCATAAAATCGTCATGGATGTACATGCATGACAGGAAACATGACCTATTATGACAAACACATATTATCAAGGAAGTGGTTTTTTTGTAGTGCTGGTCCCTTCAATTGCTGCCGCGAGGCTCAGCCTGGTGAGTTAAGAGCATGGAAAGGGACTGGCCCCTGGATAACCCATTTTTTCAAATGTCACTCGGACCATCCTAATCGAAGTAATCCTTGAATCAAAGGATGGGAGCACAAACAATGGAGGGTGGCAAGGTTTTTCCGCGGACAAGTCTACCATACAAAGTTACAATAAGGATGACTAAGAAGGGACTTATCTGCTTCATGTTGTCAGGGGGGCAATATGCAAGCTTCTTCTCACTTCTTCTCCTTGGGATTTCATCCACGATAGGGGCCCTGTAGTTAGCATAGGGGGAAAACAACAGCCTATGACCCCATTCTAAACGATCATGGCAAAATAATGCTAGTGTTTGGGACCTGCCCCAAATGGGACAAAAAATTTACCACGGCATGTTGATGCTGCTCCATGACAGCATGCCAAGTTTCATGATTTTCAGACGAGTTTTGGATTTATTAGAATTTAAAAATGAAGTATCTCAATGTTTTGCCGAGAATCAATGGTGCCCTGGTGTTTGAAATTCATTCCCATTTCTTGCATGGGACTAAGCATGCAACCAAGAAAACAGATTTGAATTTTGAACCAATTTATATGCACTAGAGCATATTCATGTAGTTCAAATTTGAATTATGCACTTAAATGCGTAGAAAACTCGGTTAATGTATAAAAATGTCCAAGCGAACCCCGTAAAATCCCCAAAATTGACACAGTGCTCTTGTTGTTCTATTTCGACACTAGAAAAAAAATGAAATCGAGAAGAGGCAACAGATATCGTTTCGTCCAGAAAGGTGAAACGTTCCCTACCAAAACCATCACACTTGTTGTGAGAAGCACTGGTTATTGAGAAGCATATCCCCAAACCTGCCCCAAATGGGACAAAATTTTTAGCACAGCATGTTGATGCCACTTCATGACAACATGCCAAGTTTCATGAATTTCTGATGAGCTCTGGACTTACTAGAATTAAAAAACCAGGTATCTCAATGTTCGTAGCCGAGTGACCGTGGCATGGTGTTTGACATTCATTCCCATTTCTTGCATGGGACCTAAGCATGCAACCAAGGACACGAACTTGAATTTTCAACAAATTTATATGCATTAGTGCATGTGCATGTAGTTCCAATTTGAATTATGCACATAAATGCATAGAAAACTCAGCTAATGTATAAAAATGTCCAAGCGAACCCTGAAAAATCAAAAAAATTGACACAACGCTCCTGTTGTTCTATGTTGACACTAGGAAAGAATTTGAAATCGAGAAGAGGCAACGGATATAGTTTCGTCAAGAAAGGTGAAACGTTCCCTACTCAAACCATCACACTTGTTTGAGAAGCTCTGGTTTATGAGAAGCTTATACCCAAACCTGCCCCAAATGGGACCAAAATTTTCCATCGGCATGTTAATGTCGCTCCATGATAGCATGCCAAGTTTCATGAATTTCAGACAAATTTTGGATTTACTATAATTACAAAAGCAAGTACGTCGACGTTTGCTGGAGAGCCACGGTGCCGTGGTGTTCCAAATTCATCCCCATTTCTTGCATGGGACATAAGCATAAACCCATGGACACATATATGATTTTACAACCCATGTTGGTGCACCAGAGCATGTGCATGTAGTTTAATTTTTAATTGTGCACCTGAAATGACTAGAAAACAAATTTAATGCATAAAATGTCCAAACGAACTCTGAATAATTCCAATTCTTTTACGACACACATATAGTTGCATGTTCACTGTAGATAAAACTTCTAGCAATTCAAACACCATCCATTGCCGCTGTGACCCCATTATGTAATTCAAATCGAGTAGATTCCACATATTTTATTATTACCAACCGTGTGAGATGTAGTACAAAATATACTAGAGCACCGTTGGTGTATAGTACGCCTATGGCTTACGCGAGAAGATGTGTCGGCTATAGTCCACAGCCGGCATGTCAAGCACACTAGATCGCTCCCCAAATACTCCCGCCTCTTCATCCCTCACAATCTAGAAAATATAACTGCCTCGTAATCTCGAAAATATTTACTGCCTGCAAGGTTTTAATGTTTGATAGCACATGATTAGTATGTGCGGACCGTGTGCGATGTCTGTTACTCCCGCTCTGTTTCAGTCCCTTGATTCAAATTTTCAGTAGCCCCGGCATTTTACACCCGCCTCTGCATCCATCGCAATCTCAAAAATATCTGCCTGCCCTTGATCCAAATTTTCAGTAGCCCCGCCTTGTTACTCCCGCCTAGTAAAATTCCTAGTTGCCGCAGTATTTCCTCTAACACCACCTTGCCCCCCTCCACACACACCACACACTCCCCAAAACCTCCACTCACACCGATACACACCACCCCTGAAACCATTTGGTAGGTCACAGCCATCGCTGCCGCCTCCATCCTCCACCTCTGCCTGTGTGTCAGGGAGCACGAGGAACCAATGGCCAAAAAGAGGTTGTATTTGATGATGCTATGAAAATGGCCCAATAGATTAATGAGCCACAAATAGGCCGACTTTAACCATGGGTAGAATTCGGCCGACAAGAGGAAAAGGCCAATAACGGACCGTAAGCAACCGAAGGATGCAAATTAGCCCAAGAATAAATGGGCCCTTAAAAGGCCGAAAGATAACACGGGCTGGGAACGGCCTAATGGAGTAATGGGCCATTAATGGGTATGAAGCGATATACTATTCATGATGGGCTAGTTTCACTATGGGACGTTATTGGACCAAGAGTTACAAACGGTCTCATATGGGCCGAAAGACGTCATGGGCCGTACATGGCCGGAAGTTACAACAGACTGGAATCATATTGGACGGCCCAGATAAAGCTAGTGGGCTGAATTCGTAAAGGCCATAATGGGCCGTGAGTTATCAGGCCTGAATGTGCTATATGCGAGCAGGCCGTTCGTATGGGCTGGCCCGTTATCCCTTGACCAAGTCAAACAGTCTGACCTTTTGACCTGAATAGGCCACTGCTGGCCCATGCCACATGTCAACGTATCATTGGCACCTACTATCCATTGGTTGGTTGATATTTGTCTGCACGTGGAGCTGACACGTGGTTCCTTCGTCCAATGAGAATTTTACACGTGGAAAATTCCCATTGGTCCTCACTGTTAGTGGGTTATCGGATCCAAAACCGGACCCGATAGATTAACAACGACCCGTTACGGTGGATGACACATGTTGGTTACCCTTGACGAAAGCACTTCCATGACACACCATTTATTGTTATAGAAGTGAACACTTCCATGATGATAATTTTGGTATTGTCATGGAACACTTCTACGACAGGACAAGTATGACTATCTTGATTCTGTCACAAAATCTTCATGGATGTACATGCATGACAGGAAACGTGACCTACTGTGACAAACACGTATTATCACAGAAGTGGTTTTTTTTGTAGTGCTGGTCCCTTCCATTGCTGTCGTGAGGCTCACCGTGGTGATTTAAGAGCATGGAAAGGGAATTGTAATGCCGCAGAGGTAACACTTTACAATTATGGCAATATATGAAACTTTGACTTCATCAATTCCATTCTGGGCTCTTCTTTCATTTCGGGTTTCTTCGTTTTGTCGCGTGCGTGTGTGCATTTCATCCATGTCACGTTGTCATGTGCATTGCATTGAATTCATGTCGTCACTTGCACCCGGTCCCACTCGTCTCTTCCCGCTGTCCGTTTCGAGTTCCGAGACTCACACACGTGCTCGTGGTACCCCCGAGTCCTTCTTTCGTGTGTGGCCGTGTAACGTTCCCGGAATGAGGTGAGACTTGGCGTGCGTTGTTGTTTTGGTACGTGTAGGCCGCCTATCAAGTTTCATCGCGTTTGGAGTTCGTTTGGTACTCCAATGGTTAGCCTAGTGGGCTAAAAGTACCTCTTCTTTTTGGCCCAAGACCCCCTCCACAACAGCCCAGTAACCCAGCACAACCACTCCCATCCTCTCGGTCGTCGGATTGTGGTCGTGTGTCCGAAAACCGCTCCTCATTTGGACATTCCTAGCTCCCTATGCCTATAAAAACGTCTCCCCCGTCCAAAATTTCGAAGGAAACCCTCGTCTCCTCCTACCTCCAGCCCACCCTCAAAAACCGTGCCGGGCGGACGTGTCCGTTCGTGCCGGACACATCAGTGGCCCGCTAGATCCACAGCCACGCCGCGCGGCCCTGCAGGGCCCATAGCCAGCCCTTCCGGCCCGGCCGGCCTCCGCGCCCCTCCGCTCCCAACCGCGGCCGCTCCCGCGCCCGCCGCCCGCGTGCGAACGCCGACCGCTGCGCCCGCCGGCACCGGTCGCCGCCGCCGCCGCCGCGGTTCTCCGCCCCGGCCGCTCCTCCCGTGCCTTCCGTTGGCGCCGCCCCGACCGCCTCCCACCGGCGCCGTCCCACCGCCGCGGGAGCTCCGCCAGCTCCGCCCGGCTCGCCACCGCCCCGCCGCCGCCGGCCTGGCTCCGGCAAGCCGCCGCCGTCTCCACCTCCAACTCCGGCAGGCACGGCTCCCTCCGTACCGATCTAAGAAACGGGACCAGATCCACCAGTGCACCCTTTCAAACACACGTCCCCGTCCCGGATCTCTCCGTCCCGGGTTGAATTTTTGTGAGGTATAAAATCGCCTAAGTCCCAGATCTGCTATATTTTGTTGCCTCCTTTGCATGGCTGTAACTTCGTGCTCGTAGATCCGTTTTGGGCGTGTGATATATCAAAATGATCGTGGTGATGTGCTCTTCATTTTGTTCCACTTTGGCATGCTTGTTTAAGTTCATCTTGATAACCTAATCATCGTGATAAGAGTGCTACTTGTTATAAACTGCTGTTACTTGTTAATTTGATGCCATGTTTGAGATGTGATAACTTTGTGCATGTTTATCCAAATGGAGCATATGATATGTCAAAATGTTCATTGTAAAGTGCTCTACATGATGGTTGATGTAACATTCATGTTAGGTGTCATATTGCCATGTTAATCTCTGTTTCAAAAGTGCATGTGGCTATTAAGTGCTGAAACTTGTTGTGAGATGCTGTTTTGACATGCTCATTGCTATTGATGTGTTTGTCGTCATGCCACATGTCAATATGTTTTAGAAGCACCATCATATGATCTTTGCTGCGGTGCAAACCACTTTCCATGATATGCCTTGATGTGACTTAAATAAGCTTGTAAACATGCCATGCCAATGTTACTGTTTTATACTTAGTGAAAAAACTGCTAAGTCTGGAATCTGTTTTAACCTGATGCTATGTTTGCTTGATGCCCCACTCAAATCCATGCTTGTTTTGGAGTGGCCAATGATCATTCCTTGTTGTCCATGCTATGCTCTATCCATCCATGCCCTTACTTGGACTTATAGCATGTTGTAGCTTATTTCTTTCTTTATCTCAAGTTGCTATAAATTATACGTGTCAGGTTTTTATCAGCATGATCAATTTGGTGTAGCTTGTTGCTATTGATCCATGCCTCCTATGGAGTTGCTCCAATGGAGTTGTTTGCTATAGGATATGTCTACTACATGTCCATGATCTTTATATACTTAGTGGAGTTGATATGCATGTTGTTTTGTGCCTCCGAAGGCAGCATCGTGATGATGTTTTTGCCTTCCTAGATTTTGACTAAGTCTGGATAATTTTATTGTAACTTGCCATGCTTGGTTAATTCTGTTCCAGTAGGTTTTTGGGTGTGTTCTAAGTTCATACTTGTTATGTAATATGTCTACTTCATATCCATGCTTCTTGTCATCATGTTTGGGTGCTGTAGCGTATATATCTCTTGCTTCAAAGTTGCTATGTGGCTGTTAACTTCAGCTTTGCATTGTATCTTGTTTCGTGTGTATGTGTTGAACCCTTGCTCCGTTTTGAGCGTGCCCTATATGAAACTTGTGTGATTTGGCATGTAGAATCATAATATCATGTTGTCTACATGTTTAGAGTGTGTTTGCTTGATATTTGGATGCATTTTGCACCGTTGCCTTGCTTGTCTTGTTTTGCTCATATCTTCTAGACCGTAGCTCCGAATTAAACAGACTTTATATGAAACTTGACTAGAATTTCATGTAGATCATAATGGTGCATGTTAACTTGCTGTTTAACAAATTTAAATTAAGGTTTGTTCAGATCTGGACCAATTTCAAGATAGGCATATGAGGACTTACCGGATTTGCTATATGTTGATTCCGGTCTCATTTAAACTTGTTGTTTTGTGTTGTTCTTGTGTGCTTCATCCCTTTCCGTGAAATGCATCATATAGACTTGTCTTGCATCATGTTGATTGTGCATTGCACCTTGTTTGATATTGTGTCATGTTGTGTTCTTGTGTTGAGTAGGGCCAGGAGCCGAGTCCGAGAACGAGGTTCCTACCGAGGTTGAGTACGAGGAGCCGTCTTACGATCCCATCGACGACTAGACAGGAAAGATGACCTGACCCAGATATCATTACTATCTTTGCATATTGCTAGATGTCTCGCTTTTTAGCTTATTGCCTCGATGCCCATGTTTGTTTGTCAGCCTCCTATTGTAGCCATGAATCTCCCTAACCACCCAACCTAGCAAATCTTTGTTTGGTTACGTAAGCTTCGCTCAGCCCCTTCTAATAGCATTGCTAGTTGCAGGAGAAGATTTAAAGATTCTTGCTTCATGTTGAAGTTATTGTTGGGATATCACACTAAATATTATGTTAAACTAAATCATCTATATACTTGGCAATGGGTGGAAGGCTAAGCCACTTGCTTGGTGTTTTGTTCCACTCATGCCACCCTAGGAACCATATAAACCGGTGTTATGTTCCTTGATATTGCGTTCCTCACACGTTTGGGGTTCTGGGACCCCCTCGATAACCCGCTTAGCACTAAAGCTTTTCCAGCAAGGCTCGACATCGGTTTTCCATTTGCCTAATAAATAAAACTTGCATAGGGAGTTATAAACCCTTTTCTTAAGGAACAACCCGGGCCAGTGCTCCACATGAGTGTTGGTCCGAAATGGGGAGCCTGCGGGGCCACATTCGGAGAACCCGAGGGCGGGTAAAAACCTGTAGCTTCACCCATCCGGTCGTGGCCTGAGACTAGATATGCGCGGCTACTGTCATGGTGTCGGCACGTCGGGAGGTCTTGCTGGATTAGTTTTACCTTAGTCGGAATATCTTGAGCACGGGATTCCGAGAATACTCGTGTCGGGGGAAACTGTCCTCCCACGAGCACCTATGGGACCGGAGCCCCTTCTACGTTGCGGTAAGGGAGCGGAGGGAGCACGGAGAGCAGATCGAGGGGCACACGCGGGCGGTTTACCCAGGTTCGGGCCGCGATGACGCGTAAAACCCTACTCCTGCCTTGGTTGTATTTAGTTTTCGGAGCTCGGGAGCTTGAAGATCTACAGTACCAGCTACACCGAGCGTGGAGTGAGGAAGTTTCTGGAGTCGAACCCCCTCTACATTGTGCATGGGCCTCCTTTTATAGCTCAAAGGGGTCACCGACAAGTGCCAACGTAGAGGAGGGTAAAAGTGTAAATTTGGTGGTAGTTGTAACAGTGCATGAACAGTGTATGAACAGTGGTCTTCACCTAACCTTGACGGTGGGGGACAAGGGCATTTAATGCCCATCGCCGTCGACCCCAAAAGCGTCTGTTCATGCGTCTCCGTTCGCCACGGCGGTAGCCTCGTCACCGCGGCTCGCCAGCGTGTCCCTCAGGCTGCACAGCCATCTGCCACGCGCCCCTGGAAGGGCCCCAGGGCGACGCGTGGCCGAGTGAGCTGGAGCGCAGGCACACAGTGTGAGCTTCCCCCGGCAAGCACCTTGCCGGGGCCGCTATCTTGCCGGGCCCGGAAGCTTGCCGCTTCCAGGACCCTGCCGGGGCGCATGATGTGCCGCGATGTATCTTTTGCGGTGCTATTCTCTGACCTTCCTGGCAAGCACCTCTTGCCAGGGTCTTCTGCTGGAAAGATGTCCTTGAGCCTGGTGCGGCCTTCCCGGCAAGCTCCTCTTGCCGGGGTCTTGTCTTCTAACTTAAATACTTTGTTCTTGAATGGCTTGAAGGGATCTGGAGCGGGCCTCGGCAAGCGCGTGGTAAGCCCTGCCGCGGGAAGCTGCTACTGCCCGTGCACAAGTTGGGGTACTAGGGCACTCCTACCTTATTACACCGACAACTTGGGTCTTCCCACCTTGGAGTTGCGACTCCGTAGATCGTGAGCTTGTGATGGGCTAAGTTGGGACACCCCTGTAGGGTTTGATCTTTCGAAAGTCGTGCCCGCAGTTATGTGGCAGATGGGAATTTGCTAATATCCGGTTGTAGAAAACTTGACACCATGTTCAGAATACACTACCAGCGTGAGTAACCGTGGCGGTCATTTTCCAAAGGGGTTCGGGAAGTGAACACGGTGGGGTTATGTTTGACGTGCTTAGACAGGATCACTTCGTGATCACTTGACGCTCGTGGTACTTCTCTTCTCGCTCTAAACACGTAAGCTAGTGCTAGTGCAGCTGCAACCTTGTTCTTCAGCCTTGTTCCACACCCAAGGCTTAGATAGTTTTGCTACCCGAGAACGGGATTGCTGAGTCCTTCGTGGCTCACAGATTCTACACAACACCAGATGCCGGTACTATGGTGAACTACACAGGGGACGCCACAGAGCTGTAGTGGGAGTTCGATGAAGAACGTGGGCGATACTACGTGTCTTACCCAGAGGATCAGTAGTGGGTTCTACTAGGGGCGATTCGGACCTTGTGGCTTTATTTATGGTATCTTCCATTTGGATCTTTGTCAGTAGTCGGACTGTGATGTTATTTGGATGATGATTGCTTATGTAATGTATTGTGTGACGTGGCGAGTGTAAGCCAACTACTCTTTTGAAATTTCATCCCTCTTTACATGAGTCGTGCAAAGATACCATACTTGAGATCATTCTAGTATGAGCTTATACCTTTTAGTCGTGCATCGACACGTAGGAGGTATAATCTCATACTGGGCATTACAAGTTGGTAATCAGAGCCTTCTCCGACCTAGAAGCCCCCACTGATTGATCGAATCGTTGACGGTTGAGTCTAGGCACACACTTGAATTTTTTTTTGAGTCCTATATATATATCGGAGAGTAGGATTTCTTTTCCTCCTCATCCCTTTTCACTCTGGCGAGGACTCCTGACGATTACTCTATCTCTTCTACTCTAAAAAATTCACTAATTTTTTGTAGGATCACGCGAGTATTGTTTGAATTGTTCCGATGTCTTTGTGACGAGAACATTGTTCTCGATGCCTCCTGCCATTAGGGGTTGTGGCAGTGTCCCGGGGAGTTGAGCTCTGAGGTGTTGTCGTCACAAATATATCGTAGCAGTTCTGGAATACTTAAGACGGCCGACATCGAAAACTCTTCTATGTGGTTAGTGGCAAGATAACCCCGACATCACCCAGTACTGGGGAGGTAGTTCGGGAGTATTGCCATAGCTTGTATAGCAGATGCGTTTCGAAGGTCCGAGGTAAACGGTTTCCGGAAATAACTGGTTAGGTGTTGAAGGATGGATACAGCTGGATGTAGGATTAGAGTTGAGTGCGCGATGCTTCCCTTGTATCCCAAACACCTGATTGCATAATTGGAAACTTTCGGAAATTAATAGGTGGGTTCATCTAGTAGTTCGTAGGCATTCTTCCAACGAGTGCATGATATGGAGTTCGGGGTTCTACATTGGGTGAAATAGTTTTATGGGCGTTTTTTCCGATCGGGAGTTGCATCCTAAAGGGTCCTTGGCTATGCTGATCCGGGGATTGCAAAACCCTTTTGTAACACGTTCCATAAGCTTTCAGCATGAATTTGTTGAACGAAGCTTCTATCTTGTATTTGTTCTATCTGCTCCTTGTTGTTTTTATTTACCTTTTGTTCTCCCAAGTGGCTTCTCGATAAGATTGTTGCACCATTAAACTGTGAATTACATTCGTTCATTTTGTTCGAATGATTCTTGTGAAGACTTATGTTACAATTTCTAGTCGTTGATTTAGCTTATATATTTTCAATCAATGGCTAATAGTTGTCATCTCATTTAGGATGAATCCTAAGAAGGTTCCCAATGCTAACCCAAAGGTTGAAGAAGTTCCTGATCGTCCTCCTTCCCCTCCTCCTCCGTCTGAGGCCTGGAGAGCAATTATGCAAGCGACAAACCAGAACATACAGATGCTTATGCAAGTGATGCAGAACTTTCAAGCAAACCAAGCAAATCAAGGTGGTCATGGGAACCAAGGCCAAGGCAATTTGTTCAACCAACCTCACTTTGCAACTCTCAACCAATTCCTAGCAAACCAACCGAAGGTGTTCAGTTACTGTGTGGATCCGCTAGATGCTAAAGACTAGATAACAGACATCAAGAAGCACTTTGAATGCAGTAACGTGAGACCTGAAGATTATGTCAAGTTTGCCGCCTTCCAACTCAAGGACCAAGCCGCTGATTGGTGGCAGCAGTACAAAGATTCCAGCGAGGGACGTGAAATCTTGTGGACTGACTTCTGCAAGGATTTCCACTCTCACCACATTCCAACTAGTGTCATTGAAGGAATGCGTGAGCAATTCCGCAACCTGAAGCAAGGCACCATGTCCGTTTATCAATACAATGTCAAGTTCCAGAACCTTGCCCGCTATGCCAGGCAAGGCATCCCAGATTCCAAGAGCAAGATTTATCAGTTCCGTGGTGGTCTGATGGATGAACTCCAACTAGCTCTCACCTTGTTTGAGCCGGATGAATTTGATCAATTCTATAACATGGCACTTAAGCAAGAGGCAGCCCAGCTCAAGGTTGAAGCTTCCAAAAAGAGGATTAGAGATGATATTCACTCCTCCTCTTCTTCCCAAGTGGTCGCAAAGCAACAGAAGTTTTGGCTTCCACCTCCTCCAGTGCTCCACCCTCCCAAAAACAAAAACAAGCATTCTAGTGGCCGTGGTTTCTCCCACCCACCCAACCCAAGCAATCAGTCCAAGAATCACTTTCAAGCTTCGAAGTCAAGTGCTCCTTATCACCGTCCTCTCTCAGAAGTGGTTTGCAACAAGTGCACTCAGCAGGGTCATTATGCTAACAAGTGTCCCAACCCAAGGCGCCTTCCGCCTCCTCCACCTGTCAGCACTGCTATTGTCAAGCACAATCCAAAGCAAGCAAGAGTGAATATGATGAATGCAGCTCAAGTAGAGAAATCTTCAGATGTGATACTTGGTAACCTTCCAGTTAACTCTATTCCTGCAAAAGTGTTGTTTGATTCGGGTGCATCAAGTTATTTCATGTCTCAACCTTTTGCATCCAAGCACAATGTTGACATCAAAAGCTTAGCTCAAAAGTTGCAAGTTACTTCTCCGGGGAAACGAATGACTTCTAATATATTTGCTCCGGATATATCTATTTACGTGGGTGATTACCGCTTTCTGGTTTCTCCGATTATTCTCGGCAACTCCGACATTGATCTTATTCTTGGGATGGATTGGCTCTCCAAGCATGATGCAAACATTGATTGTGCAAATAAGGAAATCAAGCTTACTCATCCTGTCGAAGACGTGATTATCTTCGCCTCTCGAGATAACACAATCAGGCTATTCTCTCTCAATGACAAGGGAGAGATTAATGCCATCGCTCAGATTCCGCTGGTCAATGAATATGAAGATGTTTTTCCTGAAGAGCTTCTAGGCATGCCTCCGCATCGTCAAGTTGAATTCGTTATTGAACTCGAGCCCGGTACCGAGCCAGCATGTCGGCGTCTGTACAAGCTTTCCCCTGATGAGTTGAAGGAGCTGAAGAAATAACTCGATGATCAAGAGCGTATGGGTCTAATCATGCCTAGTACTTCTCCTTGGGGTTGTGGTGTTCTATTTGTCAAGAAGAAGGATGGCACGGAGCACCTTTGTGTTGATTACCGGCCATTGAACAAGAAGACAATAAAGAACAAGTATCCGCTCCCCAATATCAATGAATTGTTCGAGCAGCTCAAAGGAGAAAAGGTGTTCTCAAAGCTCGATCTCTGGATGGGTTACCACCAGATCCGTATCTGTGAAGAAGATATTCACAAGACCGCATTCAGAACAAGCTACGGCTCCTATGAATACACGGTCATGTCTTTTGGCCTCGCAAATGCTCCACCCACTCTCTCGAGGATGATGCACTTCATATTCAACCCCTACATCAATGAATTTGTTCTCGTCTATCTGGATGACATCTTGGTATTCTCCAAGAATGAAGAAGATCATGCCAAGCACCTCCGTTTGGTCTTGGACAGGCTCCGTGAACACAAGTTCTATGCGAAGTTCTCCATGTGTGAATTCTGGCTGGATAATGTCTTATATCTTGGCCATATCATCTATGTCGAGGGTATTTTTGTCAACCCCGAGAAAGTTGAAGCTATTGTCAACTGGGAACCCCCGCAGAACGTCAAGCAACTCCGAAGCTTCCTTGGTCTCGCTACCTATTGCAGAAGGTCCGTTGAGAACTTCTCCAAGATTTCCAAGCCTCTTTCCAACTTGATGCAGAAGAATGTCAAGTACAACTGGTCTCCTGATTGTGATATGGCATTCAAAACACTCAAAGAGAAGCTCATTTCTGCTCCGGTTCTTACTCCTCCGGATGAGTCCAAGCCCTATGAAGTATTCTGTGATGCTTCTCTACAAGGACTTGGTGGCGCTCTCATGCAAGACAAGAAGATTGTGGCATACACTTCTCGTCAATTGAAAAAAAAACGAGAAGAACTACCCCACACATGATCTCGTGCTAGCAGCAGTGGTACACGCCTTGATCACGTGGAGACACCTTCTGTTGGGCAGAAAAGTGGACATCTTCACCGATCACAAGAGCTTGAAGTACATCTTCCCACAGCCGAACCTGAACCTTCGCCAGACTCGTTGGGTTGAGATGATCCAAGAGTATGATCCTAGTATTGAATACACACCTGGCAAGGCCAATGTCATTGTAGATGCCTTGAGCAGAAAGGCATATTGCAACTGTCTCCTTCTCAAGCCGTTTCAGCCTGAGCTTTGTGAATCTTTCAGGAAGCTCAACCTCCAAGTTGTTCCGCAAAGCTTTCTTGCAAACCTTCAAGTTGCTCCAACCTTGGAAGATCAGATCCGTGAGGCCCAGCTCAGTGATGCTATGGTGCAGAAAGTGAAACATGGTATTGCTAAGGGTACTCCCAAATACAAGTGCTATCGCGTTGATGAGAAAGACACCTTTTTCTTTGAGGACGGAATTGTGGTTCCCAAGGGTGATCTCAGGAAGCTCATTATTAATGAAGCACATGACTCCCTCCTCTCGATTCATCCCGGAAGTTCCAAGATGTACCAAGACCGCAAGCAATCTTACTGGTGGACTCGCATGAAAAGGGAGATTGCCCAATTCGTGAATGAATGTGATGTCTGCAGAAGAGTGAAGGCAGAGCATCAACGTCCAGCCGGTCTCCTCCAACCTCTTCCAATTCCCGAGTGGAAATTTGACCACATTGAAATGGATTTCTTCACTGGGTTTCCCAAGTCCAAGAAGGGGAATGATGCTATCTTTGTTGTGATTGACAAGCTAACCAAAGTAGCTCACTTCCTTCCCGTCAAAGAATCCATCAAGGCAGCTCAGTTGGCAGAGTTGTACACTTCCAGAATTGTGTCGTTACATGGCATTCCTCAAGTCATCTCCTCAGACCGTGGAAGTTTGTTCACATCCAAGTTCTAGGACTCCTTTCAGTCAGCCATGGGCACTAAGATTTGTTTCAGCACTGCGTTTCACCCTCAGACTAGTGGTCAAGTCAAAAGAGTGAACCAGATCCTCGAAGACATGCTCGGAGCTTGTGTCATCTCTTTTGGCATGAAGTGGGAAGATTGTCTCCCGTTTGCCGAGTTCTCTTACAACAACAGTTTCCAAGCAAGTGCCGACAAAGCTCCTTTTGAAATACTCTATGGCAGAAGTGTCGTACCCCTCTCAACTGGTTCGAGACTGGTGAACGTCAATTTCTTGGCAATGATTTGATCTTAGAAGTCGAAGAAATGTGCACAGTCATACGTGAGAATCTCAGGGCCGCTCAGTCGCGTCAAAAGAGTTACTATGATGGCAAGCATTGTGATTTGGCTTTCAACATTGGGGATCATGTCTATCTTCGTGTTTCTCCTATGAAAGGAACCCAAAGATTCGGTATCAAAGGAAAGCTTGCTCCTAGATACGTGGGCCCTTTCAAGATTCTTGGCAAAAGAGGCGATCTAGCCTACCAACTTGAGCTCCCCTCCAACTTTGCAAATGTTCATGATGTGTTTCACGTGTCTCAACTCCGCAAGTGCTTCAAGACACCTGAACGCACCATTCCGTTCGGGGAGATTGATCTTCAACAAGACTTGTCTTATCGTGAGCACCCTATTGCTATTCTTGAACAAACTGAGGACAAGACCCGCAACAAGTCAATCAAGTTCTTGAAAGTTAAGTGGTCACACCATACCGACCGAGAAGCTATGTGGGAATGAGAAGATCACCTTCGTTCCGAGTATCCTTCCTTCTTCCAGTCCTAGATCTCGGGACGAGATCTTTTCGTAGTAGAGGAGAGTTTGTAATGCCCCAGATGTAACACTTTCCAATTATGGCAATATATGAAACTTTGACTTCATCAATTCCATTCTGGGCTCTTCTTTCATTTCGGGTTTCTTCATTTTGTCGCGTGCGTGTGTGCATTTCATCCATGTCATGTTGTCATGTGCATTGCATTGCATTCGTGTTGTCACTTGCACCCGGTCCCACTCATCTCTTCCCGTTGTCCATTCGAGTTCCGACACTCACACACGTGCCCATGGTACCCCCGAGTCCTTCTTTCGTGTGTGGCCGTGTAACATTCCCGAAATGAGGTGAGACTTATCGTGCGTTGTTGTTTTGGTACGTGTAGGCCGCCTGTCAAGTTTCACCGTGTTTGGAGTTCATTTGGTACTCCAACGGTTAACCTAGTGGGCTAAAAGTACCTCTTCTTTTTGGCCCAAGACCCCCTCCACAACAGCCCACTAACCCAGCACAACCACTCCCATCCTCTCGGTTGTCGGATCGTGATCGCGTGGCCGAAAACCGCTCCTCATTTGGACATTCCTAGTTCCCTATGCCTATAAAAACGTCTTCCCCGTCCAAAATTTCAAAGGAAACCCTAGTATCCTCCTACTTCTAGCCCCACCTCGAAAACCGTTCCGGGCAGACGTGTCCGTCCGCTCCGGACACATCCGCCACCCGCCAGATCCACCGCCGCGCCGCGCGGGCCCTCGTGGCCCGTAGCCAGCCCGCCCGGCCCGCCCGGCCTCCGCGCCCCTCCGCTCCCAGCCGCGGCCGCTGCCGCGCTCCCCGACCGTGCGCGCCCGCCGAGGCCGGTCGCCGCCGCCGCCGCGGTTCTCCGCCCCAGCCACTCCTCCCGCGCCTTCCGTCGGCGCCGCCCCGGCCGCCTCCCGCCGGCGCCGTCCCGCCACCGTGGGAGCTCCGCCAGCTCCGCCCGGCTCGCCACCCTCGCCGCCGGCCCGGCTCCGGCAAGCCGCCGCCGTCTCCACCTCCAGCTCCGGCGGGCACGGGTCCCTCCGTCCCGATCTGAGAAACGGGACCAGATCCACTAGTGCACCCTTCCAAACACACGTTGACTTTTTGTGAGGTATAAAATCGCCAAAGTCCGAAATCTGCTATATTTTGTTGCCTCCTTTGCATGGCTATAACTTTGTGCTCGTAGATCCGTTTTGGGCGTGTGATATATCAAAATGATCGTGGTGACGTGCTCTTCATTTTGTTCCACTGTGGCATGCTTGTTTGAGTTCGTCTTGATAACCTAATCATCGTGACAACAGTGCTTCTTGTTATAAACTGTTGTTACTTGTTAATTTGGTGCCATGTTTGAGATGTGATAACTTTGTGCATGTTTATCCAAATGGAGCATATGATATATCAAAATGTTCATTGTGAAGTGCTCTACATGATGGTTGCTGTAGCATTCATGTTAGGTGTCATATTGCGATGTTAATCTCTGTTGCAAAAGTGCATGTGGCTGTTTAAGTGCTGAAACTTGTTGTGAGATGCTGTTTTGACATGCTCATTGCTATTGATGTGTTTGTCTTCATGCCACATGTCAATATGTTTTAGAAGCACCATCATATGGTCTTTGCCGCGGTGCAAACCACTTTCCATGATATGCCTTGATGTGACTTAAACAAACATGTAAACATGCCATGCCAATGTTACTGTTTTATACTTAGTGAAAAAACTTTAAGTCTGGAATCTGTTTTAACCTGATGCTATGTTTGCTTGATGCCCCACTCAAATCCATGCTTGTTTTGGAGTGGCCAATGATCATTCCTTGTTGTCCATGCTATGCTCTATCCATGCATGCCCTTACTTGCACTTATGGCCTATTGGAGCTTATTTATTTCTTGCTCTCAAGTTAATATAAATTCTACCTGTTAGGTTTTTATCAGCATGATCAATTTGGTGTAGCTTGTTGCTATTGATCCATGCCTCCTATGGAGTTGCTCCAATGGAGTTGTTTGCTGTAGGATATGCCTACTACATGTCCATGATCTTTATATACTTAGTGGAGTTAATATGCATGTTGTTTTGTGCCTCCGAAGGAAGCATCGTGATGATGTTTTTGCCTTCCCAGATTTTGACTAAGTCTGGATATTTTTATTGCAACTTGCCAAGCTTGGTTAATTGTGTTCCAGTAGGTTTTTGGGTGTGTTCTAAGTTCATACTTGTTAAGTAACATGTCTACTTCATATCCATGCTTCTTGTCATGATGTTTGGGTGTTGTAGCGTATATATCTCTTGCTCCAAAGATGCTATGTGGTTGTTAACTTCAGCTTTGCATTGTATCTTGCTTCGTGTGTATGTGTTGAACCCTTGCTCCGTTTTGAGTGTGCCCAATATGACACGTGTGATTTTGCATGTAGAATCATAATATCATGTTGTTTACATGTTTAGAGTATGTTTGCTTGATGTTTGGATGCATCTTGCACCGTTGCCTTGCTTGTCTTGTTTTGCTCATATCTTCTAGACCGTAGCTCCGAATTAAACAGACTTTATATGAAACTTGACTAGAATTTCGTGTAGATGATCATGGTGCATGTTATCTTTCTATTTAACAACTTTAACTTATGGTTTGTTCAGATCTGGACCAATTTCAATATAGGCATATGAGGACTTATCGGATTTGCTATATGTTCATTCTGGCCTCATTTAAACTTGTTGTTATGTGTTGTTCTTGTGTGCTTCATCCCTTGCCATGAAATGCATCATATATACTTGTCTTGCATCATGTTGATTGTGCATTGCACCTTGTTTGATATTGTGCCATTTTGTGTTCTTGTGTTGAGTAGAGCCGGGAGCCGAGTCCGAGAACGAGGTTCCTATCGAGGTTGAGTATGAGGAGCCGTCTTACGATCCCATCGACGACTCGACAGGCAAGATGACCTGACCCAGATATAATTACTATCTTTGCCTATTGCTAGATGTCTCGCTCTTTAGCTTATTGCCTCGATGCCCATGTTTGTTTGTCAGCCTCCTATTGTATCCATGAATCTCCCTAACTATCCAACTTAGCAAACCTTTGTTTGGCTACATAAGTTTCGCTCAGCCCCTTCTTATAGCATTGCTAGTTGCAGGAGAAGATTTGAAGATTCTTGCTTCATGTTGAAGTTATTGTTGGGATATCACACTAAATAATATGTTAAACTAAATCATCTATATACTTGGCAATGGGTGGAAGGCTAAGCCTCTTTCTTGGTGTTTTGTTCCACTCATACCACCCTAGGAACCGTATAAACCAGTGTTATGTTCCTTGATATTGCGTTCCTCACACGGTTGGGGTTATGGGACTCCCTCGATAACCCGCTTAGCGCTAAAGCTTTTCCAGCAAGGCCCGACATTGGTTTTACATTTGCATAACAACTAAAACTTGCATAGGGAGTTATAAACCCTTTTCTTAATCAACAACCCGGGCCAGTGCTCCACATTAGTATTGGTCCGAAATGGGGAGCCTGCGGGGCCACCTTGGGGGAACCCGAGGGCTGGTAAAAACCTGTAGCATCACCCATCCGGTCGTGGCCTGAGACTAGATACGCGCGGCTACTGTCAGGGTGTCGGCACGCCGGGAGGTCTTGCTGGATTAGTTTTACCTTAGTCGGAATATCTTGAGCACGGGATTCCGAGAATACTCGGGTCTTCCCACCTTGGAGTTGCGACTCCGCAGATCGTGAGTTTGTGATGGGCTAAGTTGGGACACCCCTGCAGGGTTTGATCTTTCGAAGGCCGTGCCCGCGGTTATGTGGCAGATGGGAATTTGTTAATATCCGGTTGTAGAAAACTTGACACCATGTTCAGAATACTCTACCAGCATGAGTAACCGTGACAGTGATTTTCCGAAGGGGTTCGAGAAGTGAACACGGTGGGGTTATGTTTGACGTTCTTAGATAGGATCACTTCGTGATCACTTGATGCTCGTGGCACTTCTCTTCTCGCTCTAAACACGTAGGCTAGTGCTAGTGCAGCTGCAACCTTGTTCTTCAGCCTTGTTCCACACCCAAGGCTTAGATAGTTTTGCTACCCAGGAACGGGATTGCTGAGTCCCCCGTGGCTCACAGATTCTACACAACACCAGATGCAGGTACTATGGTGAACTACACAGGTGATGGCACAGAGCTGTACTGGGAGTTCGATGAAGAACGTGGGCGATACTACGTGTCTTACCCAGAGGATCAGTAGTGGCTTCTACTAGGGGCGATTCGGACCTTGCGGATTTATTTATGGTATCTTCCACTTGGATCTTCGTCCTTAGTCGGACTGTGATGTTATTTGGATGATGATTGCTTATGTAATGTATTGTGTGACGTGGCGAGTGTAAGCCAACTACTCTTTTGCAATTTCATCCCTCTTTTACATGAGTCGTGCAAAGATACCATACTTGAGATCATTCTAGTATGAGCTTATACCTTTAAGTCGTGCCTCGACACATAGGAGGTATAATCTCATACTGGGCATTACAGGAACGGCCCTTGGACAACCCATTTTATCAAATGTCACTGCGACCATCCTGATCGAAGTAATCCTTGAATCGAAGGATGGGAACACAAATTTTGGAGGGTGGCAAGGTTTTTCGATGGACAAGTCTACCATACACAGTTACGGTAAGGATGACTAAGAAGGGACTTATCTGCTTCGTGTTGTCAGGGGGCCTGATATGCAAGCTTCTTCTCACTTCTTCTCCTTGGGATTTCATCCACGACAAGGGCCCTTTAGTTAGCACAGGGGGAAAACAAAATCAGATGACCTCCTTCTAAATGATCATGGCAAAATCATGCTAACATAAACATGCATGCAGGTTTTTAGGTGCCAGCACTTCATTTTATTATCTCACTCAGGGTCTGTGCATGGCTTTGTACAAAGGGTTACATGCACATCGGTGATGTTGCTTGAGATGCGTCAATGTTTCCCACGGAATAAGGGAGGACGGAACACATCAACATTAACATAATTCCCTTAGTGATGAGACCAAGGTTATGGAACCAGTAGCAGAACTACGCAACACTACGTAAATGGTACCTGCACACAAATAACAACTACTTGCAACCCGACGCGTAAAAGAGGTTGTCAATCCCTTTCGGGTAGCGGTTCCAAAAAGTGACGCAAGGATAAGATAAATTTGTAGTAGATTGATAGATGCAAATAAAATCAAATAAAATGCAGCAAGGTATTTTATTGATAATATAGATCTGAAAATAAAAGAAAAGGCAAATGGCAATTTAGATTTGAAAGTGTTTGATGGGAAAATAGACCCGGGGGCCGTAGATTTCATTAGTGGCTTCTCTCGAGAAAATAGCGTGCGGTGGGTACACAAATTACTATTGGGCAATTGTTAGAAAAGAAAATAATTATGACTATATACAAGACAATGATCATGTGTTTATGCATCACGTCCAAGATTTGTAGACCAACTCATGCCTGCATTTACTACTCTTACTCCACACATCGACCGCTATCGTACATGCATCTAATGTATTGTGTTCATGGAAAAACGGAATAATGCAATAAGAACGATGACATGATGTAGACAAGATCCATTAATGTAGGAATAGACCCCGTCTTTTTATCCTTAGTAGCAATTATACATGTGTGCCTTGCTGCCCCTTCTGTCACTTGGAAAGGACACCGCAAGATCGAACCCATTACAAAGCACCTCTTCACATTGCAAGATAAATAGATCAAGTTGGCCAAACAAAACCCAAATATCGGAGAATAAATATGAGGCTATAATAATCAAGATTTGATATTAAATCAAGGCAAATATGATCGTAAACTCATGATTCATTGGATCCCAACAAAAACACCGCAAAAAGTCATTACATCCACCATTGTATTGAGATACAAAGTGAGAAAAATCAATCTAGCTACTGCCTACGGACCCGTAGGCATGTGGTAAACTACTCACGCGTCATCAAAGAGGCACCAATGAGGATGATGAACCCCTATGTGGTCGTGTTTCCCTCCTGTGGAGTGCCGTAAGAGGGCTATGGATTGGATCTCGTGGTTCTAGAACATGCAGCGGCTGGAACAAAATTTCGTTGACTTCCCTAGGGTTTCTGGAGGAAGGAGTTATTTATAGAGTGAAGGGTGGTGCGGGAGGCCACCGTGGTGGGCACAGCCAAGACGGGTATGCCTGGGGGCCCAAGCGTGCCCTGGTGGGTTGTGCACCCTCGGGGCACCCCCCAGGTGCTTTTGTGGCCCATCTGGTGTCTTCTGGTCCAAAAATATCCACACAAAGTTTCGCTGCATTTGGACTCCATTTGATATTGATTTTCTATGATGTAAAAAACTAGCAGAAAACAACAACTGCTACTTGGCACTATGTTAATAGGTTAGTCCCAAAAAATGATATAAAATGACTGTAAAATGATTGTAAAACATCCAAGTATGATAATATAATAGCATGGAACAATCAAAAAATATAGATAGGTTGGGACGTAACATCATCCCCAAGCTTAATTCATGCTCGTCCTCGAGTAGGTAAATGATAAAAACAGAATTTTTTATGTGGAATGCTGCCTATCATGTTCTTCACATATTCTATTCTTTATAGCACGGACAATTGGAATTTTATATGGTTCAAATCAATAGTCTAGTTTTGACATGAGGACTTCAATACTCAAGCATATCAACAAACAACTATGTCTTTTCAAATAATCAATACTAAATAAAATTATCCCTAGCCCATCATGCTCAATCATTCATCCATTCATGCAACACATCCAAGTATTAGCTACATCCAATGCTCAAGTGCGATAATAGTGTTCCGTAGTTGGTGCTTTATAAGAGAAGATGGAGACTCAAAATAAAAATAAAAATTGCATAAAGTAAAAGATAGGCCCTTTGCAGAGGGAAGTAGGGCTTTGTAGAGGTGCCAGAGCTCAAAGCTTAAATTGAGAGATAAAATTGTTTTGGGTGGCATGCTTTTCCTGTCAACGAGAACAACTTAGTGTTCCCAACACTTTCCATGCTATATATATCATAGGCGGTTCCCAAACACAAAATAAAGTTTATTCCATTTTCCACCAAGCTTTCACAAGCCATGGCTAACCGTATCCACAAGTGCCCTCCATACCAACACTTTCCAAGGAATTTATTATTTGACAACATAAAGTAAATTTTCTTTTTCATTTCGGGACTAGGAATCACTATTACCGCCATACTCTCGTGAAATGACAAGTGAATAAACAATTATCTTGAGAATAACACATGTAGCCTGAAAACTATTAGCCACCCCGCGCCGCTTCATGAGCGATATGGCCACACAAAAGAGAAATTTACTTTGAAATTAGAGTTGGCACATACAAATTTGCTTAGAATGCCATCAAAATACCGCATACAGGTAGGTATGGTGGACTCATTTGGCATACCTTGGGTTTTAGGATTTGGATGCACAAGTAGTATTTCTACTTAGTACAAGGTGGAGGCTAGCAAGTGGTTGAGAAGCGACCAACCAATGAACGAAATCCATCATAAGAGAACATTAGACATAACTAACATCGAATAATGCAACACAAGTAGGATGTAATTTCATTGCATGACTATTGACTTTCATTCTTACATAGGGAATCACAAACATTAAAGTCAATATTCTTACTAAAACATAATTCATGAACATGGCTCGCATATCACTATCATCATATCTCTAAACTATTACAAATAATCAAGTTTATTTTGTCCAATGATCTTCATGAAAGCTTTTATTGTATCCTCCTTGGATATCTATCACTTTGGAACTAGTTTCATATGTTGCTTTTGATAAGCTCAAACAAATATAAGTGAAGAACATGAGCATCATATTCATTTTTATCAAATCAATGTAAGTGAATCAAGAGAGAATATCTACAAAAATAACAAAGCGCACCGTGCTCAAAAAGATATAAGTGAAGCACTAGGGCAATTCCAAGGCTCTATTTTTTTTAGCGAAGCATAGGAGCAAGCATAGCATAATTTGGCTATCCCAAATAAGAGTGTACATCAAGGATACTTATTGAAAATTAAAAAGAAAAACAAGCAAAGACTCATATCATACAAGACGCTCCAAGCAAAACTCATAATATGTGACGAATAAAAATATAGTTTCAAGTAAAATACTGATGTCATTAGAAGAAAATTGGGATGCCACTCGGTTGCTTGATTCTTCTTTAATATTATCTTGGGGTGCCTTGGGCATCCCCAAGCTTAGCCATCTGCTACTCCTTATTCCTTCATCCATCGCGATCTCACCAAAAATATGAAAACTTCAATCACACAAAACTTCGTGAGATTCGCTATTATAACAAAACCAATCTTTACTCTAAGTACTGTAGCAAACCAATTTTTATTTCGTAATTGTATTATATCTACTGTATTCTAACCTTTCTATGGCAAGCTCATTAAAGGAGACCATAGAATCATCAAAACAAACACATAACACGACGAAAACAGAATCTGTCTAAAATAGAATAGTCTGTAAAGATGCAATTTTTAATCATACTTCTGTAGCTCTAAAAATTCTAAGAAATTAGGATAACGTGGAAAAGTTGTTTATTGAGAACTCCAAAAAATCAAGAGTTTATCACTTTCCAGTAACTGTCAGAAATTCTAACTCTGGACACAAAAGTCTCTGAATTTCCAATGCGATCAAATCAACTATCAACCAAATCATTCCAAAGGCTTTGCTTGGAACAAACATTTATTGAAACCACAAAAACACATAAAACCATATGTATTATTGGGTATTTTATTGAAAACATCATGAAAAACCAAAAAGATACAAGTTTGGTTGCCTCCCAACGAGTGCTATTGTTTTACGCCCTTAGCTAGGCATAATGCAAAGATCTCAAGTGTTGTCATCCTTGTTGGACATTCCATAAGTTTCCCTCATCATAGATTCATAAGGCAATTTGATCTTAGTTCGAGGGAAGTGTTCCATGCGCTTTCTCAATGGAAATTGGAATTTAATATTCCCTTCTTTCATATCAATCACTGCACCAATAGTGCGTCAAAACGGTCTACCAAGTATAATAGGGCAAGCCGGATTGTAATCGTTGTCAAGAACAATAAATTCTATGGGTACATAGTTCCTATTTGCAAGAATAAGAACACCATTGGTCCTTCCCAAAGGCTTTTTATTAGTAGGATCTGCCAAATGCAAATTAAGACAACAATCTTCAATATTGGTAAGACCAAGAACAACACAAAGAGATTTTGGAATTGTGGCAACACTAGTACCCAAATAAAATAAAGCATTGCACTCCTAATTTTTAATCTTGATTCTGATAGTAGGTTCCCATTCACCATGTAATTTTCTAGGGATTGATACTTCCAATTCCAAGTTATCTTCTAAAGCTTTCATCATAGCATCAACAATATGCTTAGTAAAAGCTTTATTTTGTTCATAGGCATGAGGTGAATTTATCAGGGATTGCATCAAGGAAATACAATCAATAAAAGAGGAAATTTCATAATTAAAATCCTTGTAATCCAAAAGTGTCGGTGTATTTGGATCGACACCTATGGGATCACAAGAATCCCTACTACGGTTGCGGGGCGCCGGGTTGAGAGAAGAGCGGATCTAACAGTTAGCACACTGTTCATTTACCCAGGTTCGGGCCGCAAAGATGCGTAAAACCCTACTCCTGCTTTGGTGGATTATATCTTTGTGTTCTTCAGCTAATGAGGAGCTCCAAAAGCCAAGTCATGAGGAGTTCTAAAAAGCCGAATCCTTCTCCTGGTCGCCTCAGGCCTCCTTTTATAGGAAAAAGGGGTTGCCACAGTGGCACACAGGAGGTGGAAAGGGTACAGTGATGCGAGGTTATCCCTCGCATTACAGGACAAGGCGCATTTAATGCTCTTAGCTTAGGTGTGCTCGCTTTATCGGGGACGAGGGGAGACGCCCGTCTTGTCGGTTGCCGCTCCTCATTGTGTTGACACGCGCCCTGGCCAGCGGTGCCTGAGGTGCCATGTCGGTAGGCAGGCAGCTGAGGTGGTGCAACGACGGGTCTCCATGAAGATCTGCATGTTGCCACGCAGGAGCCTGCCCAGCTGGTTGGGTCGGCAGCTGCATGGGCGGTGGAAACTCAGTTGGTGCGGGCCTGACGGTGGCCCTGCGGGTGTCCTCGGTTGTCTTGCCGCGGCGCCTGCTGTCATCCCCGGCAAGGTGCTTGCCGGAGGCCTTGTGGTCCTCCTTGACTGGGATCCCGCCAAGGGCCGTCGTCCTCTTAGTGTGTGTATGTGTCCTTGAATGTCTTCACAAAGATCTACATGCCACCACAGGGATATCTCCCGAATCCTTGCCCCATGGCGGCAGTGGACTCAAGGGTGATCTGCTCCGTAGGCGTGGGGTGAGCTGCCACGGCAAGGGTTTTGCCAGGGCTGCCAGAGCCGGCCCCGGCAAGGATCTTGCCAGGGCTGCTGAAACTGGCTCCCGGCAAGGATGTTGCTGGGGGAAGCCGCTTTGTCCCTTTGCTCTTTGTGGTCTTGTTCTTGGCGTTGCTCCAGTTCCATCGAGCTTCGGGCTTACCTTGGCTCACCTCCCCAGCTATGCTTGGTGGGGTGGTGCCCGTGGCTCAGACTTCCCGTGCACAGTTATAGGGGTACAAAAAGTGTACCCCTCTTTTTGTACACCGATAGGAGCCCCCGGGCCTGGGCCACACATGAGCACGACATCTTCTTGGGCCAGGTCCAGAACGGTGCGCGGGCAGGCGGGGCGGTTTTCACCGTGGTAAGATTTTTCGTGCGCTGCGCCTCCCACGACCCGCGCGCATGGCGCGGGGTGGAGGGGTGTGCGTGACGTGGGCGGCATGCGTGGGGCGGTTGCCGCAGGCATGCGTCACGTCGCTGTAAATGCGAAAGGAGGCGGCTTCACGCCTTCCCCGTAAATGGGGGGAAGCGTGGAGGCGCGGCCCATTTACTGAATGGGGCTGAGGCGCGGTCGTCAAGGCGTCCACTCCCCACGATCACGGGGTGGGGAGAGGTTGCCTCACCCGTCCCCTCGGTTCTGCACGTCCGCCACGTGCCCTCCATGCGGTCGAGGTGGCGAATGGTGGAGGCGGTAAACCGAGCCGTCGCTGGTTGGGGCGGCGGGTCGGTCCCGGCTCCCTCGCCTTCTGCGTCTTGATTGGCCGAGCGGGGCGGTCGAGCCCCAGCCCAGCCCCTTTATAAAGAGCGGGAGGCAAGGGACGGTACCCCGCACTCCTCCATCTTCTTTCTCCTTCAGCTTCTACTCCTCTCTTCTGTTCGCCATGGTGAGAGGAAATCCCGGCTCTTCAACGGTGGCAGTGAGGGTCCCTGCTCGACAACGCCTCCCTCCTTCTCCTGCCCCTGCGGTGGCAGAACCGGCCATGAGGGGAAGAGGGAGGGGGTGAGGCCGTGGGCGAGGCCGGGGCGCTCGGGGAAGAGGAGGACGGGGCGGCCCGCCGGCCTCGCCCCCGCCAGCAGCCCCTCCTCCAATGGAAGGCCATATTGGGGATGACCCTTGCGAGTTCTTCTTCAGGTTGCGGCGGCCGCCGCGCCGTCACCTTCGTCTCCCGACCCCATTTGCGCGGGAGATGGAGGTGGATCCGCCGGAGTCGCTGCGGCTACACATGAGGGGCTGCGGGATCAGCGGCACGCGGGTCCGCGTCGACTTCCCTGCCCCTCATGTGATGTATCTTCGTCAAGGATGGAAGACGTCCGCTCGCATCCACAGCCTGACGGACGGGCTCACCCTCCATTTCAAGTTGATGGAGGATGGCCATCTCTCCGTCAAGGTCTTCGGGCACTTCGGGACTCGTGTGAGGTGCTGCGTGGAGAGCTCCTCCGATGATGAAGACTCCTCCTCAAACGAGGGTGACGAGGAGGACAGCGGCATCGATGACGAGGGCGGCGGACGGCAGGATGACGGGTCCGACTAGGTGTCGGGCGCCGCTCCTGGTGGCACCGGCGACCCCATCATCCGCGTCGCCGGCTCCTTGAACTTCTCGGGGCCGTCTCCTTGGCGGCTGGCATAGGGAGGCTGCGAAAGAGGAAGAGGAAGAAGGAGGGCGGCAAGGTCGTCATGTCGGAGTACGCGGGCACCGACGCCTTCGACGCGTACTGACGTCCTGCCGCCTCGTCTTCGAGCTCTGCCTCCTGCGCCATCATCACCATCGAGCCCTTGGGCGGCCACACAGATGTCCTCTTGGTGTCTTCTGCCACCCGTAGCTCGCCTAAGCGCCCCTTTTGCCCTTCTCGCCTCCTTGACCTACCTCCTGAGGAGAGGGACAAGAAAGGCATTACGGGCATCTTATCTCTTTTTAGTTTGTAAGCCTTCGGGCATCTGTTAAGTTTAAAACTTGTAATCTCCTTGTTCATGTTTTCCATTCCCTATGGACTGTACCTGAGTGGAATGTTTTTAATGAAAAAGGAATGTTTGCCGGGTCATTTGTTCGCAGGTAGACCCCACAACAGGGAATAAATCCCTGATATCTCTAAGATAAACATTTTCTTGCCCGGTAACAGGCCTTGACGTCTCCCTACTTCACTCGACCTTTCTCACGCCCTTGGCGGAGGCAGGGATGAAGTGGTCTTAGGCTCCTCGTCTCACCTTTTCGCTACCGCGACTACGACCAAACTTAGTCCCAGGAACGAGCCCTAGGGCCTAGAGTTATGGGAGCACGGTAGCTTAAGGAAAAGAACGAGGTTTCACATACCTCAGTCCATAATGGAATGCATGATATGGGACAAAGAACTTATCTGAAGCCGCAGCCCCCGGCAACCCTGGTTCGTCGTGGGCGAATCTTTGCTCTTGTAGCCCCCGGCAACACTGGCTTGCCGGGGCCTTGATGCTGATCTGTTCCTCTTTCTTCTCCCCAAGTGGCCTCGGCAAGGATGTCTGTGCGTCCTGTGAACCAAAGGAGATAGAGGAAAGACAAAGAGATGCAAACTCGACCTCTAAGCTAGGGGTTAGCCGCCGCTAAGCACTATCAACCCTAACCAAGGACGAGACTCGACTCAGCATGCATGCTATGAATTAGGGTGCCAGCGCTTCATTTATTTATGCTCAGGGTCTGCGCCTGGCTTTGTACAAAGGGTTACATGCCTTGTCGGCAAGGCTTGTACAAAAACGTGGCTTGCCGGGGGGCCCGGCAACCGCGCCTTATGGGTAAAACTTGCGAAGATGCTCAATGTTCCAGGAATTGCTCACCGGAACGGCATTTTCGGTCTCCAGGGGGACTGCGCCAGGCCTGGTGACTCGTATTACCCGATAAGGGCCTTCGCACTTTGGCGTCAACTTGTTTGTATTCCTGGCCGATTGTACGCGCCGGAGAACAAGGTCGCCCTCCTCAAAGCTTCGGGCACGGACCTTGCGGCTATGGTAGCGGCACAAGGCTTGCTGGTAGCGTGCTGCTCTCACAGCGGCCTGAAGACGATCTTCCTCAAGGAGCATTGCGTCGTCTTGCCGCGGTTTCTCTTGCTCAAGCTCAACATAAGCGAGCACTCGAGGTGACCCATATATGAGTTCAGTGGGGAGAACTGCTTCTGCCCCGTATATCAGGGCAAAGGGCGTCTGGCCGGTAGCTCGATTTGGCGTCGTTCTGATCGACCAAAGAACCGCCGGCAACTCATCAATCCAGCGCCTCCCGCTCTTGTGCAGCCTGTCAAAGGTCTTTGTCCTTAATCCTCGCAGCACTTCAGCGTTTGCCCTCTCAGCTTGACCATTGCTTCGGGGGTGAGCAACGGAAGCGAAACAGACTTTGCTGCCGAGGTCTTGGGTATATTGCATGAAGGTGCGGCTTGTAAACTGCGTGCCATTCTCGGTGATGATCCTGTTGGGTACACCAAAACGGCACACTAGTCCCTTGAAGAACTTGACGGGAGACTGACCTGTGACCTTCCTCACTGCTTCCACCTCTGGCCACTTTGTGAACTTGTCGATTGCAACGTACAAGTACTCAAAGCCCCCGACAGCGCGAGGGAAAGGGACCAGTATGTCGAGCCCCCAGACCGAGAAGGGCCAGGAGAGAGGAATGGTTTGAAGGGCTTGAGCTGGTTGATGAAGTTTCTTTGAATGGAACTGGCACGCTTCAGACCTGGTGACAAGTGCCGTCGCATCCTGGAGGGCAGTGGGCCAGAAGAAGCCTTGCCGGAATGCCTTGCCAGCAAGGGCTCTTGACCCTATGTGGGATCCACATATGCCTCCATGTATCTCTGCCAACAGCTCCAGTCCTTCCTCTCGAGGGATGCACTTCAATTTCACGCCATTGGGTCTCTTTCTGTACAGGACGTCATCGAGAAACTGGTACATAGCAGACCGACGGGCTACTTTCTCCGCTTCTTCCTGCTCCTCGGGAAGTTCCCCAGTCTGGAGGAATCGGGCGGTATGCTGCGCCCACGCTGGAGCCTGGGGCTCGACGGCGAGGACCAAAGGCATTTCCTCCGCCAAGGGAGCGGCTGTCTCGACGACAAGAGCTTGACGCTCCGCCGGAGCTAGCCGTCCTGTGGCAGGCTCAGTGTCTCCGACAACATCCTTGCTGGCGGCTCCGGGGGGCTCGACGGGAAAGTACTTGCCGGGCCCTGATTTCCTCCTTTTGTTCTGCTCTGTTGATGGATCAACGGATGGCTGACAAAGCTGAAGCACAAAGGTACCTGGTTCCACAGGTAGCTTGAGGGCAGCGCGCTTTGACAGGTAATCGGCGATGTCATTCTCCGCTCGGGGAACGTGCTCCGCCTGTATACCATCAAAGCGCTCTTCCAACTTTCTCACTTCATCGACGTCGGCCTTCATCAACGGGCTCTGGTAATCCTTGTTGACTTGTTTCACGACAAGCGGCGAGTCGCCCCTGACAATGAGCTTCTTGATTCCGAGGTCTGCCGCGATCCTAAGTCCAGCAAGCAGCCCCTCGTACTCAGCAGTGTTGTTCGTTGATACCTCCCTGGGGAAGTGCATCTGGACCACGTACTTGAGGTGCTCTCCAATGGGTGCGACCAGCAATACGCCAGCCCTCGCGCCCTGCAAGGAGAAAGCTCCATCAAAGTACATGATCCAGTTGCAACTCGCCTCATTGCCGGGGAGAGCACTTTCTTGGACTTCTTCATCAGGCGTCGCGGTCCATTCTGCAACGAACTCCGCCAGGACTCGGCTTTGAATCGTCGAGGTACTTTCAAACTTGAGGCCAAAGCTGGACAGCTCCAGTGCCCACTCTATAATTCTTCCCGTTGCATCTGGATTGTGCAATATCCGTTGTAGAGGGAGGCGAGTGACGATAGTGATCTCGTGCGCCTGGAAGTAGTGACGCAGCTTCCTCGAGGCCATAAGAAGGCCGAAGAGCAATTTGTGCACACTGGAGTACCTTGATCTAGCCCCCTGCAAGTGGGAGCTAACAAAGTAGACCGGGTGCTGCATCATTTTCTTCCTTGGCTGCACTCCAACCGGCCGTGTTGTCTCTACGCCAGTGGCACCAGGCTCTGTCGCTGCTATGACCCCGTCATCAATTTCTCTCTACGCCACTTAGTGCGGCGCTGACCACCAGGTTCGTCGCCGCCAAGTATAGCAGCAACGGTTCTGGTGGCCTAGGCGCAACTAGTATTGGCATGGAGGAAAGATACCTCTTCAAATCTTGTAATGCTGCTTCAGCTTCTGGCGTCCACTCCATTGGGCCCACCTTTTTCAAAATCTTGAAAAAGGGAAGGGCGCGCTCGGCATACTTGGAAATGAATCTGCTTATGGCGGCAACGCAGCCAGCAAGCCGACGCACATCCTTGACCCGTTTGGGTGCTTCATTCTGCTCTATAGCTTTGATCTTGTCCGGATTGGCTTTTATCCCACGCTGTGACACAAAGAACCCGCGAAGCTTGTCAGACGGGACGCCGAAGACGCACTTCTCAGGGTTCAGCTTGAGGTTGATCTTGCGTAGGTTTACAAATGTTTCTTGTAAATCCGGTATAAGGGTTGCCCCGTCCTTGGTTTTGACCACTATATCATCCATATAAGCCTCCATATTTCTATGGAGCTGGGGTTCAAAACCAATCTGGACTGCCCTTGCAAACGTCGAGCCAGTACTCTTCAACCCGAAAGGCATTCATACGAAACAGTACGTACCACATGGGGTGATGAATGCTGTCTTTTGTTCGTCTTCTCTTGCCATGAAGATCTGGTGGTAGCCGGAGTAGGCATCGAGGAATCACAGCAGGTCACACCCAGCCGTGGAGTCAACAATCTGGTCGATGCGCTGCAACGGGAAGGGGTCTTTGGGACAAGCTTTATTGATGTTTGTGTAATCAATCCACAGCCTCCACTTCCCATTTGCCTTGCGCACTACCACTAGATTGGCCAACCACGTTGGATGGAGCACACCTCTTACCAAACCCGCAACTTCCAATTTCCGGATTTCCTCTGTGATGAACTCTTGCCGTTGCAAAGCTTGCTTCCTGACCTTCTGCTTGACGGGCCGCGCATGGGGACAGACAGCAAGGTGGTGCTCAATCACCTCCCTGGGAACGCCGGGGATGTCGGATGCTTGCCATGCAAACACATCGACATTCGCCCGCAGGAAGGTGACGAGCGCGTCTTCCTATTTGTTGTCAAGGGACGAGCTTATGGTGAAAGCCCCTCCTATGTTGTCCTCCTTGATGGAAACCTTTTTGGTTCCCGGCGACGTGGCCCTGGACCTCTTGTTCCTGCTGGTGGAGCTCTCTGGCACGTCCTCGACGGGAGAACGACACTCCTAAGAGGTGCGCTTGCCGGAGTGGGTGTCCGAGGTCTCACCGGCCTTCTTCTTTCTGGTGGAGCTCTCTGGCACGTCATCGACAGGAGCTCAACACTCCGAAGAGGTGCGCTTGCCGGAGTGGGTGTCTGAGGTCTCACCGGTCTTCTTCTTCTTCCTTCCCGGGGCTCCAGTGGCAGGAGCAAGTGCCCTCATAGCAGCAGCTGCTGCAACCGCTTGCTGATACAGTTGGTCAGCGCCGATAAGCGCATCTTTCTTACCGGAGAGGATGGTGATGTTTGTCAAAGGTCCTGGCATCTTTAGGGTGTTTTAGGCGTAGTGCGATGCTGCCATGAACTTGGCCAGCGCTGGGCGGCCAAGGATCCCGTAGTAGGGCAAGGGGATCTTGGCAACATCAAACACAATCCTCTCCGTCCTATAGTTCAGATCACTTCCAAAAGTCACGGGCAGCGTGACCTTCCCCTTTGGTTGGCTTCTCCCCAGGTTGACCCCCTGAAACGTGCCCGTCTCTTCGAGGTCTTCATCAGGAACTTGCAGCTTCTCGATCACGGTGGGCGAGAGTAGGTTCAGACTGGCCCCGACATCGACTAGCATCTTCGTCACCTTGAGGTTGCGTATTGTTAGTGAAACCAACAATGGCAAGCAACCGACCGCAGTAGTGCGATGAGGATGATTCTCAGCGTCAAAGATGATAGGTGTGCTGGACCATTTCAGCGGCTTTTGGGCACCGGACGACGGCTCCGCCGATGTAATCTCACGCGCCCACTGTTTAAGTTGGCGGTGAGAAGTATGCAGCGAGGCGCCGCTGAAATTCTTGGTCGCTGGACTCGTCGTCCTCCTCGGGATCGTCGTCTTTGGGCCTTCTGTCACGGCCCCGGGCGGGCCTCTCCTGCTGTTTATCCTTGCCGCGACGGCCTGCTTGGCCGTCATGCTTCTTGCCGGACCCTCAAGCACCATCCTGGCCCTTCTCCTTGTCCCGCCTCTCATATTCAGCCCTCTGCTTTTCAACAAGGAGCTCAACCTGTCGGCAGTCCTGGTGATCATGGCCCTTGGTGCGATGGATCTTGCAGTATCGCTTGCCGGAGTTCCCTTCTCGGCAGCCGCCAAGGCCCGGCAGGTGACACACCCGGCAATTTCCTTGCCGGGGTCTCCCGCTCTGGTTTTCTTGGCGGAGCCGGTGTCATCAAATCCCTCGACGGCAAGCACGGCTTTACCCTTGCGCTTCCTGTTGCGATGCCGGCCCTTCTTCGCCGGGGCGGCAGTATCCTCATCTGAAGAGTTGGTTTCCGCACCGGCGTCTTCGCCGGGGTACTTCCTTCCCTCTTCAGCCCGGGCACATCTGTCAGCAAGAACATAGAGTTCCGCCACATCTTTCACCTTGGTCATCTCCAGTTCTTCACGCATCTTGCGATTACGCACGTTCTGATGGAATGCGCTGATGATGGTGGCAGGGTGGACGTCAGGGATTTTGTACTGCACCCGGTTGAACCTTTGTATGTACTTGCGTAGACTCTCGCCTTCCTTCTGGGGTATGACGTGGAGGTCACTCACTTGGCCATGGGCTTGGTGACCTCCAGTAAAGGCGCCGACAAACTCATGGCACAAGTCGGACCAGGAGGAAATAGAGTCTACTAGCAAGTGCATCAACCACGACATGGCGTTACGTTTAAGAGCCAACGGAAAGTAATTCGCAAGCACCTTATCATCGCGGGCCCCGGCAACTTGCATCGCGATGGTGTAGATGCTGAGGAACTCCGACGGGTGGGTCTTGCCGTTGTACTTCTCGCCAACGTCAGGCTTGAAGGTGCGGTGAGAGGGCCACTGGAACTGCCGCAGCTCATGGGTAAAAGCCGGACAACCTACCTTGTAAGGTAGACCTCCAGGGCTCTCCGGTGCTGGGCGGTCCACAGCAGGCCCCGCTCACCTGTCTGACTGGTGGCGCGCTCCATGCCGGTGCTCGATGGTGGTTCGAGCGTCTTCATGAGCTCGCTCCTGAAGAACTTGACGCTGGTGGCCGTGAGTCCGTGGGTCGGACGACACTATGGAGATGGCGTCGCCCGTGACGTCCCGACGAGTCGACGCACGCGACACCGGGCGTGGAGGAGGAGAATGCACCGTAGCCACGGCGTTGCCGGCCCTCCCGCCGCCGGTGCGTGGGACTCCATTGGAGCGTCGACCTGGGAGCTCCGCTGGGTTTGGTTCATCCTTGTTGGTGACTGCGACAAGGCTTCGGATGGTGGCTCTCCATTCGTCGAGTTTCCCCATAACGGGAGGAAAGTCGAGGAGCAACTGCGCGCACGCCAGGGCTTCGGCTGGGGTCAACGGTAGCAAAACCTGCACGGACCGCGACGCGCTTCGACCCCTGACCATGTCAGGAGGAGCCCCATCACGATCCCGCGGTCGCATACCATCTCCACCAGTGCTTCGGCGGGCGGGCAGGTCTTCTATGTCCCGAGAGTGGCACTCGGGGCTCTACCCATGGCGACGACTGGGATCTTTGGGGTGACGATGTTGTTCGTCGTGCGCTGCTTGAGAGGAGCGCGCTGTTGGCACCGGCGTGGGAGTTCTGGAGGCCCTTGCGTCGCCTTCGGGTGATGCGGCAGCGACCTTGGAAGGCCCCGCACCACCCGCGGAGGACCTGGCTCCATCTTTGGAACTGGCGGTGTGCGGCTCGTTACCAGGCGCACAAACATTGCCACCTCCCAAACTCCGGCTGCTGGGACGGCGTTGGTGTTCGCGAGCAGCGCCCCGGGTCCTTTTCACGACCGGTCCGCTGCTCGCCCGCGTCGGGACGGGCTGTCCGGCTTTTGATTGGCCAACCGCCACCGTCGTCTTCTTCTTGGGCGCCAAGATGATGAAGGAGCGCCGAACTAACTGCTAAAGCCGATTCTCACAACTGTGCTTCCCCCTACCTGGCGCGCCAAAGATGTTGGTGTATTTGGATCGACACCTATGGGATCACAAGAATCCCTACTACGGTTGCGGTGCGCGGGGTTGAGAGAAGAGCGGATCTAACAGTTAGCACACGGTTCCTTTACCCAGGTTCGGGCCGCAAAGATGCGTAAAACCCTACTCATGCTTTGGTGGATTATATGTTTGTGTTCTTCAGCTAATGAGGAGCTCCAAAAGCCGAGTCGTGAGGAGTTCTAAAAAGCCGAATCCTTCTCCTGGTCGCCTCGGGCCTCCTTTTATAGGAAAAAGGGGTTGCCACAGTGGCACACAGGAGGTGGAAAGGCTACAGTGATGCGAGGTTATCCCTCGCATTACAGGACAAGGCGCATTTAATGCGCTTAGCTTAGGTGTCCTCGCTTTATCGGGGACGAGAGGAGACGTCCGTCTTGTCCGTCGCCGCTCCTCCTTGTGTTGACACGCGCCCTGGCCAGCGGTGCCTAAGGTGCCATGTAGGCAGGCAGGCAGCTGAGGTGGTGCAACGGCGGGTCTCCACGAAGATCTGCATGTTGCCATGCAGGAGCCTGCCCAGCTGGTTTGTTCGGCAGCTGCATGGGCGGTGGAAACTCAGTTGGTGCCGGCCTAACGGTGGCCCTGCGGGTGTCCTCGGCAAGGGCCTTGCCGGGGCCCCGGCAAGGGTCTTGCCGCGGCACCTGCTGTCATCCCCGACAAGGTGCTTGCCGGAGGCCTTGTGGTCCTCCTTGGCTGGGATCCCGCCAAGGGTCGTCGTCCTCTTAGTGTGTGTATCTGTCCTTGAATGTCTTCACAAAGATCTGCATGCCACCACTGGGATATCTCCCGAATCCTTGCCCCATGGGAGTAGTTCGACTCAAGGGTGATCCCCTCCGTAGGCGTGGGGCGAGCTGCCGCGGCAAGGGTTTTGCCGGGGCTGCCAGAGCCGGCTCCGGCAAGGATCTTGCCAGGGCTGCTGAAACTGGCTCCTGGCAAGGATCTTGCCGGGGGAAGCCGCTTCGTCCCTTTGCTCTTTGTGGTATTGTTCTTGGCGTTGCTCCAGTTCCATCGAGCTTCGGTCTTACCTTGGCTCACCTCCCCTGCTATGATTGGTGTGGTGGCGCCGGTGGCTCAGACTGCCCGTGCCCAGTTATAGGGGTACAAAAAGGGTACCCCACTTTTTGTACACCGACAAAAAGAGTGGGCACATCACTAGTTAAAGTTTTGACCTCTCCAAACCCTCTTTTATCAATTTTCTCAACAATATTTTCATCCTCCGAATCATCGGGACGCCTTCTAGATAAAGTTGACTCTTCTTCTGTCACTTTATAATCAAGTTGAACTTTACTAAACAAGGAATCAATAGAAGAAACAGCAATCATTTTAAGATCTTCATCATTTTTATGAAAGCAAACACTAGAAAACGCTTTTTCTACAAATTCTATTTTAGCTCTAAGCATAGCAGTTCTTTTCTTACTTTCATCCATAGAGACATAAAGGGCCTTAATTGATTCCTCAACCTTAGGCACAAAAAACTTCAACTTGAGATTTTCCACATCATGAGAAATTCTATCAACACTTCTAGATATATCATCAATCTTATTCAACTTTTCTTCTATAGAAGCATTGAAACCCTTTTGAGTATTGATAAATTCTTTAATATTGTTCTCTAGATCATAGGCATTCCCATTATTATTATAAGAACAATTACCATAGGCATTACGATAATTATTAGAGGAATTTCCCGGGAAAGGCCTAGGATTAAAATTACCTCTATAAGCATTGTTATTGAAATTATTTCTAGAGATAAAATTCACATCTATGGCATCCCTGCTCAATAAAATTAGACAAAGGCATATCATTAAGATAAATAGGAGCACTTTTACTAGCAACCATTTTCATAAGAGCATCAACTTTTTCATTCAAAGATTCAAATTTAACTGAATTAACTTTTTTGCTAGTAGGCGCCCTTTCGGTATGCCATTGCGAAGAGTTTGCCTTAATATTATCAAGAAATTTGGGGGCTTCACCCAAAGTCATTTCCATAAAAGTACCACAGGCGGTGAAGTCCAAAAGATTTCGAGAAACAAAATTCAACCCCGCATAAAAAATTGTATGATCATCGAAAGATTTAACCCATGAGTTGGGAAATTCCTTAGCATCAAGTTCATCCTTTCCCAAGATAGTGCAACATGCTCATGTTTAAGTTGCTTGAAATTATGATCTTTGTTCTAAGGGAATAATTTTTGCGGGCGGAAAATACTTAGCAATAAAAGCATCTTTGCACTTATCCCAAGAATCAATACTATTTCAAGGCAAAGATGAAAACCGAATTTTAGTGCGATCGCGCAAAGAGAACAGAAATAATTTCAACTTCACAATATCATTGTCATCTTTTTTCTTTTGAATATCGCATAACTACACGAAGGTGTTAAGATGGGACATGGTATCCTCTTTAGGAGTACCGAAAAATTGATCTTTCATGACAAGATTCAACAAAGCAGCATTAATATCACAAGATTCTGCACTAGTGGCGGGAGGAGCAATAGGAGTGCTAATGAAATCATTGTTGTTGGTATTTGAAAAATTACACAACTTAGTGTTCTCTTGCGTCGTCTTGAGAAATTGAAAACAAGAACACAAGTAGGCAATAGATCCAGCTGGAAAACGGTGAACGAAAAAGAGGGCGAATGAACACGGCAAATTTTTGTGAAGTGGGGGAGATGAAAATGAGAGGCAAATGGAAAATAATGTAAATTGCAAGGAGATGATATTTGTGATTAGGAACCTGATAGATGTTGGTGATGTCTCCCCGACAACGGCGACATAAAGTGGCACGTTGACGGGAGACTATCTTGACATGATCCTCCCCGGCAACGGCGCTAGAAAGTCCATCGATGTCGCTTGAGATGCGTATGTGTTTCTCCAAGGAATAAGGGAGGATGCAGCACAAGAACAGTAAGGTATTTCCCTCAGTGACGAGACCAAGGTTATCGAACCACTAGGAGAACCACGCAACACTATGTAAATGGTACCTGCACACAAATAACAACTACTTGCAACCCGACGCGTAAAAGGGGTTGTCAATCCCTTTCGGGTAGTGGTGCCAAAAAGTGACATAAGGGTAGGATAAAATTATAGCAGATTGATAGATGCAAATAAAAGCAAATAAAATGCAGCAAGGTATTTTTGGGTTTTTGACAATAGAGATCTGAAAATAAAATAAGCAAATAAAAGAAAAGGAAAATGGCAATATGGATCTGAAAGTGTATGATAGGAAAATAGACCTGGGGGCCGTAGATTTCACTAGTGGCTTCTCTCGAGAAAATAGTGTCCAGTGGGTAGAAAAATTAATGCTGGGCAATAGATAGAAAAGCAAATAATTATGATGATATCCAAGACAATGATCATGTATATAGGCATCCCGTCCAAGATTAATAGACCGACTCCTGCCTGCATCTACTACTATTACTCCACACATCGTCCACTATCAAGGATGCATCTATTGTATTAAGTTCATGGAAAAAAGGAGTAATGCAATAAGAACGATGGCATGATGTAGACAATATCTATTCATGTAGGAAATAAAGCAACGATACATGCGTGCCTTGATGCCCCTTCTGTCACAGGGAAAGGGCACCACAAGATCGAACCCATTATAAAGCACCGCTTCACATTGCAAGATAAATGGATCAAGTTGGCCAAACAAAACCCAAATATCGGAGAAGAAATACGAGGCTATAATAATCAAGATTGGATTTAAATCATGGTAAATCTGATCGTAAAATCACAATTCATCGGATCCCAACAAACACACTGCAAAAAGTCATTACTGTCGGATCTGGGGTTCCAGCAAAACCCTTAAGGTTTGAACTCTGGGGTGCGCATGAATATCTCTCCTTCCGCCATAGCTCATCACCTCGATAGCCCTAGGCCTAGCTCGTCAGATCCGATGAACAAGAGACACAATATTTATACTGGTTTGGGCCACTATTGTGGTGTAATACCCTAATCCAGTGTGGTGTGGTCGATTGCCTTGTAGGCTGAGGATGAACTAGTACATGGATGAACTTCCTCCTGAGGAGAGGTGTTCTTGAGCTGAGGTAAGCTTGTGGTGTATGAGAGGTCTCTATGTTCCGATCAACTTAAGCCCAAATGAGATGAGATGAGATGAGATGAGATGACCTCCTATGATGGTGGCTAGGTCCTATTTATAGTGGCCCGGGTCCTCTTCCCAAATATTGAGCGGGAAGGAATCCCACAATGGCAAAATTCAAAGGGGGACAGCTAGTACAAGCTATTCTGAAAAAAGGTGGTCTTTGCCTGCCAAAGGCTCTGGTGGTGATGCCTCCGTGGGCTCCGCGATGACCTCCGTCCAACCGTCCTGCTGGTCTTGGTCTCGTTGTACTGATATGGAAACCTTTGCCCTACGCCTCGGGACTCTTCTTCTGCACCTGCCTCTTTAGCACCAAAGAGGAAACTGGCACTCTGCGCCCGCTGGCGCTCGCCTGACCTTGGTCGTCACTGCTCGTCACTAGGGCCTCACGAGGTGCCCCTTGCCTCGATATCTCCGATCATCACGAGCCGGTCTGGTGAGGCCGCCGCAGGGGATGCCATGTGCCGTCCGCCTCGTGAGGCTTGGCCCCTCGCGAGGGTATTGAGTTGTCGATGAAGATGCTGGGCCTTACAAGGCCGCCTTGTGAGCCACGCCCTGGGCCGCAGGCAGGCAAGTCTTGATACCCCTATTCCCAGAACGCCGACAGTAGCCCCCGAGCCCAAGGTGCGCTCGGGATTGGCTTCGTGGCGAAGCCAAGGGCTAAGCGCCGCGGGCCCTCAAAGCCTACAGCCGTGTTTTCCGTGTGGCGATTGATGGGACGTGGGAGTCTCCACTTCCCCACGCAGCCTCGGTAGGTTCATGACTTGACAAGTCCTTGCGTGCACAACAAATCATTATTACCTGTGATTTCGGAGGCCGGCGGTTGGCCTTCTCCTGGCTATAAATAAGGCAGCGAGTGGAGCCTCCGCCGCCCATCTTCTTCCTTCGTTCCTCTCGCCTCTTCTTTCTTGCCGCGCTCGGCCGTGCTACTCATGTCACTGGTCCTATGATTCTCCATCGCCGATAAGGGGAAGACTCCTCGCGAGGAGTCAGTGGTACCCCCCCTGAAGAAAAGGCCACTCCGTCATCATGGTGCCGCCATGAAACCGGAAATGACGAGGCCTTGGCACGAGCATCCTCCCCCTGGCTATCCGTTGCCCCTTTATGACAGGGCACCGGGCCATGATGAGGGAGTTGGCGCTCAGCGCCACCTCGCGCCCATGGCGGTACTGACCGTACCATTGTGGTGCGCGCTGCCGTCCTGAGAGCCCACGCCAGAGGCTCCTCCCGTGAGTTCATGGTGTGGGCAACAATGCCTCCTAGATCTTGGATTCGCCTCCCATCATTCTTCACCACGGAGGTGCCGCCAAGGGGGCCGCTCGAGCTATGGTTGCGACATGCCGAGTGCCGGGCCGCGGCGACGAGATGGAGGTTGAGGTTGTCACCTCAGGCAAGGTCTTCATGACTCGCGGATGGGGCAAGGTCGCCCGCGCCTGCGGCTCGGATGGCGCCCTCGCCATCCACTCTGAGTTCGACGGCGCCTCCATGCTATGCTTCAAGGTGTTCGACGAGGAAGGACGCCGCCTGGAATGTTTCCCTGGAGGGGGGCACCAGGGGGATGTTGCTGCCGGCGATGAGCCAGACGTCGATTCCGCCACTATCTTATCCAGCGGCAGCGATGGCCTCCGAAGATCTAGCATATCTTCTGAGTCTGCCGAGTCCCCGGAGACAAGCGAAGACAGCTACGCGCCCCCGAGGTTGCAGCGCGCCCGAAATGCGTCGGGCTCGCGGGCACGTCGCTGGTTGTGATCTGCCTAGGGTCGGAGCTGGGTCATCGTGGCCCACTGTTGATGATGGCGTCGGTGATGGCGACCGTAGTTAGGATTCCCTGAAGGCCTTTCATGGCGTTCCCTGCGAGGATTCAAAAGCCAACCCCACGGGGGTGTGTAAAGAACTCGTAATGCTTTTGCTTCCATCTTGCTGTTTTGCCAATGCACCCTGCTCGCGAGCCTCGTTTCAGCAATATCACCCCATTTTTTACCGTTTTGGTAGCATAGTGTTCTACGCCAGCAGGCCCTAGTCCCAAGGCAAGCTGCGGCCATCGCTGGTATGCCAGGTCATGATGCCGTGGTCAAGGCCAGGAGGTGAGCAGCCCGAGGTCCGGTAAGAGGTCCTGAAGCGCGATGCTCAAGAGGTCCCCCTTGGCATGCAAGTGGCTTCCTGTGGGTAAGATAGCGAGGCGGCATTGCTGAAGCATTACTACCGAATCTCGCTGAGCGAGCGTGGATGGGGCATCAAGGGATTAATGACTTATCTTGATGATCACGGTGTGGTTCCCCCTAACAACACGCCTGGTTTGTTCATGAGGCTGAGATTTCGCGATTCCCTCCTGCTGGCCCTAGAGTTCTGCGAAGGCAGGACCCGACCCGCGCATACCTCAGCCGCCGCTGGCCTTGACAGGAAACAAGGACAAGACCAGGGAGTGAGGGGATACGGGACCAGTTAGGCTCCTGAGTCGCGATGCTCAGGAGTCCTCCTTGACGTACGAACGGACCCGAAGGAAGTTAATGCTGGACTCAGGCCTTGATGTTCTGCGTCGGCAGGGCCCGGCCATGGGCGTACCTCAGCCGCCACTGGCCTTGATCGGAAACCAGGACAAGACCAGGGAGTGAGGGGCTACGGGACCAGTTAGGCCCTTGGGTTGCGATGCCCAAGGGTCCCCCTTGACATACGAACATGCCCAATCTCTCTGAACCGACTCCCCCTCCCCTCGTCCTTCCTAATGCGCTGCGTCCTCGGGTCCTGATCCTCGAGCGAAGCTCAGCCGCCGTTGTAATGCCAGGTCACGACGCCGGGGTCAGGGCCAAGGGGTGAAGGCCAGAGAATCAGTAAGATCCCCTGAGACGCGATGCTTAGGGACCCCCTCTTTAATGCGCAAGCGAACTACATGAGGAGGGGAGACCGGTGGGACTGCCTGTCGCCGTGCTCCTGAGACTCCTGTGGTTAGCCTGTAGCAGAACAACTTAGGGCCGCACCCGCGCTGGGCTTTCGATAATTTTGGAGGGAGACGAAGGCACCGAGGACCTGGTGAGGTGACACTTGCGGAGCGGGCCGCGGGTCAGAGCTCGTTTCCTTGGGTTTGTCAGCGTTGTAGGGACGGACCCGAGCACAAGCACCGTGCCAACGTATGCAGCCCCATTGCGAGATGAACAGAAGTCCGTTAGGTGGTGAAGGAGACCCGGAGGGGTGACGTTTAGTCAAGTGATCTGAATGCAAAATGACAGAGGTGGCAGCACTAGATTTGGTAAAACGCAAGGGAGATACATGCCACTAGGGTGAACCTGCACGGCCTGGGGATAATGCAGCCCGAGTGGCGACCCAAAAGGTGATCTGAGATGCAAAAGGATGCGCACCACAGGGACATGCCCGTGCGACCTGGGAATGATGCTGCCCAAGGGGCACTCCCAGTAGAACAAAAATTGGAATATGTCACCTGGCATAGTTGCTGAAGTAGTGTCGGTGTAGCTGAAGGTGCTCAATGAAGACGTTGTTCCTTACGTGTTTCCTAGCTCCGGCCCCTCGCGAGGCTCCGAGGCTCTTCAGATCTCGCAGAGGGACGAGTCCAGCTCTGTCGGGATCTCCTTGTACCTGGCCTTGCGAGCCGCCAAGACTTCCCGCATGTGGCACTGGTGCAGGGCCGCCTGGTTTGTCAAGCCGAAAGGCATGCGCACGTAGCTGTGAGGGGGGCCCTGGCATCGGCCACATGGGAAGGCCAGTAGAGCTCCGGAGACACGATCTTGTTGAGTGCCGGGACATTGATGCAGAAGCGCAGCCCGTCTCCTGAGCCTGGACCGACAACTGCCTTTGGAGGAGGCGGGCGGCGCTCGCCCCGCATGGCTCTTGGCTCCTGTAGGTTTCCAATGGTCTGGCTGATGAACTCATGAGCGCTTGGTGCCTCATGCCTTGAGGCCTCTGGAGGGAAGTGTGCAGCAAAGCACTCTTCCACATGGTGCCCGAGCGCCTCCCTCGTGACATTGGCTAGGTCAGAGCACCTCCAGAGGAGAGCCCCCGAGCCCAGCCTAAGGGGGGCGTCGAGCGCGCCTTCCTATGCGAGAGAGGGAGGAGGCCCCTACCTAGGTGCAGGTCCCGAGGTGCTACCGCCCTGTGCTGCGTCCTCGTGAGGCTCCAAGGCCAGCTGCTACTTCTTCTTCTTGGGAATGACCTTAGGTGGGTAGATTACGCTATCGCTATGCGGATCCTCGACCGCCGCTGCCTGGTAAGCGCGCTTGAGTGAGCACACTGCGTCCTTCTCCTGGCAGGCGATAGTGATGACGCCGCCGCTTCCTGGCATCTTGAGAACATTGTAGCCGTGGTGAGTTACTGCGATGAACTTGGTCAGGGATGGATACTCGAGGATGGCGTTGTAAGGGAGATGGATATGGGCAACATCGAAGTCGATGAGCTCAGTGTGGTAGTTGTCATGTTTGCCGAAGGTTACAGGTAGGCGAACTTGCCCCACGGGAGTGGTGGAGCCATCAGTCACTCCGGAGAAGGGCCTGGTAGCCAGCAGTTGATCGTAGGGTACTTGGAGGCTGTCGAATGTCTCGATGGACAGGACTTTGAGTCCTGCACTACCGTCGATGAGGGTCTTGGTAACTTGGACGTTGCTGATGATGGGAGAGCAAAGCATCAGGAGGGCGCCAGCCGTAGCTGCGCACTTGAGCTAGTCTGCTGAACTGAAGGTGATGGGGCACCTGGACCACCTAAGTGGGTGAGTAGCCGCGAGCTTGGGGAGAGCCACGTTTACTTCACGGGCGGACTGCTTGAAGAGGCGCTGAGAAGCTGGGGCCTATGCTCCACCCAAGATGCAAGCGATGGCACGCGGATCCTGGAAGCCCCAAGCCCCCTCGTCCTGGTCGTCGTTTCTCCTTGGCGGTGGCAGAGGTGGTAGGCCGGCCCTAACCTAAGGACGGTCCTCTCGGGGCTAATCCCTCCAGGCGTCCTCGCGGGGCTGGCCGCGCCAATGGTCCTCCCGAGGCTTATCACGCCACTCCTGGCGGGGGCTGCGGTCATCCCAGCGTTCTCCGGTCCGGCCTCCCCCACGGCCGTAGCCACGGTTGCTGCGCTCGGGGCGTTGGATGACGCGTCCTTCGTGGAGGGCCCTGAGCTCTTGACAGTCATGAGTGCTGTGGTTGTGCATGTTGTGGAAGGCGCAAAATGCTCGACCGTTCTTTGGTGGCTCCGGGTAGTCACGGCCGCGCTTCATTTCTGGTTTGGCTGCAAGCACTGCCGCTCCCTTGCACTTTACGTCCTTGCTTTTGGCCTTCTTGTCTTTGGGTTCAACAACGGGGAGCTCGATGAGTGAGAGGCGCCCCTCCTCGGCCCTGACGCACTTGGTCGCGAGGTTGAACAGCTCCAAGGACGTGCACAAATCTTTGTGGATGGCGAGCTCCTCTTTCATCTTGACATCGCGGACACCATCTGAGAACACCGAGATGATGGCCTCGTCCGTGACCTTGGGAATCTTGACGCGGATGCTGTTGAAGCGTTGGATTAATTTCTGCAGGGTTTCTCTTGGTTGTTGCTTGATACACCGCAGGTCACCCGCGGTCGGGGGACGGTCGCGAGTGCCCTGGAAGTTGGCGATGAACCGCTCGCGCATCTCACTCCAGGTGGAGATCGATCCCGCGGGCGGGTTCAAGAGCCATGAGCGCGCACCATCCTCGAGGGCCACGGGGAACCAGTTCGCCATAATCTTCTCGTTGCTGCCAGACGCTCCGATGCTCAGCTCGTAGAGCTGCACGAACTCCGTAGGGTCGAGGGTGCCATTATAGCATGGAGGCAGGTCGGGCTTGAACTTCCCAGGCCAGTTGACGTTGCACAGCTCGGGGCAAGGTCCTTGCAGCCTGTTGTCGACACCGGAGCTTGCTGGGGTGGTGGGACTTGGTCTTGGTCCTCGTGCGTCGCCGCGGTGGGGGGTGCGCGGTCTCGACGCAGCGGTGGAGGGAGCGCGGGTGCTTCTCCACAGGGCCGCTGGATCTCTTGGCAGCTTCCTTCTTCGCGCGCTGGTGCCGTGCGTGGGCGGTCACGCCGCAGGGCCACATGCCTTGGGTCTTGGACGCCGCCTTGATGCGGGGGTAGCAATGGAGCTTCTTGGGCCTCGTCGTCCTCATGGGGAGGCGGACGAGGTAGGGAGAGGGACGGCGCTAGAGAGCCCCTAGCGGCGCTGACAAGCTCGGCGATGCGGTCGAGCCATTCTTCATAGAAGTCGTCGATGGGGCGGTAGTGAAGGAGCTCGCGTGCCATGAGAAACGCAGCCTGCGCATCCGCGGGTCCGCGGCGGGGATGGGCCGAAGAGACCGCCGAAGTTAGCGACGGGGTAGCGGTGCGTCCATCGCGCCGCACGGAGGGGTGCATGGATGATGCATGTTGTTCTTGCCGTGCCGGACCGGTGGTGGCGTTGGTGGCAGGCGATGGAGAACGACGGGGTGGTCCGCCGACAGAAGCAGTCTGAGCGACGCGGGCAGCAAGGGCAGCCCGCCGCTCAGCACGGGCTCTGTGAGCGTCGGCCATGGAACTGCTGGAACGATGAAGCACTAATCGACGGAAGGGAAGTTTCAGCGCACCCCTACCTAGCGAGCCAAAATGTTGGATCTGGGGTTCCGGCAAAACCCTTAAGGTTCAAACTCTGGGGTGCGCACGAAGATCTCTCCTTCCTCCCTAGCTCATCTACTCAACAGCCCTAGGCCTAGCTCGTCAGATCCGATGAACAAGGGACGCAAGATTTATACTGGTTCGGGCCACCGTTGTGGTGTAATACCCTAATCCAGTGTGGTGTTGTCGATTGCCTTGTAGGCTGAGGAAGAACTAGTACATGGATGAACTATCTCCTAAGGAGTGGTGTTCTTGAGCTCGGTTGAGCTTGTGGTGCATGAGAGGTCTCGATGATCCGATCAACTTAAGCTGAGATGAGATGAGATGAGATGAGATGAGATGACATGAGATGAGATGAGATGATATGAGATGAGATGAGATGAGATGACCTCCTATTATGGTGGCCAGGTCCTATTTATAGTGGCCCGGGTCCTCTTCCCAAATATTGAGGGGGGGGGAATCCTACAACGGCCAAATTTGAAGGGGTACAGCTAGTACAAGATATCCCGACAAAAGGTGGTCTTCTCCTGCCAAAGGCTCTGGTGGTGATGCCTCCGTGGGCTCCGTGATGACCTCTGTCTTGCCATCCTGCTGGTCTTGGTCTGCTTGCACCGATATGGAAACCTTTGCCCAGCGCCTGAGGACTCTTCGACTGCACCTACCTCTTTAGCACCAAAGAGGAAACTTGCACTCTGCGCCCGTTGGCGCCCGCCTGACCTTGGTCGTCACTGCTCGGGTCACGAGGGCCTCATGAGGTGCCCCTTGCCTCGATATCTCTGATCCTCACGAGCCAACCTGGTGAGGCCGCCACAGGGGATGCCTTGTGCCGTCCGCCTCGCGAGGCTTGGCCCCTCGCGAGGGTCTTGAGTTGTCCATGAAGATGTTGGGCCGTACAAGGCCGCCTTGTGAGCCACGCCCTGGGCCGCAGGCAGGCAAGTCTAGGTACCCCCGTTCCCAGCACGCCAACAATTACATCAAATAGATCTTGGAGAGACCGTTGAAGTATTGTACAAAGAGAGAAGAAGCCATCTAGCTACTGCCTACGGACCCGTATGGTCTGTGGTAAACTACTCGTGCATCATCGGAGAGGCACCAATGAGGATGATGAACCCCTCCGTGATCGTGTTACCCTCCAGCGGAGTGCCGGAATAGGGCTATAGATTGGATCTCGTGGTTCTAGAACTTGCGGCAGCTGGAACAAAATTTCGTCGACTCCCCTATGGTTTCTTGAGGAAGGAGGTATTTATAGAGCAAAGAGGTGGTGTCGGAGGCCACCAAGGTGGGCACGGCTGGGGGACCAGGCGCGCCCTGTTGGGTTGTACCCCCTTGGGTCACCCCCAGGTGCTTCTCTGGCCAATCTAGTGTCTTCTAGTCCAAACAATCCACAAAAAGTTTCGCTGCATTTGGACTCCGTTTGATATTGATTTTCTGTGATGTAAAAGACAAGCAAAAAACAACAACTGGCACTTGGCACTATGTCAATAGGTTAGTCCCAAAAAATGATATAAAATGATTGTAAAACATCCAAGAATGATAATATAACAACATGGAACAATCAAAAAGTATAAATACGCTGGAGACGTATCAATCGGCAAGGCTTGTACAAAAGGTGGCCGCTAGGACTTAGCCCGGCAGGTGCCTTATGGGTAGAACTTGCGAAGATTCTCAATATTCCATGAGTCTTGGAATTTAATACTAGCTACGGTCTGCAGCCAGACTGCGCCAGGTCTGGTGACTCGTACTACCCGGTAAGGGACTTCCCACTTTGGCGTCAACTTCTTGCAACCCTTGGCGCACTGAAAATGCCTAAGGACAAGCTCGCCTTCCTTAAGGCTCCGGGCACGAACCCTGCGGCTATGTTAGTGGCATAGGGATTGATGGTAGCGTGCGGCACCCACAACCGCCCGGAGATGATCTTCCTCGAGGAGCACGACATCGTCATGTCGGAGCTACTCTTGCACTACTTCATCATAGGCAAGCACTCAAGGTGACCCGTATATGAGTTCCGTGGGGATCACTGCTTCTGCCCCACATACTAGGGAGAAGGGAGTCTGCCCGATGGCTCGATTTGGTATCGTACGGAGGGACCAAAGAACCATCGGCAGCTCATCAATCCAATGTCTGCCGCATTTCAGCAACTTATCAAATGTTCTTGTCTTGAATCCACGTAGGACTTCTGCGTTCATCCTCTTAGCTTGTCCATTGTTCCGGGGATGGGCAACAGAGGCAAAGGAAACCTTGCTTCCATGGTTTTGGATGTACATCATCAAGGTGCGGCTCGTTGTCGCAGGAAAACTAAGGTCACCTATGGAACAGAAGTCCCTTTTTGGTTCAGCGGGGGATGGGCATGTTGCACAAAGAGCAGAAAGTATAGCACAACACGGCGGAGATCACACGGGCATTTTTTACCCAGGTTCGGGCCACCGCGAGGCGTAAAACCCTACTCCTACTTTGGTGGATTGATGGTGGAAAGGTGGAAAAGTGCACGATGTTCTTGCCCGGCAAGGTGGCCTCAGGGCGAGAGCGGTCGCGTGTGTATGAGTGTGTGTGGGTTCGAATGGTCGAATCCTTTCTATGGTTTCCATGGGCATCCTTTCATAGATTAATGGGTCACCTGATAACCCACAAGTGTAGGGGATCACAATAGTTTTTTAGGGTAGAGTATTCAACCCAAATTTATTGATTCAACACAAGGGGAGCCAAATAATACTCTCAAGTATTAGCAGTTGAGTTGTCAATTCAACCACACCTGGAAGACTTAATATCTGCAGCAAAGTATTTAGTAGCAAAGTAATATGGTAGTAACGGTAACAGTGGCAAAAGTAGCGATAGTAGTTTTGTAGTGATTGTAACAGTAGCAGCGGTAAGTAACTAAGCAACAAGCAATATGTGAAAAGCTCGTAGGCATTGGATCATCGATGGATAATTATGTCGGATGCGATTCCTCATGTAATAGTTATATCATAGGGTGACACAGAACTAGCTCCAGTTCATCAATGTAATGTAGGCATGTATTCCGAATATAGTCATACGTGCTTATGGAAAAGAACTTGCATGACATCATTTGTCCTACCCTCCCGTGGCAGCGGGGTCCTATTGCAAACTAAGGGATATTAAGGCCTCCTTTTAATAGATTACCGGACAAAAGCATTAACACATAGTGAATACATGAACTCCTGAAACTACGGTCATCACCGGGAGTGGTCCCGATTATTGTCACTTCGAGGTTGCCGGATCATAACACATAGTAAGTGACTATTGACTTGCAAGATAGGATCAAGAACTCACATATATTCATGAAAACATAATAGGTTCAAATCTGAAATCATGGCACTCGGGCCCTAGTGACAAGAATTAAGCATAGCAAAGTCATAGCAACATCAATCTTAGAACATAGTGGATACTAGGGATCAAACCTTAACAAAACTAACTCGATTAGATGGTAAATCTCATCCAACCCATCACCGTCCAGCTAGCCTACGATGGGATTACTCACGCACGGCGGTGAGCATCATGGAATTGGTGATGGAGGAAGGTTGATAATGACGACGACAATGACCTCCACTCTCCAGAGCCCTGAACGAACTCTAGATCAGCCCTCCCGAGAGAGATTAGGGCTTGGCGGCGGCTCCATATCGTAAAACGCGATGAATCCTTCTCTCTGATTTGTTTCTCCGCGAACATGAATGTATGGAGTTGGGGTTGATGTCGTTGGAGCATCAGGGGGCCCACGAGGTAGGGGAGCGCGCCCAGGGGGAGCGCCCCCTCCCTCGTGGACAGGGTGTGGGCCCCCTGGTCTGGTTTCTTCCGCCAGTATTTTTTATATATTCCAAAATAACTCTCCGTTGATTTTCAGGTCATTCCGAGAAGTTTTATTTCTGCACAAAATTAACACCATGGCAGTTCTGCTGAAAACAGCGTCAGTCCAGGTTAGTTCCATTCAAATCATGCAAGTTAGAGTCCAAAACAAGGGCAAAAGTGTTTGGAAAAGTAGATACATTGGAGACGTATCAACTCCCCCGAGCTTAAACATTTTCTTGTCCTCAAGCAATTCAGTTAATGAACTGAAAGTGATAAAGAAAAACTTTGAAAAACTCTGTTTTCTCTTGTTGTTGGAAATATGTAAAGCCAGCATTCAAGTTTTCAGCAAAGATTATGAACTAACCACATTCACAATAACTTTTAGGTCTCATGCTTACTCATATCAATGACATAATCAACTAGCGGGTAATAATAATAAACCTCGGATGACAACACTTTCTCAAAACAATCATAATATGATATGACAAGATGGTATCTCGCTAGTCCTTTCTGAGACCGCAAAACATAAATGCAGAGCACCTTTGAAGATCAAGGACTGACTAGACATTGTAATTCATGGTAAAAGAGATCTAGTCACAATAATACTCCATGTAAATTAACAGCAATACATGCAAATGACAGCGGTGCTCTCCAACTGGTGCTTTTTAATAAGAAGATGATGACTTAACATAAAACTAAATAGATAGGCCCTTCGCAGATGGAAGCAGGGATTTGTAGAGGTGCCAGAGCTCGATTTTGAAATAGAGATGAATAATATTTTGAGCGGTATACTTTCATTGTCAACATAACAACCAAGAGTTCTCGATATCTTCCATGCTACACACATTATAGGCGGTTCCCAAACAGAATGGTAAAGTTTATACGCCCCCAACCACCAACAAGCACACTCCACGGCCATCTGAATCCACGGGGTAACGTCCATACCAACAACAGCCCTGGGGGAGTTTTGTTTAATTATTATGATTTGAGCATGAGACTGGGCATCCCGGTTACCAGCCATTTTCTCATGAATGATGAGTGGAGTCCACTCATCGTGAGAAAACCCCACCTAGCATGGAAGATATAGATAGCCCTAGTTGATACATGAGTTGTTCGAGCATACAAAACCGAATTTCATTTGAAGGTTTAGAGTTTGGCACATACAAATTTACTTGGAACGGCAGGTATATACTGCATATAGGAAGGTATGGTGGACTCATATGGAACAACTTTGGGTTTATGGAAGTGGATGCACAAGCAGTATTCCCGCTTAATACAAGTGAAGGCTAGAAATAGACTGGGAAGCGACCAGCTAGAGAGCGACACCAGTCATGAACATGCATTAAAATTAATCAACAATCAATGCAAGCATGAGTAGGATATAAATCACCATGAACATAAATATCATGGAGGCTATGTTGATTTTGTTTCAACTACATGCGTGAACATGTGCCAAGTCAAACCACTTGAATCGTTCAAAGGAGGATACCACCCCATCATACCACATCACAACCATTTTAATATCATGTTGGCACGCAAGGTAGACCATTATAAACTCCTAGCTAATTAAGCATGGCATCAGCAGATATGATCTCTAATTGTCATTGCAAGCATGTTTCATTCATAATTGGCTGAATTAGGAACGATGAACTATCATATTTACAAAAACAAGAGAGGTTGAGTTCATACCAGCTTTTCTCATCTCAATCAATTCATCACATATCGTCATTATTGCCTTTCACTCGCATGACCGAACGGTGTGGATAATAATAATAGTCCACATGCATTGGACTAAGCTGGAATATGCAAGCATTTAATACAAGGGAGAAGACAAAGGGATATGGCTATTGGTTAAATCAACATTAATGCATATAAGAGCAACTAAACATTTTCATCATGGTCTTCTCCTCTTGACCCCCAAAGAAAAAAAAAGAAACTATTTACACGGGAAAGCTCCCAACAAGCAAAAGAAGAACGAGAAATCTTTTTGGGGTTTCTTTTAATTACTACTACATGCATGGAAAGTAAACTAGCCAATAGCTACACTAATTTTTTTTGTTTTTCTTAAGGTTTTCTAACACACAAGAAAAAGGCTAAAAAAAGAAATGAAACTAGCATGGATAGTACAATGAAAAAGTATGAGCACCGACTATGGGATAAGTGTGTGAACATGAATGTAATGTCGGTGAGAAATACGTAGTCGCCCAAGCTTAGGCTTTTGGCCTAAGTTGATCTATGGCCAGTACTGGCCTGACGGATATCCAAAGTCATATTTGGGGTTGTACTGAGATGCAGCGGCTACTGCCTGACGAGCTACAGCTTGGAGATGAGCCTCCTTCGTCCTCTCCTCATACTCGTTCACGTCCTCCCTAGTTATAATATATCTCCCTTTTGCCTGAAAGTCAAAGAAAGTAGGAGCAGGGAGAGCAATATGGATAGTGTGACGCCTGTCAAACATTAGTCGGTACTGGAGGGATTGTTCATCCCTCTCAATGAACTGATGGCAAATCATGGCATTATAATCTAGAAAAGCAGGAGGCAACTTCGCATCGTTCTCGTGTATGGGCACATGAAGATAATTGGCCTAGCGAGTTGCATAAATTCCACCAAACAAGTCTCCATTTAAACCGTTAAGATGTAACCTTCGTGAAACAATGGCCCCCAAATTATATTGTCTATCACCTAATGCCGCACATTTGAGGACACTAAGATCTGGAACGCACATGTGGCAAGCCTCATCTTTACCGTTAATGCATCTACCAATGAAGAGAGCAAAATAATGTATGGCAAGGAAATGAATGCTCCCTATGGTAGCTTGTGTGATTTCTCTAGATTCCCCCACAGTGATACTAGCTAGAAAATCCTTATACTCAGACTTGCGAGGTTCACCAACATGACCCCACTGTGGGAGTTTACAAGCATCATTAAAATCTTCTAGGTCCATAGTGTAAGATTTATCATAAAGATCACATAAGATAGTGTGATAATTACGTGACGATGTAAATTTAAATCTTCTCACAAGGGAATCAGTTAGGTAGTGGTATTGCAGGCACTTATCTGACACGAAGTCCTCAATATCAGCATTATGCACATATGTGTAAAATTCTTCCTTAATGCCCGCCTGGATCATAAGCTCCTCTGACGGCCATTCACAAGGTCGCACAAGAGCTTCCCTCGGTAGTTCATCGTCCGACTTACGTATCGCGAGCCTTGGTCCTTGCTTCCTTGAGGAACCACCTTGGTAGATTTTCCTATGCATTTTTCTGAAAATATTCTGAAATTTTTAGTGACTCAAAATAAAGTGAACCAAACTCAACAAGATTGATAGCAACTACTCCCACAAGTGCCTAGAGACTATGTCATGCATTAGAACTACTTGGAACCACATATATTTAACATGCAAGCTCAAGAACATGGTCACCTAAGCAGCAAAAATATGCAATTAGTAAAGCACTAGAACAAAAACTAATTGGACCATTGGAGTTGTCACATACCGAAGAACAATCTCCCCAAACAGTTTTGTGAATGGAGCTTTGAGCAAGGAGATCAAAAATGGCAGCAAGATGAGCTAGAACTCGTGCTTGAGCTGGATGGTGATTTTTTTTGGGAGGAAGAAGGAGTGTGTGGGTGCTGGAGTAAGTGGACGGGGGCCACATGGGGCCCACGTGGCGGGGGCGGGGGCGCCCTGTACCCTCGTGGCCAGGTGCTGGCTTCCCCTGCTTTGTTCTGAGTGCCAAATATTCTTAAATATTCTAGAAAAAACATATTTCATTTTTGTGGCATTTGGAGAACTTTTATTTTCGGGGTATTTTTTATTGCACGGTTAACTCCGAAAATAGACAGAAAATACTATTTTTGCTTTATTTAGTCTAATTAACAGAAAGTAAAAGGAGGGTACAGAAAGTTGTGCTTTCTAAATTCAACCATCTCATGCTCATCAAAAGGAATCCATTAACAAGGTTGATCAGGTATTGTTAATAAAATCTTTCTGAATAACATGAAACGGAAAATTTTCAAATAACACTAGGTTATCTCAATGGGGATATGTCCCCAACAATAAGAATATCATATTTCTTCTTGACAGTAGGAAGAGGAAATTCAAAACCTCCAATAGTAATCATTGACATTTTTCCAATAGAATTGATACTGTGAACTTGAGCTTGTTTCCTCGGGAAGTGTACCATATGCTCATTACCATTGACATGAAAAGTGACATTCCCTTTGTTGCAATCAATAAAAGCCTCTACAGTATTCAGACAGGGTCTACCAAGGATAATAAACATACTATCGTCCTTGAGAATATCAAGGATAACAAAGTCCATTAGAATAGTAACATTTGCAACCACAACAGGCACATCCTCACAAGTACCAATAGGTATAGCAGTTAATTTATCGTCCATTTGCAAAGATATTTCAGTAGGTGTCAACTTATTAAAATCAAGTCTATGATATAAAGATAGACGTATAACACTAACACCGGCTCCAAGATCACATAAAGCAGTTTTAACATAGTTTCTTTCAATGGAGCATGGTATAGTTGGTACTCCTGGATCTCCTAGTTTGTTTGGTATTCCACCTTTGAAAGTATAATTGGCAAGCATGGTGGAAATTTCAACTTTAGTATCTTTCTTTTATTTGTGATAATGTCTTTCATATAGTTAGCATAAGGTGTTTTGAGCATATCAGCCAAATGCTTACGCAAAAAGATAGGTCTAATCATTTCAGCAAAGCACTAAAAATCCTCATCATCCTTTTTCTTGGATGGTTTAGGAGGAAAAGGCATGGGTTTCTGAACCCATGGTTCTCTTTCCTTACTGTGCTTCCTAGCAATAAACTCTCTCTTATAATAACGTTGATTCTTTGATTGTGGGTTATCAAGATCAACATCAGGTTCAATCTCTACATCATCGTTGTTGCTAGGTTGAGCATCATCATTAACATTATCACTAGGTTCATGTTCATCACCAAATTGTGTTTCAGCATCAGAGATAGATATATCATTGGGATTCTCTGGTGTGTCAGCAACAGGTTCACTAGAAGCATGCAAAGTCCTATAATTTTTCTTTTTCTTCTTCTTAGAAGAACTAGGTGCATCTACATTTGTTCTCTGAGAATCTTGCTCAGTTCTCTTAGGGTGGCCTTCAGGATATAGAGGTTCCTAAGTCATTTTACACCCTCTAGTCACAACTCTAATAGAATTATCATTTTTCTTACTATTTAATTCATTGAGGAAATCATTTTGTGCTTTAAGTACTTGTTCTACTGGAAGCATGTTTACTAATGAGTTTAACTTCACCTTTAACTCTAGACATATAATCACTCAAGTGTTCAATCATATAAGCATTACGTTGCAATTTTCTACCAACATAAGTATTGAAGTTTTCTTGTTTAATAATAAAGTTGTCAAACTCATCTAAACATTGGCTAGCAGACTTATAACGAGGAATATCACCTTCATCAAATCGATAGAGAGAATTTACCTTTACTACCTGTGTCGGGTTATCAAGACCATGTATTTCTTCAATAGGTGGTAAATTCTTAACATCTTCAGCTTCAATACCTTTTTCTTTCATGGATTTCCTCTTGCATATCTTCAGGACTGAGAAACAGAACACCCCTTTTCTTTGGAGTTGGCTTAGGAGCTGGTTCAGGAAGTGTCCAATTGTTTTCATTGGTCAACAAAATATTCAATAGCAATTCACCTTGATCGACAGTTCTTTCCCTGAAAACACAACCAATACAACTATCCGGGTGGTCTCTGGAAGCATCAGTTAGTCCATTATAAAATATATCAAGTATTTCATTTTTCTTAAGAGGATGATCGGGCAAAGCATTAAGTAATCGGAGAAGCCTCCCCCAAGATTGTGGGAGACTCTCTTCTTCAATTTGCACAAAATTATATATTTCCCGTAAGGCAGCTTGTTTCTTATGAGCAGGAAAATATTTAGTAGAGAAGTAATAAATCATATCCTGGAGACTACGCACACAACAAGGATCAAGAGAATTAAACCATGTTTTAGCATCACCCTTTAACGAGAACGGAAATAACTTAAGGATGTAATAGTAGCGAATTTTTTCCTCATTGGTGAATAGGGTGGCTATATCATTCAACTTAGTAAGATTTACCACAACAGTTTTCGATTCATAGCCATGGAAAGGATGAGATTCAACCAAAGTAATTAACTCAGGATTGATAGAGAAATCATAACTCTTAACAGGAACACAGATAGGTGAAGTAGCAAAAGCAGGGTCATATTTCATTCTAGCATGCAAAGACTTTTCTTTAAGCTTAGCTAATACTTTCTTAAGATCATATCTATCATTGCAAGCAAGAAAGTCTCTAGTAGTTTCTTCGTCCATAACATAACCCTCAGGCACAACAGGCAATTCATATCTAGGGGAAGAATCTTCATCATCACTTTCATCAACATTATAAGTTTAATTAATTGCATTCTCTCTAACCATAGCAATTTTTTCATCAAGAAATTCACCTAGTGGCACAATATTATCAAGCATAGAAGTAGTTTCATCATAAGTATCATGCATAGCAGAAGTGGCATCATCAAGAACATGCGACATATCAGATTCAATATGTAACACCCCTGACACACCCGCCGGTGGTCGTTACTCCTGGCGGGATCTAGACTGGCCTCACATATCAATACTAGTCTTTTCTGCGCACTTTGTCCTCACTCATGCGCACCCGGGAGCTACTTCCCGGTCGGTCACCCATCCTGAAACTACTCCAAGCTGAGCACGCTTAACTTTGGAGTTCTATCCGAATGGGCTCCCGGAAAAGAAGGAATTCCTTATTGATATGAGTAGTCTATCATCCCTAATAAGCCAGGCCATCACATACACCCTCACTCATAGGAACCGACGTCCTCGTTGGGCCACAGGAACGTTCCCTCTTGGCACAACCGTCTGTGCTTCCAGGACAGCACATGTGCCATGCCGTGTGCCACGACGGGTCACAAACGTCATGCACAACATGACTGCAAACTGTCCGCAAACATCCGTGTAACCGCGAGGGTTGGCTCTGATACCAACTTATAATGCCCCGGACACACCCGCCGGTGGTCGTTACTCCTGGCGGGATATAGACTGGCCTCACATATCAATACTAGTCTTTTCTGCGCACTTTGTCCTCACTCGTGCGCACCCGGGAGCTACTTCCCGGACGGTCACCCATCCTGAAACTACTCCAAGCTGAGCACGCTTAACTTTGGAGTTCTATCCGAATGGGCTCCCGGAAAAGAAGGAATTCCTTATTGATATGAGTAGTCTATCATCCCTAATAAGCCAGGCCATCACACAATTGCAGGAGTAGGTGTCGCAAATTTACTCATAACAGAGGGTGAATCAAGTGTAGAGCTAGATGGAAGTTCCATACCTCCCCTCATAATTGAGGGATAAATCTTGGTTTTTTCATCTCTCAAGTTCTTCATAGTGATCAATAGATATAAATCCCAAGTGACTCCGAGAATATAGCTATGCTCCCCGGCAACGGCGCCCGAAAGTAGCCTTGATAACCCACAAGTGTAGGGGATCGCAACAGTTTTCAAGGGTAGAGTATTCAACCAAATTTATTGATTCGACACAAGGGGAGCCAAGGAATACTCTCAAGTATTATAAGTTGATTTGTCAATTCAACCACACCTGGAAGACTTAATATATGCAGCAAAGTATTTACTAGCAAAGTAATATGGTAGTAACGGTAACAGTGACAAAAGTAGCGATAGTAGTTTTGTAGTGATTGTAACAGTAGCAGCGGTAATGTAACTAAGCAACAAGCAATATGTGAAAAGCTCGTAGGCATTGGATCAGTGATGGATAATTATGTCAGATGATATTCCTCATGTAATAGTTATATCATAGGGTGACATAGAACTAGCTCCAGTTCATCAATGTAATGTAGGCATGTATTCTGAATATAGTCATACGTGCTTATGGAAAAGAACTTGCATGACATCTTTTGTCCTACCCTCCCGTGGCAGCGGGGTCCTATTGGAAACTAAGGAATATTAAGGCCTTCTTTGAATAGAGTACCGGACCAAAGCATTAACAAATAGTGAATACATGAACTCCTCAAACTACGGTCATCATCGGGACTGGTCCCGATTATTGTCAAATCGGGGTTGCCTGATCATAACACATAGTAGGTGACTATTGACTTGCAAGATAGGATCAAGAACTCACATATATTCATGAAAAACATAATAGGTTCAGATCTGAAATCATGGCACTCGGGACCTAGTGATAAGCATTAAGCATGGCAAAGTCAACATCAATCTTAGAACATAGTGGATACTAGGGATCAAACCCTAACAAAACTAACTCGATTACATGGTAAATCTCATCCAACCCATCATCATCTAGCAAGCCTACGATGGGACTACTCACGCACGGCAGTGAGCATCATGGAATTGGTGATGGAGGAAGGTTGATGATGACGACGACGAGGATCTCCACTCTCCAGAGCCCTGAACGGACTCCAGATCAGCCCTCCCGAGTGAGATTAGGGCTTGGCGGCGGCTCCGTATCATAAAACGCGATGAATCCTTCTCTCTATTTTTTTTCTCCCCGAACGTGAATATATGGAGTTGGGGTTGATGTCGGTGGAGCATCAGGGGGGCCCACGAGGCAAGGGGCTCGCCCAGGGGGTCGCCCCCACCCTCATGGACAAGGTCTGCCCCCCTGGTCTGGTTCTTCCACCGGTATTTTTTATATATTCCAAAATAATTCTCCGTTGATTTTCAGGTAATTCTGAGAACTTTTATTTCTGCACAAAAATAACACCGTGGCTGTTATGCTGAAAACAGCGTCAGTCCGAGTTAGTTCCATTCAAATCATGCAAGTTAGAGTCCCAAACAAGGGCAAAAGTGTTTGGAAAAGTAGATACGTTGGAGACGTATCATCACCACAGTGGCAAATCAGTCTTTCTATGCCAATTAGATAGAAAACAGTGCTATCATACCTAACTCTGCACGCTGACAAAGTGGACTAAATGCGCCGCTCAGTGTCACATCACGGCTCACCTGACAGGCCTTACCGGGCTGTTTTGCCAGCTTCGCGCATGCTTGCTTGACAAGTCGCAGGATGGGTGTCACTTGCAGGCTCTTTCTGTAGGGAGTGTTTGCCATGTGGCAGGAGGCTGCCACTGAGCCACTTAGGAGCTTGACACTGGACTGATTGACGATGGGCGTTATTGTGGGGTGGGGGTCTGCCATTGCGAGCCCCGGCAGCCCTGCCAGGGCGATGTTGGAGACTTGCTTCCGGGGCGATCTCATCCCGCCTGTCTTGCATGCCCGGCAAGGAGGACTCTTGGTCTGCGGATATCTTGCCTCTTCGGCTGGTCTTGGTTGTCTTGATCTCCTCGGACAGCTCTCTGATTCCTCAAAGAGTTGACCCCTTAGAGACTTAATCTGATCTTGGTGTTGAAAACATGTCCTTGGGCATGTGCAAAGTCTGGGGCAATGGACCCAGGGTTTGTTGCACCAACAGGAGCCCCCGAGCCTGGCACGCTCGCGGCGCTGGGTGATACGTCTCCAACGTATCTATAATTTTTGATTGTTTCATGCTATTATTTATGATGTTTTGGATGTTTAATGGGCTTTGTTATACACTTTTATATTATTTTTGGGACTAACCTACTAACCCCAAAGGCCCAGTCCAGATTACTGTTTTCGGCCTGTTTTAGGGTTTTACAGAAAAGGAATATCAAACGGAGTCCAAACGGAATGAAACCTTCGGGAGAGATATTTTTGGAGCAAAATACGCACGCGAGACTTCAGAACCACGGAGTAGGGCTGACGTGGCTTCCACGAGGGTGGGGGGCGCCCCCCTATAGGGTGCGCCCCCTGCCTCGTGGGCACCCCGTCTGGCCCCCGGTGCCCTCCTTCCTCCTATATATACCTACATACCCTGAAACTATCAGAACAACAGAGAAAACCCTAGTTCCACCGCCGCAACCTTCTGTTCCCGGGAGATCCCATCTTGGGACCTGTTCCGGGGCTCCGCCGGAGGGGGGATCTTCCACGGAGTGCTTCTACATCATCATCATCGCCTCACCATGAGTTGGGAGTAGTTTACCACAGACCTTCGGGACCATAGCTAGTATATAGATGGCTTCTTCTCTCTCTTTGGATCTCAATACCAAGTTCTCCTCGGTCTTCGAGGTGATCTATTCGATGTAATCTCTTTTTGCGGTGTGTTTGTCGAGATTCGATGGATTGTGGGTTTATGATCAAGATTATTGTTCGCACACGGACACGTCACCGTGTACCCTCGACGCCGAGGGTGATGCACCGCAGCTCACGTCGAAGGAGACCCGCCGGAAGCGCGGTACGCAAGCAATCCGGCGGGCGCTTTTGTAGACCCGAAACCCCACGCGTCCGGGAGGGACCCCGTCTGGACGCGCGGCAGCTATGGGCTGCCCTAGGTCGACCTGATCGCCCCTAGGGCCTCGAGGTTCGCCGCCCTGCAACAAGAAGAACGAACGAAGAACGAGGAAGAAGAAGAACTAGGGTTGAGGAGAAAAGGTAAAAGATAAAAAGTGGTAGATGAATTGATCGATTGTGTGTTTTTCAATCGGCCGTCACCCCTTAGGTATATAAGAGGCGGCTGGACTTCCCGTGCAAGGAAAAGGCTTGGATTCACGTCCAAAACCCTAGCCAAATTCGGATTGGTTTTGTCCAAACTTTCCAAAACTGTTCGGTTTAAACTGGCTGTACCTTGCGGGTAATGTTTGAGATGGTAAACGACCTCGCATAGAAAAGAGCCCAAAAGTAATCATGACCGTTTCGACGAGACGAACAACTTTCGTGTTGAACGTTTTTCGATTTGAAGCCATCTTCTAGGCTAGAACGGTCACGCAATACATGCTGTTATTCGCGCTACCCATCAGACACGTGGCTGGTGGGGCGCGCCACTTATGGCTCTGTGACAGGGCTGTGTTCGGATGGCTGTAACTTTTGCATACGAACTCGGATTGGGACGATTTTTATATCAAAATCAACCGTTTCGACGAGACGAAGACAATTCGTGTAGAAAGTTTTTCCATATGAGACAGTCTTGGTGGTATAATCGGCCGAATACTGATCTAGATATAAAATCTCAGTGCTTTGAGCATAGTTTTGGCACTCGAGATTAGATCGGATGACGATGACCCAAACTTCAAATATGTTCACCTCGACAAAGCGAAACTTTATCACTTTGAGAACTTTTCCATTTGAAGTCATCTTAATTGGGTTTCAAGCCATTCTTTAATCTGGTGTCACCGTGAGCATCTCTGAACTTGTCATAACTTTTGCATCCGGACTCCGTTTTAGACCACTTTCATATCCATCTTGATCTTCTCAAAGAAAGCCATCTCATGGTGACTTCCAATCATAAGTTTGAAGTAATCTTGACATAGATTAAAGAAACTTTTACGATTGTGCCACTTTTGAGTGTCAACACATGCCCCCCTGTTTTTCGGCAAAGCAAATGTGCCGAAAAATATTTTGTACCATCTTGGTTCTAAGGACGATGTCAACACCCCATCGGCCATTTATATGCTTAGGACGATAATTACGTATCGGCCATTATTGTTCTTGAACCCTTGATGCAAACTTGGGCGAAACCTTCTCAACTTCATTAACAATCCGATGATAAGTTCCATAGATATGCATCTCAAGGTCATCCTCCGAACCATATTGTTCCCCCTTTTGCTAGGATTTTGTAGATAATCAACAATAAACTCTCTCCAATCCTTACTATCACCTGCATCAAAATTCATTAGTGGCCGAATCTGTGAACTTCGGTTCGGCCTTACCTATGTTGACGAGACGAAGCATCGGCTATTGAGAGAAATGCAATACACCATGATTAATGTAGTAGCCGGATGCTTGTTGTGCCAACTCTTTTGAATTTTCATGTCTAAATATAAGAACAATTTTAAAGCAACCCAAGGTAAATTTTGCATCTAGACATATCTCAAGATAAACTATAAGTGATTCGTCAAAACATTGATAACCCTTGTATATTTGTTGCACTACTCATAATGAATCACCGAAAGCCTCAAGATGTATAGCACCTATAGCAAGTAAAAGAGTCAATCCGAATAACAATGCATATTCGGCTTTGATTAATCATGCATAAAATTATTCTAAGCGGCACGAGGCTTCAAAAAATAGTACCATAAGGAGATATATAAACAACACCAAAACTTTGGCCATTGCTACAAATTGAACCATCAAAACATAATCTCCATAGTACTAGATAGACAAGGCTAACATCAATATTATGCATGTCATTAAACCGATGTTCAGTAATAAAATTAGCTATGATTTGCCCTCTTATAGATCTCAAAGATGCATAAGCCAAATCATATCCAAACAAAGTATAAGCCCACTAGCCAATTCTGCACTATGAATTGGCCTATGCAACGTATACTCAATGACATCGGTCATGAAGTTTCAACTCCATTCAATCATAATATAGGCATACATATGAATTTTCATGAGCACATACTTTGTCTCTCTCTCCATTCGAACTAAGGACGATGCTAGAATACTACACCGGCCATGCATTGACATATTCTTAGGACGATAGATAAATATCGGCCATTACCATGTAAACTTCATTCAAGGCACATATAGCCGAAACAAACAAATGAAATGACAAACTAAGTATTTCGGCCCTTTGGATCAGCCACAAACATGTAGCTAATCAAATGTATAGTGACTTGGCAATACCCTTTCATGATGTAAGAAATTATATGGCATCCATGGATTAAAATAAGCCCATTGAGGGTTACCAATCATACCTGATGACGAATTCCATGCCACAAGCGTTAATGTCATAGTTGAAGAATATGGATAATGTGTAGACCGAAGATGCTGAAATCTTCGGCTTGGTCCTTCATAGTTTTCACCCTTTTCCTTCTTCACATTTGCCGCACTTCTTGTAATGGAAGCTTGCACATAATTCTTATTTTGAGCACTTTCTTTGGGAACCCATGCCATGTTTCTTTCTTCAAGTTCTTGTGCACTAAGTTTTTGTAATTTCTTCTTTTGCCAATATGATAAGCCGAGTGGGCACCCCGGCTACGATTTTGTCTTGGCCAATGGCAATCCTTTTTTGGCCTTGTGCACTCTCAACTTCTTTTCTTTAGATTTGGCACTTTGACTCTCAATAATTGGTTGCTTCATCTCATTGCCTTTAGTAGCCAATGTCAACACTTTAATTGGCTCTTTTTCATTTGAGATCAAATCTGAAGTTGCACTCTTACGACCATCTCTTTTAACACGGTAAACTTGCTTGACCACCTCTTTCTTCTTCCTTGAGCTCCGGACCGATTCCTTATGATTGAAACGGTCTTTAACATGTGATTGTTCAAATGTTGATCTTCTCGGAGCTGCATAATATTGGTGAGATGGTCTAAAATAAGATGGAGAATGCGCCCTTATATCATACCTGTCCCATGATGGATATGGATCTACTTGAGCATAGGGAGGCATCCACGGCATTGGCATTGGCGGCCCAAAATAAGGACATGAATATGTTGCATAAAAATTGTCACTTTGCCAATATCGATCCTCATACTTGCGCCTTGGGGGTGATCTTGGTTTCTTTGTATGATTTGGCCGATAAGCATTCTTCTCTTCACTCTTCTTTTGATACTTATCCAATAGTTCAGCGAAAATGATTTTTGATCTCTTACACTTGCGCTTATTTTGGCCTTTGCTTTCTTTTGGTTTTCTTTCATCGGTCATTGGATTTGCTTGTTGCCCCCTAGTCCTTGGCGTCTCCATTGTAGCTTCGATGGAATTCTCGCCCTCAAGATTATGTTCATTATGCTCTTCAACAACTTCTTTACTTGAAAGCTTGATCCCATCACCTGCAGTTTTTATCTCCTCTTTAAATGGATCGGCTTGAAGCAGCCGATGCAAAAACTTTCTGCCATCGGGACCAATCGGAATAGACTGGTCATCTCTTGGTGTTTCAGCAAATTTCAATCGTCCTTTTTCAATGACCGATTTAACTATTTGACGAAACATATTACAATCCTCAAAATTATGTTTGAAAGAATGATGCAACCTACAATATATTCGTCCTTGAATTGATAGATTGACATGGTGATCAAGAATTCTTATGTAATTATTTTTCAGCAACAAATCAAATATTTGATCACACATGCTTGAATTGAAGGTAAACTTTTTATTCTCTAGCCGATCTTGCTATTTGAACTGCTTTGGAGATAAGCAAACGAATGGTTCAGATTTGTAGTCTCCCCATTCGGCTATGCATTGTTTTTTCCACTCTATCTCCGATGTCTTTGGATAAGATATTATATTAGCATCAGTTTTCTCAATAGAATTCAACCTTGGCTTTAAATTTCTGAAACGACGATATTTAGAACATACATGTCTCAGTTGAGACCAAGTGCAATCCAAGTACGAAATAAGCAAAGCTACCCAACTAGATATGAACTTTACATAAAGCAACGAGGAAAGCTTTGGCTGTAACAATAAGTCAATATCGGTCTTTATAAATGGCGTAATGGGTTGACCGATATGTTCCATAACAAGTTTATTGCTAACAAGTAAATTACCCTTCTTCATTGGTCTTTCAAAATTACTTATGAGAATATTTCTTATAGATGCATCAATAATGAAGTCACGACCAAATCTGAAAATAGGTAAATTACTCTCTATGCATACCTCTTCAAATATGTTGGGAGAACATGATGGTGGTGTCACTTGAAGAACATCTTACTCCGTCTTTGGATGGCTCCCCAACACCTTTTCATCATCTTTTTCTTGATTTCGTGCATCATTGCTTTGAAGATCCATGTCAGCCGAACTTTGTTCGGCTAATTGTTCTTGTCCTTGAGGCTTGTCAATTTCTATGGCACGGAACTCATAGGGCAGGAAGTAGGTTCCATTGACTTCGGAAAAATCAAGTATGACTGTTTTGCTATGCTTTCCATGCCCTTTCTCAATAATGCTTGCCCCTTTGGATTTGATGGACTCAGAATATATACTACTTGATTCGGCTCTTCTAATAACCGAATTTTCTTTGTTACATGAATCAACAACTTTATCTTTTTGAATTTGCATGGCTTCTCGCTCTCGTCTAAGTTTAGCCCACATCTCAGCTTGGCGAGCTTTAAACTTTTTCATCTCAAATTCCATCCACTCGTCATGAGATTGCCCCCCAATACTTTGAGACTCTTTCGGTAATGAGGTGCCGAAACTTTGCGATTGTTTAGGTGGTACACTGGATGGTACATCACTGGGCAACTGCATCATTTGCACAACTCTAGCTTTTACAGCAGCAAAATCATGAGGCTTCCCGCCATCTATTAGTTCTTGGCGAATAGAGTTGCACAAATCCCAAGATAATGTAAGCTTGTTCTCAATTACCCAGTCTGGATATGGTTGCCCCCCAATGCTTTTAGACTCTTTCGGCAATGAAATGTTGCCGAAATTCTGTAATTGTGTAGGGGGGACATGATATGCCACGGTAGTAGGTGAAGGCATTTGTGCTCCTGCAGAAGTTTCACTTATTCGGCCATGACCATTAAGGTGCGGAGCCGAATTATAGACATCAACAGTTGCGTATGGTGCCAAAAAACTAGTAGCATATGATGTTTGAGGGTAATTGGCCGGATAACTAGTAGTAGCATGGCCAATTCCCCTATCCACCAGCATGTTTGGATTACCATGTTGCAAATTAGTTGCCGATGAATAAAAAGATGAAACATTATGTTGAATGCCATTGAAAGATCCTACATGGGGTGTTTCAACTTGATTAACCGAACTCATCATGTTGTTCATCGGCATATGGATTTGTGGGGTTGCCGATGCATGGGAGTTAGGATACATATGTTGCATGTTGCTAAAATTATCTGAAGTAGAATCATGGAGATTTGGTTGCATCGGCCCTTGCACATAATTAGATGCATGATTGATAAAGCTAGGGCTAGCCGATACATTATGCTCATTAGATGATCTAGCAACAACATATGCATTATTTGAATCTACATATGTGAATTGGGTATTCATATTACCTTTGTAGATTGCAAACCCTAGATGACGATCTCTTCGTAGCAAGAACGGGCCGGAGACCGTTCAAAGCTTCGTCCCCAGCGAAGTCGCCAAAAAGTGTGTTTGCACACGGACACGTCACCATGTACCCTCGACGCCGGGGGTGATGCACCGCAGCTCACGTCGAAGGAGAACCGCCGGAAGCGCGGTACGCAAGCAATCCGGCGGGCGCTTTTGTAGACCCGAAACCCCACGCTTTTGGGAGGGACCCCGTCTGGACGCGCGGCGGATATGGGCTGCCCTATGTCGACCTGATCGCCCCTAGCGCCTCGAGGTTCGCCGCCCCGCAACAAGAAGAACGAACGAAGAACGAGGAAGAAGAAGAATTAGGGTTGAGGAGAAAAGGTAAAAGATAAAAAGTGGTAGATGAATTGATCGATTGTGTGCTTTTCAATCGGCCGTCACCCCTTAGGTACATAAGAGGCGGCTGGACTTCCCGTTCAAGGAAAAGGCTTGGATTCACGTCCAAAACCCTATCCAAATTCGGATTGGTTTTGTCCAAACATTCCAAAACTGTTTGGTTACTCCCTCACCGGCCCCCGCGTCGCCTAGCTCTGGCGACTCGGGCGGCGACTCACCCCGGCAGCCAGCGCCCCCCCTCTCCAGCTCCTCCCCCTCGCCGCCGCCGGTGGACACCGCCGGGCAAAGCCCGCGTGGTGGTGGCGGCGGCGGGGTCTCCTCCGTCACTCGGCGCTCATCTTGTGGGTGTCGCGGCCGGCGGATCTCGATCCAGATGCGGCGGCGCAATGTGCAGAGGGGGCCGGCGGCTGTCGGCGCGGCGGCCTCGCGCGTCTCCGGCGGGGGGCCTGTGGTGGTTCGCAGCGGTTTGGGGCTGCGTCCGTGGGGGCGCGAAGGGCGGCGCGGTTCTGCCGCGAGTTGGCTGTGCAGGAGGCACGGCGGGGTCGGGGCGCACGGGCGCATGTGTGGTGACGGCGCGGCGGCTCTGGCCTCGTGGGGCGTTGGCCCAGGGGCGGCAAGCTGTTGGGCGCGCGAAGGAAGCCGGGGCGGCGGCCCCGGACTGTGTGCCATGGCGTCTTGGCCGTGGTCGTTGTTGGGATTCCCAGCGTGTGTGCTGGCATTTGCTCGTAGCTTGAGGTGCTGCGGTGAGTGCTGAAGCAGCTGAGCTCGGTGGTCGGCAACGGAGGACACGAGGCGTAGCGGCACACCTCCGATGATCTCCGCGCTCGCGGATGGTCCAGATCTGCAAGCTTCTGTGGGGATGGGAGTGTTCCGGGCGAAAGCCTAGACCCGACTTTGTCGGTGCCGTCGACTGCGGCGCTCTCGGGCGTCGTATCCCTTCTTGGAGGCGTCGTCGAGGAACCCCTCTTCCTCTACGAGGGGCTTGGGCTCTCCGGGTGAAAACCTAAGCTCCGGATGGTTTCCGGAGCGGGCGACGACGGCGTCTTCGTCATTTCCCTCTTGGGGGCGTTGCTTTGGAGAGCTAGCTTGTGCCTGGTGCGGCTGGGTTTTCTCCTGCGTCGGGGTTAGTGGATGCCGGGGCAGCGGCCCCGGACGGCGGATGTGCGCCGAGGTGGCGGCCTCGGAATGCGATGCGCGAGGCGTCTCCATGAGGCGGGGTTGCGTCTCGATCTTCGCCTGGGTGGCAATCTTGGCCTCTTGGGTGGCAGGTTTGTCGGCTCGGTCGACGCGCCCTAGAGGGGGCGGTCTGACTTTATGTCGGGGCGGCGGCCCCGGATGTGGTGCGGCGTTCGTGGTCTGCATGCGGTTGCCCTGAGCAGCGTGGGCTACGGGCATCCGGGTTGTGCGGCGCTGCAGCTCGTGTGCGGGCGGTGGCATGTCGGGGCGGCGGCCCCGGAAGGCGGTGCCGGTGGATTGCGCTGGGCGCGATGGAGCAGTGGATGTCGGGGCGGCGGCCCCGAGAGGATCTCTGTGGCGACCAGGTTTCTGTGGCAACGATGATGGTGGGAGCGATGTCGGCGACGCGGCTATGGTTGCGGTAGTCGGCTCTTCTCCGGCGTGTCTGCGGTTTTGCCTCGGTTTGTTTGTTGCTGTGGAGTCGAAGCTGCGGCGGCGGAGCCCTGTGGTATACGATGACTGGCTGCAAGTAGCCGTTCGGCGATCTTCCGTGGCGCCAGCTTTTGCCTGGTTTTGTTCTTCTGAGCTCTCCGTCAGAGTCGGGGCTGCGTTGTCTGGCCGCAGGTCGACTTGTTGTCGATTAGGGTGGGCTTTGCCCTGTGTGTGTCGGGAGTGGGCTCGGCCCTTGTTGTTACGGTTTTGGCCCGGTTTTCCGTAATTAACTGGGCAATTCTCTTCTGCTTATTTAATAGATGAGGCAATCTTTGCCTCCGTTTCGAAAAAAAAAACTGTTTGGTTTAAACTGGCTGTACCTTGCGGGTAATTTTTGAGATGGTAAACGACCTCGGATAGAAAAGAGCCCAAAAGCAATCTTGACCGTTTCGACGAGACGAACAACTTTTGTGTTGAACGTTTTTCGATTTGAAGCCATCTTCTGGGCCAAAACGGTCACGCAATACATGCTGTTATTCGCGCTACCCATCAGACACGTGGCTGGTGGGGCGCGCCACTTATGGCTCTGTGACAGGGCTGTGTTCGGATGGCTGTAACTTTTGCATACGAACTCGGATTGGGACGATTTTTATATCAAAATCGACCATTTCGACGAGACGAAGACAATTCGTGTAGAAAGTTTTTCCATATGAGGCAGTCTTGGTGGTCTAATCTGCCGAATACTGATCTAAATATAAAATCTCAGTGCTTTGAGCATAGTTTTGGCACTCGAGATGAGATCGGATGACGATGACCCAAACTTCAAAAATGTTCACCTCGACAAAACGAAACTTTATCACTTTGAGCACTTTTCCATTTGAAGTCATCTTAATTGGGTTTCAAGCCATTCTTTAATCTGGTGTCACCGTGAGCATCTCTGAACTTGTCATAACTTTTGCATCCGGACTCCGTTTTAGACCACTTTCATATCCATCTTGATCTTCTCAAAGAAAGCCATCTCATGGTGACTTCCAATCATAAGTTTGAAGTAATCTTGACATAGATTAAAGCAACTTTTACGATTGTGCCACTTTTGAGTGTCAACAATTATCTATGCGAAATATGTGGTTCTTCTCTGAACTCTTTATGTATGATTATAATATCCTTGCAAGTCTCTTCGAATTATTGGATTGGTTTGCCCTACTAGATCTATAGTTGTTGCAATGGGAGAAGTGCTTGGCTTTGGATTCAATCTTGCGGTGTCCTTTCCCAGTGACAGTAGGGGCATTTAGGCACGTATTGTATTGTTGCCATCGAGGATAAAAAGATGGGGTTTATATCAATATGTTTGAGTTTATCCCTCTACATCATGTCATCTTGCTTAAGGCGTTACTCTGTTCTTATGAACTTAATACTCCAGATGCATGCTGGATAGCGGTCGATGTGTGGAGTAATAGTAGTAGATGCAGAATCGTTTCGGTCTACTTGTCTCGGACGTGCTGCCTATATATAATGATCATGCCTAGATAGTCTCACAATTATTCACTTTTCTATCAATTTCTCGATAGTAATTTGTTTACCCGCCGTAGAATATCGCTATCCTGAGAGAAGGCACTACAGAAAACTATGGCCCCCGGGTCTATTCTCAACATATCAATCTACAATCTACTTTACTTTTCCGCTTTTACTTTCTGTTCTTATAACCAAAAATGCCAAAAATATCAAACTATTATCTCTACCAGATCTCACTTTCGTATGTGACCGTAAAGGGATTGACAACCCCTTATCATGTTTGCTGCGAACTTCTTATTTTTTTGTGCAGGTGTGAGGGACTCGCGCGTGGTCTCCTACTGGACTGATACCTTGGTTCTCAAAAACTGAGAGAAATACTTACGCTACTGTGCTGCATCACCCTTTCCTCTTCGAGGGAATACAACGCAAGCTCGAGAAGTAGCAAGAAGAATTTCTGGCGCCATTGCCGGGGAGGCTTACGCAAAAGTCATATAACAAGTACCTATCACAAACCCTTATCCTTCGCATTCCATTTTTTTTGCCTCTCATTTTCCTCTCCCCCACTTCACCCTTGCCGCTTTATTCGCCCTCTTTTCCGTTCTCCTTTCTGTTTGCTTGTGTGCTATGTGCCCTCAATTAGCTTGCATCTTCGCTTGCTAAATTATGGATCCTCATCCACTTGCTAATCTCTTTAAGAGATCCAGTTATGTTGAACCTATTGCTAGTGAGCTGCGTGCACTAGATAATCTTTATGGGGTTTTGCTTGAAATTCATGAATCTGAAAATTGTGAGGAATTGTTAAAAGAAAAGGTGATTCATGATAGATTCTTAAATAAAAATCATGATTGCAATGATGTTACTATAAATTCTATTGATGTCAATTGTGTTAATGATATGCAAAACCCTAAGCTTGGGGATGCTAGTATTGCTATGCCCAGTACTTGTAGCAATGATCATGATTGGGGTGATTCTTCTTATGATCTTTGAAATTTATTTAAGCCCCATGATGAATATGTGATTGATAATAATGTTTGCAATAATATTTAAAGTGGGTTTGGAAGAGTGTCAACTTTAGATCCTACATATTCGGAGAATGTTCAATCTTATGAATTTTTTGATAAAAGTGGGTTTGGAGAGGTCATGACTTTAGTTAATGTTGATCCCACTATTTTGGAAGAGTGTCAACTTCGCATGCATGTGGATCGTGTTGAGAATATGTTATGTGATAGATATATTGTTAAAATTGCTTATGATCCTACTTGCAATTGTTATGAGACAGGAAAATATGATTGTAGAAATCTTCATGTTACTGAATTACCTCTCTTCATGTTGAGATTGATCTTGTTTCTTTCTCCTTCCTTGCATATGCTAGATCTTGCTTGGCTTGGTAATTTGTTTTCCTATAAAATTCCTATGCATAGTAAGTATGTTAGACTTAGATGTGTTTGTCACATGTTTTATGATGCTCTCTTTGTGCTTCAATCCTTGTCTTTCATGTGAGCATCATTGAATTTTCAAGCCTATCTTAATGGCTATAAAGAAAGAGCTTGTTGGGAGGCAACCCAAATTTATTTTTTGTTTTTGCTTCTGTTTAGCAATAAATATTGCATCTAGCTTCTGTTTAGTTGTGGTTTTGTGTTTTAATTAGTGTTTGTGCCAAGTAGAACCTTTGGGAAGACTTGTGTGATGTTTGTATGATCTTGCTGCGAAAAACAGAATCGTTGGCACTCGCTAGAATGGTCACCAGATTTTACTGGAGCGTGCTATTTAGTTCATTCTTTTTGCAGCTTATTAATAGACAAATTTCTCACGTTTACCAATTTAGTTCAATTTTTTTGGAGTTACAGAAGTATGCGAAAACTGCAGATTACTACAGACTATTCTGTTTTTGACAGATTCTGTTTTTTGTGTGTTGTTTGCTTATTTCATTGCATCTATGAGTAGTATTGGAGGATATGAATCATAGAGAAGTTGGAATACAGTAGGTTTAACACCAATATAAATAAAGAATGAATTCATTGCAGTACCTTTGAGTAGTGGTTTGCTTTCTTATACTAACGGAGCTCACGAGATTTTTGTCTAAGTTTTGTGTTGTGAAGTTTTCAAGTTTTGAGTATTGCTTTGATGGAATATGGAACAAAGAGTGGCAAGAGCCTAATCTTGAGGATGCCCAAGGCACCCCAAGGTAAAATTCAAGGAAAACCAAAAGCCTAAGCTTGGGGATGCCCCGGGAATGCATCCCCTCTTTCGTCTTCATCCATCGGTAACTATACTCGGAGCTATATTTTTATTCACCACATGATATGTGTTTTACTTGGAGCGTCTTGTATAATTTGAGTATTTTCTTGTTAGTTTTCCACAATCATCCTTGCTGGACACACCTATTTGAGATAGGTAAATATGGCCTAGGAATTGATAGAACACTCTATGTGTTTCACTTATATCTTTTGAGTTGAATAGTTTTTGCTCTATTGCTTCACTTATATCTTTTAGAGTACGGTGGTGATAATATTTTAAAGAAATTGTTGATCTCTCATGCTTCACTTATATCCATTTTAGAGTCTATTAAAACAGCATGGTAATGTGCTTTGGCTATAAAACTAGTCTTCACATGATAGACATCCAATATCACTGTAGTAAAAAAATTCACACTAAGTGCATTGAATATGATGAGAAGTTGGATGCTTGATAATGAGGATAGTGATATTGGAGTCATGCTAGTAGAGTTATTATGAAATTGAGAAATGCTTGTGTTAAAGTTAATGATTCCCGTAGCATACACGTATGGTGAACCGCTATGTGACGAAGTTAGAGCATGTGGTATTTGTAAAGTGTCAACCTTTGTGTGGAGGTCGGGGGCGCGCGATGGTTAACTCCTACCAACCTCCCCCCTAGGAGCATGCATTGATTGCTTTGTTTCGATGACTCATAAATTTTTGCAATAAGTATATGAGTTCTTATGACTAATGTTGAGTCCATGGATTATACACACTCTAACCCTTCTGCTATTGCTAGCATCTCTTGTACCGCGCAACTTTCGCCCGTACCTCACACCCACTATATATCCTTCCTCAAAACAGCCACCATATATATTCCTCAAAACAGCCACCATACCTACCTATCATGGCATTTCCATAGCCATTCCGAGATATATTGCCATGCAACTTTCCACCATTCCGTTCATATGACACGCATCATATTGTCATATTGCCATGCATGATCATGTAGTTGACATCGTATTTGTGGCAAAGCCACCATGCATATTTTTTCATACATGTCACTCTTGATTCATTGCACATCTCGGTACACCGCTGGAGGCATTCATATAGAGTCATACTTTGTTCTAGTATCGAGTTGTAATATCGAGTTGTAATTCAATGAAAGTGTGATGATGATCATTATTAGAGCATTGTCCCATGTGAGGAAAGGCTAAATCAAGAGAGCCCCTCCAAAAATAAGAAAAATAAAGGCTAAATCAAGAGAGCCCTTCCAAAAAAAAGAAAAAGAAAGGCCAAAGAAAAAAGAAAAAAAAGGCCCAAAAAAGAAGAAAAAGGGACAATTTGTTACTATCTTTTCCACACTTGTGCTTCAAAGTATCACCATGTTCTTCATGATAGAGAGTCTCATGTTTAGTCACTTTCATATACTAGTGGGAATTTTCATTATAGAACTTGGCTTGTATATTCCTACGATGGGCTTCCTCAAATGCCCTAGGTCTTCATGAGCAAGCAAGTTGGATGCACACCCACTAGTTTCTTTTGTTGAGCATTCATACATTTTTAGCTCTAGTGCATCCGTTGCATGACAATCCCTACTCACTCAAATTGATATCTATTATTGGGCATCTCCATAGCCTTTTGATATGCCTAGTCAATGTGAGACTATCTCCCTCCTTTTTCTCTTCTCCACAACCACCTGTCTATTGCACATAGTGCTATGTCCATGGCTCACGCTCATGTATTGCGTGAAAGTTGAAAGGTTTGAAAGAATAGAGTAAGAAAACAAGTGCTTGGCTGAAACTGGGGTTGTGCAAGATATGAATATTTTGTGTGATGAAGAGGGAGCATAGCCAGACTATATGATTTTGTAGGGATAACTTTCTTTAGCCATAGTCTTTTGAGAAAACCTGATTGCTTTGTTAGAATGCTTGAAGTATTATTATTTCTTATGTCAATATAGAATTTTGTCTTGAATCTTTCAAATCTAAACATTCATGCCACAATTAAGAGAATTCCATTGAAAAATTATGTTGGTTAGCATTCCACATCAAAAATTCTGTTTTTATCATTTACCTACTCAAGGACGAGCAGGAATTAAGCTTGGGGATGCTTGATACGTCTCCAACATATCTATAATTTATGATGTTTTGGATGTTTAATGGGCTTTGTTATACACTTTTATATTATTTTTGGGACTAACCTACTAACCCCAAAGGCCCAGTCCAGATTATTGTTTTTTGCCTGTTTTAGGGTTTTACTGAAAAGGAATATCAAACGGAGTCCAAAAAGAATGAAACCTTCGGGAGAGATATTTTTGGAGAAAAATACGCACGGGAGACTTGAGAACCACGGAGTAGGGCTGACGTGGCGTACACAAGGGTGGGGGGCGTGCCCCCCTATAGGGCGCGCCCCCTGCCTCGTGGGCACCCCGTCTGGCCCCCGGTGCCCTCCTTCCTCCTATATATACCTACGTACCCCGAATCTATCAGAACAACAGAGAAAACCCTAGTTCCACCGCCCTAACCTTCTGTTCCCATGAGTTCCAATCTTGGGGCCTGTTCCGGAGCTCCGCTGGAGGGGGGATCTTCCACGAAGTGCTTCTACATCATCATCATCGCCTCACCATGATTTGTGAGTAGTTTACCAGAGACCTTCGGGTCCATAGCTAGTATCTAGATGGCTTCTTCTCTCTCTTTGGATCTCAATACCAAGTTCTCCTCGGTCTTCGAGGAGATCTATTCGATGTAATCTCTTTTTGCGGTGTGTTTGTCGAGATCCGATGAATTCTGGGTTTATGATCAAGATTATCTATGAGAAATATTTGGTTCTTCTCTGAACTCTTTATGTATGATTATAATATCCTTGCAAGTCTCTTCGAATTATTGGTTTGGTTTGGCCTACTGGATCAATAGTTCTTGCAATGGGAGAAGTTCTTGGCTTTGGGTTCAATCTTGCGGTGTCCTTTCCCAGTGACAGTAGGGCAGCAAGGCATGTATTGTATTGTTGCCATCGAGGATAAAAAGATGGGGTTTATATCACTATGTTTGAGTTTATCCCTCTACATCATGTCATCTTTCTTAAGGCGTTACTCTGTTCTAATGAACTTAATACTCTAGATGCATGCTGGATAGCGGTCGATGTGTGGAGTAATAGTAGTAGATGCAGAATCGTTTTGGTCTATTTGTCTCGGACGTGATGCCTATATATAATGATCATGCCTAGATAGTCTCATAATTATTCGCTTTTCTATCAATTGCTTGACAGTAATTTGTTTACCCGCCGTATAATATCGCTATCATGAGAGAAGCCACTAGAGAAAACTATGCCCCCCGGGTCTATTCTCAACATATGAATCTACAATCTATTTTACTTTTGCGCTTTAATTTCTGTTCTTATAACCAAAAATAGCAAAAATATCAAGCTATCATCTTTATCAGATCTCACTTTCGTAAGTGACCGTAAAGGGATTGACAACCCGTTATCACGTTTGCTGCGAAGTTCTTATTTGTTTCCTACTGGATTGATACCTTGGTTCTCAAAAACTGAGGGAAATACCTACGCTACTATGCTGCATCATCCTTTCCTCTTTGAGGGAATACAATGCAAGCTCGAGAAGTAGCACTGAGCTTCACCGGGGTAGGCTCTAATCAGTGCACAGGCAGAGGTGGAGGAGCAGCTTGCCTCCCTTGAGATCTTCTTTGCTTCTTCTTTAACTTGAGCCCGGGCCAGTTTCCGCATCTTCCGCGTGTCGCATAACGTCGATCGTAGTGTGGGATAATGGGCCATTATCCGCGGAGCGTCCGCCCCCCACGTTCACGGGGTGGTAACTGCCACCCCACTATCCTTCCTTCTCCAAAAACTCCAGTCACTTGTCCCACATGAATTGCGCATGGTTCATGGCGGTTGCGGAGGGCACGGAAGTGAGTGCCATGGCAGGGAGTCAGACGACGTAGATTGGCGCAGAGGGTCGGCCTTGATTTCCCGAGCCGTTAATGGCGGGAGGGAAGCCAGATTGGCCGAACGGGACGGCCATCCTAGTGTGAGAATTTCGCCCCTCCCTACCTCGCTCGCCTATAAAAAGGGGGGATGGGCGAGGTGTTCTCCCACAACTTTCGCTTGTTCTTATCTTCGCGGTAATTTTCGCTCACCATGGCAAGGTGTGGAGGTTCTGGTCCCGCTCTAGTGGCGACGAGAACTTTTGCTCAATAGTGCCTCCCTCCTTCCTCTGGGTAGAGCCTGCTGGGAGAGGAGGCAGAAGGGGGCGAGGTCATGGTCATCATGGCGCTCGAGGCCGAGGGGCGAATCGGTGCTTCGGTACCTTCGCCGGTCGCCCCTCCCCTGATGGAAGGGCATCTTGGGGACCGGCCACCGGAATTCGTCATCAGGCTATACAAGCCCTCGCGTGGCCGCCTCGTCATCACTACTCCGTTCCCGAGGGCGATGGAGCTCAAACAACCACGATTTGTTGAGGTTGCACATGAGGGGCTATGGAAACGGCAGCATACGGGTGGATGTCGACTTCCCAGCTCCTCACGTCTTGTACTTCCGTCGAGGCTGGAAGACCTTTGCTCGTGCCCATAGCTTGTTGGAGGGGCACACCCTCAATTTCAAATTAATGGATGATGGTTTACTTTCCGTCAAGGTCTTTGGGAGCTCGGGTGCTTGCATTAGGTTCTGCGTGGAGAGATCGACTGACGACGAAAGCTCCTCCTCGCACGACAGTCATGAGGAGGACAGTGACGACGATGACTACAAGATCGACCAGGAGGGCAATGACTCTGACTCCTCCTGAGCGCCAGTCGCACCGTCACCGTCAGGCTGGAGCACAACCGTCTGCACCTGCGTCCCTCCCCCGGCGAGGCGACTTGCCAGGGAGTTGGATGTAGAGGCAGACGTGGTGTCCACCCCCTCTGGCCCCTCCAACCATCTTCTAGCTGGACCTTGGCAGGCTTCCTCATGGGCTGAAGCTCCGCCAGCCCTGCCATGTTCTACTGGCCTTGGTGGTGGTGCTCGGTGGGCCGTTCTCGCCAACCTCTTCGCCATCACCTTCGTCTGCGCCCTCCGGCATCTGGCCGGGCTACCTCTCCTGGAGCCCGATGGGGTCAGGCCGGGCTTCTGTCTGGCCTCCCTTTCCGCCCTCTTCACCTCCTGCCGCAGTGCCTAGGAGGAGAGGAACGACAAAGGGCATAAAGGGGCACTTATAATTTTCAATCTTAAATTTGTAGGCATTTGCCAAACTTTAATTCAAATAAATGCAATTCCTATTATCCATGCTTGTGTTTTGTAAGATTTGTACTTGTTGATCAACATATTAATGAAAAAGATGAACCTTGTCGGGGACTTGTGCATGTAACGTGTCCATGCATAGGTGGGATGCCTCTATACTTCCAAGTAAACAAGTTGTCCCCGGCAGGTTACCTTGCCGGTACTCTCAGCCTTGTTGCCGCGGAGCTGAGCTTATCGGGCGGAAGACATGAAGAGGGACTAGCCCCCCGCCGATCCTTTTTCGACAACGACCACTGCAACCGTCCTAACCTGAAGCAGCGTTCAGGTCGAAGGATGGGAGCACCTAAGTCTCGAGAGGTAGCGAGGTTTTCTTATGAACAAGTCCTTACAAAATAAGTACGGATAAAGGAAAGGACTTATCTATTTGCCTTGCCGGAGCTTGCATTGTTGGCTTATTTTTTCATCTCCTCTTCGGGAACCAAGTCCACGGCAGGAACCTGTGGTGTATGCAGATGAAAATGATGCCAAATGCAATCTTAACTACATGAACATGAGATGCTCATGATATGCTTGTGCATCCATGCAACTTATCGAGGGGCCCCCCATCTCAGCGCTTTGTTTATTTCTCTGTTGCTCAGGGTTTGAGCCTGGCTTTGGACAAGGAGTTACATGCAACTGAGGCCAGGCCTGTACAAAAGGGTGGCTTTCGGGCAGGGCCCGATAGCCGCGCCTTACGGGTAGTACTTGCAACTGACCGCGCCTTACGGAAATGCTCAATTCTCCATGTGTTTTGCAACTGAATGTCGTCTCCGGTCTCTACACGGACTGTGCCAGGTCTGGTGACTCATACCACCCGGTAAGGGCCATCCCACTTTGGCGATAACTTGTTTGCACCCTTGGTGGAATGAACACACCTAAGGACAAGGTCGCCTTCATCAAAACACCGGGCATGAACCCTGCGGCTGTGATGGAAATGTAGGGCTTGCTGGTAGCATGCAGCACGCGTAGCGGCCCGGAGACGGTTCTCCTCGAGAAGCACAGCGTCGTCACGCGGGTGCTAATCCTGCGCTACTTCATCATAGGCAAGCACTCAAGGAGACCCATAAATGAGTTCCGTGGGGATAACTGCTTCTGACCCATAGACAAGGGAGAAGGGAGTCTTCCCGTTAGCTAGGTTTGGTGTCCTTTTGAGGGACCAGAGAACCACCGGGAGCTCATCAATTCATCGCCTGTCGCACTTCTGCAGCTTACCGCATGTTCTTGTCTTGAGGCCCCGCAACACTTCAACATTCGCCCTCTCAGCTTGTCCATTGCTTCTGTGATGTGCAACAGAGGCAAATGAGATTATGCATCCGAGGGATCTACTGGGAGAGGCTTATCGTAGTCGGTAATGATCCGGGCAGGGACGTCGAAGCAGCGCACAAATCCTTTAAAGAAATTGATAGCTAAATGGGCAGTCACCTTTCTCGGCATCTACTTCCGGCCACATTGTAAACTTGTCGATATCGACGAACAAGAATTCAAAGCCCCGGGCAGCTCGGGGGAAATGGCCGAGGATATCGAACCCCCAGTCCGAAAACGGCCAGAAAGGGATTGTCTCAAGAGCTTGGGCAGGCAAATGGATGTTCTTGGAATAGAACTGGCAGGCCTCACATTTGGTGACTAGCTCTACTACATTTTGGAGGGCTGTGGGCCAATAGAATCCTTGCCGAAGTGCTTTCCCAACTAATGCCCTTGATCCAATGTGGGAGCCGCAAATGCCTTTGCAAATATCTGCGAGCAGTTCCTTTCCTCCTTCCCGGAAAATGCACTTCAATTTCACACCATTGGGCATCCTTCTGTATATTTTGTCATCGACAAACTAATACATACTTGCCCTCCGGGCTCCTCTTTTAGCTTCTTCTTTCTCTTTGAGAAGTTCTCTGGTTTGGAGGAAGTGGACCATGTGCCTTGCCCAAGTTGGATCCTGGGCTCGGCAACGAGGATTAGCGGCACCTCCAAATTCGTTTTGGTGCATTCCTCCACCGCAGGGACCATTGGCCCACGACAGGAGGTTACAACCCGGCAAGCGAATGGTATTTGTTCCCAGCAGGGTCCCTACTAGTTGCCCCGAAGGGCTCTACGGGGAGAGGCTAACTGGAGTTCACTCCTCTTTTGGCCCATTGTTGCTGGGGATACGGAGGGCTGAGTAAGATGGAGAACAAAATTTCCTGGTCCCACAAGAAGCTTCTGCGTAGCACAGTTTGATAGGGGATCAACAATGTTGTTTTCTGCATGGGGTACGTGCTTTGTTTGTAATCCATCAAAGTGTTCCTCCAACCTTTTGACTTCCCCGACGTATGCCTCCATCAATGGGCTTTGGTAATCCTCGTTAACTTGTCTCACCACAAGTTGAGAATCTCCTCTGATCATCAGCTTATTGATTCCAATTTTGTGGCGATCCTGAGCCTGGCAAGGAGCACTTCATATTCTGATGTATTGTTGGTCACCTCCTCCCGGGGAAATGCATCTGGACAACGTACTTCAAGTGGTCCCTGGAGGGAGCAATGAGAAGCACGCCAGCCCCCACATCTTGTAGGGATAAGGCACCATCAAACTACATTATCCATTCTTGGGGGGATTCCTTTCTGGGAGCAACTATCTCTAGCACTTCCTCTTTAGGGGTTGGCGTCCATTCTAGAATAAACTCTACCAATGCCCTGCTCTATATTGTTGGGGGGCTTTCAAACTTCAGGCCAAAGTTGGATAACTCCAATGCCCACTCCACTATCCTGTTGGTAGCCACTAGGTTCCGGTGCCATTGCAATGATAAGCGTGTAATTTGCAGGCTCTTTCTATAGGGAGTGCCTGCCATGTGGTAGGAGGCTGTCACTGAGCCACTTAGGAGCTTGACACCGCACTGATTGCACTTAGGAGGCTGCCACTGAGCCACTTAGGAGCAGGCCTACCGAGGCGATGTTGGAGGCTTGCTTCCGGGGTGATCCCACCCCGCCAGGCTCGCATGCCGGCAAGGAGGGCTCTTCCTCTGGTGACATCTTTCCTCTTTGGCTGGTCTTGGTTGTCTTGATCTCCTCGGCCAGCTCTCTGATTCCTCAAAGAGCTGACCCCTTCGAGCCTTGATCTGATCTTGTTGTTGAAAACTTGTCCTTGGACCTGTGCACAGTCTAGGGCGACGAACCCAGGGTTTGCTAAACCGAGACTCGTGAATTCGGTGCCGTTGTCAGTGATCACTCTGGTGGGTACTCCAAATTGGCACACCAACCCTTTCAAGAACTTGATAGCTGACTACGCGGTCACCTTCCTCACGGAATCTACTTTCGGTCACTTTGTAAACTTGTTGATGGAGACGTACAATAGTTCAAAGCCCCCGGTAGCACAGGGGAAGGGGCCCGAGATATTGAGCCCCTAGACCAAAAACGACCAGGTCTGCAGAGCTTCAGCTGGTTGATGGATTTTCTTGGAGTGGAACTGGAAGCTTTCACACTTGGTGACTAGCTCAATTGCATCCTGGAGGGCAGTGGTCCAGTAGAAACCCTGCCGAAAAGCTTTCCCAACTAGGGATCTTGATCGAATGTGGGAGCCACACATACCCTCATGTATCTCTGCCAACAGCTTCAGTCCATCTTCCGGGCAGATGCACTTCAATTTCACTTCGTTCGGCCTCCTTTTGTATAGAGTGTCATTGACAAACTGATACATACTGGACCGTCGGGCTACTCTTTTAGCTTCTTCTTTCTCTTCGGGAAGTTCTCCTCTTTGAACGAAGCGAACTATGTGATACGCCCAAGCTGGAGCATGTGGGTCGACAACAAGGACTAATGGTACTTCTTCATTCATGGGAGTGGTCACCTCAACCGCAAGAACCTATGGTTCCACGGGAGAAGGCTGCTCACCAATCGGAGTAAAGGTTTTCTCGGCAGCCTCTCTACCAGCGGCTTCAGAAAGCCCTGCCGGGAGGTGCTTGTTGGAGTCCAACTTTCTCCTTCTTCTGGCCATTATTGAAGGAGAAAGTGATGGTTGAGTTAGGTGGAGGTCAAAAGTTCTTGGTTCCACTAGGAGCTTTTGCGCAACACAATTTGATAGATGATCAGCAATGTTGTTCTCCACACGCGGCACGTGCTATGCTTGTAACCCATCAAAGTGTTCTTAAAGCTTTGTCACCTCCTCGACATATGCCTCCAACAATGGGCTCTGGTAATCCTTATAGACTTGTCTCATTGTTCCCTTCAGTATTGGATACCACGCCCTTTTAGAACGGGACACTTTTTCACGCTTTCAATCCATATCCCATTATGGGTACATGAAGCTTAAAATGCCAGGGCCCAATGGAGTAATCACATTAACAAGTGATCCGGATAGAGCACTCCGTGCCGAGAACAAAACAACATCTTTAGCCCTAGAGGCATTATCCAAAGCCCTCATGACCGAGGAATTAACCACCTTACGATCAACGGTGGACAAGGACGATGTAATCCTTGCCAAAAGATCAAGATCTACCTCCTTCAAGCCAGTAGATGAAATTATAAAATTTCAAGTGCACCCAACAGACCCTAATAAGACAGCGTCTACCGGGGCATAGCTGGATCCGGTGGTAGATAGCGCATTACACGCCTTTCTTCGTGAAAATTGGGATATATTTGCCTGGCGCCCTTCAGATATGACAGGAATCCCACGCAGGCTGGCCGAACACGGCCTCAACATTATCAAAGGGTTCAAACCAGTCAAGCAGTCACTGCAACGGTTTTCCGAACCCAAAAGACAAGCAATGGGAGAAGAGCTAGCCAAGCTATTGGAGGCCGGATTCATCAGAGAAATTAAACATTCAGATTGGATAGCCAACTTAGTCCTAGTACCGAAGAAGGATAAATCCTGGCACCTCTGTGTTGACTTTACAGACCTAAACAAGGCTTGCCCTAAGAATCCCTTTCCTCTGCCCCGCATTGATCAGATTATCGATGCAATGGTCAGACACGAATCGTTGTGTTTCCTTATGCTTACTCCGGATACCATCAGATAAAGATGAAGGAATCTGATCAGTCCGAAATGGCATTTATCACCCCGTACGGTCCTTTCTGTTTCAACACTACGCCCTTTGGACTTAAAAACGCTGGTGCCACGTATCAACGCATGATTCAAACATGCTTAGAAAAACAAATTGGCAAGACAATGGAGGCATATGTTGACGACGTAGTCGTTACGACCAAACACGTCGAGACGTTGGTGGATGATCTCTGCCTTACATTTGATAACCTTCGAGCATATGACATAAGGCTCAATCCGGAAAAATGCGTCTTCGGTGTTCCGACCAAAAAGCTATTAGAGTTCATTGTATCCCATAGAGGAATCGAAGCTAACCCAGCCAAAATCCAAGCCTTGTCACAGCTCAAAATGCCAACCGATCTCAAACAACTGCCAAAACTAGCAGGTTGCGTAGCGGCCATGAGCCACGTCATCTCCAGGTTAGGAGAGAAAGCATTGCCACTATATAGATTGCTACGACACACTGACAACTTTGAAAGAACGGATGCAGCCACAACCGGATTGGAAGAAATAAAAACTCTACTAGCGAGCAACCCAATCCTAGCAGCCCCAGGTGTTGGCAAACCAATGCTGCTATATATATCAGCCACTCACCAGGTAGTGAGTGCCGTGCTTGTCATTGAACAACCTGAAGAGGGACATAAGTTCCCTGTTCAAAAACACGTATACTACGTATCCGAGGTTCTCACACCGTGTAAATCACGGTACCCCAACTATCAGAAACTTGCCTATGCGGTCTTCATGTCATCTCGTAAACTTTGACACTACTTTCAAGAGTGTTCGATCATAGCGGCATCCGAAGTACCACTTAACGATATCATCAACAATAAAGACGCCACTGGACGCATAGCGAAATGGGCCATCGATCTCCTACCGTTTGAAATATCATATAAGCTGCGTCGGACTATTAAATCCTAGGTGTTGGCTAACTTCATCGCAGAATGGACGGAAGCCGAACCCCCTAAAGAGCATGGCTCATATTCCAACAGGACAATGTACTTCGACGGTTCCAAAATGCTAGCCGAATTGGGGGCCGGTGTCATCCTGATATCTCTAACAGGGATACAGTCCGGTATGTACTACAAATCTTGTACATGGACTCAAACAATGCTGCCGGATATGAGGCACTATTGCATGGTCTCCGCCTAGCTGTATCCATGGGCATATGATGCCTCAAGGTATGCAGAGACTCAAACCTTGCTATCTCTCAAATAAATGGAGATTTCGATGCGAAGGATTCAAAGATGGCAGCTTATCGCAAAGCCATATTGAAAATATCGACTCGATTTGAGTGGTTAGAATTCCACCATGTAGCCCAGGATAATAACCAGGCGGCGGATATACTCGCTCATCTGGGCGCTAAATGCGACCCAATCCCGCCTACCACCTTCATGGTAAGGCTGTTTAAGCCATCAGTAACATGGCAGGACGAGAGTAGCGATACTAATTCGGATCCGAACACACCCCCAGCCGAACTTAACCCAGACGTCATCAGGGACTCAGACATGGATATAACATCTTCGGCTCACAAGATCATTGCTGTCATAGACCCCTGGACAGAGCCCTTCTTAGCTTACCTTAATAGGCAAGAGCTCCCCGATGACCAAAACGAGGCCCGCCGGATAATTCGGTGTTCTAAAGCCTACAAAGTTCAGGAAGGTGAACCACATAAGAAAAGCAATACTGGTGTTCTTCGAAGGTGCATCTCCAAAGAGGAGGGACGGCAACTTCTCATTGCAATACACGCTAGAATGGGCGGACATCACGTCGCAGCTCGGGCGCTCGTGAGCAAAGCTGTTCGAGCTGGATTTTTCTGGCCCACTGCCCGAGCAGATGCCCAGACCTAAGTCCAACATTACGTTGGCTGCCAGCTCTTTGCAAATCAAAGTCACATGCCTCCCACCGCTTTGAGAACCATCCCCATTACCTGGCCTTTTGCGGTCTGGGGCATTGTTATGGTCAGACCTTTTAAAAGGGGAAGCCATAAAAAGAAATACTTGCTGGTGATGGTGGATAAATTCACTAAATGGATAGAAGCCAAGCCAGTAAATACAGCTGAGGCAGGGCCGGTGATAGATTTTATATCCGGTGTAGTACACCGTTATGGTGTCCCGCACAGTATTATCATAGTTAATGGCACCAACTTTACAACTGTTGAGGTAAAAAACTGGTGCACAAAGATAGTTATTAAACTTGATTACGCCTTTGTGTACCATCCTCAAACAAACGGTCAAGTCAAAAGAGCCAATGGTCTGATAATGAGCGGCATTAAACCCCGACTAGTGCGCTCCCTACGGGAGTCTAATAAACACTGGGTTGAGGAGCTTGACTCCGTACTCTGGGGGTTGTGGACCACACCTAATCGGACGACTGGATACACACCTTTTTTCATGGTGTACGGTGTAGAGGCTATTCTGCCCTGCGACATTATTCATGACTCACCTCAAGTGCGCATGTACAAAGAGCGAGAAGCCGAGCTAGATCGGCAGGACGACCTAGATGGACTTGAAGAGGAGCGCGATATAGCGCAGGCCCGGTCCGCATTTTATCAACAACAGGCCAGGCGGTACCAGAGCAGAGAAGTGTGGGCTAAGACATACAATGTCGGCGAACTTGTTTTATGCCTCCTAGAGAAGAAAAAGGACAAGCTCAAAACAAAATGTGAGGGGCCCTTCATTATCAACGAAGTACTCACCTGTTGAGCCTATCACCTTCGGAATGCGCAAGACAACCGCCTTGAGCCGAACGCGTGGAATGCTGCCAGGCTCCGACGATTCTATGGATAGTTCAGTAGCATTTTCTCCTCCTTTTAAGTTAGGTTTTGTCTTTTGTTTTTATTTTTCTCCTCTTCCTTTTTTCCTTACTTTTCTTTCATTGGTAAGTATTCGGCTCACCCGAACTATCACAGGCTAGAACATCTTTAAATGTATCTACCTTGAATATACTTGGGGGCTTCTTCGACGAAGCCCATTATCAAAAAGCTTATTGCTTAGAAAGTCATCTGTTTTTCACAGTCTGTGATTGTTACAACCGGGTAATCCGGACCTGTACCTCAGAGTAGGTAAAGCCGAAAGCTAGCGTTCTTAAGGGGATAATTGGTCGGCGTACACACGACGTATTGCTTTTAATGCATAATTTTTAAACTATCATAGGATATGGCATCCTACAATCCTTTTACAGGATAAAAAGCCAAGGCATGCATATCTACCCATGCTGACCCAGGGAAAGGAACCCTTACGGAACTATTCTCTCTAGAAGATTTTTCTTACGTTAAATAGTAATATAAAATAACTTCCCGAACACAGTTTGTCTGTTCTAGCAATTATGACCGGATTGCCTGGTTTCCGAATGTACCACGTGCTTACAACAGGTACAGTATTCGGAAACACTCCAGCCTTTGGGTTTATGGAGGTTAAAGCGGAAGGTCGGCCATGACAATCTTTTTATAATTTCAGCCAGAGATAAGTTTGATGTTAAAGTACATTGATAAATAGAATCGAACGACTACTCTTTTTTATTCCCTCTATAAGGCTGTCTAGTTTATAGTCCTGTTGGGAAAACCTGGCAGCTATCTTCACTTGGTCATATACCAATCTCAGGGAATTTCTTGTCCAACCGATCCTCGAGGCCCCGCGCGGACATACTGAATATGCCGCCTTTAAGCCTCCGGTTCTCTTCCAAGGCATCTGAGAGTTGGGCTCGCACGTCCTTTAACTCCTGTTCTAGCCTGACATTATTATCCTGCGCTTGGTCTTTTTTCTCTATGGTTTGTGTCAATACACATTTACTAGCAGCTGTTTCCCCTTCAGCATATTTTTTATCCGCCAGAGCAGCCCTCAACTTCCACTCCCATTGGTCGGTCGGCCTTGTTGCGGCATTTCAATCAATATGTACTTAGAGACTATTGATCGGCACAAATATCATATTGTCCGGACACTATTGTTCTTACCATCAGTATCCTTCTCGGATTTCTTTGAATTTTCCAATTCGGTGGTGACAGTCGTCAGCTGGGTCCGACATTCTTTCAGCTCCTTGGATAAGATGTTATTCTTTTCTTGGAGTGCCTGCAAAACAAAATGATCCTCAAATCAGATGGACCAACTGCTTTAAGTCTTGGGGGCTACTGGCATGGGAACACTAAATTAGCATTTACCGCATATATTTTGAAAACTGGTGAGTGGCTCCAGCGGGTCTGTCTTGAGCGGCTCGGATATAACCATCTGCAGAACTAAGGGCGTTAAATGCCTCCTTAAAAAAGGTTGGGTCATGCATGCCTTCTTTTCGCCGCTGGTGAACTATCGCGACCTCCGCTTCGGAATTAGTGACAGACATTTCATCTAAATCCTCTTGAAGAGTACAATCCGGTATTGCATCTGCATTGACCCTTGTCCTCATAGACGGACTTGATGCTGGATTGGTTGGAGCATGATCTGCAGGATTCCCGAACACTGTCCGGTGTATGTTCCTCCTAAAAGGAAAAAACAAGGCGGAAAGTTGTAATACCGGCTTCACCACCTAGTATATGTTAAAACAAACATACCTCTTCCAATGTTTGGTGGTGTCCACAGTCCTGTTTCGCTTCAAGGCCTCACTTGATGCAGGTGTCGCCCTCTGAGGTGACGTTCATCGCACAGTTCAGCGTGAGGAGGGCCATCCCTTTTGAGCATAAAAAAGTGCAATATGTGAGGTGCACTGGGAATCTTCTCTTTGAGGAGGTATATCCTGGGTACTTACGTGAGAGGAAGGAATAAGTCCGGGATAATCGGCCAAAATAGCCACTTCGACGCCGTCATGGCTGTCTTGATAGAAAACTCCATCTTCTAGCTCTATGCATATGTCCGGATCTTCATCGTATTCGGGGCTCACATTTCGAAAGTGGTCCTCTGGCTGTGGGGCAGGACTATAAATCCCCTTGACCACCTTCCTCCACTCCTATTGGGAATAACCAAATTCAGTTCGGCCAATACATCTTACAATAAAAACGGGCAAAAAGTGGTCAAGAGAAAGACTTACACAGTCAAGAAGATTGTACATAGAGAAACCCTCCCGGCACTTCAAGCGAAGAAAGTCTTGCTTCTCTCCCTTGTAAAGACCTGCTAGGATGGCGGCTAGAGCGGCAGGGTCGTCCGGACTCAGGTGTAAGCAGTGTGAGGCATCATTCCGACCATTATAATGCCACATAGGAAACCTCTAGCTTGGAGTGGTTCCATTCATCGCTTTATTGAGATTGCCATCACTTCAATTATTGAGAGAAACCTCTAGCTTGGAGCGGCTGCACACATTGATTTATTGAGATCGCCATCACTTCAATTATTGACAACCCTAAACTGGCAAGAAATCTGATCTTGCTGGCCAGTCTTTTGACCTTTGCACTTTCTTCTTTTGTGGGACTGCGGGGGCGCCATTTGAAAAGATTCTTCGGAGGATCATTGGAATATTTGGGGAGGCCTTGCCAAACTGGATCCGGCAAGGCAACGTCCTCGATACAAAACCACTCCGAAGGCCACTTTTCGGATGCCTTCTTTTGAGTGCCGGATAGATAACATGTCCCTGCTATGCGCCATACTTCGGCACGGCCAACCTCGAATATGGATCCCTCCTTGGAGCGAGGGACAAGGCAGAAGAACTTCCGCCATAGCTCAAAATGAGGCTCGCAACCCAGAAATAATTCGCATAAAGCAACGAATCCCGCAATATGCAGGATAGACCCCGACGTGAAATCATGCAGTCGAAGACCATAGAACTCCAGTAGCTCCCTAAGGAAGGGGTGGACGGGAAATCTTGCGCCTCTTCGAAGGAAGGAGACAAAGCATACCTGCTCTCCACTGGAGGGGTTGGGAAACTCTCTGCCAGGCTTGATTGTTGATGGAAGTTAATTCGGCCCGGACGGGGACTAGATCCTAAGGAGGTAGATATCCCTTCATCAGAAGCTCTCTCAGATGCGCATGGGACACGGAGCAACTTTCCTAATCGCCCGCTCAAGGGCCGTGAGGGTGTGAGGAAGAGCTGGGAAAGCCGGACATGTTTGAAGATATTTCGTGGCAGGCACAAGGGATTTTCCGTGTGTAATGGAATTGAATGGCATTTGAGATCTAGTCTCCTTATATAGGCGCCTTCCCTACACAGTCAAGGGGGTAATCGCAAAAATACCCAGATGGTTCGCATCCGTTGGACACATGGAGAAAAAGGCGACGACGGCGAGGAATTGACATGATATAACAATAAATAAAGCTGAACTATCATCTAGAAGGACTCACCTTGCAAGACCGAAGACATGAAGTCGGACACAATCTCGTCCTTGAAGGCAAGTCCGGGGGCTACTCAGGGAGTCCTGGGTTCAGGGGTTCTCTGGCGTCCCGGTCGATGAAGCTGGGTCGTATTGATGGGCCGCGAAGATAGAAGAGGAAGACTCTCCCCCATATTCGGTCAGGACTCCTGTGTATGTAGAAAGGCATGCATGTTGTCCGGATGTAGCTATTACTTCCTCCCCAAGTCACATTTGGAACCCTAGGCCCCTTCCGGTGTGTATATAAGCCGAAGGGTTTAGTCGGTAGAGGCTAACGACTGAATCATTTCTCATAGGCTAGACCTCTAGGGTTTAGCCGCTACGATCTCGAGGTAGATCAACTCTTGTAAGACATATTCATCAAGATCAATCAAGCAGGAAGTAGGGTATTACCTTGATCGAGAGTGCCCGAACCTGGGTAAACATCATGTCTCAGTATCCTGTTACCATCGGTCCTTAGACGCATAGCTTGGCCCCCCCTACCCGAGATATGCCGGTTTTGACACTGACAGGTAGCCTCCACCCGTGGAAAGTGCATCTGGACGACGTACTTCAAGTGTTCCCTAGTGGGGTGACGAGAAGCACGCTATCTCCAGCGCCTTGCAAGGAGAAGGCACCTTCAAAATACGTAATCCATTATTGGGGTGATTCCTTGCCGGGGATATATGTCTCTGGCTTTTCCTCATTAGGGGTTGGTGTCCATTCTGCAATAAACTCAACCAATGCCCTGCTCTGTATAGTGGATGTGCTCTCAAACTTCAAACCAAAGTTAGATAACTCCAAAGCAACTCCACTATCCTGCAGGTAGCCTCTGGGTTCCGGAGTATCCTTTGCAATGGGAAGCGTGTGACAACCGTTATCTCATGAGCTTGGAAGTAGTGGCCAGTTTCCTTTAGGCCGTGACTAGGCCAAAAATCAATTTTTGCACACCAGAGTACCTGGATCTAGCCCCCTTCAATAGATAGCTGATGAAGTACATTGGGCACTGCCCACTTTCTTCCTTGCTATATCCTTGGGGTCGCCACTGCTACCGTGCTCATCCTTATCCTAATCAAAAACTGACTCTACCGGGTGGTGCTCATCTTCATTCCCAGAAGGAAAGACAGTTGAGGCTATTGCTTCCCCTACTTCCCGCTGCGCTACCAAGGATGCATTAACCACTTGATTAGTTGCCGCTAGATATAGCAGCAATGGCTCTTGTGGTTTGGGTGCAACCAAGGTAGTCATAGAAGACAAGTAGGTCTTCAACTCTCGGAGTTCTAAATCTGCTTCCGGGGTCCACTTCAATGGCCCTGCCTTCTTTAAGACTTTAAAGAACGGCAGAGCACTCTCGATAGACTTGGTGATGAATCTGCTCAGTGCGGCAACATACCTAGTTAAACGCCTGATATCTTTCACTGTCTTTGGTACCTGGATCTGTTCAATGGCTTTGGTCTTGTCAGGGTTTGCTTCTATACCATGGTGGGACACGAAGAAACCAAGCAGCTTGCTGGAGGGAACTCCAAATACGCACTTCTCCGGGTTTATCTTCAAGTTGATCTTGCACTAATTGGCAAATGTCTCTTCTAAATCTTGGATGAGGGTTGATTTGTCTTTTGTTTTGAGCCCAATTTCATCCATATATGCTTCAATATTCCTATGAAGTTGTGGCTCAGAACCAATCTGGATAGCTCTTGTGAATGTAGGCCTAGCACTCTTTAACCCGAAAGGCATACGCACAAAGCAGTATGTACCACATGGGGTGAAGAATGCGGTCTTCTCTTCATCTTCTTTGGACATGAAGATCTGATGATATCTAGAATATGCATCCAGAAAGGAGAGCAGATCACAACCTGAGGTGGAGTCCACTATCTGGTCGATACACGGCAAGGGAAATAGATCCTTTGGGCAGGCCTTGTTCAGATCAGTGAAATCTATGCACAATGGCCATTTTCCATTAGCCTTGCGCACAACCACTGGAATTGCCAATCATGTTGGGTGTAGAACTCCTCTCACTAAACCAGCTGCTTCAAGTTTCTTAATCTCCTCGGCAATGAACTGTTGCCATTCCATAGCTTGCATCCAGACCTTTTGCTTGACGGGTCGGGCATGGGGGCAGACATCAAGGTGGTGCTCGATTACCTCCCTGGAACACCGGGGATGTCATATTGTTGCTAGGAAAACACATCGACATTCGCCCGCAGGAAGTCAACGAGCGCACTTTCCTATTAGTCATCGAGGGTGCCATTGATGGTGAAGGTACCATCAGCACCATCCAACCCTGCCGGGATCTTTTTCACAGCAGGTGTAGCAACCTTGGACCTCTTACTGTTGGAGCTCTCTGGCAAATCATTCGTAAGTAGAACATATCCTGGAAAGGTTGGCTTCCGGGGTCCTTTACCGGGGCTCTGAACAGTTTCCTTCTTTCTCTTGCTCTCCTTGGTGGGACCAGTGGTCTCTGTGGCCTCTACCGCAACTGCATCCCAGTACATCTTATCTACGCAAATGATTGCATCCTTCTCGTCTGATGGAATGGATAGGACTCCCATGGGCCCTGGCATCTTCAAGATGTTATAAGCAGAGTGGGATCCTGCCATGAACTTAGCCAGAGCTGGTCGTCCAAGGATTCCATTATATGGCAGGGGGAGGTCCACCACATCAAACACAATCTTCTCTGTCATGTAGTTCAATTCTCCCCCAAATGTTACCGGCAACTTAATCTTTCCCTTGGGACGGCTCCTGCCTGGATTAAGTCCTTGAAACGTGCCTGTAACCTCAAGCTCTTCCGCTGATTTTTGGAGTCCGCTGATAACCTTTGGGGAAATCAGATTCAACCAGGCCCTGCCGTCAACCAACATCTTTCTCAGTTTGAGATTGCGAATTGTTGGTGACACAAACAAAGGCAAGCATCCGACCGCGGTAGTGCGGCCAGGGTGATCCTCTTCATCGAAGATGATGGGCATGCAGGACAACTTGAGCGGCTTCCGAAACTCAGCTAACAGCTTCATGGCATTAACTTCACGTTCCCACTACTTGAGCTGGTGGTGAGAGGAATGCAGAGATGCATCCTCATTAATGCACAGAGCGTCAGTGGCATTTTGGAAGTCCTACTCACTGGTTTCATCTTCATCCCCTGCATTACTTTCTTCATTGCAATCCTCCTTCTCGTGGCCCCTAGCAGGATTCCCTTTGTTCCTAAAACCTTTGCCGGGGCGGTTTGCTTCACCATTTCGGCCCTTTCCGCTAGTGCCATTATGCCTTTCTCCTTATGTCTTTTCTCATATTCAGCTCTCGGCCTCTTGACAAGCTGCTCAACTTGGTGGCATTCTTGTAGATCGTGGCCCTTAGTCCAGTGGAATTTGTAGTAAGGGCCACCACTCTTCCTAGCCTTGTCGGTGGCTGCGGCCTCTCGGCAATCATTGCATGAAGCAAGCTCCTTGTCGGAGCCTCAACTTTTGCCTTCTTTCAAGTACTGGGTGTGCTCGATCCTTCAACTGTCATTACTGCCTTATCTTTGTGCTTCTTACTGCGCTTCTTGTTCTGCTTCTTCTGACTATTGGTCTCGTCGTCATCCTCTGAATCGAGGCCGACACCATTCTCTTCTCCAGGGAGTTTCCTACCCTCCTCCACTCGAGCACACTTGTCCACCAAGGAGTAAAGCTCCTTCATAGTCTTGGGAAGTCGGACATTCATCTTTGAACGTATTCGGCGGTTGCGTATGTTGCACTAGAAAGCTGCTATTACTGCTGTCGGGTGGATGTCTGGTATGTTTCTGTTGACTCTGCTAAACCTCTGCATGTACTTTCGTAGAGTTTCTCCTTCCTTTTGCGGTAGTAACCGCAAATCGCTGGGCCGCCCTGGTTCTTGTTGGCTGCCAGTGAGGGCGCCAACGAACTCATGGCAGAGGTCAACTATCGGTATGAAACGACAACTATGGGATCACTGGAATCCCTTCTACGGTTGGAGGGCGCGAGGTTGTGCAAAGAGCGGGTCTAAGAGTCAGCACAACGATCGTTTACCCAGGTTCGGGCCGCGAGGATGCGTAATACCCTAGTCATGCTTTGGTGTATATTTGAGTGTTCTTGTGTTCTTGAGCTAGTTATGGTGCATGTTCAACTTTCCAGGATCCAAATCCTCCTCCAGTATGCCGCGGGCCTCCTTTTATAGTCTAAAGGGGCTGCCACAGTGGCACACATGAGGTGGAAAGGTGTACAATGCATAGGCTTATCCCATGCCATTACGGGATAAGACGCATTAAATGCGCTGCTTAGGTGTCTATTTACTTTATCAGGGAGAGAAAAGAAGCCCGTCCTGTCCATGGCCGCTCTGTCTGGTCGCGACGCGCGTCCAGGCCAGCGAGCCAGGCAGCTGAGGTGGCGTGGTGGTACGGTCTTCACGAAGATCTGCATGCCACCACGCAGGTGCTTGATTAACAGGCCCAGGAACCACATATCGCCACGTGGGTGCCTGCCTGGGCCTGTGTGTCAGCCGCCGAGCTGGGGCGGCGATGAGGCGGCAAGGGCTTGCCGCAGTCTTGCTTCTGTTCCTGGGAAGGGTCTTGCCGGGGCCTCTGTGAGTGTCCCTCCGCAAGAGGCTTGCCGGGGCTCCGGGGTGTCTTCGGAAGGAGCCTTGCCGGGGCCTCGTCGGCGTCGTTTGCAAGGAGCCTCGCGATCGCCGTGTCTTCTGGTTCTTATCTTGGGAGTCAAAGACCTTTGTCTTCACAAAGATCTGCATGCCATCACGTGCGCGCTTCCCGAGCCTTGGCTCCAATGTTGTTGATAGCGTTGGGGTTTGTTCATAGGCTTCAAGGGTGGCTGCAACGGAGGCGCTTGGCTGAATCGCCCCGTCAAGAGCTCTTGCCGAGGGCGCGTTGGCCGCCCCGTCAAGATTCCTTGTCAGGGGAGAGCATGTCTCCTTGCTTTGTCTTCTCGTGCCATTGTCTTGGCGTTGTTCTCGCAATTCTGCGTCTCTGGCTTCCCTCCTCTGCTTTGTTATGTTCGGTCACAGGCGTGGCTCTGACTGCCCGTGCACAAGTAAGGGATAAAAAAGAGCGCCCCTACTTTTGTACACTGACAGGAGTCCCCGGGCCTGGGCCATTCATAAGCGCAACGCGTTGTTGGCCTAGGCCCAGAACGGTGCGCTGGCAGTAGGGTTGGATTCTTTTTACTGCAGTAACTCCTCCGGTGGTTGCGCTTCCCCACTATCTGCGCTGACGTGGGGGTTGTGCGTGGGGAGGCTTGCTGTGTGCTGGTGTCACGTCGTAGTAAATGGTAAGGGAGGGTGGCCCGCACCTTCCCCATAAAAGGGGGAAAACCGCAGGCACGCCGCTCATTTACCTCCTGCGCTTCTCCAATCTCGCGCCCGCCATTCTTCTCCTTCTTCTCCAAGCGAAAACCAGAGCTCCCGCCTCCGCTCGCCGTGGCCGTGCTCCCTTTTGCTATCGATCCCTCTCTTTCTTCCACGGCCGTCATGGCTACCAAGTCCAGCAAGGGCAAGGCAGCGATCAAGGACGCGG
>LR738712.1:401536112-401601340 GCA_902687465.1 Secale cereale | reverse complement strand
GGGGGGGGAGGAGCTGCCGGAGAGTGAGTTGGCGGTGCTTCGGACGAAGCACGCTTACTTCCCTCCGACGGTCGACGCGGTCCATCTCAGGGATTACTTCAAGCCCTTGTGGGGGTGCGAGATGACGGGGAATCCAGCCACGTACGTCATCCCTGCTCAATTCGCAAAGGCCGGCCCGAATCGGCACCCTTTCTTCGTTTACTACTTCTATTGCGGCCTCTGTCCTCCTTTGTTGGATTTCTTTAATGATATCATGCATTCCTACGGCTTCCACCTCCTTGATTTCACGCCGAACGCTGTGGCGTGTATGGCTTTTTCGCCCACCTTTGTGAGGGTTTCGCCGGGGTGGTTCCCAGCACAGTGCTCTTCCGCCATTACTTCTACCCTCGCATCCAGGGGGACGCCATCTCCGTCTGCGTCACCTGGATTCCACGGGCCCAAGAGAAGGGCATGTAACCGGATGGCGCGCAGAAGGAGAGGTGGGATGAGTGGAGGAGTCGGTGGCTGTGGATAAAGGAGGAAGACCCACCGGATTTCTGTCGAGTTCGTCAGAGCCCATCAGTTCATCGAAAGGACTGGGGTACGTCGACATCAACGACAAGAAACTCTCGATCCCCAACACCAGGATCCACCGTCTTGCTTAGGCCGGGCTCACCCTGGAGATGATTGGGGTTGATTTCATCCATCACCGAATCACGCCATTGCACAACAAGGGGAGGTCGTCTTTGATTTTCCAGAACGCGACCGACGTCATGAGGCTTCGCCCCGGCCTGAAGCACAACTTCACGGTGATGGAGCACGCCCTTCTCTGTCAGAAGCTCTTTCAGCTTGACATGGATCATGACAGCAGGGCCGAGAGGACCGGCAAGGCCGCCAAGACCGGCAAGGCCGTCTAGGGGCCCCTCTTTGGGTTGCCGGTGGGAGTGGTCCCGCTAAGCAATAACTCTCGCCAGTCCGACATCATAGTCATGATGCCGGATTTCAATGCGCACTTGACCCGTCCTGGGTCGAGCCGCCGGCGGATCAGGTGCACGTGTTCTTCGACACCTTGTCAGAGAAGCGTGTCTGCGATGAGCCGGTGCTCATCCACGATACCACCCAGGCGGAACTCAATTACATTGCCACCAGGGCGGCGGAGGTGGCGCTTGTCCTGGAGGCCGCCAGCGCCGGCCACGTGGAGGACGAGGCCAACGTGGCCGCTGAAGAGAAGGAGCTCGCCGAGTGGACGAAGTCCGCCGGGGAGGCTAGCCGTGCGGGCATCGACGTCGACGCAACCCTTGTCGAAGACATGGTCGAGGAGTCGACCGACGAGGAGGCCGAGGCCGCTGACCCTCCCGCCACGGTGAGGATGCGAGTCCTGCGGCGAGCTGTCTCGAGCGAGACGGTCCAGCCCGACAGCATCGTGTGGCGGCAACAACCCCTGGAGTTGCTCTTGCGCGAGACGAGGTCGATGGCGGCTACAGCGGAGAGGAAGGCGGGGAAGATCGCGGTGGCGAAGAGGACGGCGGCCGCCTCCTCTTTGTCTAGGCGTGGCTGGACCCCATCTCCTTCTCCCCCTCCCGTAGATGTTGCTATGGACATTGACTTTGACCTTGGGTGTCTTAGCCGAAGGAGTAAGAGGAGGAAACCAGAGGAGGAGAAGGAGACAGAGGACGAGTAAGCATCTCGCTCCTCACATTATCTCCTGGCTCAATTTCTGCATTATATTTTTTTTGATCCAATGTTGTCTCTGTAGGGATACGGAGACGCCGGCCCAGAGGGCTGCGAAGAGGGCTAGGGCGTCGTTCGCTGGTAAGCCCCCTGCGGGTACTTCAGGCATGCCGCTAGTGGTGGAGAGCAGCCCGGACAACAGCCCCCGGCGTAAGTTCACTACTCACTCTTCCATGGACGAACACTGGGGGCGTGAATTCTCGATGCTGACCTTGTCGGCTTTGTAGGTGGGGAACGGTAGCAGGAGGGCTCGTAGGGGGCCACCCCCAAGACGCCGCCCCCTTCAACTACATCGCCCCGAGGGGCGTCTCCGGCAAGGGCACCGACTGCCTAGCACGCGCCCTTGGAGTAGAAGGAGAGGAACTTGTACGCTGGTGGCTCTTCCCCGACGACGATCGTTGGCGAGGAGAGCGCCACTCCTTCCAAGCCTGGTATGGATGATTCGCCCTTGTTCTCTCCAAGTTGAGTCTTGACCTTGGGCACTGCCTCACTTTTTCTTTTGACTTTTAGACCCTCCCTTGTCGGACCAGGTGGATGTCAATCCCACCGCCGAGGAGGTTGCCAAAGACGCCGAGGCCGAGGCTGATAGGATTGCTGCTGAGGAGGCCGCCAAGGACACCGCGGAGGAGGCGGCCCAAGGGTCTGCCAGAGAGACCGGCGCAGCCGGCACCGAGGAGGCCGGCAAAGGGCCCGCCGGAGGGACCGGTGAGGCGGCTGCCGAGGACCAGCCTTCCTCCTCTGCCGCCTTTGGCTCTGGTCGTTACCTTAAGGTGAGCGACGACATGTTCGTCCACCTCCCATGGATGGCAAGCAGCAGGGCGCCAACCGAGGGGGAGGTGTTCGACGATAAGGCGCTCGCCGTCGCTGGTCTTGAGGTCGTCGACGAGCCGGGCGCCGACGCCGACGGTTCTAAGGAGGAGCAACACCTTCGGGCCATGAGCGTCAGCTTCTAGAAGCTCCAGGTTATTTACCGCGCCCGCCTGGACAAGGCAAGGTCCAGGTCGGCGGTGGTGGATAAGGCGGAGGACGACTTCTAGGAGCGCGTCGCCCAGACGAAATTCTGGTTTGACGAGGCCCGAAGTGAGTTGAGGGTTCCCAGGAAAAGCTGGACGAGCGCGCCCGAGACCTTATGCTGGCGCAGTCCAATTTTGAGATGTCCCAGGAGGAGGCCAAGGAGCGAGCCTCCAATGATGAGACCGCCCACAACCAGTGCCAAGCTCAACTAAACTCTCAGGAGGAAGACCTCATCGCCCGTGAGCAGGCACTTGCTGCTGCACTCCGCGGCAAGGACGAAGAGATTGACAAGCTTGTCGCGCGGCAAACCCAGGAGCTGGAACAGAAGCACATTGAGGCTCTCAATGCTCAGGCTCGGGTCCACGCCGGCAATTTAAAGGAGCTGGAGGTGGAGCGGGATGGCCCGAACAAGCGGGTCCTGGGGCTGACCAAGGAGGACACGATGAATGCTACCCTGATGGATGCGCAATCCGAGGTCCTCGGCAAGGCCGCAAGGGGATGCTCACAGAGGCGAAAGCTCGGGCGGAGACTCTAAAAAAGGGCCTGGAGGAGGAGAAACGGCTGTGGAAGGATGACGCCGCTGGCTACGCAGAGTACGTAAAGGGAGAGAACCTCTGGATCTGCCGCCTCGTCGCTGTTGCGGAGGAACTTACTGCGCAGCTGACCGTCATGGGTATGCCAAGCTTCAGGTTCTCCCGTGAGGTGAACCTCTGCATCCACACCAGCTTTACTGTGTTCTTCGAACGCGTTCTTGAAGCCTTGGAAAAGCTCCGCTCCGATCGGGCAGCTTATGTAGCCGACGAATCCCGGAGGCTTTGCCAGGGCGCCTTGACCAAGGTCCTCACCAAGGTGGCCTATGTTGGATTTTGGGTTCCACAAAACCAAAGAAGTTCGAACACAGGGGCGTGAACGAAGATCTCTCCCACTCACGTCTACCTAGCGTCTCGCCCTCGCCTAGTGAAGAGATTCAAGCAAACAACAAGTGAAGCACGCAAGAGTTTACCTAGGTTCAGGCCACCGAGTGGTGTAAAACCCTACTTCTTGCTTTGGTGGATTGGTAAAGTGGTTCCTGAGCTCAAGAGGTGAGCTTAGGAGGGTCAGGAGGCAAGTGTTCTCGCTCCTTTGCGTGGTGGCCGAGTTTTCGGATCTTCTTCCCTCCCATTCATAGTAGGGATCCTAGCTACTTATATAGGCGGCCAGGGTCCTCTTCCCCCGAAATGTTTAGGCGGGAAGGGATCCCACAACGGCCATTTTTGAGCGGGAACACAAGGACGTTCCTACCCTGACAAAATCAGTCTTCGCCTGCAAAAGGATCAGGTGGTGATGTGGTGGTGGGCTCGGCGGTGACATCCTCCCTGACGTCCTTGCGGTCTTCGGTCTTGTTGCACCAACGGGGAAACCTTTGTCCCGCTCCTCGGGAACCTGCGGCTGCGCTGTGTCCTTTGCACCGAAATGGCAACTGCGCCGCTGCTGGACACTGGCACCCACTGGTGCGGTGCGTCATTGCTTACGTCGCTGCCTCCTCTTGAGGCCAGCTCGGCCTTGGATTATCCACCCCTCCGGAGCAACCTGCTGAGGCATCTTCTGAGGGGGTCTTGACGTTGTTCTCCTCGCAAAGCTTAGGCTCCTCGCGAGGGTCTTGGGCAGCTGGTCGATCAGCTGGGCCGTACCAGGCCATAGAAGGAGCGCGTCGCGGCCCGCAGACAGGCATGTCTGGGTACCTTGGTTCCGAGGACGGCGACAGTAGCCCCCGGGGCCAAGGCGCGCGCGGAGTTGGCTTCGAGGTGAAGCCTTAGTCGAGGACGAAGCGCCGCGGGCCCCAAAGGTTGCGGGCCAGGCTGGCGTGTGACGGTTTGATGGGACGTGGGCGACCCCGCTTCCCACACAGTCTTGATAGTCGTGCGCCTTGCCAATCGCATGACCGGTAGGTCTTCTTGCTGCCGCCTCTGCCTTCTACCCTCCAATCGCTTTCTTCCTTCGCTTGCCTTCTCCGCCCCTTCCTTCCTTGCTACCATCCCACGCAGGGCGAAAAAGATGTCGGACGACGAGCCTGCCGCACCAGCGCCGGTGCTCAAGCCGGCCCTGGGCCGCTCCCTCGTGGTGAACCAGGAGGGTCTGGACAAGGTGTGTTGCTCCTTGGCTGACGCATCTAATGAGTGGGGGCCAACCCGGGTCTGGCTCGCCTCCCGGCTGACAGCGGAGCTTGGCGCCAACGACATCCAGCTTCATCTCCACACCATCTTCGGGGGTCTCCTTCCCCCTTTCTCCGCCTTCTTCTATGCAGTAATCACGCATTACCAGATTCGTGCGCTGCACCTGGACCCTGGGTCCATCATCCTTGTTTCCGGCTTCGCGTTCCTGTGTGAAGCTTTCATTGGCGTTTCCCCTTCTGTGGCCCTGCTTCTCCACTTCTTCGCCCTCTCCTTGGTCGACAGGGGGCAGCGCTCGGGGTGCGTGCCATTGCAAGCGATGGAAGCGACCGCTGCCTCCGGAATTGACTTCTTGCTTCACCCAACCACAACAGGATTTCGCCGGCAGTGGGTCTACGTTGAAGCTGCCGTGTACAGCCCCCAATTCCACCTTCCCGATGCGCCGGCAGTGCTGAACTCGGGCTGGGGGCACGAGGTCCTCTCAGATCCACGGGCGGAGCCAGTTATGCGCCAGCTTGTCAGCCTGAGGAGAAACAGATTGACCCTGGCAATGGTGGTGAGAGACTTCCTTGTCCTCCATGTCGCCCCACTCCAGCGCCATTATCGCCAAATGTGGGCTCTCTCAGGTCTTGATGATCGCGCGCGTCTTCAGCGGAAGCAGCTCCCTCCTGAGACGCTCTAGGGGCTGCTGTGGCTGCTTGTCGGTGGAGTGCCTGAAGCTCGCCATGGCTCTGCAACTCCCTTGTACTTTTGCTGAAAAGATGCCCCGCTTCGATGCGTGGGGACTGTTGCCGGAGGGCGCCCCTGATCCTCATGATGATCCCTTGGTGGTGGTATCAGGGCTCACAAGCCCGTCCTTCCCTTCCGGTGCGGACGCGCCAGGCGGAGTCCCTGGCCTGGAGTCCACTCCGCCCTTGGAGCAAGCGGACGAAGCACGGGCGCCAGTGTTGATGGAGGTGGCGGAAGGTACTGAGGCACCGTTGGCTCCTGAAGCGATTGAAGGGGAGGCGCAGCAGCCTCTGGTCGAGGCGAGTCTGGGGGACATCGCATCAGGGAGCGGGGCGTCGGCCGCGAGCGCCCGCCGCGAGCTTGCCCCGGTTCTGGGCGCATCTGCCTCAAGTGGCCTCCTGTCATCCTTCGCGCCGCTAGGCAAGAGGCGGAGGTTGAGGAGCATCTACGGCCCTGCCCCGAGGGCTCTGAAGAGGATGAAGCTGACTGTACCTAGCAGGTGTGTGTCCCTTGGCTCTTCATGTCTTTCCCAATATGGTTCTCCTGACCCCTTTCTCCACAGGGTCTCCTCCGACTTACTCTCGAGCCGCTCGGTGAGGCTCGCAGGAGCCTTCGCCTGCGTCCCTCCTCCGGACCACACTGGGTCTTCGGGAGGCCTCGTGTGGGTTCTTGAAGCCGTGCCCGGGCCTTATTGCCTTGATCGTGCTCCCAGCCTCCGAGCGCTTCTGGGGCAAAGCAGCTCTTGGTACGTCGGAGGCCCGCCCCGTGCCCCGGGGCTCGTCTTCACTGTGGATCAGCAAGCTCTTGAGGCAGACCGAGCGGCTGACCACCCATCAGGACCATGCCTGCTCCTCGTGTCCGAGGCATCGCGTACTCCTGCGGTTAGCCCCGAGGCGCACGCCGAACGGAAGGGAGAGGGGAAGCCCCCTTTGGGCAGCACGGATGCCGAGGACGAGCCCTGTCGCCTTCTGGAACTTGCGCTACGCAGGAGCGCGGTCTGTCATGATCTTGTGCGGGAGGCATCAGACGCCCTGAAGCGTCTCGAGGTCGAGGTTGCTGAAGTTGATAGGCTCGTTGAGGCTGAGGGTCTGCTTCTGGCAAAGGATTGTCGCCGGTTGAGGACCGCCGTTAAACTAAGCCAGCTGCAATACGAAACCGCCCTAAGGAAGGTGGAAGCGTCGGCTGCCGCAGCTCAAGAGGCTTGTGACCGTGCCACGGAGGAGGCCCGAGATGCCGAGCGCCGCCGCGCGGCCGCCGAGGAGCGTGAGCGCGAGCTTGAAGCTTCGAACGCCATGCTCGAGCGCCAGGTTCGTGCACGAAGGGCTACCCTCGCCGCACCTGCGGCTGAACATGGAGCACGAATGCCTGGAGACGATGGAGCTCCAGATTGCCGAAGCCAAGGGCAACCTTGATGATCGCAACGCCGTCGCGAAGGAGGCTGCCAGGGAGGCAGAATGTCTCGGGAAACATTACCACGAGAAGTTGGGGCTTCACGAGACTCGCTTTGCTGATAAGCGCAAGGAGCTCCAGAAGGAGGTCACGGCTCTCAAGAGCAAACTAGCTAATGTAGAGCGTCGCCTACAGGTGTCGGAAAAGGCTCGAGCCGGAGCCGAGCATCGTGAACAGGTGTCGAATGAGGCATGTGCCGCGGCAGAGCGCCGCGAGCGGGCGTTGGAGGAGGCTCACGCCACTGCCAGGGCGGAACTGTCCTGCTTTCACAAGCAAGTGGAAGACATTTCCACCCTCGTTGCTCGGAATTCTGAGGAGGCCCCGCGAGCCAGTGGGATGCAGCACACCCGCTCGAAGACGTTCGAGGCCCTGCAGCACCGGGCCGGCCGAACCCTGAGGGAGCTTCTTGACTCGAGGATCGATGACCCTCTGGTTGATGATGACGCCGGGTTTCTCGGGTTCTTTACCAGGGTGGTGGAGCATCTTGATGGCGGGGTCATGAGGGCTCGGCAGCTTGTCGAGGAGCAGAGCCGCGGCATCCTCAGGAGTGTGGTCTCCCGCATCTTTGGCAACTTGCATCGTCTTGACCCTCATACGGGCTTCGAGGCCTTGCTGAAGCCTGCGCCTGAGGCGGTTGCTGGCCCCTCAGAGGGATGGGTGAGCGACCACGTGGACGCATTGTGATGGAGCTCATTCCAGCCATCGATGACGCGCCGGTACTTTAGGGGGGCGACGCCGACTGTTCTGACAAAGATGTCGATGCTTAGTCCAGCTCCTGCTGTAAATTCATTTTTGGTTGTGGCTCCAGAGCCGGGTAAGATGAGTGTCACAAGACTTAAACTTCTGATGATGTAAAAATGGGTATGAGCACCGTAAGGATAGGTTTTGGGCACTCCCTTGTTTGTCCCTGAGGCTGCGGCCTCAAGCCCTCGTTCCATTTCTGAGAGGAGCATCTGCCGACCTCGTCCGGGCGCGCCTCGCGAGTACCTGCTGTGAGCGCAAGAGTGGTTGGTGATCCGGCCGTGGACCAGACAGAAGGTGCGCCCATGCCTCGGCCCCTTCTTGCGAGGAGTGATAGGGCGGGGTCGCGGACATAGCCCAGCTCAGCCGAGCAAGGCAAAAACTGGACTGGGCGAAGAAAAAGTCAGCGGAAATCGGAAAACACGGACAAAAATTCTCCCCTTTATTCAAGAAACGAGTTGCGCAGGTGCAGGATCGGCTTGAAAAAGCAGATACAAAGGAGGCAAAGGCGAGTGGCAAAAAAACGGGGGCCGCGTCCGGCCCCTGAGCAAGTCTTCAGTCCTCTCCCCAGCGCGGAGCGTAGGGCTACCACCGACGGGTGTGGGCATAGCCATTGGAGGGCAGTGTCGACGGCCAGCGCGGAGCATGGTGCATCCACTAGGACGTGGGAGGGAGCCCCCGAGGCCCTAGGGCGACGCTCTGGGGACTCCGGGGCGTGTACAACCCCACTCATTATTACGTGAGAGTGTCACGAGCGGAGATCTTCTGACGTGCCCGCCCCTTCGCTTTGAGGGCCCCGCCCCACGCTAGTCCGCTCCCGCCATGAACTCCCCCGAAGGCGGCATTCATGAGGTTGGACACTTCACATGATGGGGGCATGGGACCTTGGCCATAGGCCCCCCTGTCGAGCACTAGGTGCGCCGCTCACGCGATCTTCGATCGCGCTTCACCCCTGGGGGCAAACGTCGTCCGGAGACGCGGTGTCCTGAGGTGTGAGGGGGACCCCGCCCTACCCACGCTCCTAATGGCCCTTGAGTCCTTCCTGATAAGGGTCGGGCCCAGGGGGTATGGTATTTCGTGAGCAGGGGGATAGGTTCGCGGTCTTGGGCCCTCCTGGTGTGCGTAGGACGGGCTACCGTACCGCGTCCAAACGCACCCTCCGCAGCCCGAGGGATGTCACGCCGGGAGGCGCGGCGTCTTGCGGCTGAATGGAGGGGAAAAAGGTCCCTCCCCACACGCATCATACCCGCCGCTAGCGAGCCCCTGGTGAAATCTAGGGCGGGCTCATGCGCGACAGGCCACGCGTGGAGGGACGAGGGCCTAACCTGGGCATTCCCTTCCCTTTCTGTCTTGACGCGGTACCTGGAGTGTCTCCTCAGCCTGTTGAGCTCGGGCCAGAAATGCTGCCCGTCCGTGGCCTGCGGCCGGTGCCGCGTGTGCCGGCCCTCACGGGCACTCGCGGTGCTTCATTGGCGCTCCATGGCCATTGGTGACGATGGCGGAGGGTCGAGGGCTAAGAGCGGGATGTCTGTCCCTTGGCCTTCGGCTCCTGACTCACCTCGTGCCGGCGCCTGATCGCGTTCGGCGTCGGGCATCGTCCTGCGGTTGCCTCCTGATGGCTCCTCGTTGGGAGCGGTACCTGGGTACTAAGGGCTTCAAGGCAGAGGGGCGGCGTCATACGCAGGGTTCATTGGACCATACGGGCGACCGGGCGCGACTGGCGCGGCACCCGGTCCCTGGCATCGTCGTGTGGAAGAAGAACGGCTCGGCTCCGGTGCTGGCGGCGTCGAGGTGCTCGGCCACCCTGAGGAGTAGCGAGTCGTGGCCGCTATCGAGAAACCGGCACCTTAGCAGCTCCCTTGCCACCACCAGCACGACCCTCATGTTCGCCATTTCGCGTCGGTCCCGTGAGCTCGCTGCCACGTGCTCGTCAGCCCGCCACGCTACGCGGCTTTGGCATCGATTCGGTGGTGGGTGCTGCCGGTCCCCCGGTGGCGGGTCGGTGATGCTCATCGTGCCTTCGGCCCCGATCAAGGCCAGGTGGCGGTGAGTCCCATGGCCGAAGGGCGACGTCGGAGCGGCGCGGGCGCCACGGGCTTCCGCATGTCTGTGGTGTGCCTCTGCCATCGTGGTCGTGGTTTGTCGATGCTGGGCGACGCGGGGTCGACGGACGAGAGTGGGACGAGGTCTTCGGAGAGGCAAGATCTTGACATGCCCCCTACCTGGTGCGCCAAATGTCGGATTTCGGGCTCCGCAAAACCCAAGAAGTTCGAACACATGGGCGTGAATGAAGATCTCTCCCACTCACGTCTACCTAGCGTCTCACCCTCGCCTAGTGAAGAGATTCAAGCAAACAACAAGTGAAGCACGCAAGATTTTACCCAGGTTCAGGCCACCGTGTGGTGTAAAACCCTACTTCCTGCTTTGGTGGATTGGCCTCGGGAGGGCTGGAATATGAACTAGTACAGTTGTTCCTGAGCTTAGGAGGTGAGCTCAGGAGCGTCAGGAGGCAAGTGTTCTTGCTCCTTTGCGTGGTGGCCGAGTTTTCGGATCTTCTTCCCTCCCCTTCATAGTAGGCATCCTAGCTACTTATATAGGCGGACATGGTCCTCTTCCCCCGAAATGTTTAGGCGGGAAGGGATCCCACAACGGTCATTTTTGAGAGGGAACACAAGGATGTTCCTACCCTGACAAATGCAGTCTTCGCCTGCAAAAGGATCAGGCGGTGACGCGGTCGTGGGCTCGGTGGTGACATCCTCCCTGTCGTCCTTGCGGTCTTCGGTCTTGTTGCACCAATGGGGAAACCGTTGTCCCGCTCCTCGGGAACCTGCGGCTGCGTTGTCTCCTTTGCACCGAAACAGCAACTGCACCGCTAGCGGAGGCTGGCACCCGCTGGCGCGGTGAGTCATTGCTTACATCACTGCCTCCTCCTGAGGCAATCTCGGCCTTGGATTCTCCGCCCCTTCGGAGCACCCTACCGAGGCCGCTTTTGAGGGGGTCTTGACGTTGTTCTCCTCGCGAGGCTTAGCCTCCTCTCGAGGGTCTTGGGCAGCTGCTCGATCAGCTGGGCCGTACCAGGCCGTAGTAGGAGCGCGTTCCGGCCCGCAGACAGGCAAGTCTGGGTACCCTGGTTCCTCGGACGCCGACAGCCTACTGGAACCCCGACCTCGATTTCGACGCCGCGCTGGATAGCCTGCCAGATTATGTGGATCTCATGGTGCTCTGGGAGCGTATCAAGCACATCATCAGTCGCATCGACGGAATCCAGAGGGTAGAAGGCCAGCACCGGGATTAGGCGCCCCGTTTCTTGTTGCCGCTGCAGGTTCACAACCAAGACGAATTTTATCTTTAGCTAGAACCGCAACAACAATTGATGTATCATAACTCTGAAGTGCCTTGAAGTAATGCGTGCTACTTTCCTTTTTAATTTCTCTCTGTATGTCCACCCTATGCTTAATTGGATAGGCTTGCCGGCGCGTAAACCCAGGCCGTGGCGCTTTGAGGATGGATCCTCAGTAGCCTGTCGGGTGTGCTTGCTTCCGGGTAAACCGCCTTACCGTTCTCAGTACGGCTGTTTGAATTGTTGAGCGGACTCAAAACAGGACAAAAGTGTTGCCGGTAGCGGAAAGGCTTCCTTGCCGTTCTCACGTGGCCACTCAAACTGTTGAGCGGACTCGAAACAGGATGAGGGCTTTGCCAATAGCGGAAGGGTTCCATCGCATACAGGTTTACCATACAGAGAGCAAGATTTCCGAGGAGAGTAACCTTATGTAAAAAGGAATTACTCAAAGTATTGCGTGACTTATCTTTTCTGTCGTCGTGTGGGCGCCCACCGCACTTGTTGATGATGCCCCGCACTCTCGGTCATCTTCTTCATTGGAAGCCATGGTGATGAAGAACTGCTACACCAACTGCTAGACCAGAATTTCACAACTGCTCCCCCTACCTAGCGCGCCAAAGATGTCGATATGAAACGACACCTATGGGATCACTGGAATCCCTTCTACGGTTGGCGGGCGCGAGGTTGTGCAAAGAGCGGGTTTAAGAGTCAGCACGACGATCGTTTACCCAGGTTCGGGCCGCGAGGATGCGCAGTACCCTAATCCTGCTTTGGTGTATATTTGAGTGTTCTTGAGTTCTTGAGCTAGCTACGGTGCCTGTCCAGCTTTCTAGGATCCGAATCCTCCTCCAATATGTCACGGGCCTCCTTTTATAGTCTAAAGTGGCTGCCACAGTGGCACACAGGAGGTGGAATGGTGTACAGTGCATAGGCTTATCCCATGACATTACGGGACAAGACGCATTAAATGCTTTGCTTAGGTGTCTATTTACTTTATCGGGGACGGAAAAGAAGCCCGTCTTGTCCATGGCCGCTATGTCTGGTCGCGATGCTCGTCTAGGCCAACGAGGCAGGCAGCTGAGGGGGCGTGGTGGTACGATCTTCACCAAGATCTTCATGCTACCACACAGGTGCTTGATTAGCTGGCCCAGGAACCACGTACCACCACATGGGTGCCTGCTTGGGCATGTGGGTCGGCCACCGAGCTGGGGAGGCTACGGGACGGCAAGGGATTGCCGCAGTCTTGCTTCTGTTCCCGGCAAGGGTCTTGCCGGGGCCTCTCTGAGTGTCCCTCGTCAAGAGGCTTGCCGGGGCTCCGGGGTGTTTTCGGCAAGGAGCCTTGCCGGGGCCTCGTGGGCGTCCTCGGCAAGGAGCCTCGCGATCGCCGTGTCTTCTGGTTCTTATCTTAGGAGTCATAGACCTTTGTCTTCAAAAATATCTGCATGCCATCACGTGGGCACTTCCCGAGCCTTGGCTCCAATGTTGTTGATAGTATTGGGGTTCATAGGCTTCAAGGGTGGATGCAAAAAAGGCATTTGGGTGAATCACCCCAGCAAGAGCTCTTGCTGGGGGCGCGCATGCCGCCTCGGCAAGAGTCCTTGTCGGGGGTGAGCCTGTCTCCTTGCTTGGTCTTCTCTTGCCATCGTCTTAGCGTTGTTCTGGCAACTCTGCGTCTCTGGCTTCCCTCCTCCTCTTTGTTATGTTTGGTCACAAGCGTGGCTCTGACTGCCCGTGCACAAGTAAGGGGTAAAAAAGAGCACCCCTACTATTGTACACCGACATCAACCCAACACGAGATGGATTTCTTCGGCAGATGCATCAGCCAAGCTCTCACATTAGGCTTAAGTGCTAATGGAAAATAGTTGGCAAATACCTTTTCATCTCTTCCTCCACCAGCTTGAATAGCGATGGTCTAGATGCTTAAGAATACTATCGGGTTCAGCTTCCCATCGTACTTCACTGGGATCTCTAGCTTGAAAGTGCGAGCAGACGGCTAACGGACTTGCCGCAGCTCACGGCTGAATGTAGGGCACCTCGCCTCGAAAGGCAAGTAACCGCACCCGCCAAGCGCGGGCTCATCGACGTTGGAGCCGCCGCGTCCGTCGGGCTGGCAGTGGTCGCCACGACGTTGGTCGATGGCAATGCACACGCTCTCCCTCTGCCTGCCCTCCGGGGCTCGTTGTTGGCCTTGGTGCGCTCATGGATCCGACGAAGCCATTAAGACGTCGTCGGGCTCCTACGCGCATGGCCCTCACGTCGGTGGTCGCGACAGAGACTGCACCATGAGAGTGGCTCCTTCGACGGGGCCAGCGGCGTGGGCTGTGGCGGTCGCTTGGGGATGCCGTGGTGGGCCAGCCTGCCGTGATCTCTTCGCGTCGGCGAAATCAATCAAACTTTGGATGGCGGCTCGCCACTCATCCATCTGATCAGCTGTCGGCGGAAATTTCAACAGAAGTTGGGCATGCACCATAGCCTCTGACGTATTGCTTGGGAGTGATGATGATGTGGACCGTAAGGTCGCTCGGCTCCTCGTAGTGCCAGCAGCGGTCGCGTCATTCCCTACTCGCTGGGAGCTAGCCGCTTGGACAGCATGGGGACAAGGTGGAGGCACTCACGGGCCGGTGGTCCCATTGGGCGCAGCTGCCGGATCCTCCTGTCCTGGAGGTGGTGCAAGCTCCAAGTTCACACCCGCAACGGGGGCGGCCAAGGAGTTACGATTCACCCCAGAGCGAGCAGCATCACCGATGCTGTGCCCGTCGGTTGGACGAGGAGGCCCAGAAGGGAGGGCTTCTCTGCCCGTACCTTGCGGGATGTTGCCACCGGGGCGTAGCTGGTGCTATTCTTCTCCGACATTTCCGGCTTCCACTTCGGCCACAGGAGAGGCGGTGACGACGCCGCCTGTGCCGACCGCGTCTCCTGCCGCATCCGTGTTTCCATGCTCCTCTGCACACCCCGTAGCGTCAGCGGACGTGGGCGACAGGGGCCTTGAGGAGGACGGACGGGCCGCATCGTCGGACTTCTTCTTGGGTGCCATGATTGATAGGGCCGAAGAAGACGAAGCTGGCGATGAAGATGACGCGCTATTGATGCTCTCAGGTTCGCGCAAGTGATCCCCCTACCTGGTGCGCCAAAGATGTCAGGGTATAACCATGGACACCTATGGGACAGAGGTCTGTTTCAGTTCAGCAAGGGGATGGGCATGTTGCACAAAGTGTAGAGTAGCGCCGAGCAGCACGTCGGGGAGCACACGAGCAGTTTTTACCCAGGTTCGGGCTGACGCGAGGCGGAAAACCCTTCTCATGCTTTGGTTGATTGATGGCGGAAATGTGGAAAATGGACACGCCACTCTTGCCCAGCAAGGTCGCCTCAGGGTGAGAGTGGTCGTTCATATGAGTGTGTGCGGATTAGAATGGCCAAATCCTTTCTACGGTTGCCATGAGCCTCCTTTTATAGGTTAAGGGGTCACCATAGTGGCAAATCAGTCTTTCTAGGCTGATTAGATAGAAAATAGTGCTATCATACCTAACTCTGGAGCTAACAGAGTGCATTAAATGCACCACTTAGCTTCACATCATAGCTCGCTGGCAAGCCTTGCCGGCTTGTTCTACCAGCTGCCTTCTTGTTCGCTTGACACGTCTCTGGACGGGTGTCATTTTGTGGTTCTTGTGGTAGGAGCTGGATGCCACGTATCCAGGGTGGCCACTAATCCACCTTCCTTTGGAACCCCTGGGGGGAAGTATATGGGCCATAAGAGGGGAGCACACAGGCCCACAAGGGGTGGCGCACCCCCCTTAGGCATGTGGTCGAATTGGAGAAGGAACAAGGGGGGTTCGACCCCCCTTCCTTTCTCTCTTCCTCCTTCCTTCTTCTCTTTCTATAATATGGTAAGGGAGGCCAAATTGGGTAAGAACCCATGTAGGGTTCGGCCCACTTGGGGCGCCCCTTGGCTGCCTTTTCCCCCGTCCAACCTATATATATGTGTGGAGGGGGCACCTAGAACACACAACAACATCTGTTAGCCGTGTGTGGCGCTGCCCTCCACAGTTTACTCCCACGGTCATATCTTTGTAGTGCTTAGGCGAAGCCCTGCGCGGATCACATCACCGTCACCATCACCACGCCGTCGTGCTGACGGAAATCAACTACTTCCTCGACATCTTGCTAGATCAAGAGGACGAGGGACATCATCAAGCTGAACGTGTGCATAACTCGGAGGTGTCGTACGTTCAGTGCTTGATCGGTCGGAGCTAGAAGAAGTTCGGCCACATCAACAGTGTTGTCAAACGCTTCCGCTTTCAGTCTACGAGGGTACGTAGACACACTCTCACCCTCTCGTTGCTATGCATCTCCTAGATAAATCTTGTGTGAGTGTAGGATTTTTTTGAAATTGCATGCCCCGTTCCCCAATAGATAAACACACAATCATAGACATGACGTGATGCACAAACAAAAATGATGCCTGACAATATTAAATGTTGAGACTCATGGCGAAAGATGGTGCATAAATGAACCACACATCAAAGCACGTTTAAATGAGGCCGAATACAACACATGCCAATTCTAGGAAGTCCCCATATGCAAATATCGAAATTGTACTGATCTGAATAAAACATTATGTTAGAGTTGTTAAGCCGCAAGTTAAAATGCATGATGATGATCTATGCATTTTCTATTCAAGTTACATATAAAGTTCATTTAATTTGGAGCTACGGTCTAAAAGATATGAGGAAAACAAGTCAAACACTACATCGATGCAAAGTGCATGAAAACATCAATCACAACACTCAATTCAAGGACGCAACATGACATGGTGAAACTACATGAAAATCAAAGAAAATTTCATATAGGAGGTTCAACACGTACCCACAAAGCTAGTTTAAATAAGAATCTACCCAAAACAACAACTAGGCATATTGCAAGCAATAAAACATGATGCTACAGGAACAATATGAGCACAAACATGATATGTACTTAATGTAGAGATTACATACTTCAAATATTTAAGTTTTAGGTTAATAGGCATCAAGGTAAATAAAATATAATCCATGCAAAAACTACTTTATAGAACATGTAAGGACTTAGTGAAAAACTGGGCATACATGTGAGCAGAGTTAAAATGATGAAATGTTGGAGGCATGAAACAAAGATGCTACAGTGGTTATACATGGCAAACAAAAGCATGGTATGACTGCACTAATTACCCGTAACAAAACATCCTTACTAAACATGTTCATATGAGCTACAGATATGATGCTAGCATCAAAGCAAAATGCAAAGTTATATTACAGCAGTTTTCAGACAGTGAAATAGACATGGTAGACAATAAATTCATGATGGCATGTATAGATCAAGAAAGATACACGATAAAGCAAGTTTACGTAGCAACCAAGGGCATGTCATCAAAGTACACATTACATAGAGCAAAAGACATGAAGGAATCATATGCATATGAGCAATGGATTAGTGGCAAACCTCATGACAAGTTTGAATGTTTTAACTGTTTTCTGTAGTTACCAGCAATCAACATGAGGATGCACTTTTTCGACGAAGATTAAGACATGAAGATGAACTCCATTATGCATGAAACAAGCACCATAATATAGAGAACATAGAGTAGATAAATTTGTATATATAAATCATCTCCAGCCGATGAACACACACAAAGCTGCAGTAGGTCAAACATGCCTATATGATGATTTTCGTAGACAGATTGAAAGGATAGGCAAAAATGACTAAGTATAAAAAGAGCGCTAGAAGGCTAAACTACACATGTCCAAGGATAGCTGTCAGGTGCTCACCTACGGCATGTGGGCCAGTTCGAACTGCGTGTTAGAGGATGGTCAAGCGGTTCTCGCGAGCCTAGTGGACAAGGTTGGTTCACAAGCGAACCGGTCGGTTTTCATCCCGTCTGTGCCATCTCAAGCAAGAGGAACAATGGCGAGGGGAGGCTACCCGAGGCAACAACCATCGATGGGCTAGGGCACCGGCAAGGATGGGCTACGGTGGCGGGGTCCTTGGCGGCTCGAGATCCGGCCGGATCCCACCAGATCAGGTGCTCAGGGGGACCGGCAGGGAAGTGGCGGGACGACGGTGATGAGGCGGGGAGGCACGGGTCGACGGACGGCGCGTCCGAGGCCAGATCCCACGAGGAGGCCGACGGTGTTGACGCAGACACCAGCGATCGACGGTGATCGAAATAAGCTATTGTAGATCCATGGTAGACGGAGATGTGAGATGTGAGGGAGAGGAGAAGGAGGGGTGACGGGGAGGCGGCAACCTGGTGGAGGTGGTGGCCGCAGTCTCCGGCGAGGTCTGGGATACGGCAAGTATACGAGGCGGGGGGTCTGGCGAGACTGCCGAAGCGTGCGGGCGGTGCCTCGATACAGACGGATCGAGGGCTGCGGGGGTTGTGGCCGAGTGGCAGTGGGTTTTGTGCTTGGTCGAGATCACGTGGGAGCTAGATGGGCTCGGAGGGCCGCGGCGGCTGGTGGGAGGTTGGCGACGGGTCGAGGCATTTGGTTGGCCGTGGGTGGCGGAGGTGGCGGCTGTGACTAGTGGCGGTGCGCCATGTGCCTCCGCGGGGGTAGGCCGGTGTAAGAAAATTAGGAGGGTGGCGGCGGCGCTGGATGGACGAAGGCGACAAGTGGAAGTGCTAGGGTGGCTAGCTACGGAATTGGAGGTGGTGTGTTAGGGATTTCCATATTTGGAAGGCCAGCCTTCCTTATATAGGCAAAGACTTGGGGTTAGGGGGATTTTGGGGTGTTTCGGAGCCCTCTGATCGTGATACATCGGTTCTAATCAGAGGGCGTTTAGAGTAGGCCTATGTGGGTTGTGAAGAGGGGTTGGGGTGAGAGCATAGAAGAGAAAAGCGGCCCGCCATAGGTTTTCAAAACACCAAAAATGTCGGACGTTTTTATCCGGCTATAGTGCCACTATAGTTAATGGTTGGGCTATCAAACAGACTCTGAATGCAACGAAATTTGCCACGCGATCTACCTACAATATAACAAGACCGCACGCCAACTTTCACCCCATTCTATGATTTTTTTATCCCAGTTATAAAATAATATTTCAGAGGTGCCGCAGGCGCGTGTATGTGTGGTTGGACTCAGAGTAGACAAAGAAGAGAACAGGGAGAACCATCTGCTACAAATGGATTCTGAATTCCACAAACAAATGAAACACGTGGGGTCAACGAAAATATGGCAGGTATATGGAGCATCAGTGTCAGGGCATCACAACACTTCCCCGCTAACAGATGATCTCGTCCCGAGATCTTAGGAACAAGAATGAAGAGGTATATGAAGAACGGGACAAAATAAAAGGAATTGAATGAAAACCCCGAAGATGACAATTGACGGATGAGAATTCACTCTAACATCATACTCGGAAAGAATGTGTGAAACTCCAGAAAAATAGAAGAGTCGAGTAAGATCCTGGGGAAAATCTGTGGGTTAGGGCCCACTGAAAAGAAAATATCACTGAAAAAGGTTGAAAAGGGGATGAAGCATCGGAACGACAAAAGACTTTAATGAGGTGAAAACCTCGAATTAATTAGGAAACAAACACGACTCTTGTGAGATGTCTTTAGCACTCCGGAATGATTGAATGGCGGGAGGCGAACCAGCAAGGGGAAACTTCTGAGCCAAGGAAAATAATATGGTCAATACCAAAAACCTGAAATTGGATCCACCGGAGAAGGAAATGAGAACAGAGAATGCTGAACTAGACCAGAATCCACTAGTTGAAATAATTGAGGAAAGAATGAAGAGGCTTCAAACAAATAAATGCAAACTAGATTAAGGGCTCAGGCTCCGCGAAGAAAAGGGTGGGAGGGTGGGAAAAAGAAAAACAACTTGGGATGGGAAAATCAACACCGTTGAGAAAGATGAGGGTTGATCTTGCAAAATATGACAAGCATCAAGTTAACTTGAAGAAGAGTGCACCGGTTGAAAATGATAGATATCGCAACAACCAAAAATACCTGCATGATCCTAAAGAAAATTTGAAGGAGAAGTGGCGTAGCGTCAAAACACCTACGTCACGAATCCTCACCAGAGCGACGAAGGGGATAAGGAGTAAAATAATTCCTACTCTTCGATATAACGAGACTCTGAAAATAATTTTTTTGTAGACTCGACAACGACAACTGTTCGTTCAATCAAGGGGGCTTCTGCGGTCACTAAGGAACTTATACCAACTTGTAATACCATATATGCGACCCTATCCACGAGGCACTAGAGGGTCTCACCAAGGATAGAAGCACATATTGAAGACGCTTTGCAAGGTGGCTATCATTACATCATAACATTACATAACAGATGGGGATACAGACAAAGGTATACAAATGCCACAAGAATACATCAAATATCATATAGAAGAGCAACATCCGACTACGGATGAAAACAAATGAAAAACACGAACGATATCCACCCCGCTAGCCCAGGCTGCCGACTAGGAACCTATCCCCCGATCGAAAACATAAGCAGAACTCCAAAACAAGCAAACATTGCTCTCGCATCAAATCATCACATTACATGTACCTGCAACTATTGTTGTAGTAATCTGTGAGCTACGAGGACTCGGCAATCCAATTACCATGGGTATCAAGACTAACAAAGCTTAATGCATATGTAATGGATACGTGTTAAGCTTGCCGCAAGCAGTAAGCATTGTATGGTGGCTAACTTACGAGTATAAGAGTGTCGGAGTCCTAGGAACCAGGGTTCCCAGACTTGCCTGCCTGCCGCCCATGGGGTGGCTCCATCTACAGCATGGACGGCCCATTTACAACATTGACAAGACCCTCGCGAGGGGCCAAGCCTCGTGAGGCGGACAATGCCAAGACCTCCGGGGGGAGGGGCCTCCTTGGGCTGCCTCCTGAGGAGCAGAGATTCCTATGCAAGTGTCCATCTCATGAGGATGAGGTGATGCAAGCCATGACGACCACGACCAAGTGGGTGCCAGCGGGCGCAGAAAAGCAGGTTTCCACTTTAATGCTAAGGAGGCAAGCGCAGGAGTGGGGTCCCAAGGAATCAACCAAAGGTTTCCATTACCTTGCAACAAGACCTAGGCCGCCATGGTAGCAGGACAAATGTCATTGCCGAGCCGACCATAGCGTCACGACCTGAGACTTTATAGGCGAAGACTACCTTTCGTCTGGATAATATGTACTACTTGTCCCCTTTCAAATTGGCCATTGTGGGATCTCTTCCCGCCTACATTTTGGGGAAGAGGACCAAAGCCACTATAAGTATAGGCTAGCCACTACCAAGGAGGAGGATCGAACCCTCATCTACTTACACCCGCACCAAAGCAAACCCCACGAGGTTGTTCTTCCCTTGTACTAGTTCATCCTCAGCACCTCGTGAGGCAAATCCACCACAAAGCAGGAGTAGGGTCTTACACCGCAAGGTGTCCCGAACCTAGGTAAATTGCCGTGTCCATCTTCTTCCTTGTTCATCGATCTAGGCCATAGGGGCGACCAATCGGTTGGCTAGGGAGGTTGAGTTCTTCGTACACGCCCAAGAGTTTGAACCTTTCTTGGGTTTGCGGGGCCTTGTATCTGCCATTGGGTGCACCAGGTAGGGGCGTGTCGGTGCCTCTTCTCCACTACTCGCTCCGCTCTCGGTTCAGCGTCCCCATGGCCGACGGTCGCCGTGTCCGTATCGAACGCCAGGCTGCTTAGGGTCGTTCAGACGGCACCCACGGGTGACTGTGCCCCTCGCCACTCTCCTTCTCCCGCGACCAACGCTGCCACTGGCCCCGCAACCCACGAGCAGCAGGACTCGTTGTTGCCGCCGTCTATGCGACATGACGGACGAACTACCACTTCGTCGTTTACCCCAGCCGCTGTGTGACGTTCTCATACTCATCGCGGGCCGGCGAACTCGCAGGTTGCGCTGCTCATGGTGCACGAGCTTCTGTGCTATTTCCCGGCCGACGACCTCTATGAAGAGTGGCTGGTGCCATCTCACTCGTTGCCTCCCCTGCCCCAGGAGGGTGAGGTAGCTCACGACACTCCTCCTCCTCCCTGTTGGTGAGATGTCATCTCCGAGCCCCAGCGCGCCGTGTGCCAGTGCGACCTGCCATGCAGGGCGCCAGCGTGCGATGAAGAGAGCTGCCAGGTGGTGCAATGGCCCCAAGGGGAATCACGTGCATTTCTGGCGTTGCCACGTCAAGACCGCGTGCCGCCAGAGGCGGTGGCACGTGAGCGTCAAGATCAGGCGCCTCCCACACAACTGGCCCCTGTGAGTGCGGCAGGATGCCGTCCATTCACTCGAGAGCTATGTTGCATCGTCTGGCCTGACAAGTTCAAGTTGGATCTTCCTCCGTGCTATGATAGCAGCCCCGACCCCGCCGAGTTCCTCCAGCTCTATGAGCTGAGCATCGAGGCGGCGGACGGCAATGACAAGGCCATGGCAAACTGGTTCCCCATGTCCCTCAAGGATGGCATGCGTTCTTGGATCCTGAACCTCCCGACGGGTTCGATCTGTTCCTGGAGCGAGCTGCATGAGCGTTTCATCGCCAACTTCCAGGGCACTCGCGATCCCGCGCCTGCGTCAGGCGACCTACGACGCATCAAGCAAGAGCCGAGCGAGACCTTACGCAAGTACATGCGGCGCTTCACCAACGTTCGCCTCAAGATCCCAAAGGTGTCGGATGAGGCCATCATCTCGGTGTTCAGTGCTGGTGTCCGCAATGTCAAGATGAAGGAAGATCTCACCATCCATGAGGACTTGTGTTCGGCCCTAGAGGTATTCAACATGGCCGCCAGGTGCGCAAGGGCAAAGGAAGGATGCCTCACCCTCCTGGAGCCTCCTGAAGTCGAACCTGAGGACAAGAAGGCCAAGGCTAATGACATGAAGTGCAAGCTCCCAGCCGTGCTCGCAGCCGAAACTGAGATGTTGCATGGTTGCAATCACACCAAATCCTCCAAGGGCAGCCGCCCATTCTATGCCTTCCACAAAGTCCACAGCCACAACACCAACGACTGCTAGGAGCTCAGGGTGATCCGCGACAGATGCCTTCATCGCCGTCCCGACCGCAATGACTGTGGCTATGGCCGCGGAGGAGGCCGCGGTGGAGGTCGCTGGGACAACCGTGACCTCCACCAACACTAGCGCGATCAGCTTCATTAGGACCACTGGCAGGGCCAACCCCACGAAGGCCCCTAGTGTGACCAGCCTCGCAAGAATCATCCTCGGGGCAATGTTGGCCGCCCTCCATTGCCCCCGCCGCCAAGGAGGAATGATGACCATCACCAAGACGAGGGGGCACGGGGCTTCCAATAGCCTCGTGCCATCATCTTCATCCTAGGTCGTGCTCAGGCTCCCGCCTTTCATCGCATCTTCATGAAGTTTGCTTATGAGGTGAACGCAGCCCTCCCCAAGCTTGAGGATATGTGCCCCCTGAGGTGGTCCAAGTACACCATCGCCTATGACTCTACAGACCATCTCAAGTGCGCTGCCGCCGTCAGCGCGCTCCCAAAGCTTTGCTCACCAACCATCAGCAATGTCCTCGTCAAGACGACACTAATCGACGGCGGCGCGAGGCTCAACATCCTCTCCGTCGAGACATTCGACACGCTCCAGTTGCCATAAGACCCGGTGCTTCCCACCAAGCCCTTCTCATGGGTGACTGATAGCTCCATTGTCCCCATTGGGCAGCTTCGTCTCCCAGTCACCTTCGGCAAGCGTGACAACTACCGCACCGAGCTCATTGACTTCAACGTCGCCCACATTTGCCTCCCTTAAAAATCCATTCTCGGGTACCCATCCCTTGACAAGTTCATGGCGGCAACTCACCACGGCTACAATGTCCTCAAGATGCTGAGAAGTGGAGGCATCATCACGGTCGCCTGCGACGAGAAGTATGCGGTGTGCTCCCTCGAGTGTGCCTATCAGGCTGCAGCAGCCGAGAACTCTGATGGCGAGGACGCCACTCTGCCTCCTGAGGCCAACCCCAATAAGAAGCAGCTCCTCCCCAAGGCACGTCAGGGAGCTGGGGCACCCATAGATTGCGACCTAGGCCTCGCACCCACTCGAGGCGTGCCCGGTGCCCCCCTCTGGACGTTCTCGGGGGCTCTCATCTGGAGGGCCTTCGACCTGACCGGCGTCATGAGGGAGGCATTCGGGCACCATGTGGAGGCATGGTTTGACGCACGCTTTCGCGAGCAAAGTGCAAGGCGCGAGGCGCCAGGTGCGCATGAGTTCATCACCAAGGCGATCAAGGACCTTCAGAGGGCGTGAGACATGCGTGGCGAGCATTGCCCCGCATCATCCAGTGCAGCTACCAACCCTCACATGGTTAGCAAGCTGCGCGTCTGCGTCAACATCCTAGGGCTCAACAGGGCTGCTTCTTAGGAGCTCTTCTGGCTGTCCCGCGTCGGCCGGTGTGGGGGGGCCTGCACTGCTAAGTCTGTGTGCCGTTTGGCCTACCGAACGCGGCTACCTCACACCAGCGCCACATGCGGGGCATCCTGGCGGCTCATGAGGCCAGGTGCCAGGTGATCTTGACGGAGGAGGTACCGGGACCTCGCAAGCCCCCCGGATCTCCGGAGTCTCAAGGGACTCAAGATCCAGCTGACCCGTGAGGAACGACTTCTGTGACGCGCATCTTCAGCTACCTCGACACTTCTACAATAATGATGACAGGTGACTCTTTGGTTTGTTCAATTGAGGGCGCCCCTCAGGATGCATCATCCTCAAGCTGTTAGGGCCCGCCCCTACAACCTGTATCGTTTTGCGCATATATCAAAACTGGCCTTGCCTTTGATGAATTTCCTTAAGAATTTAGACCTGCATGTTCGGTGTTTCGTCACCTAGAGAGTCATCGAACCCTGATTGAGATGAGACAGGGTGCACAATTCGGTTCCTCTATTGCGGTACAGGACGCTTCCGCAGGAACCGTGCACCGCGGGCTCCTCCCGTGGTTGTTGCATGAATAAGCCTAAGCATGGCGCCTGTGCTCGTGTCCATCCCTATGGCGTCGATAAACTCAAGCGACCGAGCTTTGTCTAACGGGCCGGCCCCATTCACATCATTTCCTGAGGTCCTTGGCGCTCGGTCTTCTTATGCAATGGCCCCGGAGGTTCATTTAGGCGCAGGTTACAGGAGTTATTGAAAGCGCTAGAAGACCAGGCGCAACCCGCCTTGAGGTACTGCCTCGTCAGTCTCACGCTGGCTCATGGGTGCCCATATACACCTCCTCATGTTGGGTTGCACACTCCCGGAGCAATCCCCCAGAGGGACCTCCCACCCACGCATCCAGTGGAAGCCCCATGTTCCCCGCTGGTGGACGACATGGTGGAGGAGCAGTTATGCCCACGCTGTGGAAGCCCTACGCTCTGCACTGGGGATAAAGAACCGATGGCGCCTCCGGGATGCACCAACCTCAGGATGGCCTTTCAGCTGACCGATCAAACTCTCCTTATGATGAGCATGTGGGGGTTGGACATGGGGGCTACACTCAGGTTGAGCTGGCACACGCCACGCCACCAGGTCATTGCACCTGGTCCTTGCGCACACCTCCAAGGCAAATGTTGACGGTAAAAAGTATGAAGGTCATGAGGGCAACTCGTACGTCAAGGGGGGACCCATGGGCATCACGACCCAAGGGCCTAACTAGCCTCATAGCCCCTCACCCCTTGGTCTTGTCCTAGTGATCCGGAAACCCCGACGGTGGCTGAGGTATGCGCGGGGTCGGGCCCTGCCGACGCAGAGCACCAGTGCCCTCATGACAATATAACTCGCAGAACATTGAGCATGCTCGAACGCCCCCCTGAGCATCGCGACTCAGGGGCCTTACTAGTCACGTAGCCCCTCACCCCTTGGTCTCGTCCTCGTGATCTGGACGCTCCAACGGCGGCTGAGGTATGCGCGGGCTTGGGCCCTGCCGACATAGAACGCTAAGGCATGCATAAAGGAAATCGTGAAGTTCTAGCTAGTTATTACAAAGCATAATGTCCACAAATTTAAGCATAAGCTCTTATGCCTCCACGAGGAACGATGGATGTTGCAAGGTCAAATTAGGAGAAAGCCCGGCCGCTGCCGCCCGCCGTGTGGATGTCGTCGACGATGATGCCACCCCCATCTTTGCTCTCGGCTCCGGTCGCCGCAGCTGCAGGGTCGGGGACGCAAAGGAACTTCTCCAGCAGGGCCTCCGCCGGCTTCTTCACGGCCTCGGAACCACCGTCGCAAGATTCTGGAGCGACTAGTTCAATCAGGGTGACGAGGTTTAAGCTTGGATCCTGGAGGTGGAGGTGGCTGAAGACACGCATCGCGGCCGAGGTGAAAAGTGCGTGGCACTCCCCCTCCACCTTGGAGTCCACTCAAACGGCAACGCCCTCAAGCGCCTCGGCGAGTTTGGTGAGGATCCTAGCAAGGCCGTATATGGAGCTGCCAGTGGGTCATTGTACCCTTCTCCGTAAAAGGCATGCAATGCCTGGCAGGTCATCTGCTCGAGGGACAGAAGGCTTCGCGCCTCACTGTCGCCATCTTCTCAGCGGCAGCGAGGGCCTTCTACCTGGCCTCCAGTTGGGTCGTCGTCTCAGAGACAAGCTGGGAGTGGGACACTTGAGCCTTGTCTATCTCCTTCTTCAGCTTGCCTATTCGGTCCTGCTCTGCAGCTTGGTCGGCGGCCTCCCGAACCAGCTCGGCATCACAATCAGTGAATGAAGCTTCGCGGGCCTTGAACTCCTCCTCCTGCTGCTGAAGCCGTTGGCTGCGGGTGGCCTGCTCCTTATGGATGGCCTTCAGCTCCGCTTCCACTGTGATGTAACACTCCTTGGCAGATACTATGTCCGCCAGCACCGCATCACGAACCGCCGTGGCCTCGCTGACCTCCTTCCCGCTCTCCGCGGCGGCAGCCTCAGCCTGGCTCCAGGTCGTCCTGGTAGATGCATCGGCTTGGAGCCACCTCGAGATTAGCGCCATGCATCCCGTCATCGCGCACCTGTCAGCATCCTGAAGATCGATTCGGAGCTTCCAGTGCGGTGTAGGCCTCCTCTAGAGCCCTGATCCTGACGAGAGGGCTGCAGTCTGCCAGCACAAGAGCCTGGGTAGAAGGTGGCACCGGTGCATGGGCTTGTGTCACAACAGCAGCGTGGGCAGCTAGGGGCTCTAGAGCCTCCGAACCCCCCGAGGGTGCGGCAGGGATTGGTGGCTCTGAAACTAGTTGGCCCGAAGAGGGCGACTCTTCATCAGGCCTCTTCATGGTGCCTTGAAGATCTCGCTCCATTGAGGAGGGAGGCGGGGCAGCCTCCTCTGTCTGCGCCAGGCCCACCACGACCGTGGTAGACGGTGGTGCCTTCGGCGTTCGGGCTTCCTCCTTCTTCTTCTTCACCATGATCTCCACCCTAGTCATCCTTAGGAGAACAATGTGGGCACAACATCAAGGGTGACAAGCGAAAACAAGGTAGGGTGCTTACTCGTCAGCGGCAACTTACACCCTCTTCCTGACCGTGGCCAGGGTGCCTCCAGTCTTCCCGGGTGCAAACTTCACCCTGCCCCGAGGATTGGCGAGGCGCGCGACAACTGGCCTCGGCGCGGAGGCTAAGGACGGCGAGGTGGAGGTGTCCACACGAGGAGGTGGGGCTGCTCCGCCCTCCTTCATAGTTGTTTGCCTTGGCCTCTGCTGGGCCGGGGGAGTGGCCCCGGACCTCATCACGACATCGGTAGGGCGCATGGGCTCCATAATCGAGGGCTCGGTGTCGTCATCAGAAAGGCTGCAGAGAAGCTCGCCTTGAGATAGAGGAGAGATCTCCGCCACATCGTCCATGGTATCCTCCGAATTATCCTCACCTTCTCTCCCGGAGTCATCGCCGGAGGACACCGACACTGGCGAGTCAGGGAGCATGGGCAGCTTGAGCCACAACTTGTTGAAGGTAGGCATGGCGGCAACCCGCTCCGCCCGGTCAGCCCGACGGTACAGCGAGACGTAGGCTACCGGGAGGATGCTCGGGTCCTTCTCGAGCAAGGTGTGCATGGCCTTGGTCAGCTCCTCGCCTGTCAAGCTACCCTAGCGCAGCCGGATGTCCTGCCCCTCACCTTTGAACTCTGACATGGGGTGCGAGTGCGCCTGGAGCGAGGCTAGGTGTTGCGTCAGGAACTCCTTGACGAGCATGGCCCCCGTCAGCGTCCCGGCCTTCATGTCTGCCATCATCTTCTTCAAGACTGGCGCCGCCAGGGGGTCGGTGAGCTTCTCATGACCCCACCAATCAAGCTTCTCCGACATCTTGGTGGGCAACTCTAGCCGTGCTTGGAGGCTCCTGGCGTCCATAAACACGCACTTGTGCCGAAAGTTCTCCACCTTCTTCACGGCCATCAAGAGTCTGTTGCCGCCATGGATCGCATCGAAGGAGACGCAGCTGGAGCGCTGGGTCGAATCATGTATCCGGAGGTACAAAAAGTGGCACAGGAGCGCCACAGAGGGCATCACGCCCACAAATGCCTCGCAATAGAAGGCAAAGATGAACAAGAGAAGGATGGAGTGGGCTGAAGTTGAAGAGCCTGGACCTAGTAATGGTCGCAGACGGTGGTGAAGAAGCTAGAGAATGGCGGGATGAGCCCCGCGAAGACACTGTGGAGGAAGAACAGTTAAACGTTCCCGCTAGCGTATTCCTCTTGGAGGAGCCAGCCAGAAGGATGGTCTCCCATGCCTCGTTGTTGTTGCTCGCCATTAGCGGGAGCACGATGCTAAGGTGCTTCTCCTCGGTGATGGAGGACGTGCCGAGAATTGGCGCCGGTGAGGAGGAGGAACTCGCGGCCGCGGCGGAAGCCTTCACTTTCCCGATCTCCATTCGCATGATCCTGGAAGAAGTGGTGTAAAAAGGGGGAGAAGCTCAACCAGATCTAGAGTTGCTTTCGGTAGAAGAAAGGAGATCAAAACACGGTGATGGGAAGGCAATGATGGCTCGGCATAGGCGCCAATGTTTTGTCAGCCTGGGCAGTTGCCGAGGTGGCATGAGGAAGTGGAGACGCCCACGTCCCACCAAGAGCCACGCGTCGACACAGTCCGCAAGCGATTGGGGCTCGTGGCGCTTCGCCCTTGCCCTTAGGCTTCGCCTCGAAGCCAAGTCCAAGCGCGCCTTTAGCCCGGGGGCCACTGTTGGCGTCCTGGGAACCAGGGTACCCAGACTTGCCTGCCTGCGGCCCTTTGGGTGACTCCATCTACGGCCTGGTATGGACCATCTAAAACATTGACAAGACCCTCGTGAGGGGCCAAGCCTCTTGAGACAGACGACACCAAGACCTCAAGAGGGAGCGACCTCCTCGGGCTGCCTCCTGAGGAGCGGAGATTCCTATGCAAGTGCCCACCTCATGAGGATGAGCTGACGCAAGCCATGACGATGACGACTAGGCGGGCACTAGCGGGCACAAAAGAGCAGGTTTCCTCTTTGGTGCTAAGGATGCAAGCGCAGGTGTGGGGTCCCGAGGAATCAACCAAATGTTTCCAATCTCATGCAACAAGACCAAGACCGCCAGGGCAGCAGGATGGATGTCATCGCCGAGCCTACCGCTGCGTCATGACGAGAGACTTTGCAGGCGAAGACTACCTTTCATCAGGATAAGATGTACTTCTTGTCCCCTTTCAAATTGGCCATTGTGGGATTGCTACTTCTCGAGCTTGCGTTGTATTCCCTCGAAGAGAAAAGGGAGATGCAGCACAGTAGCGTAAGTATTTCCCTTAGTTTTTGAGAACCAAGGTATCAATCCAGTAGGAGACCACGCGTGAGTCCCTTGCACCTGCACAAACAAATAAGAACTTCGCAGCCAACGTGATAAGGGCTTGTCAATCCCTTTACGTTCACTTACGAAAGTGAGATCTGATAGAGATGATAGTTTATATTTTTGGTATTTTTGGTTTATAAGAATAGCAAATAAAAGCGATAAAAGTATAGTAGATGTAGATTGATATGTTGAGAATAGACCCGGGGGCCATAGTGTTCTCTAGTGGCTTCTCTCATGATAGCGATATTCTACGGCGGGTAAACAAATTACTGTCGAGCAATTGATGGAAAAGCAAATAATTATGAGACTATCTAGGCATGATTATTGTATATAGGCATCACGTCTGAGACAAGTAGACCGACTCCTGCCTGCATCTACTACTATTACTCCACACATCGACCGCTATCCAGCATGCATCTAGTGTATTGAGTTCATAAGAACAGAGTAACGCCTTAAGCAAGATGACATGATGTAGAGGGATAAACTCAAGCAATATGATATAAACCCCATCTTTTTATCCTCGATGGCAACAACACAATACGTGCCTTGCTGCCCCTACTATCACTGGGAAAGGACACCGCAAGATTGAACACAAAGCCAATCACTTCTCCCATTGCAAGAACTATAGATCTAGTAGGCCAAACCAAACAAATAATTCGAAGAGACTTGCAAGGATATTATGAGCACACATAAAAAGTTCAGAGAAGAACCAAATATCTTTCATAAATAATCTTAATCATAAACTCACAACTCATCGGATCTCGACAAACACACCGCAAAAAGAGATTACATCTAATAGATCTCCTCGAAAACCAAGGATAACTTTGTTTTGAGATCCAGAGAGAGAGAAGAAGCCATCTAGATACTAACTATGGACCCGAAGGTCTGTGGTAAAATACTAACAACTCATGGTGAGGGCGATGATGATGATGATGAACTCCGTGATGGATCCCCCTCCGGTGGAGCTCCGGAATAGGCTCCAAGATGGGATCTCACGGAAACAAAAGGTTACGGCGGTGGAATTAGGGTTTTCTCTCTTTTCACGGAGGTTCTGGGGTACGTAGACTTATATAGGAAGAAGGAGGGCACCAGGGGAATCACGGGGGCCCCACGAGGCAGGGGGCGCGCCCCCCACCCTCGTGGGCCCCTCGTGGCTCTTCTGACGTGGTTCTCAAGTTCTTCGTGCGTGATTTTCTCCAAAAATATCTCTCGCAAAGGTTTCATTCCGTTTTGACTCCGTTTGATATTCTCTTTCTGCAAAACCCTGAAACAGGCAAAAAATAGCAATCTGGACTGGGCCTTTAGGTTAGTAGGTTAGTCCCAAAAATGATATAAAAGTGAAAGATAAAGCCCAATAAACATCCAAGACTTCATAAATAATAGCATGGAACAATAAAAAATTATAGATACGTTGGAGACGTATCATGCATCCCCCATCTTAATTCCTGCTCATCCTCGAGTAGGTAAATGATAAAGAAAGAATTTTTGATGTGGAATGCTAAACAATATAGTTTTTCAATGTAATTCTCTTAATTGTGGCATGAATGTTCAGATCTGAAAGATTCAAGATAAAAGTCTATATTGACATAAGAAATAACAATACTTCAAGCATACTAACAAAGCAATCATGTCTTCTCAAAATACTATGGCTAAAGAAAGTTATCCCTACAAAATCATATAGTCTGGCTATGCTCCCTCTTCATCCCACAAAATATTCATATCATGCACAACCCTGATTTCAGCCAAGCACTTGTTTTCATACTCTATCTCTTCAAACCTTTCAACTTTCATGCAATACATGAGCGTGAGCCATGGATATAGCACTATAGGTGAAATAGAGGTGGTTGTGGAGAAGACAAAAAGGAGGGAGATAGTCTCACATCAACTACGCGTATCAATGGGCCATGGAAATGCCCATCAATAGATATCAATGTGAGTGAGTAGGGATTGCCATGCAACGGATGCACTAGAGCTAAATATGAATGAAAGCTCAACAAAAGAAACTAGTGGGTGTGCATCCAACTTGCTTGCTCACGAAGACCTAGGGTATTTGAGGAAGCCCATCGTTGGAATATACAAGCCAAGTTCTATAATGAAAATTCCCACTAGTATATGAAAGTGACTAAACATGCGAATCTCTACAATGAAGAACATGGTGCTACTTTGAAGCACAAGTGTGGAAAAAAGATAGTAGCAATTGTCCCTTTTCTTTTATTTTCTTTTTTCTTTTTTTGGGCCTTTCTTTTTTTTTGGCCTTTCTTCTTCTTTTTTCTTTTTTTTTCTTTTTTCTTCTTTTGATCATCACACTTTCATTACAACTCGATACTACAACAACAAAGTAGGACTCTATATGAATGCCTCCGGCGGTGTATCGGTATGTGCAATGAAACAAGAGTGGCATGTATAAAAATTATGCATGGTGGCCTTGCCACAAATACGATGTCAACTAAATGATCATGCAATGGCAATATGACAATATGATGCGTGTCATATGAATGGAACGGTGGAAAGTTGCATGGCAATATATCTCGGAATGGCTATGGAAATGCCATGATAGGTAGGTATGGTGGCTGTTTTGAGGAAGAATATGGTGGCTGTTTTGAGGAAGGATATATAGTGGGTTTATGGCACCAGCAAAAGTTGCGCGGTACAAGAGAGGCTAGCAATGGTGGAAGGGTGAGAGTGCGTATATGTGGGGACCCCGACTTAGAAGTCGAGATCACCGAATGCAAGTGTACAGTGATCCCAGAGATCAATGCTCATTGAACACACAGAAGCTGAAATAACAAGAGTCTTACATCCATAGAAATAGTCTTACACGAATTATGGCCATTATGGCCAAGTCTTACATAGATAGAGCCTCACGGGCTGAATAGCAAATAACTCAAGTAGCGGAAGTCTTCGATAAACGGGTAGAACCCATGCCATCTGCCTTAACCCTACAGGCATTCTGACTGGGATAGCGTCTTAGTTCGCATGTTCGTCTCCAAAGAATTCTTCCTCATATTCCTGTTCTTCCATGCCTGGCCAATTAAATAACCAGTGGCAAGCCAATGAGTACTTTGAATGTACTCGCAAGCAACCTATGATGTGGTACAGTAACAGTGCAATTGAATAATAATGATCAATCTAGCAAGGCTAGAACAAATATTCTACCATCAAGTTTATGCATCAATAACCTCGCGTAACCTCGAAGACAGGTTACCGATATCAAAATGAATATGATTCAACTCATCGAGTCAAGTCACCATCCTTGACTTATCACACACATTCCAACACCGATGAAGTAAAATTCTGGAAATATTTTAAGTAGAACCACCCAACTGTCCATGACCCTGGACACGGCTATTCGAATAGTTTTACACTCTGCAGAGGTTGCGCACTTTACCCACAAGATTCGGGGAACTTCCGTGTCATCCACGACCCGCGGTACCTCAAGTACCCGGGGTAAGCACCCGGTCATTACCTTTCCTTAGACGACACTAACATAGAGTCCACTCGTTGGTACACGGCCCGCGAGTACAAACAATAGATTACGGGACTTGCCCTAATTTCAATGTCATGCGTACCCGAAGAGACCAACGGTGTGTCCGGTGCCCTGTAAAAACAGTCATGGCCGTCTATCCAAGCACAACCCCGTCCCGGGAAAGACCTCAAGTCTTCCCGTCACTAGTAATGCGGGCACCACGCTAGTATCGACCTAAGTAATCAATAAAGCCCCATCCCATAAGGGGTAGTGTGGTTGCACATGTTTGGTTGGGACGGTAGTCACACATAAATCTAATCCATCATTCCACCATGCACATGATATTACCGGCACATCACTTCTTTCTCAAGTGATGACCTAACACATCATCACCCTCGGGCATTAGGGGCACCCGATGGGTTCATGCAAAGATTTCAACTACGAGGGTTCAAATCACACATGCATCATATAAGCATCATGACCAACTATTGCATGTCATCTAGCACATAGTGAGATCATCAATAAAGCATGCATCATGTGGTGGAATCAACTAGGTTACCATCGTAACCCTAATATCATGCATCGGAAACAAACGGGTTCCGAGGAACAAGTGTATCATGGTCAAAGGGCTGCTTGCCTGGATTGGCTTGGTCTTCAAAGTCTTCAAATCCTTCTCCTTCTTCTTCCACAGCAACTTCGTCAAATACGGGATCTATACGTCGCATAATAACCACGGAAAAATAAGAATACAAACAAAACAGAAAAATCAAAGTGCTCAGAAAAATGTCAACTCATTTTTGTAAAATACTAGAGGAATTTCTAAGGTGGGGAAAATCTTAGTTGGAGTTTTGGAGTAACAGAATGGAATCTACTGATTTTAGAACAGGAGTATTACTGCCCAAATTTGAATTTAAATTTGAGCAGTACAGAAAAGTTTCATGGATTTGAGTGAAAGTAGTACCATTAAATAGGTTGGAATATTACAAGATTTTAGGAGTTGGAATTATTTAATTTGGACCATTTTTCTTTTCTGTAGAAATGTTTAAAACAATTACAGAAAAGAAAAAGAATAAAAAGACCTGTGCAACTGGGCCAGAGGGGCCACAGTGCACGGCGCAGGGCGGTCCAGCCCAGCCGCACGGGAACCTGCGCGCGCACATCATGTTTTTAAACCTGACGGGCGGGGCCCGTGGGCCAGTGGCAGAGAGGATGGGGGGAAGAGGTGTGGGGATGACAGGCGGGGCCCGCCTGTCATCTCTAACCCCACGGCCACGGCGACGGCGAGCTCACCGGCGAGGTTCCCGGCCACGGCGACGGCAACGGAGGGCAGGGATGGAATCAGCGTCGTGTCGCGGATGCAGGGGTGGTGGTGCGGCACGGCGGGGAGGTCTGGTTCACCGGCGGCGAGGTGGGACGGCGGAAGCTCGTCGGGAGGTGGTGGCTGAGGTTGTTTCCGACTGCAAACGGAGGGGGAAACAAGGGGGAAAGGATCAGTGAGGCGAGGGGGTTCCGAATCAGGTGGAAGGAGGGGCAGGGAAGGCCCGTACCACGAGATCACCGGCGGCCCGACGCGGCGGCGCTCCGGTCGATCCCGAGTACTGGGACCTCTTGGGGTCGAACTGAAGATGCTGGGGGGCTCAGTGGAGTGGAGTGAGGCTTGTGGTGCTGCTGGAGAGGCTCGGGAGGGGCTATTTATAGGAGCTCGACGGAGGCCCGTGGTCCAGTGCGCCGGTGAGCTCCGGCTCGAGGCTACAGCGCACGGGAGGCCAAGGGAATGGGTCCGTGGAGTTCCTGGACGATCTCCATGTCCAGCTGAGGGTGAAAGAGAAGCGGGGGAGCGTCAGGAGCGTGCGCGCGTGCGAGGCAGAGGAGTGGCTGCCGCGGGCGGCCAGCGCGCGTGCGACGACGGCCACTGGAGGGCGCAGGAGGAGGGGGGACAGCGCCGGGGAGGTCGCGGACGTCGAGGGGCCTCGACTAGCGCGAGGGGGAGGCCCGAGGCTGTCGGGGTCAGCGATTGGCCGAAGCCACAGTGCTTGTCTGCACTGTTACGCGCTCCAGAGCGCGCGTTTGGCTGGCATCGCCGCGCTCTCGCCATCCTGGTAAAAACCAACATGTCCAGCAGCGTCTAGAAGGTCAGGGGGAGAGTAAAGAATTGGCCTGAGGCCTTGGATGCCCTGGAGATGCTGAGAGAGAGTGGAGATGCTGGTGAAATGGTGAAAACCTGCTGTCCAGCAAGGTAAAACAGGGCTTTCACCCCTCAATCATGGAGCTGGGGTGCTGGGGAAGTTACTGGTGGTAGCTTGTAACTCAATGATCATGTGGTAAGAAGTTGAGGCCATGGAGAAAAGTAAAAGTGATCAAGTTGGAGGTTTTAGCAATTCTGCAGAAGGTGTTTGATCAGTGTTTGGTCAAGTAAATGAACTCCACTTGACATGGCACTTAACAGGGTTGAAAGACATGAGAAAATAGGATGCTTCACCAAATTTGGGCTCATTTGAAGAAACTAGCCAATGTAACTTTGGTGAACCCTAGATATCAACAGAAACAGTTTCATCTTGATTGAGTCAAGCTAATCATCTCCCCTTGATGCACCACTTGGTGTAGCATCATCATTTGGGGTATTGATCATGCCCACAAAGTTTGAAGCTCCAGATAAAAAGTTGGTAATGTAAAGTTGTTCAAATTTGCATTTGAACAGAAAGGGTTTTGAGGTGATCAGATCAAGTTGCTCTATTCCTATTCTTGTGCCATCTGGTCTAGATGCCTTATTAGGTCATTCTAGCATGTGCACCAAGTTTGAGAGCATTTGGACAAGTTTGGCAATGTAAAGTTGCTCAAACTTCAAATATGGACAGAACGGTTATGAAGGGGTTTGAGGATGTTTTCTTACTTCCCAAGGCATGGGACTTGGCAAGATCATCAAATATGTCATATATGACATGATAGAATTTCCCTGGAATTTTTGGAGAAAATTCCCTTTGTAAATATTTCAAAGGCTTGAAATATCCAGAAAGGGTTTTAGAGGGTTTAGCCCATTATTTTGAACATGACCAAGTGTTGAAACTCTTATATATGGACAATATATGTCCTCTGAGTCTCTCTGAATTTTGGCAAATATTTTTTGAAATAGTTAAATAATTTTCCCCTATTAAAGACCATTTCCGGCCTTAAGAAAAAGCTTTTAAATAAAATAGGAAAATAACTTTTAAAATTATACCTTTGTGGTTTCTCGGAGTCCTATGACTACTAGGTCTCAAATAAACCTTTTGAAATAATTTTCTCACCCTAAATCAAGTACTTGCAGTGCAAATCTCAATTCAGGGTTTTTTGGAAAACTAAATTTATAAAATACTTTTTGGCCAAATTAATTTTGTAAGAAAATACTATACTGTTATATAACACTTGGCATGATCATTGGGCAGAAGTTTTGGGTATGGAGATGAAATCTACAAGAGGTCATAGTTGACTTTAATGAGCACATGAAAAAGCACATGAAGAAAACTCAATTCCAAATAAAAGCCAAATGATGCTAAAAAATTTTGCTGGTCCAAATTTTCATGCTTCAAAGGTACAAATAACATGTTACAAAATGCAGGGTGTGACAGACCTACCCCCCTTACATGAATCTCGTCCCCGAGATTCCTAAACTAGGGCTTAAAAGAGATCGAGAAACTCGGATCTAAGATAGTCTTCTCGTTCCCAGGTTGCTTCTGCTTCGGTGTGGTTGCTCCACTGGACCTTGAAGTACTTGATGGTACGGCTTCGCGTACGTCGTTCTGCTTTGTCCAGAATACGAATGGGCTTCTCGCGGTAGGTTAAATCTGGCTGCAGATCAATGGCTTGGTGATCCACATCCTTGTAGAGATTGGGCTTGTCTGGAACTTGGAGACATTTCCAGAGTTGTGACACATGGAATACATTGTGCACATCGGATAGCTCAGGTGGTAGTTCCAACTGATAAGCCACTTCTCCTTGTCGTGCAGTGATCTCAAAGGGTCCAATGAACCTTGGTGCGAGCTTCCCCTTAACATGGAAACACTTGGTTCCCTTCAGAGGAGTTACCCGCAGGTACACATGGTCCCCGACATGGAAACTCATGTCTCGGCGGTGAGTGTCAGCATAACTCTTCTGCCTTGACTTGGCTGCCTTTAATCGCTCTCTGACTAGTTGGACTTGCTCTTCTGCTGCGCGGAGATTATCCGGTCCAAAGACTAGTCCTTCTCCAGTCTCTGACCAGTTGAGGGGTGTGCGACATCTGCGTCCGTACAACGCCTCAAATGGTGCCATCTGAAGGCTTGACTGGTAACTGTTGTTATAGGAGAACTCGGCAAAATGGAGACAGTCTTCCCACTTGGCTCCATATGCCAGGACACAGGCTCGGAGCATGTCTTCGAGAATCTGATTGACTCGCTCTGTTTGACCTCCGGTCTGTGGGTGGAAAGCTGTGCTGAAAGACAACTTGGTTCCCAGGGCTTCTTGGAACTTCTTCCAGAACCTTGAGGTGAACTGGGTTCCTCGATCTAACACAATCTCCTTGGGAACGCCGTGAAGACTTACGATTCGGTCGATGTAGAGAGCGGCCAGCCGGTTGCCATCATAAGTGGTCTTGACAGGAATGAAATGGGCCACCTTGGTCAAATGATCGACTATGACCCAGATAGAGTCATGTCCTCTATTCGACCTTGGTAATCCAGTGATGAAGTCCATTCCGACTTTATCCCACTTCCACTCAGGAACTTTGAGTGGTTGAAGCAATCCAGCAGGTCGCTGATATTCAGCCTTGACCCTTTGGCACACATCACACTTTGCAACATAGGTTGCAATCTCTCTCTTCATACTGTGCCACCAGAATCGTGCCTTCAAGTCTTGGTACATCTTGGTTCCTCCGGGGTGGATGGAATACGGAGTGTCGTGGGCTTCTTGCAGAATCAGCGTCTTCAGCTCGGTGTTGTTTGGTACGCAGAGGCGACCTTTGTACCAAACAATCCCGTGCTCGTCTTCGGAGAATCCTGGGGCCTTGCCCAGCTTCATCTTCTTCTTGATGCCTTTGATGCTTGCATGTCCATCTTGCGCCTTCTTGACGTCGTCCATCAGGATTGGTCTGACTTCCAAATGATCCAGAAATCCAGGGGTGACCAATTCCAAACTGAATTGTTCGATCTCCTTAAACAAGGCTGGCTGCCTTTCCTGAATAACAGCATTCAAAGAGCAATCCTTCCTGCTTAAGGCATCGGCAACCACGTTAGCCTTCCCAGGGTGATACTGAACACTGAGGTCATAATCTTTGATGTGTTCCAACCATCTCCGTTGCCTCATGTTCAATTCCTTTTGGGTGAAAATGTACTTCAGACTTTTGTGGTCTGTGTAGATCTCACACCGTTTCCCTAGGAGGTAATGCCGCCATGTCTTCAAGGCATGAACTACTGCCGCTAGCTCAAGATCGTGAGTAGCGTAGTTCTCCTCATGGGGTCGTAGCTGCCTGGAGAGGTATGCTATGACGCGACCTTCTTGCATCAGAACGCTTCCCAATCCGGTTCGAGAGGCATCACAATATATCACGAACTCCTTGTGAATATCAGGTGTTGCCAGAACTGGGGCGGTGGTCAATCTCTTCTTGAGCTCTTGGAAGCTCTCTTCGCATTTTGGCGTCCACTCGAACTTCTTGTCCTTCTTGAGGAGCTGAGTCATTGGTCGTGCAATGCTAGAGAATCCTTCCACGAACTTGCGGTAATAGCCCGCTAGCCCGAGGAAGCTTCTGACTTCCTTGACGGTCGTTGGAGATTGCCATTGGGTCACAGCTTCGATTTTTGCAGGATCAACAGATAATCCTTCCTCGGTCAAGACATGACCTAAGAATCCAACTTTATGCAGCCAGAACTCACACTTGCTGAATTTGGCATACAGTTGCTGCTCACGAAGCTTGTCTAGGACCATCCTCAGATGCTGCTCGTGCTCTTCCTCCGACTTCGAGAACACAAGAATGTCATCAATGAAGACAACAACAAACTTGTCCAAATATTCCATGAAGACATTATTCATGAGATACATGAAGTAAGCTGGGGCATTGGTTAACCCAAAAGACATGACCGTGCACTCGTACAGGCCATATCTGGTTACGAATGCCGTCTTCAGAATATCTTGGGGTCTGATCTTCAGCTGGTAATACCCAGATCTGAGGTCGATCTTGGAGAATACCTTGGCTCCGCTGAGTTGATCAAACAGATCTTCGATCTTGGGAAGTGGGTACTTGTTCTTGATTGTAACTTCATTGAGGGAACGATAGTCAATGCATAAGCGGATGGTATCGTCCCTCTTGGCCACAAACAGAATAGGAGATCCCCAAGGAGAGGCACTTGGGCGGATAAATCCCTTCCTTAGCTGCTCTTCTAGCTGCTTCTTCAACTCGGCTAATTCTTCCGTCCCCATTCTATAAGGCTTCTTATAGATGGGTCCTGCTCCGGGCACGAGCTCGATGATGAACTCAATGTCACGGTCAGGGGGCATTCCCGGTAGTTCATCCGGAAAGACATCAGGATACTCACATACCACCGGTACTTGATCTAGCCCAACTTCAGACAAACAGTTGACTTTAGCGGCTTGAGCGGAAGAGGAGTTGGAAGCAAACTTGACTTCGACTCCTTGGTCATTGGTCACAGTGACTGTCCGATTGGCACAGTCTAACAAGCCTTGGTGCTTGCTGAGCCAATTCATGCCTAGGATCACATCCAACCCTTGCGATCTCAGGACGATAAGGTCTGCTAGGAAGTCTACACCGTTAATGGTAATACTGACTCCTTTACAGCCTATCTTGGCTCTCATCTCGGCTCCGGGGGTTTGTACCACCATAGGGTTATTCAGGGGTGTAGGGGTCATGCCACTTTTTAATGCAAATCTTTGAGTGACAAATGAATGTGTTTCTCCAGAATCAAACAAGACAGTTGCAGGTGCTGAGTTGACAAGGAACGTACCCAGCACGACGTCCGGGTCTTCCTGGGCTTCTTCAGCAGTGACGTGATTCACACGCCCCTTCCCATAGTTCGGTGGATTGCGAGGAGCTGGGTTCCTTGGTGGCATTCCACGGCCTTGTCCCTGGTTCTGCGCATTGGGGCGCGGGGCATCAGGCTTCTTGTTGGGGCACACCCTTGAGATGTGTCCGGGCTGACCACATCCAAAGAAAGTGACTTGGTTTGGAGTGTTGATCTTGTTGCCACCACTGGTATTGGGGTTGAAAGCTGGCCTGGGGTTGGCATACTGCTGAGGCTGAGGGTTGGCACGAGGTGCAGGAGCTCTTGGCTGCTGATAGGTTGGCTTGGCCGGGGCTGACTGCCACGGACGAGGCTTCTGGTTACTGGAACTTCCCTTACTGACCAACTTGCGCTTGCGAGTGTCTTCCAAAGCACACCGCTTGTCTTCAAGCATGAGTGCCTTGTTCACCAGGTCAGGGAAAGACGGGCTGTCGCACACAACAAGCGAGTATTGCAGAGTCTGATTAAGGCCTTCCATGAAGCGCTCCCTTTTGGCAGCATCAGTGCTGACATCTTCAGGGGCATACCTTGACAGAATGCTGAACTTCTACATGTACTCCTTGACAGTGCCACTTCCTTGCTTCAGAGCTCAGAACTCACGCTTTTTGATAGCCATGATTCCGGAAAGAATGTGGGCCTTGCGGAATTCCGTCTTGAAGTTAACCCAAGTGATGTCTTGTTAAGCATGCATGACCTTGAATCCATCCCACCAAGCTCTAGCAGTTCCCCCGAGGTAGTGGGCTGCATAAGCCACCTTCTCGCGATCTTCGGTGCATCCGACTAGTTCCAGGATTTCCTCAATGGAACGGACCCAGTCATCTGCATCCAGTGGTTCAGCAGTCTCGATGAAAGTTGGCGGTGCATGCTTCTTGAACTCTGCCAACGTGGGACGTCCATTGCCATTCCCCGCCGGCTGGCGGTTGTTGGTGACAGCTTGAGCAATCAGCTGGAGAGCTGCAGTGTTGGCTTGGCGTTCCTCTCGGAAAGCTTGGATAAGCTGAGCCATGTACATGCTTGGAGGAGGTGGTGGTGGAGCTTGGTCGTTGGTTTGGTCGTGGCCTTCCTCTGGCTGAGAGGATGCTCCGGCTTCGGGTTGCTGGGTAGAGGTACCAGTACGAGTTACAACAGGCATCCTGTTGGAGCGGTAAAAGGTCTCATGACTCGGAAGAGGGAAAGCAAGATAGATGGGTGCCTAGTAAGGGGGTGGGTGTGACACTAAGTCAAATCATGCAAGGGCCGTAAGGCCAAAACACATTCATTAAAAATCCAAATGGGTGATGTAGTCGTTTACACATTACCGAAGGAAGAATACGACATACATCCAGACACACCAAAAGCAAACACTAGATGGTTTCATATGAACCATACAAGGACTCGACTGCGCACAGGGGTTACACGACCTATCCTACCGTAGGGGTTACAACTGGCATATCCGAGTAGCGAATAATGCCTAAGCGGCGGAATGCTCGGTCGCGTATTCCGGCTCTTCTGGGTCTTCCTCCTTGTCTTCATCTGTCTGGGCTCCCTTGTCACTTGAGGGAGTGGGGGAGTGGAGGAGTTGGATACAACGGTGCTTCGTCGGTGGTGCAGGGAAAAGCTTGCGATATTCCCTTGCTATCATCCGGCATCGCCGAGGTGGTTCTTCACCCTTGGAAGATACATCCTCGGAGGGCCTTCCGCCTTGATATGCGATAGCGGATTGTCCAGAAGGTGCTCCTTCCTTCTTGATCCTGTTTGCCTTCTCTTGAGCTCGACGAAGAAGTGCCTTGGTCTTGTGAAGTTCTTCTCGAAGCTTCATTGATTCCGAGGCCAAGTCTTGTGCCAAACTGTCGGCACACAGACTGAAGTAGGTCTGGAATAGAAGCGAGAGTCCTTCCTTCAGTGGAGGGGCTAGTGCGCTGCTTTCCTCTTCACCTTCCTTTCGGCAAGGTAAGAAGCGAGTTGCCATCTTGGCTGCCATCTCCGGAAGAAGCTCGCGGAGACGGGTTAGTGCCTTGAGTGCAGCAGCCTCGACAGCGAGTGGTAGTGTTGCCATCTGGGGTCCCTCAAAGAACCAACTTGTGGGAGGATCGTTTGCCTTCACGATCACTTCCACATGGTATTCCACCTCAGTGTCGCTCACCCAATGCTGAAGGTAGGTGAGGATGGGTGCTCGGTGGAACTGACACTCCTGGAGGCTATCCTCGAGAAGTAAGGGAAACCCAGTGGTCAGGTGCTCTTCGGGTACAGCGGCCATCTACAAAGGTGGAATGGGAGAGGTTAATAAGCTGACGAAATCTCAGGTTTAGAAAAGAAGAGAGGTTCAGAAGGTTTTTGAAAAAGGGTCTCAACTAATGAACGCCCATGCTAACTAAGGCTTCGTACAGTCAGGATGGCTCTGATACCAGCTCTGTGGGGACCCCGACTTAGAAGTCGAGATCACCGAATGCACGTGTATAGTGATCCCAGAGATCAATGCTCACTGAACACACAGAAGCTGAAATAACAAGAGTCTTACATCCATACAAATAGTCTTACACGAATTATGGCCATTATGGCCAAGTCTTACATAGATAGAGCCTCACGGGCTGAACAGCAAATAACTCAAGTAGCGGAAGTCTTCGATAAACGGGTAGAACCCATGCCATCTGCCTTAACCCTACAGGCATTCTGACTGGGATAGCGTCTTAGTTCGCATGTTCGTCTCCAAAGAATTCTTCCTCATATTCCTGTTCTTCCATGCCTGGCCAATTAAATAACCAGTGGCAAGCCAATGAGTACTTTGAATGTACTCGCAAGCAACCCATGATGTGGTACAGTAACAGTGCAATTGAATAATAATGATCAATCTAGCAAGGCTGGAACAAATATTCTACCATCAAGTTTATGCATCAATAACCTCGCGTAACCTCGAAGACAGGTTACCGATATCAACATGAATAGGATTCAACTCATCGAGTCAAGTCACCATCCTTGACTTATCACACACATTCCAACACCGATGAAGTAAAATTCTGGACATAGTTTAAGTAGCACCACCCAACTGTCCATGACCGTGGACACGGCTATTCGAATAGTTTTACACTCTGCAGAGGTTGCGCACTTTACCCACAAGATCCGGGGAACTTCCGTGTCATCCACGACCCGCGGTACCTCAAGTACCCGGGGTAAGCACCCGGTCATTACCTTTCCTTAGACGACACTAACATAGAGTCCACTCGTTGGTACACGGCCCTCGGGTACAAACAATAGATTACGGGACTTGCCCTAATTTCAATGTCACGCGTACCCGAAGGGACCAACGGTGTGTCCGGTGCCCTGTAAAAACAGTCATGGCCGTCTATCCAAGCACGACCCTGTCCCGGGAAAGACCTCAAGTCTTCCTGTCACTAGTAATGCGGGCACCATGCTAGTATCGACCTAAGTAATCAATAAAGCCCCGTCCCATAAGGGGTAGTGTGGTTGCACATGTTTGGTTGGGACGGTAGTCACACATAAATCTAATCCATCATTCCACCATGCACATGATATTACCGGCACATCACTTCTTTCTCAAGTGATGACCTAACACATCATCACCCTCGGGCATTAGGGGCACCCGATGGGTTCATGCAAAGATTTCAACTACGAGGGTTCAAATCACACATGCATCATATAAGCATCATGACCAACTATTGCATGTCATCTAGCACATAGTGAGATCATCAATAAAGCATGCATCATGTGGTGGAATCAACTAGGTTACCATCGTAACCCTAATATCATGCATCGGAAACAAACGGGTTCCGAGGAACAAGTGTATCATGGTCAAAGGGCTGCTTGCCTGGATTGGCTTGGTCTTCAAAGTCTTCAAATCCTTCTCCTTCTTCTTCCACAGCAACTTCGTCAAATACGGGATCTATACGTCGCATAATAACCACGGAAAAATAAGAATACAAACAAAACAGAAAAATCAAAGTGCTCAGAAAAATGTCAACTCATTTTTGTAAAATACTAGAGGAATTTCTAAGGTGGGGAAAAATCTTAGTTGGAGTTTTGGAGTAACAGAATGGAATCTACTGATTTTAGAACAGGAGTATTACTGCCCAAATTTGAATTTAAATTTGAATAGTACAGAAAAGTTTCATGGATTTGAGTGAAAGTAGTACCATTAAATAGGTTGGAATATTACAAGATTTTAGGAGTTGGAATTATTTAATTTGGACCATTTTTCTTTTCTGTAGAAATGTTTAAAACAATTACAGAAAAGAAAAAGAATAAAAAGACCTGTGCAACTGGGCCAGAGGGGCCATAGTGCACGGCCCAGGGCGGTCCAGCCCAGCCGCACGGGAGCCTGCGCGCGCACGTCAGGTTTTTAAACCTGACGGGCGGGGCCCGTGGGTCAGTGGCAGAGAGGAGGGGGGAAGAGGTGTGGGGATGACAGGCGGGGCCCGCCTGTCATCTCTAACCCCACGGCCACGGCGACGGCGAGCTCACCGGCGAGGTTCCCGGCCACGGCGACGGCAACGGAGGGCAGGGATGGAATCAGCGTCGTGTCGCGGATGTAGGGGTGGTGGTGCGGCACGGCGGGGAGGTCTGGTTCACCGGCGGCGAGGTGGGACGGCGGAAGCTCGTCGGGAGGTGGTGGCTGAGGTTGTTTCCGACTGCAAACGGAGGGGGAAACAAGGGGGAAAGGATCAGTGAGGCAAGGGGGTTCCGAATCAGGTGGAAGGAGGGGCAGGGAAGGCCCGTACCACGAGATCACCGGCGGCCCGACGCGGCGGCGCTCCGGTCGATCCCGAGTACTGGGACCTCTTGGGGTCGAACTGAAGATGTTGGGGGGCTCAGTGGAGTGGAGTGAGGCTTGTGGTGCTGCTGGAGAGGCTCGGGAGGGGCTATTTATAGGAGCTCGACGGAGGCCCGTGGTCCAGTGCGCCGGCGAGCTCCGGCTCGAGGCTACAGCGCACGGGAGGCCAAGGGAATGGGTCCGTGGAGTTCCTGGACGATCTCCACGTCCAGCTGAGGGTGAAAGAGAAGCGGGGGTGCGTCAGGAGCGTGCGCGCGTGCGAGGCAGAGGAGTGGCCGCCGCGGGCGGCCAGCGCGCGTGCGACGACGGCCACTGGAGGGCGCAGGAGGAGGGGGGACAGTGCCGGGGAGGTCGCGGACGTTGAGGGGCCTCAACTGGCGCGAGGGGGAGGCCCGAGGCTGTCGGGGTCAGCGATTGGCCGAATTCATAGTGCTTGTCTGCACTATTACGCGCTCCAGAGCGCGCGTTTGGCTGGCATCGCCGCGCTCTCGCCGTCCTGGTCAAAACCAACGTGTCCAGCAACGTGTCCAGCAAGGTAAAACAGGGCTTTCACCCCTCAATCATGGAGCTGGGGTGCTGGGGAAGTTACTGGTGGTAGCTAGTAACTCAATGATCATTTGGTAAGAAGTTGAGGCCATGGAGAAAAGTAAAAGTGATCAAGTTGGAGGTTTTAGCAATTCTGCAGAAGGTGTTTGATCAGTGTTTGGTCAAGTAAATGAACTCCACTTGACATGGCACTTAACAGGGTTGAAAGACATGAGAAAATAGGGTGCTTCACCAAATTTGGGCTCATTTGAAGAAACTAGCCAATGTAACTTTGGTGAACCCTAGATATCAACAGAAATAGTTTCATCTTGATTGAGTCAAGCTAATCATCTCCCATGGATGCACCACTTGGTGTAGCATCATCATTTGGGGTATTGATCATGCCCACAAAGTTTGAAGCTCCAGATAAAAAGTTGGTAATGTAAAGTTGTTCAAATTTGCATTTGAACAGAAAGGGTTTTGAGGTGATCAGATCAAGTTGCTCTATTCCAATTCTTGTGCCATTTGGTCTAGATGCCTTATTAGGTCATTCTAGCATGTGCACCAAGTTTGAGAGCATTTGGACAAGTTTGGCAATGTAAAGTTGCTCAAACTTCAAATATGGACAGAATGGTTATGAAGGGGTTTGAGGATTTTTTCTTGCTTCCCAAGGCATGGGACTTGGCAAGATCATCAAATATGTCATATATGACATGATAGAATTTCCCTGGAATTTTTGGAGAAAATTCCCTTTGTAAATATTTCAAAAGCTTGAAATATCCAGAAAGGGTTTTAGAGGGTTTAGCCCATTATTTTGAACTTGACCAAGTGTTGAAACTCTTATATATGGACAATATATGTCCTCTGAGTCTCTCTGAATTTTGGCAAATATTTTTTGAAATAGTTAAATAATTTTCCCCTATTAAAGAGCATTTCTGGCCTTAAGAAAAAGCTTTTAAATAAAATAGGAAAATAACTTTTAAAATTATACCTTTGTGGTTTCTAGGAGTCCTATGACTACTAGGTCTCAAATAAACCTTTTGAAATAATTTTCTCACCCTAAATCAAGTACTTGCAGTGCAAATCTCAATTCAGGGGTTTTTGGAAAACTAAATTTATAAAATACTTTTTGGCCAAATTAATTTTGTAAGAAAATACTATACTGTTATATAACACTTGGCATGATCATTGGGCAAAAGTTTTGGGTATGGAGATGAAATCTACAAGAGGTCATAGTTGACTTTAATGAGCACATGAAAAAGCACATGAAGAAAACTCAATTCCAAATAAAAGCCAAATGATGCTAAAAAAATTTGCTGGTCCAATTTCATGCTTCAAAGATACAAATAACACGTTACAAAATGCAGGGTGTGACAGTATAACCCATGGACTCAACATTAGTCATAAGAACTCATATACTTATTGCAAAAATCTATGAGTCATCAAAACAAAGCAATAAACACATGCTCCTAGGGGGGAGGTTGGTAGGAGTTAACCATCACGCGCCCCCGACCTCCACACAAAGGTCGGCACTTTACAAATACCTCATGCTCTAACTTCGTCACATAGCGGTTCACCATACGTGCATGCTACGGGAATCACTAAACTTAATGCAAGTATTTCTCAATTTCGTAATAACTCCACTAGCATGACTCTAATATCACTATCCTCATATCTCAAAACAATTATCAAGCATCCAACATCTCATTCTATTCAATGCACTTGGAGTGGAATGTTTTACTAAATTGACATTGGATGTTTATCATGTGAAGGCTAGTTTATTTAGCCTAAATACATTACCATGCTGCTTTAATAGACTATCAAAAGGATACAAGTGAAGCATGAGAGTTCAACAATTTCTACAAAATATTACCACCACCGTGCTCTAAAAGATGTAAGTGAAGCACTAGAGCAAAAACTATTCAACTCAAAAGATATAAGTGAAGCACATAGAGTGTTCTAACAATTTCTAGGCCATATTTAACTCTCTCAAATAGGTGTGTCCAGCAAGCATGGTTGTTACAAACTAACAAGCAAAGACTCAAATTATATAAGACGCTCCAAGCAAAACACATATCATGTTGCGAATAAAAATATAGCTCCAAGTATAGTTACCGATGGATGAAGACGAAAGAGGGGATGCCTTCCCGGGCATCCCCAAGCGTAGGCTTTTCATTATCTTGAATTTACTTGGGGTGCCATGGGCATCCCAAAGCTTAGTACTTTGCTACTCCTTGTTCCATAGTCCATCAAAGCAATACTCAAAACTTGAAAACTTCACAACACAAAACATAGACAAAAATTCTCGTGAGCTCCGTTAGTATAAGAAAGCAAACCATTACTCAAAGGTACAGCAATGAATTCATTCTTTGTTTATATTGGTGTTAAACCTACTGTATTCCAACTTCTCTATGGTTCATATCCTCCAATACTACTCATAGACGCATCGAAATAAGCAAACAACACACGAAAAACAGAATCTGTCAAAAACAGAACAGTGTGTAGTAATCTGCAGGTTTCGCCTACTTCTGGAACTCCAAAAAATTCAAACTATATTGGTAAATTTGCGGAATTTGTCTACTAATCATATGCAAAAAGAATCAACTAAATAGCAAGCTCCAGTAACATCTGAAGACCACTTTAGCGAGCGCTAACAATTCTGTTTTTCAAAGCAAGATCACATAAACTTCACACAAGTCTTCCCAAAGGTTCTACTTGGCACAAACACTGAACAAAACATGAAACCACATCTAATCAGAGGCTAGATGAAATATTTATTCCCTACCAGCAACAAAAACAAAAAAATATAAAGTTGGGTTGCCTCCCAACAAGCGCTATCATTTTAGGCCCCTAGCTAGGCACGATTTTAATGATGCTCACATGAAAGACAAGAATTGAAGCACAAAGAGAGCATCATAAAACATGTGACAAACCCATCTAATTCTAACATCCTTCCAATGCATAGGAATCTTATAGACAAACAAATTAGCAAGGCAAGCAAGATCTAACATATGCAAGGAAGAAGAAAGAAACAAGATCAATCTCAACATGAAGAGAGGTAATTTAGTGACATGAAAATTTCTACAGCCATATTTACCTCTCTCATAATAATTGCATGTAGGATCATAAGCAAATTCAACAAAATAGCTATCACATAACATATTATCAACACGATCCACATGCATGCAAAGTTGACACTCTTCCAAAATAGTGGGATTAACATTAACTAAAGTCATGACCTCTCCAAACCCACTTTTATCAAAAAAAAATTAAGATTGATCATGCTCCAAATATGTGGGATCTAAAGTTGACACTCTTCCAAACCCACTATCAATATTGTTGCAAACATTATTATCAATCTCATATTCATCATGGGGCTTAAATAATTTTCCAAGATCATAAGAAACATCACCCCAATCATGATCATTGCAACAAGTAGTGGACATAGCAATACTAGCATCCCCAAGCTTAGGGTTTTGCATATCATTAACACAATTGACATTTATAATAGTATCATTGCAATCATGCTTTTTATTTAAGGAGATAACATGAATCACTTTTTCTTTCAACAATTCCTCACAATTTTCAGATTCATAAATTTCAAGCAAAACCTCATAAAGATAATCTAGTGCACGCAGCTCACTAGCAATAGGTTCAACATAATTGGATATCTTAAAGAGATTAGCAAGTGGATGATGATCCATACTTTAGCAAGCGAAGATGCAAGCTAATTAAGGGCACATAGCAACACAAGCAAACAAGAGGCACGCGAACGGTAAACACACGGCAGAAGAAGGGCGAATAAAGCGGCAGGGGTGAAGTGGGACAGAGGAAAACGAGAGGCAAATAAATGTAATGCGAAGGATAAGGGTTTGTGATAGGTCCTTGGTATATGACTTTTGTGTAAGCCTCCCCGGCAACGGCGCCAGAAATTCTTCTTGCTACTTCTCGAGCTTGCGTTGTATTCCCTCGAAGACGAAAGGGATATGCAGCATAGTAGCGTAAGTATTTCCCTCAGTTTTTGAGAACCAAGGTATCAATCCAGTAAGAGACCACGCACGAGTCCCTCGAACCTGCACAAACAAATAAGAACTTCGCAGCCAATGCGATAAGGGGTGGTCAATCCCTTTACGGTCACTTACAAAAGTGAGATCTGATAGAGATGATAGTTTATATTTTGGTATTTTTGGTTTATAAGAACAGCTAATAAAAGTGATAAAAGTAATGTAGATGCAGATTCATATGTTGAGAAAAGACCCGGGGGCCATAGTGTTCTATAGTATCTTCTCTCATGATAGCGATATTCTACGGCAGGTAAACAAATTACTGTCGAGTAATTGATAGAAAAGCGAATAATTATGAGACTATCTAGGCATGATCATTGTATATAGGCATCACGTCCGAGACAAGTAGACCGACTCCTGTCTTGCATCACTACTACTATTACCCCACACATCGACCGCTATCCAGCATGCATCTAGTGTATTGAGTTCATAAGAACAGAGTAACGCCTTAAGCAGGATGACATGATATAGAGGGATAAACACAAGCAATATGATATAAACCACATCTTTTTATCCTCGATGGCAACAATACAATACGTGCCTTGCTGCCCCTACTGTCACTGGGAAAGGACACCGCAAGATTGAACCCAAAGCCAAGCACTTCTCCCATTGCAAGAACTATAGATCTAGTAGGCCAAACCAAACCAATATTTCTAAGAGACTTGCAAGGATATTATGAGCACACATAAAAAGTTCAGAGAAGAACCAAATATCTTTCATAGATAATCTCGATCATAAACTCACAATTCATCGGATCTCGACAAACACACCGCAAAAAGAGATTACATCGAATAGATCTCCTCGAAGACCGAGGAGAACTTTGTATTGAGATCCAAAGAGAGAGAAGAAGCCATTTAGATACTAACTATGGACCCGAAGGTATGTGGCAAACTACTCACAACTCATGGTGAGGGCGATGATGATGACGATGAAGAACTCCGTGATGGATCCCCCTCCGATGGAGCTCCGGAACAAGCTCCAAGATGGGATATCACGGGAACAGAAGGTCATAGCGGTGGAGTTAGGGTTTTCTCTCTGTTCACGGAGGTTCTGGGGTACATAGACTTATGTAGGAAGAAGGAGGGCACTGGGGGAGTCACGGGGCCCCACGAGGCAGGGGGCGCGCCCTGGGAAGGGGCGTGCCCCCCACCCTCGTGGGCCCCTCGTGGCTCTTCTCACATGGTTCTCAAGTTCTTCGTGCGTAAATTTCGCCAAAAATATCTCTCGCGAAGGTTTCATTCCGTTTGGACTCCGTTTGATATTCTTTTTCTACAAAACCCTGAAACAAGCAAAAAACAACAATCTGGACTGGACCTTTAGGTTAGTAGGTTAGTCCCAAAAATGATATAAAAGTGAAAGATAAAGCCCAATAAACATCCAAGACTTCATAAATAATAGCATGGAACAATCAAAAATTATAGATACGTTGGAGACGTATCAGGGATCCCTTCGCACCAACATTTTGGGGAAGAGGACCAAAGCCACTATAATTATGGGCTAGCCACTACCGAGGATGAGGATCGAACCCTCATCTACTTACACCTGCACCCGAGCAGACCCGCGAGGTGGTTCTTCCCTTGTTCTAGTTCATCCTCAGCCCCTCGTGAGGCAAATCGACCACAAGCAGGAGTAGGGTCTTACACTGCAAGGTGGCCCGAACCTGGGTAAACTGCCGTGTCCATCTTCTTCCTCGTTCATCGAGCTAGGCTGTAGGGGCGACGAATCGGTTGGCTAGGGAGGTTGGGTTCCTCGTACACGCCCCAGAGTTTGAACTTTTCTTGGGTCTACGAAGCCCGGAATCCGACAAATAGTAAGAAGAGTTACTATGTGGAATGGTCATAACCAGTAACTATCAATAAGTGATCATGTACTACCTACGAGTCAAACATAAGCCCATCATGTTCTCTTCCTGAACTCCCTCGAAACGAGACAATCACGGTTACGCACACGGTTGGTGTATTTTATTCCGGGTTTAATGTCAAATTCTCTACAATTGGATACTATAAATTTCCAAGTCGCCACATAACCGCGAGCATGACTTTCGAAAAGATTTAACCCTGCAGGGGTGCTCGAACTTAATCCACCACAAACTACCACACGCATCAAATGTAACATCCTCACATCATAAAGAACGTGATGCTTACGATAAGGAATCCCGGTGGACGTGCCTCTCCTCAAAGGTAAAAACTAGTCCAGGAAGATCACCCGATGTGTTAACAATCCCGATAGGAGCTGCGTATCTTGTTCTCGGGGCACGACCTGATGAGCAGTCCGTACAACTAAAACATGTCCTCGAGTTTCCACTTGGTGGTGCTGCAAGAAGCTCTAGTTTGGACCAACACTAATGAGGAGCACTGGCCCGGGTTGTCGATTAATTATCCTCACGGTCCGGAATTTCCCTATGCAATTCTAGTTGTTATTAGGCAAATGGTAAAACCAAAGTTGGACCTTGCTGGAAGAGTTCTTTCCTAAGCGATTGGTCAATGGGTCCCCATATACCCACATGTGTTAGGAGCGCTCATCAAGGAACATAACACCGATATGACGGATACTTATGTGGCAAGGGTGGAACAAAACACCAAGCAAAAGGCCGAGCCGTCCACCCTTTACCAAGTATATAGATGCATTAATTAAATAAGAGATATTGTGATATCCTATGATATCCATGTCCCAACATGGAACAACCTGCACTGCACCTGCAACTAGCAATGCTATAAGAGGGGTTGAGCAAAGCGGTAACATAGCCAAACAATGGTTTGCTGGGAAGGTGGAAAATGTTAAGAGGTTGTGTCATGGCGAAATTGGGAGGCTTGACAAACAAATGGTAGGTATCGCGACATAGCGATAGCATTCTCGGGACCCCAATCCTAAGTCACAACGGTCTAGCATGTAACACATCATATCACTTTGCGGCCTCACGCACGGTATCCCCATGGGTGCCACCTTACCTGGCCCGGGACCGTTTACGCATTTTGCCTCACGTATATGATAGTGTCGCTAGCATCCATATCACAGAGAACCCGGGCCTACATGACTAGTTATAAACCAAAAGTGGCACTAAATTGTAGGGACAGACATACATGACCCAACAATGCCCGTGTTGGTCAGCAGCGAGTGTTGCCGGCTATAGCAAGCTAATAGGACTCCGGTATACACCGTGTGACATTTCCCCAGAGGGGACAGACACAGGAGCAAGGAAGAACACATGTCGGTCAATCCATGTGTTCCGGAGCAGTAGCAAGCTACCAAGGCTTAGTGGAAGCACGAGGAGGCATTTCCCCATAAGATAGGCTACCAAGGGTAAACAACTAGGTGTCAGATCCCACAAATACCAAGCATTTCAATAACATACACACAATATGCCTGATATGTGCAAATACAACATGGCATCACAACAAAACTCTATGAATCAAAGTATTTATTCATTAGGCTCCGAGGAGCCAGATATTACAAACATGGGTCTCATGACCCAACATACAGAGCATACAAGCAACAGAATCATAACATGTCTGGGTACAGACAACTACAAATGAAAAAGGCTGAGAAGCCTGACTATCTACAAGACCCTCCCAAGGGTACAAGATCGTAGCTGAGGTAACAAGCTAATCATCGCAGTCCACGCGGAACCACTAGTGAGACTGAAGTCTCTCCGAAAAAACATAAATTAAGCAAATGTGAGTACAAATGTACTCAACAAGACTTACATCAGAACTAGCTACATATGCATTAGTATCAACAAAGGGGTTGTGGGGTTTAACTGCAGCAAGCCAGCTTGGTCTTGGTGACTAACCTATACTATGACTGCAAGTAACTCTTTTGAGGTGGTGCACACGAGTCCACATATTCACCATATCAAGACACCACTATGGATCTTCTCCCGTCTCCCTACGAGAAGGCCATCCATAGCACTCATGTTCATCTTGTGCATTTTAGAGTATCCACTTTCACTTATTTATGAACTGTACAGGCAACCCAGAAGTCTTTTACCGCGGACGCGGCTATTCAAATAGATGATGTTAACCCTGCAGGGGTGTACTTCTTCACACACGCTCTCGCCACATACCACCATGTACAGGTCATGTATCTCGGTAACCTTCAAGCGGAAGCCTAGCGAGGGAGTCGGCCACAACCTGACTAACCACACAAATTTCTTGTCCAGGTTTATCGCCTATTCGGGTTCCATCCGCAAGGATATCCTGCCGGGGTGTCGCTCACGGCCCCGAACGATGTGTACAGGGTTCCCAAGCCCACCTCGCCGGATGGACCTACGCTTGGTACACCGTGCCACGGTGCCTAGTCTGTCCCAAGCCCACTTGTATCGGGTGCCACTTGGTAGACTACTAACACAACCTACAAGCACCAGAAAGTAGTTGCAACTCCTGGACAGAGGACAGGGGCGGTTAATAAGTCGAGAGAGTCAATTAAGGATCCCAATGTGTGGTAGTAGCTGTTCATGGATCACAAACAGAACTTAGTTCCTGAGGACGGTTTCAATGAGACAGCCCACCATGTACTCCTACATGGCCTCTCACCGCTACCTTTACCAAATCGTGCTCACACACTTAACTCTGAACAGTAGGACATGTTCACAACTTTCCAATTCATCCCTGATGAATCAGACCTGACATAACTCTAAGCAATAGTAGGCATGACAAACAAGCATGAATGAGTAGGCACATCAGGGCTCAAACAACTCCTACTCGTGCTAGTGGGTTTCGTCTATTTACTGTGGCAATGACAGGTCATGCAAAGGAAAGGGGTTCAACTACCACATCATGTAATAGTTGAAACGTTGTTGTCCTAATGCAGTGAAAGATAGAAGGAGCAAGATAGTGGGATTGTATCGGAATGCTCAATGGGGTTTGCTTGCCTTGCACTTCTGAAGATAGTATAACTCTTCATCGGTGTCATCGATCACATCGTCCGAGTAACGTCTACTGAGAGGGGACAAACACCGGCAAACAAGAAGGAAGACAATCAATGCAATGCAACAATATGATGCATGATAATGACATGGCAATATGTTGTTGATTGAGCTAACGCAACTAGCAACGATTTAAATGAAGTTGGTTTGAACCCTTGGTTCAAATTAAAACTCCATATGTGAGAATTTAAATGACATTTATTTGTTTGTCCAATACAGCTACTATAAGTTGTTCCAACATGCATTAAAATAGCATAAACAGATTCTTCATATTTTTCTAATCATTTTTCATATATAATTTATTTCATTCTGAGCTACAGTTGATTTTCTATGATTTTTAGAAGTTTAAAGCATTTTCTGAAATAAATAAATCATTTTCGATTTATTTAAAATTCCATAAAGGCTTTACTGCGTCAGCATTGCGTCAGGGTGATGTCAGCGAGTCAACGGGGCCGCCCAGGTCAAACCTGATGTGTGGGGTCCACACATGAGTGTCCCAGTTAGTTAACAGTGTTAATTAACACTAACACTAACCCTAAACTACAAATTAGCAGGGTCAAGCCCCACATGTCATTGACTCAGGGGGGTCAAACCTGGTCCACCCGGGTCAAACTCAGGGGAGTTGACCCGCGGGTCGTCGCTGGCGAGGCCAAAGACGGCGGAGATGTTCGGGTTTGCTTCTCCGGTGACCAAAAGGGCGGGCGAGGGCATCTATGCGGAGCTAGGACTCGCCCGAGCTCGCCGGAAGCAAGCTTGCGGCGGTGGCCGGAGTTTGGACTGCGGCGGAAACGATGTTGTAGCGCACGGCAGGAGCAACTGGTGGCCGATTTCGACGCGCATGGTTGCACTGAGTGTAGTGGTGAGCTCGGACACGAGCGGCGGTGGCTAGAACGATGGCGGCGACATGGCCAGCGGCGAGGGGTTATCGGGCTTGATGATGGGGCTAGTTGGAGCTTTAAATTGAAGGGGGAGGAGGGGAATTCGGAGTAGGTGCTCACTGGGAGTCGCAGGAGCTGGACGGCGGGCTCGGGGACGTCCTGTCGGAGGCGAATCGACGGCGGTGGTGATTGGCTCCCGAGGTGGAAGACGGTGGTGATGACGACGCTACGGCGCGTCTCGGCCCGCTCGTTCGGTGGAGATGATGAGGACGACATCGCGGAGCTCGTGGGAATGACACAGGGGCCAGGGGCTGGCTATGGCCGCGGCAATGACGAGCGGCGGCGACGGTGGCATTCGGCCGTGCGCGTGAGAGAGTGACAGAGGAGAGGATGGGGGCGAGGGAGAGTGCGAGAGAGGTCGGGGGAAACTGCGTGTCGACGTTGAGAGCCTCTAGGGCGTCGTGGGGGAGCCAGGTAGGCAGGAGGTGGCCGGCGCGCTCGCCACGGACCTGCTTCGCCTTCTGACAGAAGGTTGAAGAAGCAGACAGCGCTGGCTGGGCTGGGCCGGCTCAGGTGAGCTGCACAGGTAAGTGGGCTGCAGAGGAATGTCTGGCGAGTCTCTCTCTCTCTCTCTCTTTGCTATTTTTCTTTTTCTTTTTATGTTTGCTCTGTTTTGAATTAGTAAAAATACTAATTCATTTTTTAAAACTCCTGAGATAAATTGGGGCATTATTTGGATTATTCCAAAAGCCCACATTTGAAACTAGAATTTTTGGAGCATTTAAAATATTTATAGAATTCAAATGCCCCAATTCAATTACAATATGAGTTAATTCAAAAAATCCATAAATGGACAACAAATATGCTCATCATTTTTGGCAAAGGTTTTCACCTTTATCAAAATCATGAACATTTGCAAAGGGAATTTTGGGTTATTTGAAAAAGATTTTATTTGATCCTATTTTAATTCTTTCTGATGCTAGGGTTTGATCAGTCCCCATTTCAACTTAAATAAAATTTAAACATGTTGCATGGATCGTTATGCAAAGTCAAGCAATGACTGGCTAGGGCTGTGACAACTCACCCCCACTAAACAACAATCTCGTCCCGAGATTCAAGACGTGAGATAAGAAGACAGAAGACAGAAGGGACATGGAACTGACACAGTCTTCATGATCCAACTACCCTTCTCGAAGATGTTGATTCCTTGCATCTTGATCTTGACATATTGCTTTCGAGAACTTCGTATAACACAATGATGACATAAGGAAACTATACATGAATCAATATTCTCAAAGATCGAGCAACTGAAGATCAAATCATGAAGTGAGATGCAAGGACACCTCTTGAGTTGAGACACAAAACACACAATGAGAGGGATGAAATAGATGACGAAGGTTCAATTTGGTAGGCAAGAATTCCATGCTTAGAAGATGGTGGATGGGTTTCTAAGTAGCGAGCAGTTAATTGCCATGATTCCACACCTGGGCACCTTAGGGAAGGTGACTCGTAGAACTATTCCCTGAAGTGGGAAAAATAATTACTTATGATAGATAGATCATTCGATCTCTCCATACTAGCCAAAGGCAAATCACAAATGATCGTTTGAAGGAGTTCGAAAGGATGGCATACCCAGACTAGAATAAATGATATGTACTACCTTGTGGAAGACAATGCAATGGATGCGTTTTGCTTACCACCAGAAATGGATGGGACCCATGGTAGGACCACTTTTGAAGATGATCCTGAATAACAATAACTGAAAAGGGACACCATAGTAAAATGGCACAACATGGGTGCAAGATGGCAACATAATGCAAATGCTGGGAATGTTCCAACCATCATATCTGCCCGAGATTCAGATCTGGCTAGTAACAGGATACCTCAGACGTCATGTCTGGAAAGAAAGTTTGCAACACAAATCGACGAGATGAAGTTGCGAGATTCTCGGGAGATGAACTACGATAGCAAGCTCCAAAACATGAGTTGGCTCTGCTACACACATGTTAACATGTGGTCCCAGACAAGCATGACCACATAGTAGTCTTATAATAAAGCACTACCGAGTTCATGTGGGGAACCATCATCGAGGATACCGAAGTCCTAGCATAAGTCATGATTCTTAAGAAGGCACTTCTTCTCCTGGAACAAATCAATCAGTGGCTTGGTGTGCTTGAGATACATATAGAATGAAGATGATCAGTCTATCATACCATAGAATACTTCGCACGTGCATGATTGGATTGGGATGATTCCCATAGGAAGCATAAACAAGCTTTCTCAAATTCACGGTGGAAACTTACATCAATTACACATGAATTAGGGAAAGTCTCTTCTCTCATCCAAACATATACCTCATGAACAGGACACGAAGGTAATGCTTACAAAGTTTCGAACACTAGCTTAATGTCCAACAAAATCATGGAAAAGTTAAGGATGTTGTCGATGAGCTCAACAACAATTCTTCCAGGTTTCCATATAGATCGAATTCCATGACAATGCGAACAAAGTGATAGCATTAGTCAGACCAAAAGATGTAACGGTGTATGCTCGAGGGATCAACCACGAGTAAGACAACATTACAAATAACCCATACTCAAATCAAAGTTCGGATAAGACAATAGGTCCAGCAACTAAACAGGAAGATCAATTGATGAAAATACCATCTTTCTTCAACACACACACAAAAGACACCCCTTCAAAATGAACTACGTTAGATCAAGCTTTTATCTTCCAACTCTCCAAGTTGTTGTTTAGCTTAACCAACTAGCTCAAGATATCCAACACAGATTCTTGGAGACGGGGTGGTTTATAAGTAAACCAACTTGATCACGAGTTCAACATAACGGTCTGGGAACAACCTGGTAATACTTACGAGAAGATATTCGGAAAATCACGAACCATCGACATGATATTAAGCTTGAGAATAATCTTGCTTTTCAGGGCGAGACGATATGATCAAATGAGTGAGGATTTGACAAAACCCTAACTTATTGATCAAAGTGTGCACCATAAATATGGACTAGGTAGCACGATCAATCTTAGAATGATGATTTTGTAACCAGCACACTGAGAATGAGATTATCGTCCATTAACTACCAAGCAACAGAGTTGCTAGGAGTATTGATTTCACACATCACGATTCACTTGTCAGTATTCCGGTTACAATAACACGGAGATCGAGGAATGAATGATGATGGCGAGAAGTATCACTTTATCAAGAGTTCACAGGAGATGGTGCAATTCCCATGACATTCTTGACATAAAAGAGGGTAACACTCCAAGATAGAGCAGAGCAAAAGCTCGGTTGGCATTTTGATCTGTGGAATACATCTGCTTTGACCCAATCCTAGATATGGAAGAGGCGCTGGAGTCTGTTTCTCCTATTCATTCCAGAATAGAATGGCTTGACGGACCACAAGAGTAAAAGGCACCGATGAACACGAATGCACAACTACTCCTAACTATCAACTGATAGACGGGGGTCATAACAGAACTAAAAGGGACAACTCAAAGGAACATATAACTTTCTGAGTTGTGGATGCATGGATTAGTATGTCAAACGAGTCCAACATATTCTTCCGGATAACCCATGCAGAAAGGTAGAATTGGCAGACTCACAATGTGGAATGGAGAACTCATCAAGAGCACTCTGGTTGTGATCTTTTGGGTCAGAAGAATTTCTGCCATGATGGTTCTGTTGGGGAACGTAGTATTTCAAAAAAATTCCTACGAACACGCAAGATCTATCTACTAGATGCATAGCAACGAGAGGGGAGAGTGTGTCTACATACCCTCATAGACTGAAAGCGGAAGCATTTATCAACGCGGTTGATGTAGTCGTGCACCTTCACGATCCGTCCCGATCTAGTACCGAACATACGGCACCTCTGCATTAGCACATGTTCAGCTCGATGACATCCTTGCCTTCTTGATCCAGCAAGACGGGCGAAGTAGTAGATGCGTTCCGGCAGAACGACGGCGTGGTGACAATTGTTGATGAAGAACAATCTCTGCAGGGCTTCGCCAAGCACTACAGAAACTAGACGGAGGATAAACTAGAGGGTCAGGGTTGCCGGCACACGGCTTGGTGTATCTTGATCTGTCTTGGGTGCTAGCCCTACCCTCTATTTATATGTTGAGCCTTGGGGTCGAAACTTGGAGTAAAAGCCTTCACAAAGTCGGTTTCACCCGAAAGGCAAGAGTCCTTCTCGGACTCCATGGCCAGACGCCAGGGTTCCCTATGTCTGGACCCAGACGCCAGGGATCCTGGCATCTGGCCCCTGGACTCCCCAAAACTTCCTTTTGCGCTTTCGAAAAACCTTGTGTGCTTTCCATTTTGGCCCAAATAAAGTGTTCTCGTACCCAAACACTTCGGGAAACATCCGGAACTCCTTCCGGTGAATTCCGGAACCCTTCCGGAGGTCAAACACTATTATCCCATATATTAAACTTTATCTTCGGACGACTCTGCAGTTCCTCGTCATGTCCATGATCACATCCGGGATTCCGAATAACATTCGGTCACCAACATACATAACTCATTAAATACTATATCGTCAACGAACGTTTAAGCGTGCGGACCCTACGGGTTCGAGAACTATGTAGACATGTCCGAGACATCTCTCCGGTCAATAAGCAATAGCGGAACCTGGATGCCCATATTGGATCCTACATATTGTATGAAGATCTTTATCGGTTGAACCGCATAACAACATACGTTGTTCCCTTTGTCATCGGTTTGTTACTTGCCCGAGATTCGATCGTCGGTATCTCAATACCTAGTTCAATCTCTTTACCGGCAAGTCTCTTTACTAGTTCCGTAATACCTCATCTCGTGACTAACTCATTAGTCATTTCCTTGCAAGGCTTATTATGATGTGCATTACCGAGAGGGCCCAGAGATACCTCTCCGACACTCGGAGTGACAAATCCTATTCTTGATCTATGCCAACACTACAAACACCTTCGGAAACACCTGTAGAGCATCTTTATAATCACCCAATTACGTTGTGACGTTTGATAGCACACAAGGTGTTCCTCCGGTATTTGGGAGTTGCATAATCTCATAGTCGTAGGAACATGTATAAGTCATCAAGAAAGCAATAGCAGTAAAACTAAACGATCATAGTGCTAAGCTAACGGATGGGTCTTGTCCATCACGTCATTCTCCTAATGATGTGATCTCGTTGATCAAATGACAACTCATGTCTATGGCTAGGAAACATAACCATCTTTGATCAATGAGCTAGTCTAGTAGAGGCATACTAGGGACACTCTGTTTTGTCTATGTATTCACACATGTACTAAGTTTCTAGTTAATACAATTCTAGCATGAATAATAAACATTTATAATGATATAAGGAAATAAATAATAACTTTATTATTACCTCTAGGGCATATTTCCTTCAGTCTCCCACTAGCACTAGAGTCAATAATCTAGTTCACATCGCCATGTGATTTAACACCTGATAGTTCACATCGTCATGTGATTAACACCCATAGTTCACATCGCCATGTGACCAACACCCAAAGGGTTTACTAGAGTCAATAATCTAGTTCACATCGCTATGTGATTAACACCCAAAGATTACTAAGGTGTGATCATTTTTTGCTTCGTGAGAGAAGGTTAGTCAACGGGTCTGTCACATTCAGATGCGTATGTATTTCATAAATTTCTATGTGTCTACAATGCTCTACATGGAGCTACTCTAGCTAATTGCTCCCACTTTCAATACGCATCCAGATTGATACTTAGAGTCATCTGGATTTAGTGTCAAAGCTTGCATCGGCGTAACCCTTTATGATGAACTCTTTATCACCTCCATAATCGAGAAACATTTCCTTAGTCATCCAGTTACTAAGGATAATTTTGACCGCTGTACAGTGATCTACTCCTGTATCACTATTGTACCTCCTTGTCAAACTCATGGCAAGGTACACAACATGTTTGGTACACAGCATGGCACACTTTATAGAACCTATGGCTGAGGCATAGGGAATGACTTTCATTCTCTCTCTATCATCTACAGTGGTCGGGCATTGAGTTTTACTCAACTTCTCACCTTGCAACACAGGCAAGAACTCTTTCTTTGACTGTTCCATTTTGAACTACTTCAAAATCTTGTCAAGGTATGTACTCATTGAAAAAACTTATCAAGCGTCTTGATCTATCTCTATAGATCTTGATGCTCAATATGTAAGCAGCTTTACCGAGGTTTTTCTTTGAAAAACTCCTTTCAAACACTCCTTTATGCTTTCCAGAAAATTCTACATCATTTCGGATTGACAATATGTCATTCACATGTACTTATCAGAAAGGCTGTAGTGCTCCCACTCACTTTCCTGTAAATACAGGCTTCACCGCAAGTCTGTATAATACTATATGCTTTGATAAACTTATCAAAGCGTATATTCCAACTCCGAGATGCTTGCACCAGTCCATAGATGGATTGCTGGAGCTTGCACACTTTGTTAGCACCTTTAGGATCAAAACAACCTTCTAGTTGCATCATATACAACTCTTCTTTGAGATATCCATTCAGGAATGCAGTTTTGACATCCATTTGCCAGATTTCATAATCATAAAATGCGGCAATTGCTAACATGATTCAGACAGACTTAAGCATCGCTACGGGTGAGAAAGTCTCATCGTAGTCAACTCCTTGAACTTTTCGAAACCCTTTCGCAACAAGTCGAGCTTTGTAAACAGTAACATTACCGTCTGCGTCGGTCTTCCTCTTGAAGATCCATTTATTTTCGATGGCTTGCCGATCATCGGGCAAGTCAACCAAACTCCACACTTGGTTCTCATACATGGATCCCATCTCAGATTTCATGGCCTCAAGCCATTTTGTGGAATCTGGGCTCATCATCGCTTCCTCATAGTTCGTAGGTTCATCATGGTCCAGTAACATGACTTCCAGAATTGGGTTGCCGTACCACTCTGGTGCGGAATGAACTCTGGTTGATCTACGAAGTTCAATAGAAACTTGATCTAAAGTTTCATGATCATCATCATTAGCTTCCTCACTAATTGGTGTAGGAATCGCTGGAACTAGTTTCTCTGATGTACTACTTTCCAATTAGGGAGAACGTACAGTTACCTCATCAAGTTCTACTTTCCTCCCACTCACTTCTTTCGAGAAAAACTCCTTCTCTAGAAAGGATCCATTCTTAGCAAAGAATAACTTGCCTTTGGATCTGTGATAGAAGGTGTACCCAATAGTCTCCTTTGGGTATCCTATGAAGACACATTTCTCCGACTTGGGTTCGAGCTTATCAGGTTGAAGCTTTTTCACATAAGCATCGCAGCCCCAAACTTTAAGAAACAACAACTTTGGTTTGTTGCCAAACCAGAGTTCATAAGGCGTCGTCTCAACGGATTTAGATGGTGCCCTTATTTAACGTGAATGCCGCTGTCTCTAATGCATAACTCAAAACGATAGAGGTAAATCGGTAAGAGACATCATAGATCACACCATATCTAATAAAGTACGATTACGACGTTCAGACACACCATTACGCTGTGGTGTTCTGGGTGGCGTGAGTTGTGCAACTATTCCACATTGTTTTAAATGAAGTCCAAACTCGTAACTTCAACTATTCACCTCCGCGATCAGATCGTGGAAACTTTTATTTTCTTGTTATGATGATTCTCTACTTCACTCTGAAATTTCTTTGAACTTTTCAAATGTTTTAGACCTGTGTTTCATCAAGTAGATATACCCATATCTGCTCAAATCATCTGTGAAGGTCAGAAAATAATGATACCCGCCGTGAGCCTCAACACTCATTGGTCTGCATACATCAGTATGTATGATTTCCAACAAGTCAATTGCTCGCTCCATTGTTCCAGAGAACGGAGTTTTAGTCATCTTGCCCATGAGGCATGGTTCGGAAGCACCAAGTGATTCATAATCAAGTGATTCCAAAAGTCCATCACTATGGAGTTTCTTCATGTGCTTTACACCATTATGACCTAAATGGCAGTTCCACAAATAAGTTGCACTATCATTATTAACCTTGCATCTTTTGGCTTCAATATTATGAATATGTGTATCACTACGATCGAGATCCAACAAACTATTTTCATTGGGTGTATGACCATCGAAGGTTTTATTCATGTAAACAGAATAACAATTATTCAATGACTTTAAATGATAACCGTATTGCAACAAATATGATCAAATCATATTCATGCTCAATGCAAATGCCAAATAACATTTATTTAGGTTTTACACTATTCCCGAAAGTATAGGGAGTGTTCGATGATGATCTTATCAATCTTGGAACCACTTCCAACACACATCGTCACTTCACCTTTAACTAGTCTCTGTTCATTCTGCAATTCTAGTTTCGAGTTACTAATTTTAGCAACTGAACCGGTATCAAATACCCAGGGGTTGCTATGAACACTAGTAAAGTACACATCAATAATCTGTATATCAAAATATACCTTTGTTCACCTTGCCATCCTTTGTATCCGCCAAGTATCTAGGACAGTTCCACTTCCAATGACCATTTCCTTTGAAGTAGAAGCACTTAGTTTCAGTCTTGAGTTTAGCTTTGGGTTTCTTCACGGGAGTGACAACTTGCTTGTCATTCTTCTTGAAGTTCCCCTTCTATCCCTTTTTCCATTTACTTGAAACAAGTGGTCTTGTTAACCATCAACACTTGATGCTCTTTCTTGATTTCTACCTTCGCAGATTTCAGCATCGCGAAGAGCTCGGGAATTACTTTAGTCATCCCTTGCATATTATAGTTCATCACGAAGTTTTACTATGTCACACCCTGAATTTTGTAACATGTTACTTGCATCAATGAAGCATGAAATTTGGACCAACAAATTTTTTTGGCATCATTTGGCTTTTGTTTGGAATTGAGTTTTTCTTCAAGTGCTTTTTATGTGCTCATTAAAGTCAACTATTACCTCTGGTAGAATTCATCTCCATACCCAAAACTTCTGCCCAAAGATCATGCCAAGTGTTATATAACAGTATAGTATTTTCTTACAAAATTAATTTGGCCAAATTGTATTTTATAAATTTAGTTTTCCAAAAACCCATGAATTGAGATTTGCACTGCAAGTGCTTGATTTAGGGTGAGAAATTTATTTCAAAAGGTACATTTGAGACCTAGTAGTCATAGGACTCCCAGAAACCACAACACTATAATTTTAAAAGTTATTTTCCTATTTTATTTAAAAGCTTTTTCTTAAGGCCAGAAATGGTCTTTAATAGGGGAAAATTATTTAAGTATTTTAAAAATATTTGCCAAAATTTAGGGAGACTCATAGGACATATATTGTCCATATATAAGAGTTTCAACACTTGGTCATGTTCAAAATAATGGGCTAATCCCTCTAAAACCCTTTCTGGATATTTCAAGCTTTTGAAAAATTTACAAAGGAAATATTCTCCAAAAATTCCAGGGAAATTCTTTTATGTCACATATGGCATATATGATGATCTTGCCAAGTCCCATGTCTTGGGAAGCAAGAAAACATCATCAAAACCCTTCATAACCATTCTGTCCATATTTGAAGTTTGAGCAACTTTACATTTCCAAACTTGTCCAAATGCTCTCAAACTTGGTGCACATGCTAGTATGGCCTAATAAGGCATCTAGACCAAATGGCACAAGATTTGGAGTAGAGCAACTTGACCAGAATACCCCAAAACCCTTTTCTGTTCAAATGCAAATTTGGACAACTTTACATTACCAACTTTTTACCTGGTGCTTCAAACTTTGTGGTCATGATCATAACCCCAAATGATGAAACTACACCAAGTGGTGCATCAAGGGGAGATGATTAGCTTGACTCAAACAAGATGAAGCCATTTCTGTCGATTTCTAGGGTTGACCAAAGTTACATTGGCTAGTTTCTTCAAATGAGCCCAAATTTGGTGAAACACCCTATTTTCTTATAACATTCCATCATGTTAAGTGTCATGGCAGGTGGAGATCATTTGCTTGACCAAAACATGATCAAACACCTTCTGGCTTTTTACTAAAACCCTCTTCTTGATCACTTTTACTATTTACCTTGGCCTCAACTTTCTACCATAGGATCATCAAGTTACTATCTACCTCCGGTAACTCTCCCATGTCTCCAGCTCCATGATTGAGGGGTAAAAACCCTGGTTCACCTTGCTGGACAGCCTAGAATCACCAAGTTACCAGCTTCTCTTCTCTCTCACAACATCTCCAGAGCATCCAAGGCCTCCTCCATGTTGATTGCATCACCCTGGACCCCCCAGACACGGTGGACGCGTCCAGAGGGCCAATGGCATGCCATGGCATGCGATAAGGGCGCTCCAGAGCGCGCTACAGTGCGCCACCGCACAATAGCTTCGCCCAATCCAGCGCAGCCGACAGCCTCGAGCTCTCCCCTCGCGCCTCCCAACGCCCCTCGACGTCCGCAACCTCCACCGGTGCTGTCCCCCTCCTCCTCCGCCCTCCAGTGGCTGCCTCCACATGCGCACTGGCCGCCCGCAGCCTCCACTCCTCGGCTTCACACGCGCGCGTTGTCTGGAAGCTCCCCCGCTCCTCCTCTCCCCTCAACTAGGCGCGGAACACGTCCACGATCCTCCCCGGCTTGATCACAGGCACCAGAACAGCCTCTGGCCTCGCCTGCAACCTCGCCGGCGCACAAGTCCACGGTGGACCGTGGGCGCGGCTATATAAGCCCCCCCCCCCCCCCCCCCCCCCCCC
>LR738712.1:401453773-401535848 GCA_902687465.1 Secale cereale | reverse complement strand
CGAGCTCCCCACTCGGCACCAGCAGCCTCAACACACCCCCAGCAACACTCCCGCACCACTCACTCCTCCCCAGAAAGCCCCTGCGCTCGGGATCGACCGGAGCTCCGCTACGTCGGGCAGCCGGAGATCTCGGGGTACAGGCCTCCTCCGCCCTTCCTTTTGCTCGATTTGGAACCACCATGCACCACTGATGCGTTCCCCTCCCTTTTCCCCTTCTGCAGCTGCCGGAAACGAGCTAGCCACCAGCTTCCCGACGACCCTCCGCCGTCCCACCTCGCCGCCGACGAACCCGACCTCCCCGGTGAGCCGCACCACCACCACTACCTCCGCGACTCGTCGCTGAACCCGTCCCTGCCCTTCGTTGGCTTCGCCGTGGCCGGAATCAATGCCGATGAGCTCGCCGTCGCCGTGGCCGAGAGTTGAAGATGACAGGCGGGCCCCGCCTGTCATCCTCACCGCTCCCTCTCTCCCCTCGCTGCCGCTGACCGTTGGGCCCCGCCCATCAGGTTTAAAACCCTGACGTGCGCGCGCTGGCGCCCGAGCGGCTGGGCTAGATGCCCTGGGCCGTGCACTGTGGCCGCTCTGGCCCAGTGGCACAGGGCCATTTCTTTTTATTCTTTCTGTGATTAATTCAATTAATTTTACAGAAATGAATATTAGTCCAAATAAAATATTTCCAACTCCTAAATTCTTGTAATATTCCAACCTATTTAATGGTGTCACTTTCACACATATCCATGAAACTTTTCTGTTCTGTTCAAATTTAAATTGAAATTTGAGCAATAAAACTCCTGTTCAAAAATCCTTAGGTTCCATTCTGTCACTCCAAAACTCCAACTAAGAATTTTCTCCATCTTAGTTTTCCCTCTAGTATTTAACAAAAATGAGTTGACATTTTTCTGAGCACTTTGATTTTTCTGTTTTCATTGTGGTCTTATTTTTCCGTTGTTATTTTGCGACGTATAGATACCGTATTTGACGAAGTTGCTGAAGAAGGAGAAGGAGAAGGATTTGAAGACTTTGAAGACCAAGCCAATCCAGGCAAGCAGCCCTTTGACAATGTTACACTTGTTCTTCGGAACCCATTTGTTTCCGATGCATGATGATAGAGTTACGGTGGTTACCTAGTTGAAACCACCACATGATGCATGTTTCACTCATGATCTTGCTATGTGCTAGATGTCATGAAAATAGTTAGTAGTGATGCTTAGTGATGCATGTGTGACATGAACCTTCGTGGTTGAAATCTTTGCATAAAACCCCGTCGGGTGCCATTCATGCCCGAGGGAGATGAGGAGTTGGGTAACCACTTGATGACGAAGTGGTGTACCGAGACAAGTATGTGTGATGTTTTTCAAACGGATTGGTTTAAGTTGCGACCGTTATTCCAACCATACATGTGCAACCACTCTACCCCTTATGGGACGGGGCATTATTGATTACTTAGACCGATACTAGCATGGTGCCCGCATTACTAGTGACGGGAAGACTTGAGGTCTTTCTCGGGACAGGGTCGTGCTTGGATAGACGACCATGACTATTTTCACAGGGCACCGGACACACCGTTGGTCCCTTCGGGTACGCGTGACATTGAAATTAGGGCAAGTCCCGCGATCTATTGTTTGTACTCGAGGGCCGTGTACCAACGAGTGGACTCTATGTTAGTGTCGTCTAAGGAAAGATAATGACCGGGTGCTTCCCCCGAGTACTTGAGGTACTGCGGGATCATGGGTGACACGAAAGCTTCCCGGATCTTGTGGGTAAAGTGCGCAACCTCTGCAGAGTGTAAAACTATTCGAATAGCCGTGTCCACGGTCAAGGACAGTTGGGTAACCGCTCTTGGGCTACGTCCAATGTTTGCGAAACCATGTGTGAGTGTATGATGAGTCAAGGTGGTGACTTGACTTGATGAAATGAATTATATTCATGTTGATATCGGTAACCTGTCTTCGAGGTTGCACGAGTTTATTGATGCATAAATTTGATGGTAGAATATTTATTCTAGCCCATTGCTAGATTGCTCATTATTGTTCAATTGCATTTTTACTTTGAACCACATCATGGGTTGCTTGCGAGTACATTCAAAGTACTCATTGGCTTGCCACTGGTTATTTAATTGGCCAGGCGTGGAGGAACAGGAATATGAGGAAGAGTTCTTTGGAGATGATCATGCGAACTAGGACGCTATCCCAGTCAGAATGCCTGTAGGGTTAAGGTAGATGGCATGGGTTCTACCTATCATCGAAGACTTCCGCTATTTGAGTTATTTGCTATTCAGCCAGTGAGGCTTTATCTATGTAAGACTTGGCCATAATGGCCTTAATTTGTGTAAGACGATATGTATGGATGTAAGACTCTTGTTACTCAGCTTCTGTGTGTTCAGTGAGCATTGATCTCTGGGATCACTGTACACGTGCATTCGGTGATCTCGACTTCTAAGTCGGGGTCCCCACAGAGCTGGTATCAGAGCCATCCTGACTGTAGGAAGCCTTAGTTAGCATGGGCGTTAGTTAGATGAGACCCTTTTTCAAAAAAAAAACCTTCCGAACCTCTCTTCTTTTCTAAACCTGAGATTTCATCAGCTTATTAACCTCTCCTATTCCACCTTTGCAGATGGCCGCTATACCCGAAGAGCACCTGACCACTGGGTTTCCCTTGCTTCTCGAGGATAGCCTCCAGGAGTGTCAATTCCACCGAGCGCCCATCCTCACCTACCTTGAGCATTGGGTTAGCGACACTGAGGTGGAGTAGCATGTGGAAGTGATCGTGAAGGCAAACGATCCTCCCACAAGTTGGTTCTTCGAGGGACCCCAGATGGCAACACTACCTCTCGCTGTCGAGGCTGTTGCACTCAAGGCACTAACCCATCTCCGCGAGCTTCTTCCGGAGATGGCAGCCAAGATGATAACTCGCTTCTTGCCTTACCGGAAGGAAGGTGAAGAAGAAAGCAGCGCACTAGCCCCTCCACTGATGGAAGGACTCTCGCTTCGGTTCCAGACCTACTTCAGTCTATGTGCCGACAGCTTGGCACAAGACTTGGCCTCGGAATCAATGAAGCTTCGAGAAGAACTTCACAAGACCAAGGCACTTCTTCGTCGAGCTCAAGAGAAGACAAATAGGATCAAGAAGGAAGGAGCACCTAGCGGACAGTCCGCTGTCGCATACCGAGGCGGAAGGCCCTCCGAAGATGTATCTTCCAAGGATGCAGAACCACCTCGGCGACGCCGGATGACGGCAAGGGAATATCGCAAGCTTTTCCCTGCACCACCGGCGAAGCACCGTCGTATCCAACTCCTCCACTCCCCACACCCTCAAGTGACAAGGGGGCCCAGACAGATGAAGACAAGGAGGAAGACCCAGAAGAGCCGGAATACGCGACCGAGCATTCCGCCGCTTAGGCATTATTCGCTACTCGGATATGCCAGTTGTGACCTCTACGGTAGGATAGGTCGTGTAACCCCTATGCGTAGTCGAGTCCTTGTATGGTTCATATGAAACCATCTAGTGTTTGCTTTTGTGGTGTTTGGATGTATGTCGTATTCTTCCTTCGGGAACATGTAAACGACTGGATCACCCGTTTGGATTTTAATGAATGTGTTTGGCCTTTCGGCCCTTGCATGATTTGATTAGTGTCACACCCACCCCCTTACTAGGCACCCATCTATCTTGCTTTCCCTCTTCCAAGTCATGAGACCTTTTACCGCTCCAACAGGATGCCTGTTGTAACTCGTACTGGTACCTCTACCCAGCAGCCTAAAGCCGGAGCATCTGCTCAGTCAGAGGCAGGCCACGACCAAACCAACGACCAAGCTCCACCACCACCTCCGAACATGGACATGGCTCAGCTTCTCCAAGCTTTCCGAGAGGAACGCCAAGCCAACACTACAGCCCTTCAGTTGATTGCTCAAGTTGTCACCAACAACCGCCAGCCGGCGGGGAATGGCCATGGACGTTCCACGTTGGCATAGTTCAAGAAGCATGCACCGCCAACTTTCATCGAGACTGCTGAACCCCTGGATGCAGACGACTGGGTCCGCACCATTAAGGACTTGCTGGAACTAGTCGGATGCACCGAAGACCGCGAGAAGGTGGCTTATGCAGCCCACTGCCTCGGGGGGGCTGCTAGAGCTTGGTGGGATGGATTCAAGGTCATGCATGCTGAACAAGACATCACTTGGGTCAACTTCAAGGCAGAATTCCGCAAGGCCCACATTCCTTCCGGAATCATGGCTATCAAAAAGCGTGTGTTCCGAGCCCTGAAGCAAGGAAGTGGCACTGTCAAGGAGTACATGCAGAAGTTCAGTGTTCTGTCAAGGTATGCCCCTGAGGATGTTAGCACTGATGCTGCAAAAAGGGAGCGCTTCATGGAAGGCCTCAATCAGACTCTGCAATACTCGCTTGTCGTGTGCGACTGTGTAATGCCCAGGATGGGACTATATCTCCTACGTGTCGAGGCACGACTTAAAGATATAATCCCATTCTGGAATGATCGCAAGTTTGGTATCTTTGCACGACTCATGTAAAAGAGGGATGAAACTGCAAAATGAAATAGTTGGCTTACACTCGCCACTTCACACAATACATTACATAAGCAAAACATCATTCAAAACATCACAGCCCATCTAAGGGTAAGATCCAAAAGAAAGATACCAAAACAACATAAAAACCACAGGTCCGGATCGAATCCTAGTAGAAACCACTACTGACCGTCGAAACGTCACAAGCATACGGCCACTCTCTTCATCGAGCTCCTAGTGAAGTACTTGATCCAGCTCCTGCTTCAAACTCGGCTGAACCTGCATCTGGTGTTGTAGTATATGTGAGCCACGAGGACTCAGCAATCCCATAACCATGTGTATCAAGACTAGCAAAGCTTTATGGGTAGGAAGAGGTAAAGTGGTGAGGTTGCAGCAGCGGCTAAGCATATATGGTGGCTAACTTATGAGTACCAGAATAAGATGAGAATCTACGCAAACGGTCGCAAAAGTAGTGATCGCTAAAGATCCTAACTACATACGAGTCAAACATAACCCCACCGTGTTCTCTTCTCAAAGTGAAAAGAGACAGTCACGGTTACTCGCACAGTTGTGTGTTTTACTTCGGATCATCTGTCAAGTTTTCTACAACCAGACATTAACAAATTACAATCTGCCACATAACCGCGGGCACGGCTTTCGAAAGATCATGACCCTGCAGGGGTGTTCCAACTTAGCCCATCACAAGCTCTCACGATTAGCTGAAGTGATAAATATAATATCATCACCCCTTATCTTAGGGAAAATCCGATCAGGCTCGGCATCCCGGTAGCACAAGTCATTTCGACAATGGTAAAACAAGTCCAGCAAGACCTCCCGGCGTGCCGACACCCTGATGGTAGCCGCGCGCATCTCGTCTCAGGCCACGTACGGATGAGCGCTACGTACAGTAACCGAAGACCCCAGATAACTGGGTGGTACCGCAAGTGGCTCTAGTTTGGGACCAACACCATCAGCACTGGCCCCCCTGCTATGTAGAATTAAGAATCCTTGGGGACGCGACCCCCTATGCAAATTTAATTAATTAATTAAGTTGTTATTATGAGCAAATTAAAACCAATGTTGGGCCTTGCTGGAGGAGTTTTATTCAAAGTCGAACTGTCAAGGGGTCCCCATTTCACCCATCGTGTAAGGAACGCAAAATCAAGGAACATAATGTCGGTTTATCGGCGCCTAAGGTGGCATGAGTGGAACAAAACACCGAGCAAAAGGCCAAGCCTTCCACCCATGCCCAGTATATAGGTGTGTTAATAATAATTATAGATATTGTGATATATCCAACAACAAGTTCCCTCCTGGAACGAACTTCATCTTCACCTGCAACTAACAACGCTATAAGAGGGGCTGAGCAAGCGGGTAACATAGCCAAACAGTGGTTTTGCTAGGAAGGTTTCAAATGTTAGAGGTTTCATGGCAACAAGGAGAGGCTGACATAAATGATGGGTAGCGCGACATGTAATGATAGCATCGAGACAACTAAGCATGGCAATGGTAGTAAAGGTATCCAAGGGTATGATCATCTTGCCTGGGATTCCGCAAGGGAGAAGAACGGATCCATGAAGAAGACGGAGCAACAGTCGAGCGAATCCTCACAACTCCGGAACGAAACCGAAGCTAACAAGAGAAGCAACCGGAAAGAAGCAAACAACACGGTAAACACGCAAGCATAAACATGGCATACGATGCACATCCAAGTATGATGCATGTCCGGTTTAATTATGCATGGCATGGCAAAGTGCACAAACAAAACTACAAGTTAGATGGAGCTCAATATGCAACGAGTTGCATATTGACGAAACACCACATGTTAATTATTTAGTTGACTCTCGTTATTTACAAGACAAGATTAAATGTTTTTAACATGGCAAGAGGTGAAGCATAATAAAACTACACTATTTAGGCATTTTAAATGAGGCCGGAAATAACAACAACAATAATTCCGGAAAATCCCCATGAGCATGTTTAGTAGTTATAAGCAAACAACAATTAAACATTCTCATGTTGTTATCATGATGCGGATGACATGATCAAGTTTATGCAATTATTAAAAGATTGACAAGAGAGATATGAAGCACTTGTCACCGTGGTGGAAAGAAAGAGGTGCCACGGCAACGATCCGAAAATGATGTAACGCAACATCTCGGTTCCGGTAACTCGTTGAGAGTCCGGTGCAAAAGAAGAATCGACGTGAGCAAGTCGAACAAGATGAAAGTGGGGCGATCCCGTCACCGGGTTCCCACGGGTCGGCGACGAGGCAACCGAGGAGCACGACAAAAAGGAAGAAACGGGCACGATGCACACAACGGAACATCTCATACAACACATGCATGCACGGGTCATCGTCTCTGGGTTATACCTTCGAAACACTCGTTTCGGGGCGGTTCGAGAGCGTAGAGGAAGAAGTCGTTCTCGTGGTCGAAGGGGAAGTAGTCGTTCTCGTGAGTCGTGGTACACGAGTCGTAGAGGGAAGTAGTCGATCACGTTTCCGAAGAGGTACTCGCCGGCGGGGTACTTGTCGGGGCATCAGACATCTTCGGGGCGACGGTAGTCGTTCACGATTGCGACGGAAGTGGAAGTAGTGGTCCCGTTCGTAGTCGTTCAAGTCGTCGGTAGAGGTACTTGCGGTCTCGGCAACGGTAGTCGTTCACGTTCGTAGCGGACTTGCCGGTCTCGGGCCGTAGTCGTACACGGGGCGACGGTAGACGTACTCGGTCGTCGTGGTACTTGGGTCTTCAACTTGCCGGTCTTGGTTCTTGTCAAACTCGTAGACGTACTTGGCGTTCGGATTCCGGATGAAAGCAAGGTCGACGGGGCAACCGAGGAGCAAACAAAAACGCGTAGGCATCATGGAAGCAACAAGTCTTGGCACATGACAGAAGGCAAAAATGCCCAACCAACACGGAGCGGCGCTGGCCTTGGCGAACAACATTCGCAGCAAAAGGAGGCAGCACGGCGACGAGGCCGTGGCAGCGGCAACTTGGCGAGGAGGCGATGGAGTGGCCGCGGGGCTGCTGCCTTGGCGTGACGAGGAGGAGGGGAAGTGGCTGCAGCTCCTTGCCGGCGAGGAGACAGGGGCCGTGCGCGGACGGAGGGGGGCCACGGCGTCGAGGAACGGGCGGCGCTCGAAGGGGCTCGGCCTGCTGCTCGGGAGGACGAGGTGCTCGGGCCTCAGGAGCCAGAGACGAGGCAGGCGGCTCCATGGTGATCCGGGCCGAAGGCGCGATGGCTCGGGCGTCGGGCGCTCCTGGCCGCGGTAGGAGGAGAGGCGCTCGAGGGGCGCGGCGCGGGGCAGCCATGGTGCTGGAGACGCCAGCTGCGAGGAGGGTCGCGACGCGGCGCACGGGAGGAGGCCAGGGAGGCGGCTCCGAGCGGCGCGTATCTCGCGGGAGTCGGGGCTCCAGGCGATGGAGGAAGGGAGACAGGAGGTTCGATGGGGTTTGAGAGAGAGGGAGGCATGAGTGCGAGGGGATCGGGGCTGAGCGAGGGAGAGGGCTCGAGCGGCGCTCGGGATCTAGAGGGAGGAGCGATGGGGAGTGCGGCGGCTGAGGGAAAACGGGGAGGAGAGTGCGGTCGGCTAGGGTTAAGAGCGCTGCGGGCCTAGAGGCCAGATGGGCCGGCTGCGGCCTGGAGATGGGCCAGGGAGTAGAGGCCTGGCGCGGAGGGAAGATGGGCCGCGGCGGTTGGCTGAGACTGGGCCTCTTCTGCCTTTATTTATTCTTTAGCAGAAAAAAATAGAGATAGAACAAAATATTAAGGAAAAGGCCACGAACAAGGAATAAAAGAGGGAACATTTTTGAAAGGCTTTATGGAATAAAACCAACCCCACAAAATAGTTCCAACAAAATAGGGAATAGCAAACTAAACTAATTAGCTTGCCTTAAAGGAGTTCAAAAGGAGTCTAGATTTTTGGAGGAGCCTCGATAATTGAGAAAAGAATATGGGGAAGGTTTTTGAAGGAGAACTCGAAGTAGGAAAGCATGGGGAAAATATGCAAGTGTGTTGCGGGTAATTCCAAGCAAATGGAATATTATTATATAGCTCCCTAAATATTGAGAGTCTTTTATATGTTATAAAGAGAAGTCATCCTTCCCTCGATTTAAATGGACCGAAGGTGCACACGGTTTATTTAGGTTGAGATGCAAAAAATTAAAATGACATGATGGCATGATGACATGATGCAATGCAAAAATAAATAACACAAGCACAAATGCAACCCACGAAGAACCCAGAACGTCTGGAATCTCTGGAATCTTCTGGAATCTTCTGGGACGTCGGTCTTCGGGCGTCACAACTCTCCCACACTAATAGAGGATCTCGACCCGAGATCCTAGAGATAGCACCGGGTAAAAACGAAAAAGAAGAGGTAAAACAAAGTTGCTTCTTTGACAAACGAGTGAAACCAAAGAACCTTGAGAGGTTTAACAAATGAAAGAAGAATACAATGGAGATGAACGAAGATAAGAGCACTCCGGTAAAAGGAGGAACAAGGAACATTACAAGAACCTTGTAGGTTAGAAGACATGAAGCAAGAGCTTACGAACCAAAAGAATATGAAACCACAACGGTATAGCCAAGGAATAAGAATGACAGAATTTGGACAGCACTCCGTCTGAAAATGGAAGGAATTAACAAGAGTTTGAAGAGATGGAATGATACTGGATGAAATCAACAACATACTGCCTCCGAAACAATTGAAAGGATGGCACAAGAGGGTAAGAAGGATTCAGACATCACTCCAGTTGAAAAGAGAGGAAAACTAGATAAGATGACGGAACTTGAATGAAGAATACAACACTCCGGTTAAATGATAAGCAAAGGAAAAGAACATGATCTCGATAAAACAAGATGATGGTTAAAGAGAGCAATATCACAAGGCCTCCGGAATGAAAGAATAGCATATAAATCAATGAAAGGAATGAATGGAGAAGATAATGACAACTTCCCCAACCAATGAATTTGAGAGAGCATCCTTATCAAGATGGGTTGAACAGAGTTGTTGGAAGAATCAACCACGAAAAGAATAAGCTTGATGTGGGCTTATGGAAAACATCAATATTATACGGTGATAACCAGCCACTAACGGAACGAATTGCTTGGATTGAGATCAACAAGGAGACGAAAAACTTATATCACCGGAATGATAAATGAAGAACTTGGGTCATTTATGAGCACCATAATAGCAACAATCCTCAAGGGAAGGCTTTAGGTGAAATACAACCCAAGATAACTCCAATGAATAGATTGAAGGGTTGAAAAGATCTCCTGAACAAGGAAAAAAATGATGGGTTTAAATATCTCATTCCTGACAACTTTTGAATCATGAAACATGAAGAATTGTCAAAAATGACATAGCACCACCTGAAAAGACAAGGTAGAAAGAATTGCACTTCAAAATGCAAGAAGAAGAAATATTTGAGCTCCTCCAACAAGAATCTTGATGAAGACTTTGAGGATGAATTAAAACATGATGAACCACCAAGAAGAACTCCGGTTATGAGAACATGAGAAGTGAAAGATGAAAATAATAAGATTCAAGGCCTGCGGTGAATTAGATGGAGCTTTGGAATGATATAATTGAAATAACTTGAAGCTCCGGAAAACAAGATGAAAAACTTAGAACTGAGAATATGATATGATGAACAAGCTCCAGACAAAAGAATTAAATCACCTTGAAGGAATAGAATAAGAATTATGTCATGCATCTCCTTCACCAATTTAAATTGATGACAACCAAAGGATTTGGCATACTACTTATTCTCGTTGCAAAGAATTAAAGAGAGATCTAGCACAAGCTTGGGTAAATCTTCAACGAAGCACCGATAGTATTATGAAGAACAAATGAATTGATATGATAACAACGGAAGAGTAAACTTGAAAGAACCACCGTAAGAATATAGAGACGAACGAAGAGACATCAATGAAGAATATTTGGAGGACGAAGTTGAAAACTGAGAACGAAGAAATCTTCTGAAATGATGGCCTTCGGAGGATCACAAAGAAACAGAATTCATGAAATGCTTCGGATGGTTATAAAAGAATTCCTCACAATCGGAACAATAATGAGGATGGCATGAAGCTAGAGCCACGAATCTTCCAGAGAATGGGCCAAGATTGAAGAGAAACACTTCTCCGTTCTTCACAATCTGAGAAGACGATGAGATACACCACCATGAATTGTATAGACCCTCCGTAATGAAGAATTAAAAGGTTGAACCAATGATGAAAAAAGAATTTGAAAGCGATCTTGGAGAAGGCATGTGACTGATGGAATCATTCTTACGTCACACTTTGAAAAGAATTTGCGAATAACTCCGGAAAAAGAAGAGTCAGGTAAGATCTTGGGAAAAGACCTGTGGGTTAGGGCCCACTCAAAAGAAATCACCGTTGGAAAAGATTGCTTAAGAGATATAGCACCGGTTGAATTAAATGGCTGAATAAGATGATAATCCTCAAAATAATTTGAACGGATAAGAATATAAACATGAATCTTCTGAGATATCTTGAGCTCTCCGGATATGAATAGCAAGAGGAGAATGATTAATTGGTGCACCGGAATAAGAAAGCATTGTGAAAAGAGCAAAAGGATAAGATCAACAAGGAAATCTTGAATTACATCCACCGGCAGAATTTGAGAACAAAAGAATGATGAACTTGAAGCTCTTGAGCATCTTCACGATAATTCACCGGATAAAAACATTGAAGGAAAAGAATGAAGAAATATCACATGAATAAAAATGGATATTTGATTTGAGAATTTCTTCCTCCGAGAGGAAGAAGGGTGGGTGGGTGGGGAAACAAGACAACTTGAGACGAACAGATGGACACCGGTTGAAAGAATTAAACATGAAGATCTCGATGGTCAAGAAGGACTAGCACTCCCATAAAAATATGAGAACACTGATTACGAAAGGTATGGAATCAACATTTGACATCGAAGCAACTCGAATACCAGAATCAAAACAAGAACAAAGGATAGATAAGTTTATGAAGAAGATTATGTTGCAACACATCTATCCGGACAGAGAATTGAACGAATGAATTCCGTAGGTACATCAACTTGACGAGAAGCCACTTGGAGAACAAAATGAAAATAAAAAGGAACAAGGAACAGATAGAACAAATACAAGATAGAAGCTTCGTTCGACATCTTCGTGCTGAAAGCTCATGGAACGTGTTACAAAAGGGTTTTGTAATCCCCGGATCAGCATAGCCAAGGAACCTTTAAGATGCAACTCCCGATCGGAACAAGCCCATAAAACCACTTCACTAAATGTAGAACCCCGAACTTCATATCGAGCATCCGTTGGAAGAATGCCTAGAACTACTGGATGAACCCACCTATTAATTTCCGAAAGTTTCCAGTTAGGCAATCAGGTGTTGGGGATACAGGGGAAGCATCGCGCAATCAACTCTAAACCTACATCCAGGTGTATGCATCCTTCAACACATAACCAGTCTTTCTCGGAAACTGTTTACCTCGGACCTTCGAAACGCATCCACTATACAATCTATGGCAATACTCTCGAACTACCTCCCCAATACTGGGTGATGTCGGGGTTATCTTGCCACTAACCGCATAGGAGAGTTTTCGATGTCGTCCGTCTTAAGTATTCTAGTACTGCCGCGATGGATTTGTGACGACAACACGTCGGAGCTCAACTTCCCGGGACACTGCCACAACCCCTAATGACAGGAGGCATCGAGAACAATGTTCTCGTCACAAAGACATCGGAACAATCCAAACAATACTCGCGAGATCCTAAAAAAAATTGGTGCAATTTTTGAAAGTAGGAGAGGCAAGAGTAGTCGTCAGGAGTCCTCACCAGAGTGAAAAGAGATGAGAAGCAAAAAGAAATCCTACTCTCCGATATATATATAAGACTCAAAACATTTTCAGTGTGTGCCTAGACTCAACCATCAACGATTCGATCAATCAGTGGGGGCTTCTAGGTCGGAGAAGGCTCTGAATACCAACTTGTAATGCCCAGGATGGGACTATATCTCCTACATGTCGAGGCACGACTTAAAGATATAAGCCCATTCTGGAATGATCGCAAGTTTGGTATCTTTGCACGACTCATGTAAAAGAGGGATGAAACTGCAAAATGAAATACTTAGCTTACACTCGCCACTTCACACAATACATTACATAAGCAAAACATCATTCAAAACATCACAGCCTATCTAAGGGTAAGATCCAAAAGAAAGATACCAATACAACATAAAAACCACAGGTCCGGATCAAATCCTAGTAGAAACCACTACTGATCGTCGAAACGTCACAAGCATACGGCCACTCTCTTCATCGAGCTCCCAGTGAAGTACTTGAACCAGCTCCTGCTTCAAACTCGGTTGAACCTGCATCTGGTGTTGTAGTATCTGTGAGCCACGAGGACTCAGCAATCCCATAACCATGGGTATCAAGACTAGCAAAGCTTTATGGGTAGGAAGAGGTAAAGTGGTGAGGTTGCAGCAGCGGCTAAGCATATATGGTGGCTAACTTACGAGTACCAGAATAAGATGAGAATCTACGCAAACGGTCGCAAAAGTAGTGATCGCTAAAGATCCTAACTACATACGAGTCAAACATAACCCCACCGTGTTCTCTTCTCAAAGTGAAAAGAGACAGTCACGGTTACTCACACAGTTGTGTGTTTTACTTCGGATCATCTGTCAAGTTTTCTACAACCAGACATTAACAAATTCCAATCTGCCACATAACCGCGGGCACGGCTTTCGAAAGATCATAACCCTGCAGGGGTGTTCCAACTTAGCCCATCACAAGCTCTCACGATTAGCTGAAGTGATAAATATAATATCATCACCCCTTATCTTAGGGAAAATCCGATCAGGCTCGGCATCCCGGTAGCTCAAGTCATTTCGACAATGGTAAAAAAAGTCCAGCAAGACCTCCCGGCGTGCCGACACCCTGATGGTAGCCGCGCGCATCTCGTCTCAGGCCACGTCCGGATGAGCGCTACGTACAGTAACCGAAGACCCTAGATAACTGGGTGGTACCGCGAGTGGCTCTAGTTTGGGACCAACACCATCAGCACTGGCCCCCCTGCTATGTAGAATTAAGAATCCTCGGGGACGCGACCCCCTATGAAAATTGAATTAATTAATTAAGTTGTTATTATGAGCAAATTAAAACCAATGTTGGGCCTTGCTGGAGGAGTTTTATTCAAAGTCGAACTGTCAAGGGGTCCCCATTTCACCCATCGTGTAAGGAACGCAAAATCAAGGAACATAATGCCGGTTTATCGGCGCCTAAGGTGGCATGAGTGGAACAAAACACCGAGCAAAAGGCCAAGCCTTCCACCCATGCCCAGTATATAGGTGTGTTAATAATAATTATAGATATTGTGATATATCCAACAACAAGTTTCCTCCTGGAACGAACTTCATCTTCACCTGCAACTAACAACGCTATAAGAGGGGCTGAGCAAGCGGGTAACATAGCCAAACAGTGGTTTTGCTAGGAAGGTTTCAAATGTTAGAGGTTTCATGGCAACAAGGAGAGGCTGACATAAATGATGGGTAGCGCGACATGTAACGATAGCATCGAGACAACTAAGCATGGCAATGGTAGTAAAGGTATCCAAGGGTATGATCATCTTGCCTGGGATTCCGCAAGGGAGAAGAACGGATCCATGAAGAAGACAGAGCAACAGTCGAGCGAATCCTCACAACTCCGGAACGAAACAGAAGCTAACAAGAGAAGCAACCGGAAAGAAGCAAACAACACGGTAAACACGCAAGAATAAACATGGCATACGATGCACATCCAAGTATGATGCATGTCCGGTTTAATTATGCATGGCATGGAAAAGTGCACAAACAAAACTACAAGTTAAGTGGAGCTCAATATGCAACGAGTTGCATATTGACGAAACACCACATGTTAATTATTTAGTTCACTCTCGTTATTTACAAGACAAGATTAAATGTTTTTAACATGGCAAGAGGTGAAGCATAATAAAACTACACTATTTAGGCATTTTAAATGAGGCCGGAAATAACAACAACAATAATTCCGGAACCCATGAGCATGTTTAGTAGTTATAAGCAAAGAACAATTAAACATTCTCATGTTGTTATAATGATGCGGATGACATGATCAAGTTTATGCAATTATTAAAAGATTGACAAGAGAGATATGAAGCACTTGTCACCGTGGTGGAAAGAAAGAGGTGCCACGACAACGATCCGAAAATGATGCAACGCAACATCTCGGTTCCGGTAACTCGTTGAGAGTCCGGTGCAAAAGAAGAATCGACGTGAGCATCGGACATCGGACATCTTCGGGGCGACGGTAGTCGTTCACGATGGCGACGGAAGTGGAAGTAGTGGTCCCGTTCGTAGTCGTTCAAGTCGTCGGTAGAGGTACTTGCGGTCTCGGCGACGGTAGTCGTTCACGTTCGTAGCGGACTTGCCGGTCTCGGGCCGTAGTCGTACACGGGGCGACGGTAGACGTATTCGGTCGTCGTGGTACTTGGGTCTTCAACTTGCCGGTCTTGGTTCTTGTCAAACTCGTAGAGGTACTTGGCGTTCGGAGTCCGGATGAAAGCAAGGTCGACGGGGCAACCGAGGAGCAAACAAAAACGCGTAGGCATCATGGCAGCAACAAGTCTTTGCACATGACAGAAGGCAAAAATGCCCAACCAACACGGAGCGGCGCTGGCCTTGGCGAACAACATCCGCAGCAAAAGGAGGCAGCACGGCGACGAGGCCGTGGCAGCGGCAACTTGGCGAGGAGGCGATGGAGTGGCCGCGGGGCTGCTGCCTTGGCTTGACGAGGAGGAGGGTAAGTGGCTGCAGCTCCTTGCCGGCGAGGAGACAGGGGCCGTGCGCGGACGGAGGGGGGCCACGGCGTCGAGGAACGGGCGGCGCTCGAAGGGGCTCGGCCTGCTGCTCGGGAGGACGAGGTGCTCGGGCCTCGGGAGCCAGAGATGAGGCAGGCGGCTCCATGGCGATTCGGGCCGAAGGTGCGGTGGCTCGGGCGTCCGGCGCTCCTGGCCGCGGTAGGAGGAGAGGCGCTCGAGGGGCGCGGCGCGGGGCAGCCATGGCGCTGGAGACGCCAGCTGCGCGAAGGGTCGCGACGCGGCGCACGGGAGGAGGCCAGGGAGGCGGCTCCGAGCGGCGCGTATCTCGCGGGAGTCGGGGTTCCAGGCGATGGAGGAAGGGAGACAGGAGGTTCGATGGGGTTTGAGAGAGAGGGAGGCATGAGTGCGAGGGGATCGGGGCTGAGCGAGGGAGATGGCTCGAGCGGCGCTCGGGATCCAGAGGGAGGAGCGATGGGGAGTGCGGAGGCTGAGGGAAAACGGGGAGGAGAGTGCGGTCGGCTAGGGTTAAGAGCGCTGCGGGCCTAGAGGCCAGATGGGCCGGCTGCGGCCTGGAGATGGGCCAAGGAGGAGAGGCCTGGCGCGGAGGGGAGATGGGCCGCGGCGGTTGGCTGACACTGGGCCCCTTCTGCCTTTATTTATTCTTTAGCAGAAAAAAATAGAGATAGAACAAAATATTAAGGAAAAGGCCACGAACAAGGAATAAAAGAGGGAACATTTTTGAAAGGCTTTATGGAATTAAACCAACCCCACAAAAATAGTTCCAACAAAATAGGGAATAGCAAACTAAACTAATTAGCTTGCCTTAAAGGAGTTCAAAAGGAGTCTAGATTTTTGGAGGAGCCTCGATAATTGAGAAAATAATATGGGGAAGGTTTTTGAAGGAGAACTCGAAGTAGGAAAGCATGGGGAAAATATGCAAGTGTGTTGCGGGTAATTCCAAGCAAATGGAATATTATTATATAGCTCCCTAAATATTGAGAGGCTTTTATATGTTATAAAGAGAAGTCATCCTTCCCTCGATTTAAATGGACCGAAGGTCCACACGGTTTATTTAGGTTGAGATGCAAAAAATTAAAATGACATGATGGCATGATGACATGATGCAATGCAAAAATAAATAACACAAGCACAAATGCAACACACGAAGAACCCGGAACGTCTGGAATCTCTGGAATCTTCTGGAATCTTCTGGGACGTCGGTCTTCGGGCGTCACAGACTGCCCAACCTTCCCTGACCTGGTGAACAAAGCACTTATGCTTGAAGACAAGCGGCGTGCTTTGGAAGACACTCGCAAGCGCAAGATGGTCAGCAAGGGAAGTTCCAGCAACCAGAAGCCTCGTCCGTGGCAGTCAGCCCCGGCCAAGCCAACCTATCAGCAACCAAGAGCTCCTGCACCTCGCACCAACTTTCAGCCTCAGCAGTATGCCAACCCAAGGCCAGCTTCAACCCCAATACCAGTGGTGGCAATAAGATCAACAATCCAAACCAAGTCACTTGCTTTGGATGTGGTCAGTTCGGACACATCTCAAGGGTGTGCCCCCAACAAGAAGCCAGATGCACCGCGCCCCAATGCGCAGAACCAAGGACAAGGCCGCGGGATGCCACCAAGGAACCCAACTCCTCGCAACCCGCCTAACCATGGGAAGGGGCGTGTGAATCACGTCACTGCTGAAGAAGCCCAGGAAGACCCAGACGTCGTGCTGGGTACGTTCCTTGTCAACTCAGCACCTGCAACTGTCTTGTTTGATTCTGGAGCAACGCATTCATTTGTCACTCAAAGATTTGCATTAAAAAGTTGCATGACCCCTACACCCCTGAATAACCCTATGGTGGTACAAACCCCCGGAGCAGAGATGAGAGCCAAGATAGGCTGTAAAGGAGTCACTATTACCATTAACGGTGTAGACTTCCTAGCAGACCTTATCATCCTAAGACCGCAAGGCTTGGATGTGATCCTAGGGATGGATTGGCTCAGCAAGCACCAAGGCTTGTTAGACTGTGCCAATCGGACAGTCACTGTGACCAATGACCGAGGAGTCGAAGTCAAGTTTGCTTCCAACTCCTCTTCCGCTCAGGCCGCTCAAGTCAACTGTCTGTCTGAAGTTGGGCTAGAGAAAGTACCGGTGGTATGTGAGTATCCTGATGTCTTTCCGGATGAACTACCGGGAATGCCCCCTGACCGTGACATTGAGTTCATCATCGAGCTCGTGCCCGGAGCAGGACCCATATATAAGAAGCCTTATAGAATGGGGACGGAATAATTAGCCGAGTTGAAGAAGCAGCTGGAAGAGCAGCTGAGGAAGGGATTTATCCGCCTGAGTGCCTCCCCTTGGGGATCTCCTGTTCTGTTTGTGGCAAAGAGGGACGGTACCATCCGCTTATGCATTGACTATCGTTCCCTCAATGAAGTTACAATCAAGAACAAATATCCACTTCCCAAAATTGAAGATCTGTTTGATCAGCTCAGCGGAGCCAAGGTGTTCTCCAAGATCGACCTCAGATCTGGGTACTACCAACTGAAGATCAGACCCCAAGATATTCCGAAGACGGCATTCGTAACCAGATATGGCATGTACGAGTGCACGGTCATGTCCTTTGGGTTAACCAATGCCCCAGCTTACTTCATGTATCTCATGAATAAAGTCTTCATGGAATATTTGGACAAGTTCGTTGTTGTCTTCATCGATGACATTCTTGTCTTCTCGAAGACGGAGGAAGAACACGAGCAACATTTGAGGATGGTCCTTGACAAGCTTCGGGAGCACCAACTATATGCCAAATTCAGCAAGTGTGAGTTCTGGCTGTATAAAGTTGGATTCTTAGGTCATGTCTTGACCGAAGAAGGATTATCAGTTGATTTCGCAAAGATCGAAGCTGTGACCCAATGGCAATCTCCAACGACCGTCAAGGAAGTCAGAAGCTTCCTCGGGCATGCGGGCTATTACCGCAAATTTGTGGAAGGATTCTCTAGCATTGCCCGACCAATGACTCAGCTTCTCAAGAAGGACAAGAAGTTCGAGTGGACGCCAAAATGCGAAGAGAGCTTCCAAGAGCTCAAGAAGAGATTGACCACCGCCCCAGTTCTGGCAACACCTGATATTCACAAGGAGTTCGTGATATATTGTGATGCCTCTCGAACCGAATTGGGAAGCGTTCTGATGAAAGAAGGCCGAGTCATAGCATACCTCTCCAGGCAGCTACGACCTCATGAGGAGAACTACGCTACTCACGATCTTGAGCTAGCGGCAGTAGTTCATGCCTTGAAGACATGGCAACATTACCTCCTAGGGAAACGGTGTGAGATATAAACAGACCACAAAATTCTGAAGTACATTTTCACCCAAAAGGAATTGAACATGAGGCAGCGAAGATGGTTGGAACTCATCAAAGACTATGACCTCAGTGTCAGGACCCCGATCCTAAGCCACACCGGTCTAGCTGTAACACGTCATATCACTTTGCGGCCTCACGCACGGTAACCCCACGGGTGCCACCTTACCTAGCCCGGGACCGTTTGCGCATTTTGGCACACGTATATGACAGTGTCGCTAGCATCCGTATGACAGAGAACCCGGGCCGACATGGCTAGTTATAAACCAAAAGTGGCACTACATTACAGAGACAGGCATCCATGACCCAGCAATGAACGTGTCGGTCATCAACGTATGAACCCAAGTCGTAGCAAGCTACATGGACTTAAAGGAACAACGCGTGACATTTCCCCTAAGGGACAGACACAGGAACGAAGAAGGACACATGCCGGCCAGCCTACGTGTTCCGAGCAGTAGCAAGCTACCAAGGCTCATTGGAATCACTAGGAGGCATTTCCCTGTAAGATAGGCTACCAAAGGAAAACAACTAGGTGTCGGATCCCACACATACCAAGCATTTCAATCATACACGCAATATGCTCAATATGTGCAAATACAACATTGCATCACAACAAAACTCTATGACTCAAAGTAATTTATTTAAAAGGCTCCTGGAGCCATATATAACATATTCATACAGGTAGGGGTCACATGACCCAACACTCAAGTCATACAGTCATACAAGCACAAGCGGAAGCTACATGTCTGAGTACAGACAACTTAGAAAATAAAACAGGCTTGGTGTAGCCTGACTATCTACAAGGCCCTTCACAAGCTCCAGATCACCGTCTGGGTGACAAGCTACTCGTCAACATCAACGTCTATGTAGAACCCATCAGCAGGGGTAGGGTTCTCCTCTGCAACAGTTATTAAGCAAACATGAGTACAAAGGTACTCAGCAAGTCTTACCACAGAACCTATCATACATGCAACATTATCAAAGGGGGATAGTGGAGTTTATAGCAGAATGCCAGCTTTGACCTTGGCTAACCTATACTACAACTCTCAACGGATTGCAAGTTATTGTTACGAACACGAGTCCACTACTCACCACATCAATACACTACCGAGGATCCTCTTCCGTCATCCTACGGAAGGGCCATCCACGGCACTCACGCTTATCTTGAGGCTTTTAGTAGTATCCATCAACTTGTCTATGAACTGTAAGAGTAACCAAGTAGTTCGTACCGCGAACAACGGCTATTCGAATAGTTTGATAACCCTGCAGGGGTGTACCTCTTCACACACGCTTCCACCACTTATCGCCGTTTACTCGGCGTGTACTCGGCAACCTTCAAGCGGAAGCCCAGCTAGGGTGTCGGCCACGACCTGACTAACTACTCAAGTCTCTCGTCCAGGTTTATCGCCTATTTGGGTTCCATCCGTGGGGAGATCCGGCCGGGGTGTCGCTCACGGCCCCAAACGATGTGTACAGGGTTCCCGAGTCACCAAACGGGCAACCGGTACACCGTGCCACGTACTTGTCGCATCACAACCCACCCCGAGGGTCAGCGTTGTGCACGACCTCCAGTAAGCTATAAACACCAGAAACTAGTTGCAACTCCTGGACAGAGATCAAGGTCATTAATAAGCCAAGAGGGTCCATTGGTTTCGGGCCCAATGCATGGTAGTAACTGCAACTTGAACCACACATACAGATCTCGGGTCCTATCTACGGTTCCAATGAAACAACCCACCACGTACTCCTACATGGCCTTTCATCGATACCTTTACCAAGCGTATTCCACACTTCCTTCCCTTTATCGAAAGATTGTTTCACTCTGATCCATCACCCAGATGAATCAGACCAGACACAACTCTAAGCATAGCAGGCAACATAAACAATAGCATGGTGGATCACACATCACATGGCTCAATCAACTCCTACACATGCTAGTGGGTTTCAACTATTTACTGTGGCAATGACAGGTCATGCAAGGGAATAGGGTTCAACTACCGCAGCAAGTAGCAGTTCACGCGCTGTTGCCTTAATGCAGTAAAAGAGAGCAGGAGCGAGAAGATTGGGTTGTATCGGAATGATCAATGATTGCTTGCCTGACAAGGTAGTTGTCGGGTACTGCTCTTCAACTGGATACGCAGCAGTATCCTCGGGAGCAGGACCTAACACAGGAAATACCGACGATACAATCATTAACAAACAAATGCAACAATATGATGCATGTTTATGACATGGCAAGATGCATGTGTGTTGGCTAATGCAACTAAAACCAGAAGGGTTTGAACCTATTTGAATCAAGGATTCAAATTGAAGTTCAAACTATTATTTAAATAAGTGCATTATCATGTTTTTGATATATACAGCAAGTTAACTTGTTCAAACATGCATGAAACCAGTGCCATTAGATAGATTGGATTTTTCTGATCATTTTTCATATATAAATCTTTTCCATCTGAGCTATGGCTGATTTTATATGATTTTTAGAAGTTTTGGGTATTTTCTGGAATTTCCTGAATTATTTTAAATCTAAAAATCCCAGAAAAACCTTTACTGCGTCAGCATGACATCATGCTGACGTCAGCCAGTCAACAGGGCCAGTCCAGGTCAAACCTGACCAGTGGGTCCCTCATGTCAGTGTCACAGCTAATTAACTGAGTTAATTAGAGTTTAATTAAAACTAATTAGCTGTCAATGGGGCCAGGGCCCACGTGTCAGTGACTAAACTAATTAACTAATTAAAATTAAATTAACACTTAAACTAAGTTTGACTTGCGGGCAGGGCCCACATGTCATTGACCCAGGGGGTCAAACCCGTGGTCAAAACAGGTCCAACTCGCCGGCGTTTAGCCGCCGGCGAGGCCAAACGCGGCGGCGTGCTTCGGAAAACGTCTACGGTGCACGGTTCGAGCTGCGGTTGGGTGCGTTGGAGAGCTCTTGCTCTTCCTCATCGGATGGTGGTGGTCGCCGGACCTGGGGTGGCCGGAGACGACGGTAACGAGCTCGACGGCGGCGACCGGCGTCGGGCGTGTGTGGAGATGCGGCTGCAGGTGCCTAGGCGATGCGTGCGTAGCACCGTTCGCATCTACGTGCTGTGGTGAGTGCGTTGGACGGGTGCCGGTGACCAAATAGTCACCGGAGCATCACCGGCGACGAGCATGGTGGCGGTGCGTGCGGGCGAGCTACGTGCAGTGTGTTACAGGGCAAGAGGGAGCCAACGGAGAGGGGGAGGAGGTAGCTAGGCTCACAGCGGTTGCAGCAAGCACCGAAGCGAGCTTGGGGGTGGTCGGAGCTGAGCAGCACGGTGAGGGGGATCTCCGCGGCCGGAGTTGGGGAAGAAGAGGTCGGGGGCGTCTCCAGGGCGGGCGAGCGCTCGGGGCTCGGCCTGTTCGAAGCAGTCGAGGACGGCGGAGACGAGGGACAACACGGCGGAGCTCGGGGACGACGGTGGACGCGGCTTCTACGACGGTGCGATCACGGCGGCGTCGGCCATGGCGCGGGGAGAGCGGAGGAGAGGAACTGGGGGGAGGCGGAGGTGTCTGGGGGGTCGAGGGGGACGTGGACGTTCGATCCATGCCTCGAGAACGGCGAGGGGGCGAAGCAGGGCGGCGGGCAGCTGCGTGGCGCGCCGTGCGGTCGCCGTCGAGCACCTGCCTGCCTGCCTGGCCGAGCCAAGCAGCTCGCTGGAGCGGCAGCTGGGTTGGGCCGGCAGGTGGGCCGGGTGGGCGCCAGGTAAGTGTTTTCCTATTTTCTTTTCTGTTTCATTTCTTTTGCAACTTTGTTCATTTAATACAAATGCCTAAACATTTTTATAAATCATAACACTTGTCATACCTGCTGTATATAATATGAACAGTAGGAAACATTATAGTTTATGATTATTTGAGCATTTAAAATATTTTATAGCATTTAAATGCCCAAATTCAAATACCATATGATTTAATCCATAACCCTAGATTGTCCTAGAAAATTGTGCACCATTTTTGGCAGAGGTTTAAGACCAAGGCAGAAATGATGAACATTTTGAAGGGCATTTTGGGTACATTGGAAAATATTTTAGCAAACCCTAGTTGTTAGGGGAGGGGTGCTGGGGTTTCTGTTAATCCCATTTCAAGTTTCTTTGAAAGTAAACATGATGCACACTCTAGTCAGATCCTAATGCAAGTGCTAGCTAGGGATGTGACAACTCACCCCCACTTAAAAGAATCACGTCCCGAGATTCGGGTTCCTCCGGAAAGAGGGTGGGGTACTCAAGTCGAAGACGATCCTCCCTTTCCCAAGTAGCTTCACTCTCGGAATGATGTGACCATTGAACCTTGAGAAACTTGATATTGTGGCGTCGAGTGGTGCGCTCGGTTTGATCAAGAATACGAACGGGGTATTCTCGATATGTGAGATTGTCTTGGAGATCAAGCGTTTCGTGGTCCACTCCGCGGATAGGATCCGAGAAGCAACGCCTGAGTTGAGAAACGTGGAGAACATCATGAACTCTGGAGAGGTGCGGAGGTAGTTCCAATTGGTAGGCAACTTCTCCTCGTTTGGCAAGAATGCGAAAAGGACCGATATAACGAGGGGCCAATTATCCTTTGATACCGAAGCGATGGGTTCCCTTAAGAGGAGTAACCCGAAGGTAAGCCTTATCGCCGACTTCAAAAGTCACACCTTATGATGACTATCATATTGGCTCTTTTGGCGAGACTGGGCTGTTTTCAATCTCTCACGAACGATGCGAACGTGTTCCTCTGCTTCCTGGATCATATCCGGGCCAAAGAATTGTCTTTCCCCGGTCTCTGACCAGTTAAGAGGTGTTCGACACCTTCGTCCATATAGAACTTCGAAGGGAGCTTTACCCAAGCTGGCTTGATAACTATTGTTATAAGCGAATTCGGCAAATGGAAGACACTTTTCCCATTCCATACCGAAAGAAATGACAGAGGCTCGAAGCATGTCTTCTAGAATTTGATTGACTCGTTCCACTTGACCACTTGATTGCGGATGGAAGGCAGTACTGAAAGAGAGATGAGTTCCCATAGCATTCTGGAAACTTTCCCAAAATCGTGAAGTAAAAAGACTTCCACGGTCTGAGTTAATCTCCAAAGGCACACCATGAAGTGATACTATTCGTGAGATATATAAGTCTGCTAGCTGGCTAGCGGTAATGCTCTCTCGAACAGGCAAGAAATGAGCTACTTTAGAGAGGCGGTCGATAACGACGAAGATAGCATTATTCCCTTTCCTGGACCTGGGAAACCCGGTAATGAAGTGCATACCGACTTTATCCCATTTCCATTCAGGAATAGCTAAAGGTTGAAGGGTGCCAGCAGGCCGTTGATGCTCTTCTTTGACTCGACGACAAACATCGCAGTTAGCAATGAATTGAGCGATTTCTCTCTTCATCCTAGTCCACCAGAATCTTTGACGTAGGTCTTGATACATTTTGGTGCTACCGGGATGAATCGTGAGAGGGGATTCATGAGCCTCCTTGAGGATCAAACGTCTTAGGTTTCGCACTTTAGGAACCACTAAACGGTTGCTAAAGAATACGACTCCTTGATCATCAATTGAGAAACATCCTGCAACTCCTTTCTTGATGTACCTCTTAATACGGGAAATTCCGGGATCAACCTTCTGTGCTTTGATGACCTGATCCAAAAGGGTAGGTTTTGCCACCAAGGTGGAAAGGAATCCTCGAGGAACAATGTGAAGGTTAAGCTTACGAAATTCCTCGTGGAGAAGTGGTTGACTTTGTTGTAACATTAAATTGTTACAATATGACTTACGACTTAGTGCATCAGCCATGACATTGGCCTTTCCAGGAGTGTAAGTGATTCCGAAGTCGTAGTCGGTGAGCAACTCAACCCAACGTCTTTGCCTGAGATTTAGATCCGGTTGGGTGAAGATATACTTCAAACTTTGGTGATCAGTGAAGATTTCACAGCGATTACCAAGAAGGTAATGTCGCCATGTTTTGAGTGCATGGACTACAGCTGCAAGCTCTAGATCATGAGTAGGATAGTTATCCTCATGTGGACGCAACTGTCGGGATGCGTATGCAATCACTTGACGATCTTGCATGAGAATGCAACTTAGTCCTTGTCGCGAGGCGTCGCAATAGATTATAAAGTCCTTGGAAAAGTTTGGTGGTACCAGTACAGGTGCAGATGTCAGGCGTCTTTTTAGTTCCTGAAAACTGGACTCGCACTGTGGGGTCCACTCAAACTTTTTATCTTTCTTGAGGAGTTCGGTTAGAGGTTTAGCAACCTTGGAGAAATTCTCGACGAAACGCCGGCAATAGCTCGCTAAGCCAAGAAAACTCCTAACTTGCTTGACCGATTCAGGGGGAGTCCAATCAAGGACGGCTTGAACTCGCTCGGGATTGACAGCAATTCCCTTGCCAGAGATCACATGACCTAGATAGGTTACTTCTGGCAACCAAAATTCACATTTAGAGAATTTGGCATAAAGGCGGTGCTCTCGAAGTTTCGTCAATACCAGCCTTAAATGCTCGGCATGATCTTCCTTGTTCTTGGAGAAAATGAGTATATCATCGAGGTATACCACGACAAATTTATCCAAATACTCCATGAAAATAGAATTCATTAACCGAGAAAAGGTAGCTGGGGCATTGGTTAATCCGAAGGACATGACGGTGTACTCATATTGGCCATAACGAGTAACGAAAGCCGTTTTAGGAATGTCCCCGTTCTTGATTTTGATTTGATGGTAGCCCAACCTCAAATCCATCTTAGAGAAGACTGAGGATCCAACGAGCCGATCATACAGGTCGTTGATCCTGGGAAGCGGATACTTATTCTTTGTGGTGACCAGATTGACAGGTCGGTAATCTACAACCATCCGCTCCGTTCCATCCTTCTTCTTGACGAAGAGGACGGGGCAAGCCCAAGGGGAAGAACTAGGACGGATGAAACCTTTTTGCAAAGACTCATCGAGTTGTTTCTTTAGCTCAGCTAATTCTAGTTGTGCCATCTTATAAGGTCTCCTAGAGATTGGGACAGTTCCAGGAATAAGATCTATCACGAACTCGACATCTCTGTCAGGTGGAACTCCTGGCAGTTCTTCTGGAAAAACATCCGGAAAGTCACGAACTACCGGGATATCTTCGAGTTCTGGTAGAGGGCTGGCATTAAGAGAGTAGAGCTGACGTTCAGCCATTCGAGTCAAGACATTAACTATCTTGCCGGATGGATGTGTAAGTTGAACGGTCCTAGTAAAGCAATCAATTTTGGCGTAATGGGTTGTCATCCAATCCATACCCAAAATGATATTTATGTCCGAGGACTTGAGAGCGATTAAAGATGCAAGGAAAACAAGTCTATCGACAAGGATTTCATTTCCATGGCTTACCCTAGAGGTTTGCCACTTTGAACCAGGAGTTTGAATAACCATGGAAGTAGGCATGTCACAAAAATTCATGTTGTGCAATCGAGCATAGCTCTCAGATATGAACGAATGGGATGCTCCAGTATCGAAAAGAACAGATGCCGGATGGCAGTTTACGAGAAGCGTACCAAGGACGACGTTAGGATCCTCATAAGCTTCTTCGGCAGAAACATAGTTGACATGACCACGTGCAGTGGGGATTGGCTTGACATAGTTCACCTTGCCGGTTGGCTTGCCACGGCCAACGGGTTTTCCTGGCTGATTCTGGGGACAATCACGCATGTAGTGTCCCGGTTCTCCACACTTGAAACATGTCACAGTGGTGGGGCGTGGAGCAAAGTTGGAGGGTGGACCTCCATAGGTCTTGGCAGGTGCAAACTGTTGAGTTGGATGAGGCGCCTCATAGGATGGCCTCGGTGTATACTTGGGTGGCAGAGCAGTGTTGGGAACCCACACACGGCGCTTGTGAGAGCCAGAGCCGGATGAGGAACCAAGGTCTCGAGTATGCTTGCGGGTAGCCTCGAAGTCGGTCTGGCCTGTCTCAGCACTGATAGCCTTGTTAACCAACTTCTGGAAGGAGGTGCACTCGTGCAGATGTAGATCTCGACGAAGTTCAGGGCTGAGTCCCTTGCGGAACCTCGCCTGTTTCTTGGCATCGGTGGATACTTCTTCAGGTGCATAGCGTGCCAGATTACCAAACTCACGACTGTAGCCATCCACAGTCAAACGGCCCTGGGTGAAATTGCAGAATTCCTCCCGCTTGCGATCCATGAGACCTTCCGGAATATGGTGTTCACGGAATGCCTCACTGAACTCAACCCAGGTAGTGACTTGGCCAGCAGGACGCATGGCTTCAAAGTTTTCCCACCAAAGACTGGCAGGGCCCTCAAGATGGTAGGCGGCGTAGATAACCTTGTCAGCTTCGGCCACATGGGCAGAGTGTAGTTTGTGGGTGATACTACGTAGCCAGTCATCAGCATCCAGAGGTTCAGTGGAGTGATGGAACTTCGGTGGACACATTTTGATAAAATCATGGATTGGCACCACGTCATTCCTCTGACGGAACCCAGTGTTTTGCTCAATGCGTTCCAGCAGACGGTTGGTCTCTCTCTTGTTCCGTTCTGCTTCAAGCATAACTTCCGCCAAAGAGGGTGGCTGGGGCAGATTTCCATATCTAGCCCCACTAGCCTCACCCTGCTCCTGAGCAGCAGGAGTGTTGCGAGTGTTGACCATCCTAGGAAAACAAAACAACGGTTTAGACAAGGATGGCAAAAATTTGACATAGAAGTGCAGAATGTAATGGATGACACAGAATGCAGAGATGTTCATCCGTACGACATGGTAATATAGGAACTGCTATATATACACCAGTGGTCATACACACCATACAAAGTTTAGTACAAGCCAAGGCTAAAGTACAACTGCGGTGAAAGACGATACATCCCATCAGAGGCATTCCAAGCTCCTATACATTATTTAACTACACCTTCGGAATTCAGTACACACTAAGTCATATTCCACAAGACGCGCAGGACTGTGGAAATAAAACTACTACAATACTACTGCTACCATGGACTAGCTCAGACATTCGCGTAGTAATCCTCGTAAAGATTACCACCGTAGCCTGGAAGTGGTACAGACGGATCTTGGAACTCGCGAGCACTCGAAGGCTGAGGACCATAAGGGCATGGGTGTGGTCTCGGTCCCGATGCTGGTGGTAACCGACGCCCACGTGGAGGTGTAATACCCCCAACGTCACGCCAATCCATGCGATCAGGCAGACGAGTCCGCACAGGGTACAAATCCCGCATGTCCAGATATCCGGCGTGCACAGCAGGTGCAAGCCGTGTCAAAGTAGTCCAGTGAGCGGCTCGGGTGTTATACAGCTCCATTCGGAGGGCACGGACCTCACGGTCCCTATCCTCCAACATATGAACAGTAGTCTGAAGCAGTGGCTCTTCATGAGCAGCATCAGTATACAGACCAGTGTATTAGCCTTCCTCTCCGGGGAGTGAAGCTGGCATGTAACAGAACTCAGTGTTCAGCAACAGGGCATGCCTAGCACGGAGAATGGTCATCATCGAATAAGCGGCATCCTGTACTGCCATCTCGATGGTACTCCCGAGTCCATAAGACCAATGGATGGGATCATTTGCTCCAGGATATGAGGGGTATATCCGGACTGTGCAGAAAAACTGACTTTGATTGAAATCCCGATACTGTTCCTCCACAGTGTATTCAGGATACCAGCGATAACCGGTCTCAGTCATCACACGGACTAGCATGGCCGTGTGACCGGGCACATTAATGCACCGAGTAAAACGAACCACCTGGTGAGGGATGCGGCCAGACATCTGAAACACGAAATAATGCAAAGGCATTAGTGTTTCTGGAAGAAATCGGGCAGCATAACAACTGTAAATGCTCAAACAAAGATTTGAGACATCATACAAATGATAGCATAGCCACTCAACAATTCCATATCAAGGTTCCGGTTCAATAATCATCATACTCAAAAGGATAGAAACTGAACTGAGGCTTGAAACCAACAATCCTAAGAGTCTACGGATTAGTAACACGTGAACCTAGTAAGGATAAGAGGCCTAATCCTAAATCCCCGTAGAAAGAATAGACTAACTCAGATCAGAAGGGCATAAGGTATAGGAGTAAAAAGAGCCTGACGTTCCCTTCCACAATCAATTCCCCTACATATAACTAAGAATTTTTCTAGAATCAACATCGACCAGTTTGGCTTGAGAAACCTACATGCAGTCCAGCTCTGATGCCAACGCTGTCAGGACCCCGATCCTTAGCCACACCGATCTAGCTGTAACACGTCATATCACTTTGCGGCCTCACGCACGGTAACCCCACGGGTGCCACCTTACCTGGCCCGGGACCGTTTGCGCATTTTGGCACACGTATATGACAGTGTCGCTAGCATCCGTATGATAGAGAACCCGGGCCGACATGGCTAGTTATAAACTAAAAGTGGCACTACATTACAGAGACAGGCATCCATGACCCAGCAACGAACGTGTCGGTCATCAACGTATGAACCCAAGTCGTAGCAAGCTACATGGACTTAAAGGAACAACGCGTGACATTTCCCCTAAGGGACAGACACGGGAACGAAGAAGGACACATGCCGGCCAGCCTATGTGTTCCGAGCAGTAGCAAGCTACCAAGGCTCATTGGAATCACTAGGAGGCATTTCCCTGTAAGATAGGCTACCAAAGGAAAACAACTAGGTGTCGGATCCCACACATACCAAGCATTTCAATCATACACGCAATATGCTCAATATGTGCAAATACAACATTGCATCACAACAGAACTCTATGACTCAAAGTACTTTATTTAAAAGGAGCCATACATAACATATTCATACAGGTAGGGGTCACATGACCCAACACTCAAGTCATACAGTCATACAAGCACAAGCGGAAGCTACATGTCTGAGTACAGACAACTTAGAAAATAAAACAGGCTTGGTGTAGCCTGACTATCTACAAGGCCCTTCACAAGCTCCAGATCACCGTCTCGGTGACAAGCTACTCGTCGACGTCAACGTCTATGTAGAACCCATCAGCAGGGGCAGGGTTCTCCTCTGCAACAGTTATTAAGCAAACATGAGTACAAAGGTACTCAGCAAGTCTTACCACAGAACCTATCATACATGCAACATTATAAAAGGGGGATAGTGGAGTTTATAGCAGAATGCCAGCTTTGACCTTGGCCAACCTATACTATAACTCTCAACGGATTGCAAGTTATTGTTACGAACACGAGTCCACTACTCACCACATCAATACACTACCGAGGATCCTCTTCCGTCATCCTACGGAAGGGCCATCCACGTCACTCACGCTTATCTTGAGGCTTTTAGTAGTATCCATCAACTTGTCTATGAACTGTAAGAGTAACCAAGTAGTTCGTACCGCGAACAACGGCTATTCGAATAGTTTGATAACCCTACAGGGGTGTACCTCTTCACACACGCTTCCACCACTTATCGCCGTTTACTCGGCGTGTACTCGGCAACCTTCAAGCGGAAGCCCAGCGAGGGTGTCGGCCACGACCTGACTAACTACTCAAGTCTCTCGTCCAGGTTTATCGCCTATTTGGGTTCCATCCGTGGGGAGATCCGGCCGGGGTGTCGCTCACGGCCCCAAACGATGTGTACAGGGTTCCCGAGTCACCAAACGGGCAACCGGTACACCGTGCCACGTACCTGTCGCATCACAACCCACCCCGAGGGTCAGCGTTGTGCACGACCTCCAGTAAGCTATAAACACCAGAAACTAGTTGCAACTCCTGGACAGAGATCAAGGTAATTAATAAGCCGAGAGGGTCCATTGGTTTCGGGCCCAATGCATGGTAGTAACTGCAACTTGAACCACACATACAGATCTCGGGTCCTATGTACGGTTCCAATGAAACAACCCACCACGTACTCCTACATGGCCTTTCATCGATACCTTTACCAAGCGTATTCCACACTTCCTTCCCTTTATCGAAAGATTGTTTCACTCTGATCCATCACCCAGATGAATCAGACCAGACACAACTCTAAGCATAGCAGGCAACATAATCAATAGCATGGTGGATCACACATCACATGGCTCAATCAACTCCTACACATGCTAGTGGGTTTCAACTATTTACTGTGGCAATGACAGGTCATGCAAGGGAATAGGGTTCAACTACCGCAGCAAGTAGCAGTTCACGCGCTGTTGCCTTAATGCAGTAAAAGAGAGCAGGAGCGAGAAGATTGGGTTGTATCGGAATGATCAATGATTGCTTGTCTGACAAGGTAGTTGTCGGGTACTGCTCTTCAACTGGATACGCAGCAGTATCCTTGGGAGCAGGACATAACACAGGAAATACCGACGATACAATCATTAACAAACAAATGCAACAATATGATGCATGTTTATGACATGGCAAGATGCATGTGTGTTGGCTAATGCAACTAAAACCAGAAGGGTTTGAACCTATTTGAATCAAGGATTCAAATTGAAGTTCAAGCTATTATTTAAATAAGTGCATTATCATGTTTTTGATATATACAGCAAGTTAACTTGTTCAAACATGCATGAAACCAGTGCCATTAGATAGATTGGATTTTTCTGATCATTTTTCATATATAAATCTTTTCCATCTGAGCTATGGCTGATTTTATATGATTTTTAGAAGTTTTGGGTATTTTCTGGAATTTCCTGAATTATTTTAAATCTAAAAATCCCAGAAAAACATTTACTGCGTCAGCATGACATCATGCTGACGTCAGCCAGTCAACAGGGCCAGTCCAGGTCAAACCTGACCAGTGGGTCCCTCATGTCAGCGTCACAGCTAATTAACTGAGTTAATTAGAGTTTAATTAAAACTAATTAGCGGTCAGTGGGGCCAGGGCCCACGTGTCAGTGACTAAACTAATTAACTAATTAAAATTAAATTAACACTTAAACTAAGTTTGACTTGCGGGCAGGGCCCACATGTCATTGACCCAGGGGGTCAAACCCGTGGTCAAAACAGGTCCAACTCGCCGGCGTTTAGCCGCCGGCGAGGCCAAACGCGGCGGCGTGCTTCGGAAAACGTCTACGGTGCACGGTTCGAGCTGCGGTTGGGTGCGTTGGAGAGCTCTTGCTCTTCCGCATCGGATGGTGGTGGTCGCCGGACCTGGGGTGGCCGGAGACGACGGCAACGAGCTCGACGGCGGCGACCGGCGTCGGGCGTGTGTGGAGATGCGGCTGCAGGTGCCTAGGCGATGCGTGCGTAGCACCGTTCGCATCTATGTGTTGTGGTGAGAGCGTTGGACGTGTGCCGGTGACCAAATGGTCACCGGAGCATCACCGGCGACGAGCACGGCGGCGGTGCGTGCGAGCGAGCTACGTGCAGTGTGTTACAGGGCAAGAGGGAGCCAACGGAGAGGGGGAGGAGGTAGCTAGGCTCACAGCGGTTGCAGCAAGCACCGAAGCGAGCTCGGGGGTGGTCGGAGCTGAGCAGCACGGCGAGGGGGATCTCCGCGGCCGGAGTTGGGGAAGAAGAGGTCGGGGGCGTCTCCAGGGCGGGCGAGCGCTCGGGGCTCGGCCTATTCGAAGCAGTCGAGGACGGCGGAGACGAGGGACAACACGGCAGAGCTCGGGGACGACGGTGGACGCGGCTTCTACGACGGTGCGATCACGGCGGCGTCGGCCATGGCGCGGGGAGAGCGGAGGAGAGGAACTGGGGGGAGGCGGAGGTGTCTGGGGGGTCGAGGGGGACGTGGACGTTCGATCCATGCCTCCAGAACGGCGAGGGGGCGAAGCAGGGCGGTGGGCAGCTGCGTGGCGCGCCGTGCGGTCGCCGTCGAGCACCTGCCTGCCTGCCTGGCCGAGCCAAGCAGGTCGCTGGAGCGGCAGCTGGGCTGGGCCGGCAGGTGGGCCGGGTGGGCGCCAGGTAAGTGTTTTCCTATTTTCTTTTCCTATTTTCTTTTCTGTTTCATTTCTGTTGCAACTTTGTTCATTTAATAAAAATGCCTAAACATTTTTATAAATCATAACACTTGTCATACCTGCTATATATAATATGAACAGTAGGAAACATTATAGTTTATGATTATTTGAGCATTTAAAATATTTTATAGCATTTAAATGCCCAAATTCAAATACCATATGATTTAATCCATAACCCTAGATTGTCCTAGAAAATTGTGCACCATTTTTGGCAGAGGTTTAAGACCAAGGCAGAAATGATGAACAGTTTGAAGGGCATTTTGGGTACATTGGAAAATATTTTAGCAAACCCTAGTTGTTAGGGGTGGGGTGCTGGGGTTTCTGTTAATCCCATTTCAAGTTTCTTTGAAAGTAAACATGATGCACACTCTAGTCAGATCCTAATGCAAGTGCTAGCTAGGGATGTGACAACTCACCCCCACTTAAAAGAATCGCGTCCCGAGATTCGGGTTCCTCCGGAAAGAGGGTGGGGTACTCAAGTCGAAGACGATCCTCCCTTTCCCAAGTAGCTTCACTCTCGGAATGATGTGACCATTAAACCTTGAGAAACTGGATTTTGTGGCGTCGAGTGGTGCGCTCGGTTTGATCAAGAATACGAACGGGGTATTCTCGATATGTGAGATTGTCTTGGAGATCAAGCGTTTCGTGGTCCACTCCGCGGATAGGATCCGAGAAGCAACGCCTGAGTTGAGAAACATGGAAAACATCATGAACTCTGGAGAGGTGCGGAGGTGGTTCCAATTGGTAGGCAACTTCTCCTCGTTTGGCAAGAATGCGAAAAGGACCGATATAATGAGGGGCCAATTTGCCTTTGATACCGAAGGGATGGGTTCCCTTAAGAGGAGTAACCCGAAGGTAAGCCTTATCGCCGACTTCAAAAGTCACAGCCTTATGATGACTATCATATTGGCTCTTTTGGCGAGACTGGGCTGTTTTCAATCTCTCACGAACGATGCGAACTTGTTCCTCTGCTTCCTGGATCATATCCGGGCCAAAGAATTGTCTTTCCCCGGTCTCTGACCAGTTAAGAGGTGTTCGACACCTTCGTCCATATAGAACTTCGAAGGGAGCTTTACCCAAGCTGGCTTGATAACTATTGTTATAAGCGAATTCGGCAAATGGAAGACACTTTTCCCATTCCATACCGAAAGAAATGACAGAGGCTCGAAGCATGTCTTCTAGAATTTGATTGACTCGTTCCACTTGACCACTTGATTGCGGATGGAAGGCAGTACTGAAAGAGAGATGAGTTCCCATAGCATTCTGGAAACTTTCCCAAAATCGTGAAGTAAAAAGACTTCCACGGTCTGAGTTAATCTCCAAAGGCACACCATGAAGTGATACTATTCGTGAGATATATAAGTCTGCTAGCTGGCTAGCGGTAATGCTCTCTCGAACAGGCAAGAAATGAGCTACTTTAGAGAGGCGGTCGATAACGACGAAGATAGCATTATTCCCTTTCCTGGACCTGGGAAACCCGGTAATGAAGTCCATACCGACTTTATCCCATTTCCATTCAGGAATAGCTAAAGGTTGAAGGGTGCCAGCAGGCCGTTGATGCTCTGCTTTGACTCGACGACAAACATCGTAGTTAGCAATGAATTGAGCGATTTCTCTCTTCATCCTAGTCCACCAGAATCTTTGACGTAGGTCTTGATACATTTTGGTGCTATCGGGATGAATCGTGAGAGGGGATTCATGAGCCTCCTTGAGGATCAAACGTATTAGGTTTTGCACTTTAGGAACCACTAAACGGTTGCTGAAGAATACGACTCCTTGATCATCAATTGAGAAACATCCTGCAACTCCTTTCTTGATGTTCCTCTTAATACGGGAAATTCCGGGATCAACCTTCTGTGCTTTGATGACCAGATCCAAAAGGATAGGTTTTGCCACCAAGGTGGAAAGGAATCCTCGAGGAACAATGTGAAGGTTATGCTTACGAAATTCCTCGTGGAGAAGTGGTTGACTTTGTTGTAACATTAAATTGTTACAATATGACTTACGACTTAGTGCATCAGCCATGACATTGGCCTTTCCAGGAGTGTAAGTGATTCCTAAGTCGTAGTCGGTGAGCAACTCAACCCAATGTCTTTGCCTGAGATTTAGATCCGGTTGGGTGAAGATATACTTCAAACTTTGGTGATCAGTGAAGATTTCACAGCGATTACCAAGAAGGTAATGTCGCCATGTTTTGAGTGCATGGACTACAGCTGCAAGCTCTAGATCATGAGTAGGATAGTTATCCTCATGTGGACGCAACTGTCGGGATGCGTATGCAATCACTTGACGATCTTGCATGAGAATGCAACCTAGTCCTTGTCGCGAGGCGTCGCAATAGATTATAAAGTCCTTGGAAAAGTTTGGTGGTACCAGTACAGGTGCAGATGTCAGGCGTCTTTTCAGTTCCTGAAAACTGGACTCGCACTGTGGGGTCCACTCAAACTTTTTATCTTTCTTGAGGAGTTCGGTTAGAGGTTTAGCAACCTTGGAGAAATTCTCGACGAAACGCCGGCAATAGCTCGCTAAGCCAAGAAAACTCCTAACTTGCTTGAACGATTCAGGGGGAGTCCAATCAAGGACGGCTTGAACTCGCTCGGGATTGACAGCAATTCCCTTGCCAGAGATCACGTGACCTAGATAGGTTACTTCTGGCAACCAAAATTCACATTTAGAGAATTTGGCATAAAGGCGGTGCTCTCGAAGTTTCGTCAATACCAGCCTTAAATGCTCGGCATGATCTTCCTTGTTCTTGGAGAAAATGAGTATATCATCAAGGTATACCACGACGAATTTATCCAAATACTCCATGAAAATAGAATTCATTAACCAAGGAAAGGTAGCTGGGGCATTGGTTAATCCGAAGGACATGACGGTGTACTCATATTGGCCATAACGAGTAACGAAAGCCGTTTTAGGAATGTCCCCGTTCTTGATTTTGATTTGATGGTAGCCCAACCTCAAATCCATCTTAGAGAAGACTGAGGATCCAGCGAGCTGATCATACAGGTCGTTGATCCTGGGAAGCGGATACTTATTCTTTGTGGTGACCAGATTGACAGGTCGGTAATCTACAACCATCCGCTCCGTTCCATCCTTCTTCTTGACGAAGAGGACGGGGCAAGCCCAAGGGGAAGAACTAGGACGGATGAAACCTTTTTGCAAAGACTCATCGAGTTGTTTCTTTAGCTCAGCTAATTCTAGTGGTGCCATCTTATAAGGTCTCCTAGAGATTGGGACAGTTCCAGGAATAAGATCTATCACGAACTCGACATCTCTGTCAGGTGGAACTCCTGGCAGTTCTTCTGGAAAAACTTCCAGAAAGTCACGAACTACCGGGATATCTTCGAGTTCTGGTAGAGGGCTGGCATTAAGAGAGTAGAGCTGACGTTCAGCCATTCGAGTCAAGACATTAACTATCTTGCCGGATGGATGTGTAAGTTGAACGGTCCTAGTAAAGCAATCAATTTTGGCGTAATGGGTTGTCATCCAATCCATACCCAAAATGATATTTATGTCCGAGGACTTGAGAGCGATTAAAGATGCAAGGAAAACAAGTCTATCGACAAGGATTTCATTTCCATGGCTTACCCTAGAGGTTTGCCACTTTGAACCAGGAGTTTGAATAACCATGGAAGTAGGCATGTCACAAAAAGTCACGTTGTGCAATCGAGCATAGCTCTCAGATATGAACGAATGGGATGCTCCAGTATCGAATAGAACAGATGCCGGATGGCAGTTTACGAGAAGCGTACCAAGGACGACGTTAGGATCCTCATAAGCTTCTTCGGCAGAAACATAGTTGACATGACCACGTGCAGTGGGGATTGGCTTGACATAGTTCACCTTGCCGGTTGGCTTGGCACGGCCAACGGGTTTTCCTGGCTGATTCTGGGGACAATCACGCATGTAGTGTCCCGGTTCTCCACACTTGAAACATGTCACAGTGGTGGGGCGTGGAGCAAAGTTGGAGGGTGGACCTCCATAGGTCTTGGCAGGTGCAAACTGTTCAGTTGGACGAGGCGCCTCATAGGATGGCCTCGGTGTATACTTGGGTGGCAGAGCAGTGTTGGGAACCCACACACGACGCTTGTGAGAGCCAGAGCCGGATGAGGAACCAAGGTCTCGAGTATGCTTGCGGGTAGCCTCGAAGTCGGTCTAGCCTGTCTCAGCACTGATAGCCTTGTTAACCAACTTCTGGAAGGAGGTGCACTCGTGCAGACGTAGATCTCGACGAAGTTCAGGGTTGAGTCCCTTGAGGAACCTCGCCTGTTTCTTGGCATCGGTGGATACTTCTTCAGGTGCATAGCGTGCCAGATTACCAAACTCATGACTGTAGCCATCCACAGTCAAACGGCCCTGGGTGAAATTGCAGAATTCCTCCCGCTTGCGATCCATGAGACCTTCCGGAATATGGTGTTCACGGAATGCCTCACTGAACTCAACCCAGGTAGTGACTTGGCCAGCAGGACGCATAGCTTCAAAGTTTTCCCACCAAAGACTGGCAGGGCCCTCAAGATGGTAGGCGGCGTAGATAACCTTGTCAGCTTCGGCCACACGGGCAGAGTGTAGCTTGTGGGTGATACTACGTAGCCAGTCATCAGCATCCAGAGGTTCAGTGGAGTGATGGAACTTCGGTGGACACATTTTGATAAAATCGTGGATTGACACCACGTCATTCCTCTGACGGAACCCAGTGTTTTGCTCAATGCGTTCCAGCAGACGGTTGGTCTCTCTCTTGTTCCGTTCTGCTTCAAGCATAACTTCCGCCAAAGAGGGTGGCTGGGGCAGATTTCCATCTCTAGCCCCACTAGCCTCACCCTGCTCCTGAGCAGCAGGAGTGTTGCGAGTGTTGACCATCCTAGGAAAACAAAACAACGGTTTAGACAAGGATGGCAAATATTTGACATAGAAGTGCAGAATGTAATGGATGACACAGAATGCAGAGATGTTCATCCGTACGACATGGTAATATAGGAACTGCTATATATACACTAGTGGTCATACACACCATACAAAGTTTAGTACAAGCCAAGGCTAAAGTACAACTGCGGTGAAAGACGATACATCCCATCAGAGGCATTCCAAGCTCCTATACATTATTTAACTACACCTCCGGAATTCAGTACACACTAAGTCATATTCCACAAGACGCGCAGGACTGTGGAAATACAACTACTACAATACTACTGCTACCATGGACTAGCTCAGACATTCGCGTAGTAATCCTCGTAAAGATTACCACCGTAGCCTGGAAGTGGTACAGACGGATCTTGGAACTCGCGAGCACTCGAAGGCTGAGGACCATAAGGGCATGGGTGTGGTCTCGGTCCCGATGCTGGTGGTAACCGACGCCCACGTGGAGGTGTAATACCCCCAACGTCACGCCAATCCATGCGATCAGGCAGACGAGTCCGCACAGGGTACAAATCCCGCATGTCCAGATATCCGGCGTGCACAGCAGGTGCAAGCCGTGTCAAAGTAGTCCAGTGAGCGGCTCGGGTGTTATACAGCTCCATTCGGAGGGCACGGACCTCACGGTCCCTATCCTCCAACATTTGAACAGTAGTCTGAAGCAGTGGCTCTTCATGAGCAGCATCAGTATACAGACCAGTGTAGTAGCCTTCCTCTCCGGGGAGTGAAGTTGGCATGTAACAGAACTCAGTGTTCAGCAACAGGGCATGCCTAGCACGAAGAATGGTCATCATCGAATAAGCGGCATCCTGTACTGCCATCTCGATGGTAATCCCGAGTCCATAAGACCAATGGATGGGATCATTTGCTCCGGGATATGAGGGGTATATCCGGACTGTGCAGAAAAACTGACTTTGATTGAAATCCCGATACTGTTCCTCCACAGTGTATTCAGGATACTAGCGATAACCGGTCTCAGTCATCACACGGACTAGCATGGCCGTGTGACCGGGCACATTAATGCACCGAGTCAAACGAACCACTTGGTGAGGGATGCGGCCAGACATCTGAAACACGAAATAATGCAAAGGCATTAGTGTTTCTGGAAGAAATCGGGCAGCATAACAACTGTAAATGCTCAAACAAAGATTTGAGACATCATACAAATGATAGCATAGCCACTCAACAATTCCATATCAAGGTTCCGGTTCAATAATCATCATACTCAAAAGGATAGAAACTGAACTGAGGCTTGAAACCAACAATCCTAAGAGTCTACGGATTAGTAACACGTGAACCTAGTAAGGATAAGAGGCCTAATACTAAATCCCCGTAGAAAGAATAGACTAACTCAGATCAGAAGGGCATAAGGTAAAGGAGTAAAAAGAGCCTTACGTTCCCTTCCACAATCAATTCCCCTACATATAACTAAGAATTTTTCTAGACTCAACATCGACCAGTTTGGCTTGAGAAACCTACAGGCAGTCCAGCTCTGATGCCAACGCTGTCAGGACCCCGATCCTAAGCCACACCGATCTAGCTGTAACACGTCATATCACTTTGCGGCCTCACGCACGGTAACCCCACGGGTGCCACCTTACCTGGCCCGGGACCGTTTGCGCATTTTGGCACACGTATATGACAGTGTCGCTAGCATCCGTATGACAGAGAACCCGGGCCGACATGGCTAGTTATAAACCAAAAGTGGCACTACATTACAGAGACAGGCATCCATGACCCAGCATCAAACGTGTCGGTCATCAACGTATGAACCCAAGTCGTAGCAAGCTACATGGACTTAAAGGAACAACGTGTGACATTTCCCCTAAGGGACAGACACAGGAACGAAGAAGGACACATGCCGGCCAGCCTACGTGTTCCGAGCAGTAGCAAGCTACCAAGGCTCATTGGAATCACTAGGAGGCATTTCCCTGTAAGATAGGCTACCAAAGGAAAACAACTAGGTGTCGGATCCCACACATACCAAGCATTTCAATCATACACGCAATATGCTCAATATGTGCAAATACAACATTGCATCACAACAGAACTCTATGACTCAAAGTACTTTATTTAAAAGGCTCCAGGAGCCATACATAACATATTCATACAGGTAGGGGTCACATGACCCAACACTCAAGTCATACAGTCATACAAGCACAAGCGGAAGCTACATGTCTGAGTACATACAACTTAGAAAATAAAACAGGCTTGGTGTAGCCTGACTATCTACAAGGCCCTTCACAAGCTCCAGATCACCGTCTGGGTGAGAAGCTACTCGTCGACGTCAACGTCTATGTAGAACCCATCAGCAGGGGCAGGGTTCTCCTCTGCAACAGTTATTAAGCAAACATGAGTACAAAGGTACTCAGCAAGTCTTACCACAGAACCTATCATACATGCAACATTATCAAAGGGGGATAGTGGAGTTTATAGCAGAATGCCAGCTTTGACCTTGGCTAACCTATACTACAACTCTCAACGGATTGCAAGTTATTGTTACGAACACGAGTCCACTACTCACCACATCAATACACTACCGAGGATCCTCTTCCATCATCCTACGGAAGGGCCATCCACGGCACTCACGCTTATCTTGAGGCTTTTAGTAGTATCCATCAACTTGTCTATGAACTGTAAGAGTAACCAAGTAGTTCGTACCGCGAACAACGGCTATTCGAATAGTTTGATAACCCTGCAGGGGTGTACCTCTTCACACACGCTTCCACCACTTATCGCCGTTTACTCGGCGTGTACTCGGCAACCTTCAAGCGGAAGCCCAGCGAGGGTGTCGGCCACGACCTGACTAACTACTCAAGTCTCTCGTCCAGGTTTATCGCCTATTTGGGTTCCATCCGTGGGGAGATCCGGCCGGGGTGTCGCTCATGGCCCCAAACGATGTGTACAGGGTTCCCGAGTCACCAAACGGGCAACCGGTACACTGTGCCACGTACCTGTCGCATCACAACCCACCCCGAGGGTCAGCGTTGTGCACGACCTCCAGTAAGCTATAAACACCAGAAACTAGTTGCAACTCCTGGACAGAGATCAAGGTAATTAATAAGCCGAGAGGGTCCATTGGTTTCGGGCCCAATGCATGGTAGTAACTGCAACTTGAACCACACATACAGATCTCGGGTCCTATGTACGGTTCCAATGAAACAACCCACCACGTACTCCTACATGGCCTTTCATCGATACCTTTACCAAGCGTATTCCACACTTCCTTCCCTTTATCGAAAGATTGTTTCACTCTGATCCATCAACCAGATGAATCAGACCAGACACAACTCTAAGCATATCAGGCAACATAATCAATAGCATGGTGGATCACACATCACATGGCTCAATCAACTCCTACACATGCTAGTGGGTTTCAACTATTTACTGTGGCAATGACAGGTCATGCAAGGGAATAGGGTTCAACTACCGCAGCAAGTAGCAGTTCACGCGCTGTTGCCTTAATGCAGTAAAAGAGAGCAGGAGCGAGAAGATTGGGTTGTATCGGAATGATCAATGATTGCTTGCCTGACAAGGTAGTTGTCGGGTACTGCTCTTCAACTGGATACGCAGCAGTATCCTCGGGAGCAGGACCTAACACAGGAAATACCGACGATACAATCATTAACAAACAAATGCAACAATATGATGCATGTTTATGACATGGCAAGATGCATGTGTGTTGGCTAATGCAACTAAAACCAGAAGGGTTAGAACCTATTTGAATCAAGGATTCAAATTGAAGTTCAAACTATTATTTAAATAAGTGCATTATCATGTTTTTGATATATACAGCAAGTTAACTTGTTCAAACATGCATGAAACCAGTGCCATTAGATAGATTGGATTTTTCTGATCATTTTTCATATATAAATCTTTTCCATCTGAGCTATGGCTGATTTTATATGATTTTTAGAAGTTTTGGGTATTTTCTGGAATTTCCTGAATTATTTTAAATCTAAAAATCCCAGAAAAACCTTTACTGCGTCAGCATGACATCGTGCTGACGTCAGCCAGTCAACAGGGCCAGTCCAGGTCAAACCTGACCAGTGGGTCCCTCATGTCAGTGTCACAGCTAATTAACTGAGTTAATTAGAGTTTAATTAAAACTAATTAGCTGTCAGTGGGGCCAGGGCCCACGTGTCAGTGACTAAACTAATTAACTAATTAAAATTAAATTAACACTTAAACTAAGTTTGACTTGCAGGCAGGGCCCACATGTCATTGACCCAGGGGGTCAAACCCGTGGTCAAAACAGGTCCAACTCGCCGGCGTTTAGCCGCCGGCGAGGCCAAACGCGGCGGCGTGCTTCGGAAAACATCTACGGTGCACGGTTCGAGCTGCGGTTGGGTGCGTTGGAGAGCTCTTGCTCTTCCGCATCGGATGGTGGTGGTCGCCGGACCTGGGGTGGCCGGAGACGACGGCAACGAGCTCGACGACGGCGACCGGCGTCGGGCGTGTGTGGAGATGCGGCTGCAGGTGCCTAGGCGATGCGTGCGTAGCACCGTTCGCATCTACGTGCTGTGGTGAGTGCGTTGGACGGGTGCCGGTGACCAAATGGTCACCGGAGCATCACCGGCGACGAGCACGGCGGCGGTGCGTGCGGGCGAGCTACGTGCAGTGTGTTACAGGGCAAGAGGGAGCCAACGGAGAGGGGGAGGAGGTAGCTAGGCTCACAGCGGTTGCAGCAAGCACCGAAGCGAGCTCGGGGGTGGTCGGAGCTGAGCAGCACGGCGAGGGGGATCTCTGCGGCCGGAGTTGGGGAAGAAGAGGTCGGGGGCGTCTCCAGGGCGGGCGAGTGCTCGGGGCTCGGCCTGTTCGAAGCAGTCGAGGACGGCGGAGACGAGGGACAACACGGCGGAGCTCGGGGACGACGGTGGACGCGGCTTCTACGACGGTGCGATCACGGCGGCGTCGGCCATGGCGCGGGGAGAGCGGAGGAGAGGAACTGGGGGGAGGCGGAGGTGTCTGGGGGGTCGAGGGGGACGTGGACGTTCGATCCATGCCTCCAGAATGGCGAGGGGGCGAAGCAGGGCGGCGGGCAGCTGCGTGGCGCGCCGTGCGGTCGCCGTCGAGCACCTGCCTGCCTGCCTGGCCGAGCCAAGCAGCTCGCTAGAGCGGCAGCTAGGCTGGGCCGGCAGGTGGGCCGGGTGGGCGCCAGGTAAGTGTTTTCCTATTTTCTTTTCCTATTTTCTTTTCTGTTTCATTTCTTTTGCAACTTTGTTCATTTAATAAAAATGCCTAAACATTTTTATAAATCATAACACTTGTCATACCTGCTGTATATAATATGAACAGTAGGAAACATTATAGTTTATGATTATTTGAGCATTTAAAATATTTTATAGCATTTAAATGCCCAAATTCAAATACCATATGATTTAATCCATAACCCTAGATTGTCCTAGAAAATTGTGCAGCATTTTTGGCAGAGGTTTAAGACCAAGGCAGAAATGATGAACATTTTGAAGGGCATTTTGGGTACATTGGAAAATATTTTAGCAAACCCTAGTTGTTAGGGGAGGGGTGCTGGGGTTTCTGTTAATCCCATTTCAAGTTTCTTTGAAAGTAAACATGATGCACACTCTAGTCAGATCCTAATGCAAGTGCTAGCTAGGGATGTGACACTCAGTGTTCAATATCACCCCGGGAAGGCTAACGTGGTGGCCGATGCCTTAAGCAGGAAGGCTTGCTCCTTGAATGTTCTTATTCAAGAAAGGCAGACATCCTTGTTTAAGGAACTCGAACAATTTAGTTTGGAATTCGTTACCCCTGGATTTGTGGATCATTTGGAAGACCCTGATGGACGAAGTCAAGAAGGCACAAGATGGACACGCAAGCATTGAAGGCATAAAGAAGAAGATGAAGCTAGGCAAGGCCCCAGGATTCTCTGAAGACGAGCACGGGATTGTTTGGTACAAAGGCCGCATCTGCGTCCCAAACGAGACGGAGCTGAAGAACCTGATCCTGCAAGAAGCCCACGACACTCCGTATTCCATCCACCCCGGAGGAACCAAGATGTATCAAGACTTGAAGGCACGATTCTGGTGGCACGGGATGAAAAGAGAGATTGCAACTCATATTGCAAAATGTGATGTGTGCCAAAGGGTCAAGGCTGAATATCAGCGACCCGCTGGATTGCTCCAACCACTCAAGGTTCCCGAGTGGAAGTGGGATAAAGTCGGAATGGACTTCATCACTGGATTACCAAGGTCGAACAGGGGACATGACTCCATCTGGGTCATAGTCGACCATTTGACCAAGGTGGCCCATTTCATTCCTGTCAAGACTACCTATTCAGGCAACCAGCTGGCAACTCTCTATATCAACCGAATCGTGAGCCTCCACGGCGTCCCCAAGGAGATTGTATCAGATCGAGGCGCCCAGTTTACTTCAAGGTTCTGGAGAAGATTCCAAGAAGCCTTGGGAACCAAGTTATCCTTCAGCACAACTTTCCACCCACAGACCGGAGGTCAAACAGAATGAGTAAATCAAATTCTCGAAGACATGCTCCGAGCCTGTGTCTTGGCATATGGAGCCAAGTGGGAAGATTGTATCCCTTTTGCCGAGTTCTCCTATAACAACAGTTATCAGTCAAGCCTTCAGATGGCACCATTTGAGGTGTTGTACGGACGCAGATGTCGCACACCCCTCAACTGGTCAGAGACTGGAGAAGGGCTAGTTTTTGGACCGGATATTCTCCGCGAAGCAGAAGAGCAAGTCCAACTAGTCAGAGAACGTTTGAAGGCAGCCAAGTCAAGGCAGAAGAGTTATGCTGACACTCGACGCCGAGACATGAGTTTTCGTGTCAAAGATCACGTGTACCTGCGAGTAACTCCTCTAAAGGGAACCAAGCGTTTCCACGTTAAAGGGAAACTTGCACCAAGATTCATTGGCCCTTTCAAGATCACCGACCGGCAAGGAGAAGTGGCGTATCAGTTGGAACTACCATCTAAGCTAACTGATGTGCACAACATATTCCACGTGTCACAACTTCGGAAATGCCTCCAAGTTCCGGACAAGCCTAATCTCTACAAGGATACTGATCACCAAGCCATTGATCTGCAGCCTGATTTGACTTACCGCGAGAAGCCTATTCGCATTCTGGATGAAGCAGAACGGCGGACGCGAAGCCGCACCATCAAGTACTTCAAGGTCCAGTGGAGCAACCACACCAAAGCAGAAGCAACCTGGGAACGTGAAGACTATCTTAGATCCGAGTTTCCCGATCTCTTTTAAGACCTAGTTTAGGAATCTCGGGGACGAGATTCTTGTAAGGGGGGTAGGTCTGTCACACCCTGCATTTTGTAACATGTTACTTGCATCAATGAAGCATGAAATTAGGACCAACAAATTTTTTTGGCATCATTTGGCTTTTGTTTGGAATTGAGTTTTTCTTCAAGTGCTTTTTATGTGCTCATTAAAGTCAAGTATTACCTCTGGTAGAATTCATCTCCATAGCCAAAACTTCTGCCCAAAGATCATGCCAAGTGTTATATAGCAGTATAGTATTTTCTTACAAAATTAATTTGGCCAAAATGTATTTTATAAATTTAGTTTGCCAAAAACCCCTGAATTGAGATTTGCACTGCAAGTGCTTGATTTAGGGTGAGAAAATTATTTCAAAAGGTACATTTGAGACCTAGTAGTCATAGGACTCCCAGAAACCACAAAAGTATAATTTTAAAAGTTATTTTCCTATTTTATTTAAAAGCTTTTTTTAAAGCCAGAAATGGTCTTTAATAGGGGAAAATTATTTAAGTATTTTAAAAATATTTGCCAAAATTCAGGGAGACTCATAGGACATATATTTTCCATATATAACAGTTTCAACACTTGGTCATGTTCAAAATAATGGGCTAATCCCTCTAAAACCCTTTCTGGATATTTCAAGCTTTTGAAATATTTACAAAGGAAATATTCTCCAAAAAATCCAGGGAAATTCTATTATGTCACATATGGCATATATGATGATCTTGCCAAGTCCCATATCTTGGGAAGCAAGAAAACATCATCAAAACCCTTCATAACCATTCTGTCCATATTTGAAGTTTGAGCAACTTTACATTGCCAAACTTGTCCAAATGCTCTCAAACTTGGTGCACATGCTAGAATGGCCTAATAAGGCATCTAGACCAAATGGCACAAGATTTGGAGTAGAGCAACTTGATCAGAATACGCCAAAACCCTTTCTGTTCAAATGCAAATTTGGACAACTTTACATTACCAACGTTTTACCTGGTGCTTCAAACTTTGTGGTCATGATCATAACCCCAAATGATGAAACTACACCAAGTGGTGCATCAAGGGGAGATGATTAGCTTGAGTCAAACAAGATGAAGCCATTTCTGTTGATTTCTAGGGTTCACCAAAGTTACATTGGCTAGTTTCTTCAAATGATCCCAAATTTGGTGAACCACCCTATTTTCTTATAACATTCCATCCTGTTAAGTGTCATGGCAGGTGGAGATCATTTGCTTGACCAAAACATGATCAAACACCTTCTGGCTATTTACTAAAACCCTCTTCTTGATCAATTTCACTATTTACCTTGGCCTCAACTTTCTACCATAGGATCATCAAGTTACTATCTACCTCTAGTAACTCTCCCATGTCTCCAGCTCCATGATTGAGGGGTAAAAACCCTGGTTCACCTTGCTGGACAGCCTAGAATCACCAAGTTACCAGCTTCTCTTCTCTCTCACAGCATCTCCAGAGCATCCAAGGCCTCCTCTGTGTTGATTGCATCACCCTGGACCCCCCAGACACGATGGACGCATCCAGAGGGCCAATGGCATGCCATGGCATGCGATAAGGGCGCTCCAGAGCGCGCTACAGTGCGCCACCGCACTGTAGCTTCGCCCAATCCAGCGCAGCCGACAGCCTCGAGCTCTCCCCTCGCGCCTCCCAACGCCCCTCGACGTACACAACCTCCACCGATGATGTCCCCCTCCTCCTCCGCCCTCCAGTAGCTGCCTCCACACGCGCACTGGCCGCCCGCAGCCTCCACTCCTCGGCTTCACACGCGCGCGTTGTCTGGAAGCTCCCTCGCTCCTCCTCTCCCCTCAACTAGGCGTGGAACATGTCCACGATCCTCCCCGGCTCGATCACAAGCACCAGAACAGCCTCTGGCCTCGCCTGCAACCTCGTCGGCGCACAAGTCCACGGTGGACCGTGGGCGCGGCTATATAAGCCCCCCCCCCCGCGAGCTCCCCACTCGGCACCAGCAGCCTCAACACACCCCTAGCAACACTCCCGCACCACTCACTCCTCCCCAGAAAGCCCCTGTGCTCGGGATCGACCGGAGCTCCGCCGCGTCGGGCAGCCGGAGATCTCGGGGTACAGGCCTCCTCCACCCTTCCTTTTGCTCGATTTGGAACCACCATGCACCACTGATGCGTTCTCCTCCCTTTTCCCCTTCTGCAGCTGCCGGAAACAAGCTAGCCAGCAGCTTCCCGACGACCCTCCGCCGTCCCACCTCGCCGCCGACGAACCCGACCTCCCCGGCGAGCCGCACCACCACCACTACCTCCGCGACTCGTCGCTGAACCCGTCCCTGCCCTTCGTTGGCTTCGCCGTGGCCGAAATCAACGCCGGTGAGCTCGCCGTCGCCGTGGCCGAGAGGTTGAAGATGACAGGCGGGCCCCGCCTGTCATCCTCACCGCTCCCTCTCTCCCCTCGCTGCCGCTGACCGTTGGGCCCCGCCCGTTTAAAACCCTGACGTGCGTGCGCTGGCGCCCGAGCGGCTGGGCTAGATGCCCTGGGCCGTGCACTGTGGCCGCTCTGGCCCAGTGGCACAGGGCCATTTCTTTTTATTCTTTTTGTGATTAATTCAATTAATTTTACAGAAATGAATATTAGTCCAAATAAAATAATTCCAACTCCTAAATTCTTGTAATATTCCAACCTATTTAATGGTGTCACTTTCACACATATCCATGAAACTTTTTTGTTCTGTTCAAATTTAAATTCAAATTTGAGCAATAAAACTCATGTTCAAAAATCCTTAGGTTCCATTCTGTCACTCCAAAACTCCAACTAAGAATTTTCTCCATCTTAGTTTTCCCTCTAGTATTTAACAAAAATGAGTTGACATTTTTCTGAGCACTTTGATTTTTCCGTTTCATTGTGGTCTTATTTTTCCGTTGTTATTTTGCGACGTATAGATACCGTATTTGACGAAGTTGCTGAAGAAGGAGAAGGAGAAGGATTTGAAGACTTTGAAGACCAAGCCAATCCAGGCAAGCAGCCCTTTGACCATGTTACACTTGTTCTTCGGAACCCGTTTGTTTCCGATGCATGATGATAGAGTTACGGTGGTGACCTAGTTGAAACCACCACATGATGCATGTTTCACTCATGATCTTGCTATGTGCTAGATGTCATGAAAATAGTTAGTAGTCATGCTTAGTGATGCATGTGTGACATGAACCTTCGTGGTTGAAATCTTTGCATAAAACCCCGTCGGGTGCCATTCATGCCCGAGGGAGATGAGGAGTTGGGTAACCACTTGATGACGAAGTGGTGTACCGAGACAAGTATGTGTGATGTTTTTCAAACGGATTGGTTTAAGTTGCGACCGTTATTCCAACCATACATGTGCAACCACTCTACCCCTTATGGGACGGGGCGTTATTGATTACTTAGACCGATACTAGCATGGTGCCCACATTACTAGTGACGGGAAGACTTGAGGTGTTTCCCGGGACGGGGTCGTGCTTGGATAGACGACCATGACTGTTTTCACAGGGCACCGGACACACCGTTGGTCCCTTCGGGTACGCGTGACATTGAAATTAGGGCAAGTCCCGTGATCTATTGTTTGTACTCGAGGGCCGTGTACCAACGAGTGGACTCTATGTTAGTGTCGTCTAAGGAAAGATAATGACCGGGTGCTTCCCCCGAGTACTTGAGGTACTGCGGGATCGTGGGTGACACGAAAGCTTCCCGGATCTTGTGGGTAAAGTGCGCAACCTCTGCAGAGTGTAAAACTATTCGAATAACCGTGTCCACGGTCAAGGACAGTTGGGTAACCGCTCTTGGGCTACGTCCAATGTTTGCGAAAGCTTGTGTGAGTGTATGATGAGTCAAGGTGGTGACTTGACTTGATGAAATGAATTATATTCATGTTGATATCGGTAACCTGTCTTCGAGGTTGCACGAGTTTATTGATGCATAAATTTGATGGTAGAATATTTATTCTAGCCCATTGCTAGATTGCTCATTATTGTTCAATTGCATTGTTACTTTGAACCACATCATGGGTTGCTTGCGAGTACATTCAAAGTACTCATTGGCTTGCCACTGGTTATTTAATTGGCCAGGCATGGAGGAACAGGAATATCAGGAAGAGTTCTTTGGAGACGATCATGCGAACTAGGACGCTATCCCAGTCAGAATGCCTGTAGGGTTAAGGCGGATGGCATGGGTTCTACCTATCATCGAAGACTTCCGCTATTTGAGTTATTTGCTATTCAGCCTGTGAGGCTTTATCTATGTAAGACTTGTCCATAATGGCCTTAATTTGTGTAAGATGATATGTATGGATGTAAGACTTTTGTTATTCAGCTTCTGTGTGTTCAGTGAGCATAGATCTCTGGGATCACTGTACACGTGCATTCGGTGATCTCGACTTCTAAGTCGGGGTCCCCACATACTAACTTGGTGATAGTGACTAGAGAACTTTGTAATTACTATCTTATCTGGAAGATTAACTCCCACTTGATTCAAGCAATTGTAGTACCCAGACAATCTGAGCACATGCTCACTGGTCGAGCTATTCTCCTCCATCTTGTAGGCAAAGTACTGTCAGAGGTCTCATACCTCTCGACACGGGCATGAGTATGAAATACTAATTTCAACTCTTTGAACATCTTATATGCTCTTTGGCGATCAAAACATTTTTGAAGTCCCGGTTCTAAGCCGTAAAGCATGGTGCAATTAAACTATCAATTAGTCATCATAACGAGCTTTTGTCAAAACGTTCATAACATCTACATCTGCTCCTGCAATTGGTTTGTCACCTAGCGGTTCATAAAGGACATAATTCTTCTGTGGAGCAATGAGGATAATCCTCAGATCACGGAACAATTCCGCATCATTGCTACTAACATCTTTCAACTTAGTTTTCTCTAGGAACAAATAAAAAATAAATGGGGAGTAACAACGTGAGCTATTGATCTACAACATAGATATGCTAATACTACCAGGACTAAGTTCATGATAAATTAATGTTCAATTTAATGATATTACTTAAGAACTCCCACTTAGATAGACATCCCTCTAGTCATCTAAATGATCACGTGATCCAAATCAACTAAACCATGTCCGATCGTCACGTGAGATGGAGTAGTTTTCAATGGTGAACATCTTATGTTGATCATATCTACTATATGATTCACGCTCGACCTTTCGGTCTCCAGTTTTCCGAGGCCATATCTGCATATGCTAGGCTCGTCAAGTTTAACCCGAGTATTCTGCGTGCGCAAAACTGGCTTGCACCCATTGTATGTGAACGTAGAGCCTATCACACCCGATCATCACGTGGTGTCTCAGCACGAAGAACTTTCGCAACGGTGCATACTCAGGGAGAACACTTGTACCTTGAAATTTTAAGGGATCATCTTATAATGCTACCGTCATACTAAGCAAAATAAGAAGCATAATAAGATAAACATCACATGCAATCAAAATATGTGACATGATATGGCCATCATCATCTTGTGCTTTTGATCTCTATCTCCAAGGCACCGTCATGATCACATCGCCACCAGTGGGACACCTTGATCTCCAGCGTAGCATCGTTGTCGTCTCGCCAACTATTGCTTCCACGACTATCGCTACCGCTTAGTGATAAAGTAAAGCAATTACATGGCGATTGCATTTCATACAATAAAGCGACAACCATATGGCTCCTGCCAGTTGCCGATAACTTTACAAAACATGATCATCTCATACAATAACGTATCACTCATCTTGTCTTGACCATGTCACATCACATCATGCCCTGCAAAAACAAGTTAGATGTCCTCTACTTTGTTGTTGCAAGTTTTATGTGGCTGCTACGGGCTTAGCAAGGACCATTCTTACCTACTCATACAAAACCACAATGATATTTCATCAAGTATGTGTTGTTTTAACCTTCACAAGGACCGGGCGTAGCCACACTTGATTCAACTAAAGTTGGAGAAATTGACACCCGCCAGCCACCTGTGTGCGAAGCACGTCGGTAGAACCAGTCTCGCGTAAGCGTACGCGCAATGTCAGTCCGAGCCGCTTCATCCAACAATATCGCCGAATCAAAGTATGACATGCTGGTAAGCAGTATGACTAGTATCGTCCACAACTCACTTGTGTTCTACTCGTGCATATCATCTACGCATAGACCTGGCTCTTGATGCCACTGTTGGGGAACATAGTATTTCAAAAAAATTCCTACGAACAGGCAAGATCTATCTACTAGACGCATAGCAACGAGAGGGGAGAGTGTGTCTACGTACCCTCGTAGACCGAAAGCGGAAGCGTTTATCAATGCGGTTGATGTAGTCGTGCACCTTCACGATCCGTCCCGATCTTGTACCGAACGTATGGCACCTTCGCGCTCAGCACACGTTCAGCTCAATGACGTCCTCGCCTTCTTGGTCCAGCAAGACGAGCGAAGTAGTAGATGAGTTCCGACAGCACGAGGTGATGGTTGTTGATGAAGAACAATCTCTCCAGGGCTTCGCCAAGCACTACAGAAACTAGACGGAAGATAAACTAGAGGGTCGGGGTTGCCGGCACACGGCTTGGTGTATCTTGATCTGTCTTGGGTGCTAGCCCTACCCCTCTATTTATATCTTGAGCCTTGGGGTCTAAACTTGGAGTAAAAGCCTTCACAAAGTCGGTTTCACCCGAAAGGCAAGAGTCCTTCTCAGACTCCAGGGCCAGACGCCAGGGACCCTGGCGTCTGGCCCCTGGACTCCGCAAAACTACCTTTTGCGCTTTCCAAAAACCTTGTGTGCTTTCCCTTTTGGCCCAAATAAAGTGTTCTCGTACCCAAACACTTCGGGAACATCCGGAACCCCTTCCGGAGGTCAAACACTATTATCCCATATATTATACTTTATCTCCGGACCATTCCGGTGTTCCTCGTCATGTCCGTAATCAGATCCGGGACTCCGAATAACATTCAGTCACCAACATACATAACTCATTAAATACTATATCGTCAACGAACATTTAAGCGTACGGACCCTACGGGTTCGAGAACTATGTAGACATGACCGAGACATCTCGCCGGTCAATAACCAATAGCGGAACCTGGATGCCCGTATTGGCTCCTAATATTCTATGAAGATCTTTATCGGTCGAACCGCATAACAACATAAGTTGTTCCCTTTGTCATCGGTATGTTACTTGCCCGAGATTTGTTCGTCGGTATCTCAATACCTAGTTCAATCTCGTTACCGGCATGTCTCTTTTCTCGTTCCGTAATACATCATCTCGTGACTAACTCATTAGTCATTTTCTTGCAACGCTTATTATGATGTGCATTACCGAGAGGGCCCAGAGATACCTCTCCAACACTCGGAGTGACAAATCCTATTCTTGATCTATGCCAACACCACAAATACCTTCGGAAACACCTGTAGAGCATATTTATAATCACCCAGTTACGTTGTGACGTTTGATAGCACACAAGGTGTTCCTCCGGTATTCGGGAGTTGCATAATCTCATAGTCATAGGAACATGTATAAGTCATGAAGAAAGCAATAGCAGTAAAACTAAATGATCATAGTGCTAAGCTAACGGATGGGTCTTCTCCATCACATCATTCTCCTAATGATGTGATCTCGTTGATCAAATGACAACTCATGTCTATGGCTAGGAAACATAACCATCTTTGATCAATGAGCTAGTCTAGTAGACGCATACTAGGGACACTCTGTTTTGTCTATGTATTCACACATGTACTAAGTTTCCAGTTAATACAATTCTAGCTTGAATAATAAACATTTATCATGATATAAGGAAATAAATAATAAATTTATTATTGCCTGTAGAGCATATTTCCTTCAGGTTCATGGTATTGGAAGAACGATAACCACAGACCTCGAGGACTATCACAAGGTTAGTAATATCCTAAAGGAACGAGCAAACAAAATATCAACATGAAGTAAGTACAATGAATCTTGGGTTGAAGAACCCAGAGGTACAATACCTACTAACTAAATGGCATCACGCGATGCTTTTAAGAATGACGGCCAAAATCATCACACTGGGAGCACAAAACATGGCTAGGTTACTAGGTGATTCTCTAAGACGCCTAGGGCAATAATAATAGCTCCAACATATATGTCGAGGCAACAGAGTACCTCAAGACACTGACTAGTGTGGTTAATCTGGGCTAAAAGGATGTCGGGAACAGGAAGGAAGAATTTGCAACTGCATCAGACTATTTGGAAACCTAGAATGACTTGGACAACACAACGGCTGTAAATGTTCGAAAAAGATTTGAGACATCCTGGAAAAATGGTGCCATAACCACTTAACCTCACAAGGTCAGGGTTCTGAGACCGGCTGTTTAACAAACCGAAGTACTTGAATCTGAATTGAGAGTCGAATCCACCATTAAGGAGATCCTGATAGGTTGATGAGAAGCCCAGTTCTTAATCCCCGTGGAATAGAAGAGGGTGACTCAGATCAGAAGATCATAAGCTAAAGGAGTAAAAAGAGCCTTACATTCCCTTCCACAATCAATTCCCTTATATAAATAAAGAATTTCTAGACTCAACTTCGACCAGTTTGGCTTGGTAATCCTACAGGCAGTCAGGCTCTGATATCAAATCTGTCGGGAGCCCGATCCAAAGTCACACTGGTCTAGCATGTAACATATCATATCACTTTGCGGCATCACACACGGTATCCCCACGCGTGCTGCCTTACCTGGCTCGGGACCGTTTGCACATTTTGGCTCACTTATATGATAGTGTCGCTAGCATCCATACGACAGAGAACCCGGGCCGACATGACTAGTTATAAACCAAAAGTGGCACTAAATTACAGGGACATGCATAAATGACCCAACAATATATGTGTCGGTCAGCAGCGAGTGTTGCCGGGCTGTGACATTTCCCTAGAGGGGACAGACACAGGAGAAAGGAAGGACACATGCCGGTCAATCCATGTGTTCCGGAGCAGTAGCAAGCTACCAAGGCTAAGTGGAAGCACTAGGAGGCATTTCCCCATAAGATAGGCTACCAAGGGTAAACAACTAGGTGTCGGATCCCACACATACCAAGCATTTCAATAACATACACACAATATGCTCGATATGTGCAAATACAACATGGGATCACAACAAAACTCTATGAATCAAAGTATTTATTCATTAGGCTCCGAGGAGCCAGATATTACAAACATGGGTCCCATGTCCCAACATACAAAGCATACAAGCAACGGAAGCATAACATGTCTGGGTACAGACAACTACAAATGAAAAAGGTTGAGAAGCCTGACTATCTACAAGACCCTCCCAAGGGTACAAGATCGTAGCTGAGGTAACAAGCTAAACGTCAGAGTCCACACGGAACCACTAGTGAGACTGAAGTCTCTCTGCAAAAACATAAATTAAGCAAACGTGAGTACAAATGTACTCAGCAAGACTTACATCAGAACTAGGTACATATGCATCAGTATGAACAAAGGTGTTGTGGGGTTTAACTCCAGCAAGCTAGCTTTGACTCGATGACTAACCTATACTATGACTGCAAGTAACTCTTTTGAGGTGGTGCACACGAGTCCACATATTCACCATATCAATACACCACTATGGATCCACTCTCGTCTCCCTACGAGAAGGCCATCCATAACACTAATGCTTATCTTGCACATTTTAGAGTATCCACTTTCACTTGTCTATGAACTGTATAGGCAACCCAGAAGTCCTTTACCGTGGATGCGGCTATTCAAATAAGTGATGTTAACCCTGCAGGGGTGTACTTCTTCACACACGCTCTCGCCACTTAACACCATGTACACGTCGTGTATCTCGGCAACCTTCAAGCGAAAGCCTCACGAGGGAGTCGGCCACGACCTGAGTAACCACACAAGTCTCTAGTCCAGGTTTATCACGTATTCGTGTTCCATCCGCAAGGAGATCCTGCTGGGGTGTCGCTCACGGCCCCAAACGATGTGTACGGGGTTCCCAAGCCCACCTCGCCAGATGGATCTACGCTTGGTACACCGTCCCATGGTGTCTAGTCTGTCCCAAGCCCACTTGTACCGGGTGCCACTTGGTAGACTACTAACACAACCTACAAGCACCAGAAAGTAGTTGCAACTCCTGGACAGAGGACAGGGGCGGTTAATAAGTCGAGAGAGTCAATTAAGGATCCCAATGTGTGGTACTAGCTGTTCATTGATCACAAATACAGAACTCAGTTCCCGAGGACGGTTTCAATGAGACAACCCACCATGTACTCCTACATGGCCTCTCACCGCTACGTTTACCAAATCGTGTTCACACACTTAGCTCTCAACGGTAGGACATGTTCACAACTTTCCAATTCATCCCCGATGAATGAGACCTGACACAACTCTAAGCAATAGCTGGCATGAAAAACAAGCATGAATGAGTAGGCACATTAGGGCTCAAACAACTCCTACTCATGCTACTGGGTTTCTCTATTTACTGTGGCAATGATAGGTCATGCAAAGGAAAGGGGTTAAACTACCACAGCATGTAATAGTTGAAACGGCGTTGTCCTAACGCAGTAAAAGAGAGCAGGAGCGAGAGTGTGGGATTGTATCGGAATGCTCAATGGGGGTTTGCTTTCCTGGCACTTCTGAAGATAGTATAACTCTTCATCGGTGTCATCGATCCCATCGTCCGAGCAACGTCTACTGAGAGGGGACAAACACTGGCAAACAAGAAGGAACACAATCAATGCAATGCAACAATATGATGCATGATCATCACATGGCAATATGCTGTTGATTGAGCTAATGCGACTAGCAATGATTTAAATGAAGTTGGTTTGAACCCTAGGTTCAAATTCAAACTCCATATGTGATAATTTAAATGACCTTTATTTGTTTGTCCAATACAACAACTATACATTGTTCCAACATGCATGAAAATAGCATAAACAGATTCTTCATATATTTTCGATCATTTTTTTATATTATTTATTTCAATCTGAGCTATGGTTGATTTTCAATGATTTTATAAGTTTAAAGCATTTTCTGAAATAAATAAATCATTTCTGATTTATTTAAAATTCCAGAAAGGCTTTACTGCGTCAGGGTGATGTTAGCAAGTCAATGGGGCCGCCCAGGTCAAACCTGACGTGTGGGGTCCACACATTAGTGTCACAGTTAGTTCACATTGTTAATTAACACTAACACTAACCCTAAACTACAAATTAGCAGGGCCGGGCCGCACATGTCATTATCTCAGGGGGGTCAAACCTGGTCCACCCGGGTCAAACTAACCAGAGTTGACCCGTGGCTCGTCGCCGGCGAGGCGAGAGACGGTAGAGATGTTCGGTTTTGCATCCCCAGCGACCAAAAGGGAGGGCAAGAGCATCTACGTGGAGCCGGGACTCGCCTGTATCCATCTGGGAAAATGGCAGGGGCTGAGGTAGCCCGAGCTCGCCAGAAGCAAGCTCGCGGTGGTGGCCAGAGTTTGGACTACGCCGGAAACGGCGTTGCAGCCCACGGCAGGAGCAACGGGTGGCCGATTTCGACACGCAGGGGTGCACTGAGTGTAGTGGTGAGCTCGGACACGAGCGGCGGTGGCTATAATGATGGCGGAAACATGGCCGGCGGCGAGGGGTTCTCGGGCTCAGTGATGTGGCTAGTTGGAGCTTGAAATCGAATGGGGAGGAGGGGGATTCGGAGCACGTGCTCACTAGGAGTCGCAGGAGCTGGACGACGGGCTCGGTGACATCCTGTCGGAGGCGAGTCGACGGTGGCGGTGATCGGCTCCCGAGGTGGAAGATGGTGGTGATGATGATGCTACAGCGCGTCCCAGCTCGCTTGGTTCGGTGGAGATGATGAGGACGACATCGCGGAGCTCGTGGGAACGACGCAGGGGCGATGGGGTGGCTGTGGCCACGATAACGGCGAGCTGCAGTGACGGTGGCGTTTGGCCCTGTGCATGAGAGAGAGATAGAGGAGAGGATGGGGGCGAGGGAGAGTGCGAGAGAGGTGGGGGGAAACTATGTGTCGTCATCTACAACCTCCAGGGTATCGGGGGGCAGCTAGACAGGCAGGAGGTGGCCGGCGCGTGCGCGCGCGCTCGCCACACACATGCTTCTCCTTCTGGCAGAAGGTTGAAGAAGCAGGCAACACTGGCTGGGCTGGGTCAGCTCAGGTGGGCTGCACAGGTAAGTGGGTTGCAGAGGTAAGTCTGGTGAGTCTCTCTCTCTCTCTCTCTCTCTTTGTTGTTTTTCTTTTTCTTTTTATTTCTGCTCTGTTTTGAATTAGTAAAACTACTAATTCATTTTGTTAAACTCCTGAGATAAATTGGGGCATTATTTGGATTATTCCAAAATCCCACAATTGAAACTAGAATTTTTTGAGCATTTAAAATATTTATAGAATTCAAATGCCCCAATTCAAATACAATATGAGTTAATTCAAAAAATCCATAAATGGCCAACAAATATGCTCATCACTTTTGGCACAGGTTTTCACCTTTATCAAAATCATGAACATTTGCAAAGGGCATTTTGGGTTATTCGAAAAAGATTTTATTTGATCCTATTTTAATTCTTTCTGATGCTAGGGTTTGATCAATCCCCATTTCAACTTAAATAAAATTTAAACATGTTGCATGGATGATTATGCAAAGTCAAGCAATGACTAGCTAGGGCCGTGACAAGCATCGAGACAACTAGCAAAGAAAAGATAGTGGTGACATCAAAAGCAAAGATAGTAGTTCCTTAAATCCCACTTGGAAGAAGATCTAGTCCATGAAGTAGTCGAACAAACGTAGTCGATCACATCCTCACAATCGCAACAGTACCGGGAACTATCGAGAGGAAGCACAAACGGAAAGTAGCAATTAACATGGTAAATACATAGTCATAGACATGAAATGATGCACAACCAAGTATGATGCATGAAAATATTAAATGTCAATACTCATGGCGAAAGATGATGCATAAATGAACCACACATCGAAGCAAGTTTAAAGGAAGTTGGAAACAACACAAGACAATTCTGGAAAGTCCCTATATGCAAATTTCGAAATTGTTAATGAACTGAATAAAACATTATGTTAGAGTTGTTAAACAGCAAGTTAAAATGCAACATGATGATCTACGTGTTTTTCTAGTGAAGTTACATATAAAGTTCATTTAATTTGGAGATGGAGTCTAAACGATATGAGCAAAACAAGTCAAACACGGCACCGAAGCAAAGTGCATGCAAACGTCAACAACAAACACTCAATTCAAGGACGCAACATGACATGGTGAAATTACATGCAAATATAAGGAAGTTTCATATAGGACATGATCACAAGGGTGCAAGGGTTCAACACATACACACAATGCTAGTTTAAATAACAATCTGCCCAAAATAGAAACTAGGCATATTGCAAGGAACAAAAATGATGCTACTGGAACCGAATGGGCAAAAACATGATATGCTCTTAAAATAGATATTACATACTTCACATATTTAAGGTTCAAGTTAATAGGTATCAAGGTTAATCCAATATGATCCATGCAAAAGGCTACATTATAAAACACGTAAGGACTTAGTGAAAAACTTGGCATACATGTGAGCAGAGTTAAAATGATGACATGTTGGAGGCATGGAACAAAGATGCTACAGTGGTTATACATGGCAAAAAAAAAGCATGGCATGGATGCACTAATTACCCTTAACAAAACATCCTTACTAAACAGGTTCATATGAGCTACAGATTTGACAATACCATCAACGCAAAATGCCAAATTATATACAACAGTTTTCATACAGTGAAATATAAACATGGCAGACAACAAATTCATGATGGCAGGTTTAGAGCAAGAAAGAGACATGCTGCATAAAGTTTACATATCAACCAAGGGCATGGTATCTGTCGGATTATGGGCTCCGCAAACCCAAGAAGTTTGAACACTCGGGCGTGAACGAAGATCTCTCCCGCTCACGTCTACCTAGCGTCTCGCCCTTGTCCAATGAAGAGATTCAAGCAAACAGGAAGTAAAACACACACGAATTTACCCAGGTTCAGACCACCTTGCGGTGTAAAACCCTACTTCCTGCTTTGGTGGATTAGCCTCGGGAGGGCCTGCATATGAATGAGTACAGTGGTTCCTGAGCTTAGGAGGGGAGCTCAGGAGGGTCAGGAGGCAAGGGTTCTTGCTCGTTTGTGTGTGGGCGGAGTCTCTGGATCTGATCCCAGTTGCCTCCATAGTGGAGACCCTAGCTACTTATATAGGCGGCCAAGGTCCTCTTCCCCCGAAATGTTTTGGCGGGAAGGGATCCCACAACGGCCATTTTGAGCGGGAACACAAGGACGTTCCTATCCTGACAAAAGCGCTCTTTGCCTGCAAAGGGATCAGGCGGTGACGCGGTGGTGGGCTCGGTGGTGACATCCTCCCTGCGTCCTTGTGGTCTTAGGTCTTGTTGCACCAATGAGGAAACCATTGTCCCGCTCCTCGGAAACCTGCGCTTGCGCTGTCTCCTTTGCACCAAAACGGCAACTGCGCCGCTGGCACCCGCTGGCGTGGTGCGTCACTGCTTGCGTCACTGCCACCTCCTGAGGCAGGCTTGGCCTTGGATTCTTGGCCCATTGGAGAAACCTAGCCGATGCCGCTACTGAGGGGGTCTTGACATCGTCCTCCTCGCGAGGTCTAGCCCCCTCGCGAGGGTCTTGAGCAACTGGTCGATCAGCTGGGCCATACCAGGTCGTAGTAGGAGCGTGTCGCGGCCCGCAGACAGGAGTGATTGGTCCGCAGCCGGGGCATGGGCACACGTCCTGTCTGGTCCGCGGCCGGACCTCCAATCACTCTTGAGCCAACTACAGGTAATCGCGAGACGCGCTCGGACAGGGTCGGTGGACGCCCCTCTCAGAAACGCAACAAGGGCCTTAAGGCGTTTCCGAGAGGGGCGTCTGCCGATCCTGTCCGAGCGCGTCTCACGAGTACCTGCAGTTGGCGCAAGAGTGATTGGCGTCCCGGCCGCGGACCAGACAGGACGTGTGCCCATGCCCCGGCCCCTTCTTGCGAGGAGTGATTGGGCGGGGTCGCAGCTGTAGTCCGGCTTAGCCGAGCACGGCAAAAAACGGACTGGGCGAAGGAAAACTCAGCGAAAATCGCAAAACACGGACAGAAAACTCTTCCCCTTTATTTCAAAAAAAGAGTCGCGCGGCTGCGAGATCGACTCGAGAAGGCAGATATAAAGGAGGCAAAGGCGAATAGCAAAGGGAGGGACCGCGTCCGGCCCCTGAGCAGGTCTTCGGTCTTCTACCCAGCGCGGAGCGTAGGGCTACCACCGGCGGATGTGGGCATAGCCATTGGAGGGCAGTGTCGATGGCCAGCGCGGAGCATGGTGCTTCCACTAGGACGTGGGAGGGAGCCCCGTGCGGCCCTAGGGCGACGCTTCGGGGACTCCAGGGCGTGTACAGCCCCACTCATTATTACATGAGAGTGTCACGAGCGGAGATCTTCTGACGTGCCCGCCCCTTCACTTTGAGGGCCCCGCCCCGTGCTAGTCCGCTCCCGCCATGAACTCACCAGAAGGCAGCGTTCATGAGGTGGGACACTGCGCATGGTGGGGGGATGGGACCTTGTCTATAGGCCCCCCTGCCGAGCACTAGGCACACCACTTACCCGATCTTCGGGCGCGCTTCGCCCCTGGGGGGCTAACATCATCCGGAGACATGGCGTCCTGAGGTGCGAGGGGGACCCCGCCCCACTCACGCTTGTAATGACCCCTGAGCCCTCCTAATCAGGGTTGGGCCCGGAGGGTACGAGATTACGTGAGCGGGGGGACGAAGCCGTGGTCTTGGGCCCTCCTGGCATGCGTAGGACGGGCTGCCGTACCGCCTCCAGACGCAACCTCCACAACCTGGGGGATGGTACGCCGAGAGGAGCGACGTCTTGAGTCTGATCGGAGGGAGAGGAGGCCCATCCCCACCACATCATACCCGCAGTGGGCGAACCCCCGGTGAAATACAGGGCGGGCTCATGCCCTACGGGTCACGTGTGAGGGGACGAGGGCCTGACCAGGGCCTTCCCTCCCCTTCTGTCTTGACACTGCGCTTGGGGTGCTTCCCTGGCCTACCGAGGCTCGTGGCCAGAGACACCGTTGGCCCAAGGCCCACGGCCAATGCTGCGAGTGCCGACCCTCGGAGGCACTCGCACGCATTTCATTCGTGCTCCATGGCCGTTGGCGGTGGCGGCGGAGGGTCAAGGGCTAAGAACGTGGGGTCAGCCTCCCAACCTTTTGCCCCTGAGCCCCCTTGCACCAGTGCCTGATCGCACCCAGGTCGGGCGTAGTCCTATGGTTGCCTCCCGATGGTTCCCCGGTAGGGGCGGTGCTTGGGTACAAAGGGTCTTTTGGAAGAGGAGCAGCGTCATACGCATGGTTCAGGGGGTCGTACCCCATGCCGCCTTCGTAAGTCGCCGTCGGTCTTGCCCATACGGGCGAACAGGCATGGTCGTCGTAGCCCCCGGTTCCTGGTGTCGTCGTGCGGAAGCAGAATGGCTCGGCCCCGATGCTAGCGGCATCGAGGAGCTCGGCCACCCTGAGGAGCAGTGCGTCGTGTCCGGCGTCGAGCAACCGGAACCTTAGCAGCTCCCTTGCCACCAGCGGCGCGGCCCTCATGTTTTCTATTTCGCGTCGGTCCCGCGAACTCGCCGCCGCATGTTTGGCGACACGCGCTGCCGCGCGGCTTTGGCGCCGCATGGGCGGTGGGTGTTGCCGGTTCCCGGGTGGCGGGTCGATGACGCTCATCGTGCCATCGGCCCCGATCAAGGCCGGGTGACGGCGGGTCCCGTGGTCGAAGGGCGGCGCTCGAGTGGTGCGAGCGCCGCGGGCTTCTACGCGCGCTTGATGCGCCTCCGTCATCAGAGTCGCGATTCGTCAGGGTGGGGTGAAGCGAGGTCGATGGACGAGGACGGTACGAGAGTCGTCGAAGAGATGAGATTTCGACACGACCCCTACCTGGCGTGCCAAATGCCGAATTACGGGCTCCGCAAACCCAAGAAGTTCAAACACAGGGGCGTGAACGAAGATCTCTCCCGCTCACGTCTACCTAGCGTCTCGCCCTCGTCCTGAGTATGAATTAGCCACTTGCGGTAAACAGCAAGTAAAACACACACAAATTTACCCAGGTTCAGGCCACTTGTGGTGTAAAACCCTACTTCCTGCTTTGATGGATTAGCCTCGGGAGGGCCTGAGTATGAATGAGTATAGTGGTTCCTGAGCTTATGAGGGGAGCTCGTGAGGGTTAGGAGGCAAGGGTTCTTACAACATTGTGTGTGGGCGGAGTCTCTGGATCTGATCCCAGTTGCCTCCATAGTGGAGACCCTAGCTACTTATATAGGCGGCCAAGGTCCTCTTCCCCCGAAATGTTTAGGCGGGAAGGGATCCCACAAAGGCCATTTTGAGCGGGAACACAAGGACGTTCCTATCCTGACAAAAGCAGTCTTCGCCTGCAAAGTGATCAGGTGGTGACGCGGTGGTGGGCTTGGTGGTGACATCCTCCTTGTTGTCCTTGCGGTCTACGATCTTGTTGCACCAATGAGGAAACCTTTGTCCCGCTCTTCGGGAACCTGCACCCGCGCTGTCTCCTTTGCACCAAAAATGGCAACTGCGCCGTTGGCATGCGTTGGCACCCGCTGGCACGGTGCGTCACTGCCTCCTCCTAAGGCAGGCTTCGCCTTGGATTCTGCGCCCCTCCGAAGAAAACTAGCCGAGGCCTCTCCTGACGGGGTCTTGACGTCGTACTCCTCGCGAGGTCTAGCCCCCTTGCAAGGGTATTGAGCAACTGGTCGATCAGCTGGGCCGTACTAGGCCGTAGTAGGAGCGCTTCACGGCCCGCAGACAGGCAAGTCTGGGTACCCTGGTTCCCAGGAAGCCGACAGTATCAAAGTACACAATATATAGAGCAAAACACACTAAGGAATCATATGTATATGAGACATGGATTAGTGGCGAACATCATGACAAGTTTGAACGTTTTAATAGTTTTATGTAGTTACCAGCAATGAACATCAGGATGCACTTTTGCAACGAATATTAAGACATGAAAATGAACTATATCATGCATTAAACACGCACCATCATGTAGAGCACAGAGTTGATCAATTTGCATATATGAATCATCTACAACCGATGAACACGCACAAAGTTGCAGCAGGACAAACATGCATATATGATGATCTTCACAAACAGATTAAAAGGACTTAGCTAAAAATAACTAAGTTTAAAAAGAGCACCAGATAGCTAAACTAGACATGTGCAAGGGATAGTTGTCGGGTGCTCACCTAGGGCCTGTTGGCCTGTTCGGTGCAGTGGGTCGAAGGCTGGTCACGTGGTTCTCGCGGGCGTGGTGGACCGGGTTGGTTCACCAGTGAACTGATTGGTTTTCCTTAGGTCTGTGCTGTCTCACGCAAGAGGAACAACGGTGGGTGGAGGTTGGCCGAGGCCACGGCCATCGACGGGCTAGGGCGCCGGCAAGGAGGGCCTATGGCTGCGGGTCATTGGCTTGAGGAGGACTAGTGGTGGGCCGACGACGATGGTGACGAGGCGGGGAGGCACGAGGCGATGGATGGTGCGTCTGAGGCCGGATCCGGCGACGAGGCCAACGGGGTTGACACAGACGCCGACGATGGCAGGAGCTCCTGTCAATCCATGGTAGAGAGAGATGTGAGATCTAAGAGAGAGAGAGAGAGAGAGAGAGAGAGAGAGAGAGGGAGAGAGAGAGAGAGAGAGGTGAAGGAGGGGTGACGTAGAGACACAGACCTGCTGGAGTTGGTCGTCGCAGACTCCGGCGAGGTCCTGGAGGTGGCGAGCAGACGAGGCGGAGGGGTCCGGCGAAACAGTCGGACCGCGCGGGCGGTGCCTCGATCCAGACGGATCGAGGGATGCGAGGGTCACAGACGAACGGCGGTGGAGCTTGGGCTGGCTCGGGCCCGCGCGGGCTCCATATGGGCTCGGCGGACCGCGTCGGCTGGTGAGAGGTTGGGGATGGGTGGAGGCGTTTGGTTGGCTGTGGACAGCGCAGGTGGAAGCTGGGGCGAGTGGCGGCGCAACAAGTGGTTTCGCGGGGGTTGGCCGGCGCTGGAAAATTAGGAGGGTGGTGGCGGTGCTGGGTGGATGGAGGCGACAAGCGGCAACGCTGGAGAAGCTGGCTATGGAAATGAAGGTAGAGAGTTAGGGATTGCCAGATTTGGAGGCTAGCTTTCCTTATATAGACAGGGATCTAGGGTTAGGGGGAATTTGGGGTGTTTCGGAGCCCTCTGATCATAATCCAACGGGTCTGATCAGAGGGGGGTTAGAGTAGGCCTAGGTGGGCTTTGAAGGGGGTTGAGGTGAGAGCATAGAACAGAAAAGCGGGCCGGCATAGGTTTTCAAAACACCAAAAACGTCAGACGTTTTTATCCGGCTATAGTGCCGCTATAGTTAAAAGTTTGGCTATCAAACAGGCTCCGAATGCGACGAAATTTGACAAGCGGTCTACCTACAATATAACAAGATCACACTCGAACTTTCATCCCATTCTGAGAACATTTTTATCCGACTTGTAAAATAATATTTTGGAGGTGCCACAGGTGCCTGCGAGTGTGGTTGGACTCAAAACAGACAACGAAGAGAATGGGAAGAACCGGCAACTACGAATGGATGCAAGTTTTAAAAGATGTTGACATGAGTGTTGATGCAATGAGAATGATGCTATGATGAATGCAACAAACAAATGAAACACATGGGGACAATGAGAAAAACGGAAGGCATATGGAGCATCGGTCTAACTATAAAAAATGGCACATATGTGACATTTTCGCCTGAACGAATTTTTCTGTCATGCTTATGACACTTCTATGATGATAATTGTGACAAAACACGTATCATCTAAGATGTGGTAGTCTCCTACTTCTATGACCAAACATTATGATATAAAAATGGGATTTTTGTCCAGGGCGGGCCCGAGACGCACCTGCATGACATTCTTTGGGCCGTCCATGATGGAAAAAATTGTGGCAGAAGCGAGGGCGAGGAAAATTTTGGGGAGTTCCCGGTTACGGTGTTTGGTCAGGGCGGAGCGATGCATGATGGTTTGCGTGTTTTTATCATATACATATGCTCGTGTGTGCGAGGCGTTGGGCTCTAACTGAACCCGAGCGAGGAGTTCACTTACTAAACCCGAGCGATTGCACTAGCTATGTTGCTGAACCAAATCAATCCCTTCACTGCTAACTGAGGGGTTGGTTGAACGAGTCGAGACATCGTTGGGGTTGGATGAACAATTCCCGATGGGGTTTGGGTGAACAGGACCCTGTGGTAGTAGGAGATTGCTGCTGGAAGAACAGGACCCCGAGAGGATGCTCCCAGAGCCGAGCTGGTTGGGTGTGGATGAACAGGACCCTGTGGAGGGCTAGATGAACCGTAGCCCGTGTATGAACAATAGTTCGTTGAGGCAGCAAGAGGAAGATGCGGGTGGTGAACAGTTTAGGTGGAGGCTGGAGGAAGTTGATGGTTGGTGAACAATAGCCCATGGAGTCCCGTTTTGCAGTATGTCACACCCCTGCTGATGGACAAGACCCCAGTTTGACTGTAGCGCTCCAACACAAGTCCGTTTACTCTGTTTTGCAGTACGCCAGACCCCTCCCGGTGAACAGAATCCCGTCGACCGTAGTCGGTCGAGCAGAAAGTTGTTTCCTTTGTTTTGTGATACACCAGACCCTTCGATGAATAGGACCCCATTTCGACCGTACGTGCTTGAGTAGAAGGCCGTTTCCCTCTATTTTGCATTACGCCACACCCCGTTTCGGTTGTTCCATCAAAGCCGGTTGCCACCCGAGGAACACGACGCGTTCTGTTGCCTCCCAATTGACACGATGATGTTTCTCCATTATGACCCCGCCAGTTGGCTGCCGATGAACATGACGTCATTGCTGCCATCTCATGTACATGAACCCATCTCCATATGTACGCGACTGCATGGCCGTATGTATGCGTGAGTATGTGCTCGAGACCCCGCCGTATGTATGTACGTGCCCATAGTTTTTGGAGCGTGGTTGTACGTATGTGTACTCCATTTAGCATGGATGTTCGTACGACACGTGCCACTCCTTACTTGGCCACAGTTCATTGCTGCAGAGAGACTGATGGACCGCTATGTACGTACACGTTCGTGTCCAAACAGATAACATTGCATACGCTTCCACCGGGTGGGTACCAGCTGTCAGGGAGGACAAAGAGGCACTTCCTAGCGTGCAAAGATATCGCTGGTGAGTCCCAGCAGTCTGGAGCGAAATCAATTTTTTGCCCGTAATAAGGAGGTACTTTTGGTGGGTCCCCGTTGTCAGGTGGAGGAATCATTATTTTGTGCGTAATAAGGAGGCATTTCCTCGCGTGCGGTCGTGGACCCAACTGTCAGCGTCTGCACGTACAGTCCTCTTCCTATGGAAGTCGTTCCTTGACCACGTTGACCACGACGTGCCGAGAGCACCAAGGCGGTGGACGATGGCGAGGCATAGGAAGGGATTGACCCAGAGCCAGGGAAGACGCGACAGTTATTTCCCATGCGGAGGGGAGTACGAGGGATTACTGGTTTGGCTGTAGTGTGAGGCTGCCATCGCAGGAGAATAACAGGAAGTCTAGGTGCGTGCAGGGATCGCCAGGCCAGTGTTCGGGAGTAGGGTGGAGGGTGATGCCTGCACAGTCGGCCACGGGAGGCAGTAGCAGGCAGTACGGCCTCCTGTGGCTGGTTTGGCCGGCTGGAGCTGGAAGACCAGAGGTTGAAGAAGCAGCTTGGCCGCTGGATTAACATCCCACGACCACTGTAGCTAGAATCATTTATTATTGACTAAGTTGACAAGGCCCTACGTCCGCGTCAACTTAGTAGGCCGTCAAGTCACCCTCCAAATAAAGTGGGTCCCATCAAGCAGGGGGATGAATCATTTGTTTTGCGAGTAATAAGGAGGCACTTCCTTGCGTGCAGCCGTGGACCCAGCTGTCAGCCTCTCCACGTACAGTCCTCTTCTGATGGATGTCATTCATTGACTACGCTGCGCCCATAGCACTAGGGCGGTGGACGACGGCGAGGCCTAGAAAGGGAACGACCCGAAGCAGGGGAAGACTCGGCAATGGTTGCCCACGCAATGGGGAGTATGAGGGTTTACTGGTTCGGCTGCCATCGCAGGAAAATAACAGGAGGTGTGGGTGAGTAGAGGAATGGCCTGGCCAGCAATGGAGTAGGGTGGGGCGGTGCGGCCTGCGCGGCAATGATAACCCACAAGTATAGGGGATACAAATAGTTTTCGAGGGTAGAGTATTCAACCCAAATTTATTTATTTGACACAAGGGGAGCCAAAGAATATTCACGAGTATTAGCAGTTCAGTTGTCAATTAAACAACACCTAAAAGACTTAATATCTACAGAAAAGTATTTAGTAGCAAAGTGATATATTAGAAACAGTAACAATAGTAACAATAATAGTGTTGTGGTGATTGTAACAGCAACAGTAACGTAAGTAACTTAGCAAAGATCATTATGAGACGAACTCGTAGCCAATGGATCGGTAATGATATGTGTCGGATGATATTCCTCATCTAAAAGCTATAACCTGGGGCAATGACAAACTAGCTCCAATTCATCAATATAATGTAGGCATGTATTATGCATATAGTCATACGTGCTTATGGAAAAGAACATGCATGATATCTTTTGTCCTACCCTCCCATGGCAGCGAGGTCCTAATGGATACTAAGGGATATTAAGGCCTCCTTCTAATAGAGAACCGAAACAAAGCATTAGCACTTAGTGAATACATGAAACCCTCGAACTACAGCAATCACCGGAAATAATCCCAATTATTGGCACCTTGGGTATGCGGATCATAATACGTAATATGTGTCTACGACTTGCAAGATCGGATCAAGAACACATATATATTCGTGAAAAGATAATAGGTTCAGATCTGAAATCATGGCACTTGTGCCCTAGTGACAAGCATTAAGCATAGCAAATTCATAGCAACATAAATCTTGGAACATAGTGGATACTAAGCATCAAGCCCTAACAAAACTAACTCGATTACATGATAAATCTCATCCAACCCATCACCGTCCAGCAAGCCTACGATGCAATTACTCTCGCATGGTGGTGAGCATCATGAAATTGGTGATGTAGGAAGGTTGATGATGACAACGACGACATATTACACTCTCCGGGGCCCCGAACAGACTCCAGATCAGCCCTCCCCATGAAGAACAGGAGCTGGTAGCGGCTCCGTATCATAAAATGTGATGAATCCTTCTCCTTGAATTTCTTTCTCCACGAATAGGAATATATAGAGTTGGAGTTAGGATCAGAGACGGTCCAGTGGGCCCACAAGCCAGAGGGTGCGCCCTAGGGGGTGCCCCCAAGGCTTGTGGCCTCCGGTGGACCCCCTCTGGTAACTCTTTGCACCAGTATTTTTTATATTTTCCACAAAAATTCTCCATAAATTTTCAGGTCAATCCGAGAACTTTGATCTCTGCACAAATATAACACGATGGCATTATTTGCTGAAAACAGCGCCAGTCTGCGTTAGTTCCATTCAAATCATGCAAATTAGAGTCCAAAATAAGGGCAAAAGAGTTTGGAAAAGTAGATACGATGAAGACGTATGAACTTGCCCAAGCTTAACCATTGCTTGTCCTCAGGCAATTCAGTTGGCAAACTAAAAGTGACAAAGAAAAACTTCTACAAACTCTGTTTGATCTTGTTGTTGCAAATATGTCCAGCCAATGTTCAAGTTTTCAGCAAAGATTATAAACTAACCATATTGACAATAACATTTAGGTCCCATGTTCACTCATATCAATAGCATAATCACCTAGCAAGCAATAATAGGATATCTCGGATGACAACACTTTTTCAAAACAATCATGATACAATATGATGTGTATCTCGCTAGCCCTTTTTGAGACCGCAAAACATAAATGCAGAGCACCTCTAAAGATCAAGGACTGACTGGACATTCTAATTCATGGTATAAGAGATCCGGTCAAACTCATAGTCAACATCAAATGAAAACAAAGCATTTAAATGATAGCAGTGCAATCCAGCTGGTGCTTTAATGATAAGATGATGACTCAACAACAAAGATAAATATATAGGCCCTTCGCAGAGGGAAGCAGTGATTTCCAGAGGTGCCCAAGCTCGAAGCTTTTTAAAAAGAAATTAATATAATTTTGGGAGATATGCTTTCATGGTCAACGCAACAACCAAGAGTTCTCACCATCTTCCATGCTACGTACAGTATAGGCGGTTCCCAAACAAAATGGTAATTCCCCCCCCCTCCACCAACAATCACACTCCACGACTAACCGAATCCACGGGACCATCCATACCAACAGCAGTCCTGGGGGAGCTTTGTTTAATTTTATCTTTATTTTATTTTGAGCATTGTCTGGGCATCCCGATTTCCAGCCACTTTCTCATCAATGACAAGTGAATAAACACTCATCGTGAGAATAACCCACCTAGCATGGAAGATACTGACATCCCCCAGTCGCCACATGAGTGATTCGGGCATACAAAACAGATTATTATTTGAAGGTATAGAGTTGGGCACATGCAAATTTACTTGGAACGACAGGTAAATGCCACATATAGGTAGGTATGGAAGTGGATGCACCAGCAGTATTCCTGCTTAGTACAAGTGAAAGCTAGCAAATAGATTGAGGAGCGACCAACTAACGAGCGATAACAGTCATAAACATGCATTGAGGTTAATCAACATTGAATGCAAGCATGAGTAGGATCTAAAACACCATCGACATAAATATCGTGGAGGCTATGTTGATTTTGATTCAACTACATGCGTGAACATGTGCCAATTCAAGTCACCCAGAATATTCAAAGGAGTATACATCCTATCATACCACATCATGGCCATTTTAAATGGATGTTGGCACACAAGATAAACCATTATCAACTCCTAGCTAATTAAGCATGGCATGAGTAACTATCATCTCTAATTGTCATTTCAAACATGTTTCATTCATAATAGGCTGAATCAAGACCGACAAGCTAATCATATTTACAAAAAATAGGTCGAGTTCGTACCAGCTTTTCTCCACCTCAATCACTTCATCAAATTTCTTCATTATTGCCTTTCACTTGCACGACCGAATGATGTGAATAATAATAAGAGTGCACGTGCATTTGGACTAAGCTAGAATCTACAAACAATTATTCGAAGGAGAAGACAATATAATATGGGCTCTTTGTTAGATCAAGAATAATGCATATGAGCCGCTCAACATTGTCATCGTGGTCTTCTCCTTACGACCCAAACAAAATAAAAAGAATTTCAAAGAAACACACTATAATATTTTTGAAGTTTTTGTTTTCCTAGAGGAAGGCAAAAACAAGAACGAGAATAACTATTTACACAGGAAAGCTCCCAATAAGCAAAACAAGAACGGGAAATCTTTTTGGGTTTTCTTTTTAATACCACAACTACTAGAAAAATTAAACAAGAAAGAAAACACAAAAAGAAGTGAGGAATATTTTTGGGTTTTCAAAGTTTTTCAAACACACAAGAAGAAAGCGGGAAAAATAAACTAACATGGATGATACGATTGAAAAAGTATGAACACCTACAGCTAGAATGAGTGTGTGAACATGAATGTAATGTCGGTGAGAAATACGTACTCCCCCAAGCTTAGGCTTTTGGCCAAAGTTGGTCTATGGCCACGGATCGTAGTAGCCTTCTCCTGGGTACTGAGGAGGATCCTAAGGGTCCCACCAGTTATAGAGCTCATGTGGCTCCCACTGTTAAATAGGCTCCTAATATGAATCAGGAGATGGTGCTGGCTCAGGAACTGGGGATCGAGTCCACCCCTAGTGTGCATAAATGGCGTCGGGCATAATAATGTACCTGCCTGAATGAATATCGAACAAGGAAGGTGCACGCAAAGTAATAATCTGACAAGTGCCCTGACTGAATACTAAATTGTAGAGGAGCCTCTTCTTAGCATCTTTGGCAATAAAGTCATGTGCTACCATACTATTATAGTCTAAGTATTTAACATTAAACACCATGTCTTCCTCCTCATCATGCCTAATGGGTATCTCAAAATGTTTAGCTAGACGGGAAGCATACAGTCTAGATAAGAAGCATACAGTCTAGATAAGAAGCATACACTCCACCAAAGATACTACCTTTCGAACACTGTGTTCAACCGCCAAGCAATAATAGCAACCAAACTAAAAATTCTATCAGCATATAGAGCATGGAGCAAAATAGCAAGATCAGGGGCACTGAGGCCTCCACTCCCCCCCCCACGACCAGTCAAACATCTCCCATCAAATAATGAGTAATAGCGTAAAATGGGAAATTGTAAGTTGGCCACTCTCGCTTCTGACACCCCTCTCTCTCTCTCTCTCTCTCTTCCCCCATAGTAGTTTCAGCAATAAAATCCTCGACATCCCAAGGGCGTGGGTCACTGATGCCACCCTCATAAGGTATTTTGCCAATATCGAAAAATCATAAAGTGTCATTCGCTTAGGAACATCATATAAATGAAATTGTACCATGGGAGGATTGTTCCTAGAATGAAAGTGAAAATTTTGTACGAAGGTATTAGTGAGTCGGAGATATTGGTACACTTATCTTGGAGGAATGGAAGGTGGCCGGCATTCTCCGCCAAATAATAAAAATCTTCATAAATTCCTGCCTCCTTCAAGAATATATCACTTGGCCACTCACACGGCCGAACTTCCGCCACATGCGGGAGGTTGTACTTGGGCTTCTCCACCGGAATGTCTTCCGATGTTTCTTGTTACGCCTTGAAGAGCCCCTTTACCACCTATTAATAGTTCTCTTTTTCTCTGAAAAATTATGAAATTTTTAGTGACTTAAAATAAAAGTGAACTTAACTCAACCAAAGTGATCGCAAGTACTCCTACAAGTGTCGAGAGGCTATATCATGCAACAAAACTACTTTGGACCATATAAATTTGACATGCAAGCTCAATAACATGGTCACCATAGCAGAAAAAATTTGCAATATATAAAGCACTAGAGCAAAAACTAATTGGACCAATGGAGGAGTCACATACAAATGAACAATCTCCAAAAAAAATGGAAACCGAGCAACGAGCAAGGAGATCGAAAATGGCAGCATGATGAGAAAGAACAAGGGTTTGAGCAATGGGATGATTTTTTCTGGAGGAAGATGAAGTGATGGGTGCTAGAATAAGTGAGTGGGACCCATGTGGGACCCACAAACCAAGGGGGTGCGAGCAGGGGGGTGGGCGCGCCCTGTGGGCTTGTGGCTCACTGGTGCACCCACTAAGGTGTGTTCAGTGCCGAAAATTCTTAAAATTGCACAAAAATTCATACTAAATTTTTAGGGCATTTGGACAACTGTTATTTTTTGGTCATTTTTTTATTGCATGGATAATTCAAAAAACTGAAAAATAATACTATTTATACTTTATTAATTCTAAGTAATAGAGAATAAAAAGTGGGTACATAATATTATGTTTACTAAATTCATCCATCTCATGCCCGTCAAAAGGAGTCCATTAATAAGGTTGATCAAGTCTTATTAACAAACTTCTTCCGAATGACATGAAACCGGAGAATCTTCGTATAACACTAGGTTACCTCAATAGGGATATGTATGTCCTGAACAATAAGAATATCATATTTCATTTTGACAGTAGGAATGGGGAATTCAAAACCTCCAATAGCAATTGTTGAAATTTTTCCAATAGAATTGATGCTATTCACTTGAGGTTGTTTCTTCGCAATGTGTACCAGATGCTCAGTACCATTAACATAAAAAGCGGCATTGCCTTTATTGCAATCAATAATAGCCCCTAGAATATTCAAAAAGGTTCTACCAAGAATGATCGACATATTGTCGTCCACGGGTATATCAAGAATAATAAAGTATGTTAAGATAGTAACGTTTGCAAATACAACAGGCACATCCTCACAAATTCCGATGGATATAGCAGTTGATTTATCGGCCATTTGCAAACAGATTTCAGTGGTTGTCAACTTATTCAAATCAAGTCATCGACACAAAAAGAAAGGCATAACACTAACACCAGCTCCTAAATCACACAAAACAGTTTAACATAGTTTCTTTTAATAGAGCATGTATAGTTGGTATTCCGTGATCTCCTAGTTTCTTTGGTATTCCACCCTTAAATGTATAATTTGCAAGCATGGTGGAAATTTCAGCCTCCGATATTTTTATTTTTATTTGTAAAATCTAGTCTTCGACACAAAGAGAAAGGCATAACACTAACACCAGCTCCTAAATCACACAAAACAGTTTTAACATAGTTTCTTTTTATAGAGCATGGTATAGTTGGTATTCCTGGATCTCCTAGTTTCTTTGGTATTCTTGCCTTAAATGTATAATTCGCAAGCATGGTGGAAATTTCAGCCTCCGGTATTTTTATTTTATTTGTTACAGTATCTTTCATATACTTAGCATAAGGAGACATTTTTAGAATATCATTTAAACATAAGCGCAAAAAGATAGATCTAATCATTTCACAAAAGTGTTCAAATTCTTCATCATTTTTACTCTTTGAAGATTTAGGAGGAAAATGCATGGATTTCTGAACCCATGGTTCTCTTTCTTTACCATGTTTCCTAGCAATGAAGTCTCTTTTCTCATATATTTTATTCTTAGGTTGTGGGTTATCAAGATCAACAATAGGTTCTACCTCCGTGTCATTATCATTGCTAGGTTAACCATCATTATGAACCTCATCATTAAAATTTTCACTAGGTTCATGTTCATTACCAGATTGTGCTTCGACATCAAAGATGGAAATATCATTTGGATTTTCAGGTGTGTCTATAGTAGGTTCACTAGAAGCATGCAAAGTCTTATCATTTTTCTTTCTAGATGAACTTGGGGCATCAATATTAACTCTTTGAGAATCTTGTTCAACCCTTTTAGGATGACCTTCAGGGTATAGAGGTTCCTGAGTCATTTTACCATCTCTAGTCATGACTCTAACATCACGATCATTTTTCTTATTGTTCATCTCATTAATCAAATCATTTTGCGATTTGAAAACTTGTACTTTAGTTTTTATCATGGAAGCATGTCTACCAACAAGCTTAAGATCATCTTTAACTGTAGATATAGTCACTCAAGTGTTTAACCATATACGCATTTCGTTTAAGTTGTCTACTAACATATGCATTGAAGTTTTCTTGTTTCACAATAAAGTTATCAAATTCATCCATGCATTGACGAGGAGACTAATTATGAGGAATATCTCCTTCATCAAATCTAAAGGGAGAATTTACATTTACTACCTTTGTCCGGGTATTGAGACCATGTATTTCTTTGATAGGTGGTAAATTCTTAACATCTTAACCTTTAATACATTTTTCCTTCATTGATTTCTTTGCCGCTTGCATATCTTTAGGACTTAAAATAGAATTCCTCTCTTTGTCGGAGTTGTCTTAGAAGGTTCATGAAGAGTCCACTCATTATCATTTCTCAATATATTATTTAGTAGTTCTTCATCTTGTCCAACAGTTTGTACCCTGAAAACACAACCAGCACAACTATCTAGGTGGTCCCTAGAAGCATAGATTAGTCCATTAGAAAAGATATCATGTATTTCGTTTTTCTTGAGGGGATGATCAGGGAATTCATTAAGTAATTGGAGAAGCCTCCCCCAAGCTTGTGGGAGACTCTCTTTTTCAGTTTGGACAAAGTTAAATATTTCCTGTAAGGTAGCTTGTTTCTTATGAGCAGGAAAATAATTTTCAGAGAAATAGTAAATCATATCGTATGGACTACGCATGCAACCAGGAGCAAGAGAATTAAACCATATCTTAGCATCACCCTTTAGCGAAAAAGGAAAGAACTTAAGTATATAATAGTATCAAAAAAATCATCATGAGTAAATAGGGTGGCTATATTATTCAGTTTAGTAAGATGTGCCACAACAATTTCAGTTTCATAACCATGAAAAGGATCAGATTCCACAAAAGTAATTATCTCAATATCGACAGAGAACCCATAATTCTTATCAGTAACACGGATAGGTGAAGTAGCAAACTAAGGATTATATTTCATACTTATATTTAAAGATTTTTCCTTCCACTTGCATAACAATTTTTTCAGATCATCTCTATCCTTACAAGCAATATTGTCTCTAGCTACCTCTCCCTCCATAACATAAAATTCAGGTATATCAGGCAACTCTTATCTAGGAAAGCTGGGTCTAATAGGTGTTTCATAATTTTCAGTTTCAGAGACTTCATCAGTTTCAGTAATGTCATTGGTTTCTGCATGCTCAATATTTTGAACTCTAGCAAGTTGTTCATCAAGAAATTCACCTAATGGCACATCATCAAGCAAAGTACTAGCATTATCATAAGTATCATCCATAGCAGAAGTAGCATCATCAATTACTTGCGACATATCAGGACTAATAGCAGGTGGTGGTGTCGCAAGCTTACTCAAAACATAAGGTGAAACAAGTGCATAGCTAGATGGCAGTTCCTTACCTCCCCTCTTCTTAAAGGAATGATCTTGGTTCTATCATCCTTCGGATTCCTCATAGTGATGAATAGATATAAATCAGAAGTGACTCGGCAAATATAGCTATGCTCCCTGGCGATGATGTCAGAAAAAGGTCTTGATTACCCACAAGTATAGGGGATCGCCACCGTTTTCGAGGGTAGAGTCTTCAGCCCAAATTTATTGATTCGACACAAGGGGAGCCAAATAATATTCACGAGTCTTAGCAGTTGAGTTTTCAATTCAACCACACCTGAAATACATAATATTTGCAGCAAAGTATTCAGTAGCAAAGTGATATGATAGTAACGGTAACCATGGCAATAGTAACAGTAATAATTTTGTGGTGATTGTAACAGCAACAGTAACGAAAGTAACTTAGCAAAGATCAATATGAGATGAACTCGTAGGCAATGGATCAGTGATAATACGTGTCCGATGATATTCATCATGTAAAAGCTCTAACCTAGGGTAACAATGAAGTAGCTCCATTTCATCAATATAATGTAGGCATGTATTCTGTATATAGTCATACGTGCTTATGGAAAAGAACATGCATGCCATCTTTTGTCCTACCCTACCGTGGCAGCGAGGTCCTAATGGATACTAAGGGATGTTAAGGCCTCCTTTTAATAGAGAACCGGAAAAAAGCATTAGCACTTAATGAATACATGAAATCCTCGAACTACGGCAATCACCCGAAAGAATCCCAATTATTGTCACCTTGGGGTATGTAGATCATAACATGTAATAGGTGTCTAAAACTTGCAAGATCGGATGAAGAACACATATATATTCATGAAAAAATAATAGGTTCAGATCCGAAATCATGGCACTCGGGCCCTAGTGACAAGCATTAAGCATAGCAAATTCATAGCAACATCAATCTCAGAACATAGCGGATACTAGGCATCAAGCCCTAACAAAAGTAACTCGATTACATGATAAATCTCATCGAAAACATAACCGTCCAGTAAGCCGACAATGGAATTACTCACGTACGGAAGTGAGCATCATGAAATTGGTGATGGAGGAAGGTTGATGATGACGGCAGCGACGGATTCCACTCTTCGGAGCCCCGAACGGACTCCAGACCAGCCCTCTCGAAGAAGAACGGGAGGTGGCGGTGCATCCGTATCGTATAACGCGATGAATCCTTCTCCCTAATTTTTTTCCTCCGTGAATAGGAATATATAGAGATGGAGTTAGGGTCGGAGACGGTCCAGGGGGGTCCACAAGCCAGGGGCGCGCCTTAGGGGGGCGCCCCCAAGGCTTTTGGCCTCTGGGTGGCCCCTCTGGTAACTCTTTGCGCCAGTATTTTTGATATTTTCCACAAAATTTCTCTGTAAATTTTCAGGTCAACCAGATGCTACCTCTTGAGCTTGCGTTGGTTTTTCCCTTGAGGAGGAAAGGGTGATGTAGCAAAGTAGAGTAAGTATTTCCCTCAATTTGAGAAACAATGTATCAAGCTAGTAGGAGATTACGCACAAATCGCCAAATACCTGCACAAACAATAAAACAACTTGCACCCAACGCTATAAAGGGGTTGCAAATCCCTTCACGATTATTTGCAGAAGTGAGATCCGGTAGAGATAGATGAACTAGTAAAGTAAATATTTTGGGTTTTTGGTTTATAGATTGAAAAGTAAAAGATTGCAAAATAGTAGGTCGGAAACTTATAAGATGGAAAATAGACCCGGGGGCCATAGGTTTCACTAGAGGCTTTTCTCATGATAGCAAATATTACAGTGGGTGAACAAATTACTGTCAAGAAATTGATAGAAGAGTGAATAATTATAACGATATCTAAGGCAATGATCATGAATATAGGCATCATGTCCGTATCAAGTAGACCGACTCTTGCCTACATCTAGTACTATTACTCCACACATCGACAGAAAAGATTCTGCATCTAGAGTATTAAGTTTATAAGAACAGAGTGACACATTAAGCAAGATGGTATGATGTAGCGGAATTAACTCAAGCAATATGATGAAAGCCCCATCTTCTTATCCTCGATGGCAACAATACAATACGCGTCATGTCCCCTACTATCACTGAGATTGAGGACCGCAATATTGAACCCAAAGCAAAACACTTCTCCCATTGCAAGAAAAACAAATCTAGTTGGCCAAACCAAACCGATAATTCTAAGAGAATTACTAAGATATTAAATCATGCATATAAGAATTCAGAAGAGACTCAAATAATATTTATAGGTAATCTGATCATAAACCTATAATTCATCGGATCTTGACAAACACACCGCAAAAGAATATTACATCGAATAGATCTCCGAGAAAATCGAGGAGAACATGGTAATGTGGATCAAAGAGAGAGAAGAAGCCATCTAGCTACTATATATGGACCCGTAGGTCTATGGTAAACTACTCACACTTTATCGGAAGGGCAATAGGGTTGATGTAGATGCCCTCAGTGGTTGATTCCCCCTCCGGCAGAGTACCGGAAAAGGCCTCTAGGTGGGATCTCGCGAGAACAAAAGGTTACAGCGGCAGAAAAGTGGTTTCAATGGATGTTCTGGGGTTTCAAGAATATTTGGGAATTTATAGGGGAAAGAAGTAGGCCAGGGGGGTCTCGGGGGGCTCACGAGGTAGGAGGGGCACTCCCTACCCCCCAGGGCGCGCCCTTCACCCTTGTGGCCGCCTCGAGGCTCCCCTGGCGTGTACTCCAAGACCTTCTGGTGACTTCTGGTCCAAGAAAAATCCTCATAAAGTTTTGTTCCGTTTGGACTGCGTTTGATATTCCTTTTCTGTGAAACTCAAGAACAAGGAAAAACCAGAAACTGGTACTGGGCTCTGGGCTCTGGGTTAAGATCTTAATCCCAAAAATCATATGAAATAGCATATTAATGCATATAAAACATCCAAGATAGATAATATAATAGCATGGAACAATCAAAAATTATAGATACATTGGGGACGTATCTAGCATTCCCAAGCTTAATTCCTGCTCGTCCTCAAGTAGGTAAATGATGAAAACAGAATTTTCGATGTGGAATGCTACCTAACATATATATCGATGCAATTCTTCTTTAATGTGGTATGAAAGTTCAGATCTGTAAGTTTCAAGCAAAAGTTTATGTTGACATGAGAACAATGATATTCCAAGCATACTAGATAGTAAATCATGAAGCTTCAAAAATAACATGGCTAAACAAAGTTATCCCTACAAAACCATGTAGTCTTATTATGCTCCCTCTTCTCAACACAAGGTAATCAATAATCATGCCCACCCCAGTGTCAGCCAAGCATTTGGTTCATACTTTTTAACGCGCTTCGGCCTTTTCAATATTTCACGCAATATATGAGCGTGAGCCATGGATATAGCACTATGGGTGGAATAGAAGGTGGTAATAGACAAAAGTGGGGAGAAAGTCTCACATCAACAAGGCAAATCAATGAACTATGGAGATGTCCATCAATTGATATCAATGTGAGCGAGTAGGGATTGCCATGTAACGGAGGCACTAGAGCTATAAGTGTATGAGAGCTCGGAAAGAAAACTAGTGGGTGTGCATCAACTTGCTTGCTCATGGAGACCTAGGTCATTTGAGGAAGCCCATCGTTGGAATATACAAGCCAAGTTCTACAACGAAAATTTCCACTAGTATAAGAAAGTGACAACATAGGAGACTTTCTATCATGAAGAACATGGTGCTACTCTGAAGCACAAGTGTGATAAAAAGATAGTAACATTGTCCCTTGTCTCTTTTTCTCTCATTTTTTTTATTTTTTTTATTTTGGGCTCTCTGGCCTCTTTTTTGGTGGGCTTCTTTGGCCTCTTTTTTATATTTGGGTTTTATTGGCCTCTTTTATTTTTGATAACCTCACATGGGACAATGTTCTAATAATGATGATCATCAAAATTTTATTTGCTTACAGCTCGATGCTAGAACAAAGATATGACTCTATATTAATGCCTCTGGCGGTGTACCGGGATGTGCAATGACCAAGAGTGACATGTATAAAAAAATATGAACGATGGCCTTCCCACAAATACTATGTCAACTACATAATCATGCAAAGCAATATGACAATGAAGATGCGTGTCATAATAAACGGAACGGTAGAGTTACATGGTAATATATCTCGGAATGGCTTATGGAAATGCCATACTAGGTAGGTATGGTGGCTATTTTGAAGAAGGTATAAGGAGGGTTTTATGCACCGGCGAAAGTTGCGCGGCACTAGAGTGGCTAGCAAGATGGAAGGGTGAGAGTGCGTATACACCATGGACTAAACATTAGTAATGGAGAACTCACATACTTATTGCAAAAGATTTATTAGCCCTCGAAGCAAAGTATTACTACGCATGCCCCTAGGGGGGAGGTTGGTAGGAGTTAACCATCGCGCACCCTCGACCTTCACACAAAGGTAAACAATCAAGACAGAAGCATCTCATTTCGGTTGCACTTTTTGGAGACCATGTGTGCATGCATCGGGAATCCCGAATCACAACACAATTATTTTCTCTACCCTACTATTCTCTGATACGTCTCCAATGTATCTATAATTTTAGATTGTTCCATGCAATTATTTATGATGTTTTGGATGTTTAACGGGCTTTGTTATACACATTTATATTATTTTTGGGACTAACCTATTAACCCAAAGGCCCAGTCCAGGTTGCTGTTTTTTGCCTATTTCAGGGTTTTATAGAAAAGGAATATCAAATGGAGTCCAAACGGAATGAAACCTTCGGGAGAGATATTTTTGGAGCGATATCTTCTTGGGAGACTTGAGAACCACGGAATAGGGCACACGTGGCGTCCATGAGGGTGGGCCCCCCTACTGGGCGTGCCCCCTGCCTCGTGGGCCCCACGTTTGTCCCCTGATGCCCTCCTTCCTCCTATATATACCTATGTACCCCAAAAACATCAGACACGGAGAGAAAACCCTAATTCCACCACTGCAACCTTCTGTTCCCGTGAGATCCCATCTTGGGAGCTGTTCTGTAGCTCCGCCGGAGGGGGGATCTACCACGGAGTGCTTCTACATCAACACCCTCGCCTCACCATGAGTTGTGAGTAGTTTACCACAGACCTTTGGGTTCATAGTTAGTACATATATGGCTTCTTCTCTCTCTTTGGATCTCAATACCAAGTTCTTCTCGGTCTTCGAGGAGATCTATTCGATGTAATCTCTTTTTGCGGTGTGTTTGTCAAGATCCGATGAATTGTGGGTTTATGATCAAGATTATCTATGAGAAATATTTGGTTCTTTTCTGAATTCTTTTATGTATGATTATAATATCCTTGCAAGTCTTTTCGAATTATTGGTTTGGTTTGGCCTACTAGATCTATAGTTCTTGCAATGGGAGAAGTGCTTGGCTTTGGGTTCAATCTTGCGGTGTCCTTTCCAAGTGATGGTAGGGGCAGCAAGGCACGTATAGTATTGTTGCCATCGAGGATAAAAAGATGGGGTTTATATCATAGTGCTTGAGTTTATCCCTCTACATCATGTCATCTTGCTTAAGGCGTTACTCTGTTCCTATGAACTTAATACTCTAGATGCATGCTGGATAGCGGTCGATGTGTGGAGTAATAGTAGTAGATGCAAAATCGTTTCGGTCTACTTGTCACGGACGTGATGCCTATATATAATGATCATGCCTAGATATTCTCATAATTATTCACTTTTCTATCAATTGCTCGATAGTTTTTCGTTCACCCACCGTAGAATTCTGCTACCATGAGAGAAGCCACTAGTGAAACCTATGGCCCTCGGGACTATTCTCAACATATCAATCTACAATCTACTTTACTTTTCCGTTTTTACTTTCTGTTCTTATATCCAAAAATACCAAAAATATCAAACTATCATATCTATCATATCTCACTTTCGTAAGTGATCGTAAAGGCATTGACAACCCCTTATCGCGTCGGCTGCGAAGTTCTTATTTGTTTGTGCAGGTGCGAGGGACTCGCGCGTGGACTCCTATTGGATTGATACCTTGGTTCTCAAAAACTAAGGGTAATACTTATGCTACTGTGCTGCATCACCCTTTCCTCTTCGAGGGAATACAACGCAAGCTCAAGAAGTAGCATTCACTACTGGCATAATTCTAATATTACCATCCTCATATCTCAAAACAATCACAATTATCATATGGAAGTTTTTATTATACCTACTTCGGATGTCTATCATATTAGGACTAAATCCATAACCCAAGCTAATTACCATGCTGTTTTAGAGACTCTAAAAATAATATAAGTGAAGCAAGAGAGTTCAACAATTTCTATAAAATAAACCACCGTCGTGCTCTAAAAAGATATAAGTGAAGCATTGGAGCAAAATTGCCTAGCTCAAAAGATATAAATGAAGCACATAGAGTATTCTAATAAATCACGATTAAAGTGTGTCCCTATCAAAAGGTGTGTAAAGCAAGGATGATTGTGACAACCCAAAAGCAAAGACTCATATCATACAGGACGCTCCAAGCAAAACACATATCATGTAGTGAATAAAAATATAGCCTCAAGTAAAGTTACCAATGGATGAAGACGAAAGAGGGGATGCCTTCCTGGGGCATCCCCAAGCATAGGCTCTTGGACGCTCTTCAATTTTACCTTGGGGTTCCTTGCGCATCCCCAAGCTTAGGCTTTTGCCACTCCTTATTCCATAGTCCATCAAATCCTTACCCAAAACATGAAAACTTCACAACACAAAACTCAACAGAAATCTCGTGAGCTCCGTTAGTAAAACAAAGAAAATAACCACTCAAGGTACTGTTGTGATCTTATTCTAATTTTATATTGGTGTAATATCTACTGTATTGCAACTTTTCCATGATTC
>LR738712.1:401437616-401447776 GCA_902687465.1 Secale cereale | reverse complement strand
CCCCCCGGGCCTCTCCAGCAGCATCAGCAGCTCCACCACACCTCACTGAGCCCTCCAGCACCACCCGTTCCTCCCCAGGAAGTCCCAGTGCTCGGGATCGACCGGAGCTCCGCCGCGCCGGGCCGCCGATGATCTCGCAGTACGGGCCTCCCCTGCCCTTCCTTTCGCCCGATCTAGAACCGCAGTGCAACACTGACCATTTCCCCTCTGTTTCCCCCTCCTGTTGCAGTCGGAAACGACCAGGGCAACGACCTCCCGACGAGCCTCCGCCGTCCCACCTCGCCGCCGGCGAACCTGACCTCCCCGGCGTGCCACACCACCACCCCTACAACTGCCACTCGACGCTGGACCAAACCCCGCCCTATGTTGCCGTCGCCATGGCCGGAAACCTCGCCGGTGAGCTCGCCGTCGCCGTGGCCGAGAGGTTGGAGATGACAGGTGGGCCCCACCTATCATCCCCACACCTCTCTCCCCCTCCTCTCTGCCACTGACCGCCGGGCCCCGCCCGTCAGGTTTAAAAACCTGACGTGCGCGCGCAGGCACCCGTGCGGCTGGGCTGGTCCGCCTTGGGCCGTGCACTGTGGCCTTCTCTGGCCCAGTTGCACAGGGCACTTTTCCTTTTTCTTTTCTGTAATTTTTTTAAACATTTTTACAGAAAAGAATAATGGTCCAAATAAAATAATTCCAACTCCTAAAATCTTGTAATATTCCAACCTATTTAATGGTACCACTTTCACTCACATCTAAGAAACTTTTCTGTACTGTTCAAATTTAAATTCAAATTTGAGCCGTAAAACTCCTGTTCAAAAATCAATAGGTTCCATTCTGTTACTCCAAAACTCCAACTAAGAATTTTCCCCATCCTAGAAATCCCTCTAGTATTTTACAAAAATAGGTTGACATTTTTCTGAGCACTTTGATTTTTCTGTTTTATTTGTGGTCTTATTTTCCTGTGGTTATTATGCGACGTATAGATCCCGTATTTGACGAAGTTGCTGTGGAAGAAGAAGGAGAAGGATTTAAAGACTTTTAAGACCAAGCCAATCCAGGCAAGCAGCCCTTTGACCATGATACACTTGTTCTTCGGAACCCGTTTGTTTCTGATGCATGATGTTAGGGTTACGGTAGTGACCTAGTTGATTCCACCATATGATGCATGCCTTGATCTTGATCTTGCTATGTGCTATATGACATGCATATGGTTAGTAGTAATGAATAGTGATGCATGTGTGACATGAACCTTCGTGGTTGAAGTTTTTGCATAAAACCCCGTCGGGTGCCATTCATGCCCGAGGGAGATGATGAGTTGGGTGACCACTTGATGACGAAGTGGTGTACCAAGGCAAGTGTGTGTGTCTATCAAACGGATTGGTTTAAGTTGCGACCGTTATTCCAACCATACATGTGCAACCACACTACCCCTTATGGGACGGGGCTTTATTGATTACTTAGGTCGATACTAGCATGGTGCCCGCATTACTAGTGACGGGAAGACTTGAGGTCTTTCCTGGGACGGGGTCGTGCTTGGATAGACAACCATGACTGTTATCACAGGGCACCGGACACACCGTTGGTCCCTTCGGGTACGCGTGACATTGAAATTAGGGCAAGTCCCGTGATCTATTGTTTGTACCCGAGGGCCGTGTACCAACGAGTGGACTCTATGTTAGTGTCGTCTAAGGAAAGGTAATGACCGGGTGCTTACCCCGGGTACTTGAGGTACCGCGGGTCGTGGATGACACGGAAGTTCCCCTGATCTTGTGGGTAAAGTGTACAACCTCTGCAGAGTGTAAAACTATTCGAATAGCCGTGTCCACGGTCATGGACAGTTGGGTAACCGCTCTTGGGCTACGTCCAATGTTTGTGAAACCATGCGTGTATATGTGAGTCAAGGTGGTGACTTGACTCGAAGAGTTGGATCTTATTCATGTTGATATCGGTAACCTGTCTTCGAGGTTACGCGAGGTTATTGATGCATAAACTTGATGGTAGAATATTCATTCTAGCCCTTGCTAGGTTGTTCTATAATATTCCATTGCATTGTTACCACATCATGGGTTGCTTGCGAGTACATTCAAAGTACTCATTGGCTTGCCACTGGTTATTTAATTGGCCAGGCATGGAAGAACAGGATTATGAGGAAGAATTCTTTGGAGACGAGCATGCGAACTAGGATGCTATCCCAGTCAGAATGCCTGTAGGGTTAAGGCAGATGGCATGGGTTCTACCCGTTATCGAAGACTTCCGCTATTTGAGTCATTTGCTATTCAGCCCGTGAGGCTCTATCTATGTAAGACTTGGCCATAATGGCCATAATTCGTGTAAGACTATTTGTATGGATGTAAGACTCTTGTTATTTCAGCCTCTGTGTGTTCAGTGAGCATTGATCTTTGGGATCAATGTACACGTGCATTCGGTGATCTCGACTTCTATGTCGGGGTCCCCACAGAGCTGGTATCAGAGCCATCCTGACTGTAGGAAGCCTTAGTTAGCATGGGCGTTAGTTAGATGAGACCCCTTTTCAAAAACCTTCTGAACCTCTCCTCTTTTCTAAACCTGAGATTCATCAGCTTATTAACCCTTCCTATTCCACCTTTGTAGATGGCCGCTGTTCCCAAAGAGCACCTGACCACTGGGTTTCCCTTACTTCTCGAGGATAGCCTCCTGGAGTGTCAGTTCCACCGAGCACCCATCCTCACCTACCTTGAGCATTGGGTGAGCGATACTGAGGTGGAGTACCATGTGGAAGTGATCGTGAAGGCAAACGATCCTCCCACAAGTTGGTTCTTCGAGGGACCCCAGATGGCAACACTACCTCTCGCTGTCGAGGCTGCTACACTCAAGGCACTAACCCGTCTCCGCGAGCTTCTTCCGGAGATGGCAGCCAAGATGACAACTCGCTTCTTACCTTACCGGAAGGAAGGTGAAGAAGAAAGCAGCGCTCTAGCCCCTCCACTGAAGGAAGGACTCTCGCTTCGGTTCCAGACCTACTTCAGTCTATGTGCCGACAGCTTGGCACAAGACTTGGCCTCGGAATCAATGAAGCTTCGAGAAGAACTTCACAAGACCAAGGCACTTCTTCGTCGAGCTCAAGAGAAGACAAATAGGATCAAGAATGAAGGAGCACCTTCTGGACAGTCCGCTATCGCATATCGAGGCGGAAGGCCCTCCGAGGATGTGTCTTCCAAGAATGAAGAACCACCTCGGCGACGCCGGATGACGGCAAGGGAATACCGCAAGCTTTTCCCTGCACCGCCGACGAAGCATCGTCGTATCCAACTCCTCCACTCCCCCACACCCTCAAGTGACAAGGGGGCCCAGACAGGTGAAGACAAGGAGGAAGACCCTGAAGAGCCGGAATACGCGACCGAGCATTCCGCCGCTTAGGCATTATTCGCTACTCGGATATGCCAGTTGTAACTTCTACGGTAGGATAGGTCGTGTAACCCCTATGCGCAATCGAGTCCTTGTAAGGTTCATATGAAACCATCTAGTGTTTGCTTTTGTTGTGTCTGGATGTATGTTGTATTCTTCCTTCGGGAAGGTGTAAACGACTACATCACCCATTTGGATTTTAATGAATGTGTTTTGGCCTTTCGGCCCTTGCATGATCTGATTTAGTGTCACACCCACCCCCTTACTAGGCACCCATCTATCCTGCTTTCCCTCTTCCGAGTCATGAGACCTTTTACCGCTCCAACAGGATGCCTGTTGTAACCCGTACTGGTATCTCTACCCAGCAACCCGAAGTCGGAGCATCCACTCAGCCAGAGGCAGGCCACGACCAAACCAACGACCAAGCTCCACCACCACCTCCTCCAAGCATGGACATGGCTCAGCTTCTCCAAGCATTCAGAGAGGAACGCCAAGCCAACACTGCAGCTCTTTAGCTGATTGCTCAAGCTGTCACCAACAACCGCCAGCCGGCGGGGAATGGCAATGGACGTTCCACATTGGCAGAGTTCAAGAAGCATGCACCGCCAACCTTCATCGAGACTGCTGAACCCCTGGATGCAGACGACTGGGTCCGTTCAATTGAGGAGATACTGGAACTAGTCGGATGCACCGAAGACCGCGAGAAGGTGGCTTATGCAGCCCACTGCCTCGGGGGGACTGCTAGAGCTTGGTGGGATGGATTCAAGGTCATGCATGCTGAACAAGACATCACTTGGGTTAACTTCAAGTCAGAATTCTGCAAGGCCCACATTCCTTCCGGAATCATGGCTATCAAAAAGCGTGAGTTCTGAGCCCTGAAGCAAGGAAGTGGAACTGTCAAGGAGTACATGCAGAAGTTCAGTGTTCTGTCAAGGTATGCCCCTGAAGATGTCAGCACTGATGCTGCCAAAAGGGAGCGCTTCATGGAAGGCCTCAATCAGACTCTGCAATACTCGCTCGTCGTGTGCGACTGCCCATCCTTCCCTGACTTGGTAAACAAGGCACTTATGCTTGAAGACAAGCGGCGTGCTTTGGAAGACACTCGCAAGCGCAAGTTGGTCAATAAGGGAAGTTCCAGCAACCAGAAGCCTCGTCCGTGGCAGTCAGCCCCGGCCAAGCCAACCTATTAGCAGCCAAGAGCTCCTGCACCTCGTGCCAACCCTCAGCCTCAGCAGTATGCCAACCCCAGGCCAGCGTTCAACCCCAATACCAGTGGTGGCAACAAGATCAACAATCCAAACCAAGTCACTTGCTTTGGATGTGGTCAGCCCAGACACATTTCATGGGTGTGCCCCAACAAGAAGCCTGATGCCCCGCGCCCCAATGCGCAGAACCAGGGACAAGGCCGCGGGATGCCACCAAGGAACCCAGCTCCTCACAATCCGCCTAACCATGGGAAAGGGCGTGTGAATCACGTCACTACTGAAGAACCCTAGGAAGACCCGGACGTCGTGCTGGGTACGTTCCTTGTCAACTCAGCACCTGCAACTGTCTTGTTTGATTCTGGAGCAACGCATTCATTTGTCACTCAAAGATTTGCATTAAAAAGTGGCATGACCCCTACACCCCTGAATAACCCTATGGTGGTACAAACCCCCGGAGCCGAGATGAGAGCCAAGATAGGCTGTAAAGGAGTCGGTATTACCATTAACGGTGTAGACTTCCTAGCAGACCTTATCATCCTGAGATCGCAAGGCTTGGATGTGATCTTAGGGATGGATTGGCTCAGTAAGCACCAAGGTTTGTTAGACTGTGCCAATCGGACAGTCACTGTGACCAATGACCAAGGAGTCGAAGTCAAGTTTGCTTCCAACTCCTCTTCCGCTCAAGCCGCTAAAGTCAACTATCTGTCTGAAGTTGGGCTAGATCAAGTACCGGTGGTATGTGAGTATCCTGATGTCTTTCCGGATGAACTACCGGGAATGCCCCCTGACCGTGACATTGAGTTCATCATCGAGCTCGTGCCCGCAGCAGACCCATCTATAAGAAGCCTTATAGAATGGGGACGGAAGAATTAGCCGAGTTGAAGAAGCAGCTGGAAGAGCAGCTAAGGAAGGGATTTATCCGCCCGAGTGCCTCCCCTTGGGGATCTCCTGTTCTGTTTGCGGCAAAGAGGGACGGTACCATCCGCTTATGCATCGACTATCGTTCCCTCAATGAAGTTACAATCAAGAACAAGTATCCACTTCCCAAGATCGAAGATCTGTTTGATCAGCTCAGCGGAGCCAAGGTATTCTCCAAGATCGCCCTCAGATCTGGGTACTACCAGCTGAAGATCAGACCCCAAGATATTCCGAAGACGGCATTCGTAACCAGATATGGCCTGTACGAGTGCACGGTCATGTCCTTTGGGTTAACCAATGCCCCAGCTTACTTCATGTATCTCATGAATAAAGTCTTCATGCAATATTTGGACAAGTTCGTTGTCGTCTTCATTGATGACATTCTTGTGTTCTCGAAGTCGGAGGAAGAACACGAGCAGCATCTGAGGATGGTCCTAGACAAGCTTCGTGAGCACCAACTGTATGCCAAATTCAGCAAGTGTGAGTTCTGGCTGCATAAAGTTGGATTCTTAGGTCATGTCTTGACCGAGGAAGGATTATCTGTTGATCCCGCAAAGATCGAAGCTGTGACCCAATGGCAATCTCCAACGACCGTCAAGGAAGTTAGAAGCTTCCTCGGACTAGCGGGCTATTACCGCAAGTTCGTGGAAGGATTCTCTAGCATTGCACGACCAATGACTCAGCTCCTCAAGAAGGACAAGAAGTTTGAGTGGATGCCAAAATGCGAAGAGAGCTTCCAAGAGCTCAAGAAGAGATTGACCACCGCCCCAGTTCTGGCAACACCTGATATTCACAAGGAGTTCGTGATATATTTTGATGCCTCTCGAACCGGATTGCGAAGCGTTCTGATGCAAGAAGGCCGCGTCATAGCATACCTCTCCAGGCAGCTACGACCCCATGAGGAGAACTACGCTACTCACGATCTGGAGCTAGCGGCAGTAGTTCATGCCTTGAAGACATGGCGGCATTACCTCCTAGGGAAACGGTGTGAGATCTACACAAACCACAAAAGTCTGAAGTACATTTTCACCCAAAAGGAATTGAACATGAGGCAGCGGAGATGGTTGGAACTCATCAAAGACTATGACCTCAGTGTTCAATATCACCCCGGGAAGGCTAACGTGGTGGCCGATGCCTTAAGCAGGAAGGCTTGCTCTTTGAATGTCGTTATTCAAGTAAGGCAGCCAGCCTTGTTTAAGGAGTTCGAACAATTCAGTTTGGAATTGGTCACCCCTGGATTTCTGGATCACTTGGAAGTCAGACCGACCCTGATGGACGAAGTCAAGAAGGCACAAGTTGGTCACGCAAGCATTGAAGGCATCAAGAAGAAGATGAAGCTAGACAAGGCCCCATGATTCTCCGAACACGAGCACGGGATTGTTTGGTACAAAGGCCGCGTCTGCGTACCAAACAACACCGAGCTGAAGACCCTGATTCTGCAAGAAGCCCACGACACTCCATATTCCATCCACCCCGGAGGAACCAAGATGTACCAAGACTTGAAGGCACGATTCTGGTGGCACGGGATGAAAAGAGAGATTGCAACCTATGTTGCAAAGTGTGATGTGTGCCAAAGGGTCAAGGCTGAATATCAGCGACCTGCTGGATTGCTTCAACCAGTCAAGGTTCCTGAGTGGAAGTGGGATAAAGTCGGAATGGACTTCATCACTGGATTACAAAGGTTGAATAGAGGACATGACTCTATCTGGGTCATAGTCGATCATTTGACCAAGGTGGCCCATTTCATTCCTGTCAAGACTACCTACTCAGGCAACCAGCTGGCAGCTCTCTACATCAACAGAATCGTAAGTCTTCACGGCGTTCCCAAGGAGATTGTGACAGATCGAGGCACCCAGTTCACCTCAAGGTTCTGGAAGATATTCCAAGAAGCCTTGGGAACCAAGTTGTCTTTCAGCACGGCTTTCCACCCACAGACCGGAGGTCAGACAGAGCGAGTCAATCAAATTCTCGAAGACATGCTCCGAGCCTGTGTCCTAGCATATGGAGCCAAGTGGGAAGTTTGTCTCCCTTTTGCCGAGTTCTCCTACAACAACAGTTACCAGTCGAGCCTTCAGATGGCACCATTTGAGGTGTTGTACGGACGTAGATGCCGCACACCCCTCAACTGGTCAGAGACTGGAGAAGGACTAGTCTTTGGATCGGATATTCTTCGCGAAGCAGAAGAGCAAGTCCAACTAGTCAAAGAGCGATTGAAGGCAGCGAAGTCAAGGCAGAAGAGCTATGCTGACACTAGACGCCGAGACATGAGTTTCCGTGTCGGAGATCATGTGTACCTGCGGGTAACTCCTTTGAAGGGAACCAAGCGTTTCCATGTCAAGGGGAAGCTTGCGCCAAGATTCATTGGCCCTTTCAAGATCACCTACCGACGAGGAGAAGTGGCTTACCAGTTGGAACTACCACCTGAGCTATCCGATGTGCATAATGTATTCCATGTGTCACAACTCCGGAAATGTCTCCAAGTTCCAGACAAGCCTAATCTCTACAAGGATGTGGATCACCAAGCCATTGATCTGCAGCCTGATTTGACCTACCGCGAGAAGCCCATTCGCATTCTGGACGAAGCAGAACGACGAACGCGAAGCCGTGCCATCAAGTACTTCAAGGTCCGGTGGAGCAACCACACCGAAGCAGAAGCAACCTGGGAACGAGAAGACTATCTTAGATCCGAGTTTCCCGATCTATTTTAAGACCTAGTTTAGGAATCTCGGGGACGAGATTCTTGTAAGGGGGGTAGCTCTGTCACACCTTGCATTTTGTAACATGTTATTTGTATCTTTGAAGCATGAAAATTTGGACCAACATTTTTTTTAGCATTATTTGGCTTTTATTTGAAATTAAGTTATCTTCATGTGCTTTTTCTTGTGCTCATTAAAGTCAACTATGACCTCTTGTAGAATTCATCTCCATACCCAAAACTTCTGCCCAATGATCATGCCAAGTGTTATATAACAGTATAGTATTTTCTTACAAAAATAATTTGGCCAAAATGTATTTTATAAATTTAGTTTTCCAAAAAACCCCTGAATTGAGATTTGCACTGCAAGTACTTGATTTAGGGTGAGAAAAATATTTCAAAAGGTTTATTTGAGACCTAGTAGTCATAGGACTCCCAGAAACCACAAAAGTACAATTTTAAAAGTTATTTTCCTATTTTATTTAAAAGCTTTTTCTTAAGGCCAGAAATGGTCTTTAATAAGGGAAAATTATTTAACTATTTCAAAAATATTTGCCAAAATTCAGGGAGACTCAGAGGACATATATTGTCCATATATAAGAGTTTCAACACTTGGTCATGTTCAAAATAATGGGCTAAACCCTCTAAAACCCTTTCTGGATATTTCAAGCTTTTGAAATATTTACAAAGGAAACTTTCTCCAAAAATTCCAGGGAAATTCTATCATGTCATATATGACATATTTGATGATCTTGCCAAGTCCCATGCCTTGGGAAGGAAGAAAACATCATCTAATCCCCTCAAAACCATTCTGTCCATACTTGAAGTTTGAGCAACTTTACATTGCCAAACTTGTCCAACTGCTCTCAAACTTGGTGCACATGCTAGAATGGCCTAATAAGGCATCTAGACCAAATGGCACAATATTTGGAATAGAGCAACTTGATCAGATCACCCTAAAACCCTTTCTGTTCAAATGCAAATCTGAACAACTTTACATTACCAACTTTTTATCTGGAGCTTCAAACTTTGTGGGCATGATCAATACCCCCAAATGATGATGCTACACCAAGTGGTGCATCAAGGGGATATGATTAGCTTGACTCAAACAAGATGAAGCTGTTTCTGTTGATTTCTAGGGTTCACCAAAGTTACATTGGCTAGTTTCTTCAGATGAGCCCAAATTTGGTGAAGCACCCTATTTTCTCATGTCTTTCTATCCTGTTAAGTGCCATGTCAAGTGGAGGTCATTTGCTTGACCAAACACTGATCAAACACCTTCTGGCTTTTTACTAAAACCCTCATCTTGATCACTTTTACTTTTCTCCATGGCCTCAACTTTTTACCACATGTTCATTCAGTTACTGGCTACCCCCAGTAACTTCCCCAGCACCCCAGCTCCATGATTGAGGGGTAAGAACCCAAGTTTACCTTGCTGGACAGCAAATTTTCACCAAGTCACCAGCACCCTCTTTCTCTCTCAGCATCTCCAGGGCATCCAAGGCCTCAGCCCAATTCTTTACTCCTCCCCTGACCTTCTAGACACTCTTGGGCACGTTGGTTTTGACCAGAACGGCGAGGGCACGAAGGTGCCAGCCATACGCGCGCTCTGGAGCACGCAACAGTGCGGCCACGCACTGTAGCTCCAGCCAATCAGCCACCCCCGACAGCCTCGGGCCACTCCCTCGCGCCAGTCGATGCTCCTCGAAGTCCGCAACCACCCCGGCGCTGTCCCCCCTCCTCCTGCGCCCTCCAGTGATCATCGTCGCACGCGCACTGGCCGCCCGCAACGGCCACTCTTCTGCCTCGCACGCGCGCGCGGTCTAGAAGCTCCCCCGCTCCTCCTCTCACCTCTACTGGACGTGGAGCTCGTCCAGCAACTCTGTGGACTCATTCCCCTCGCCCCCTGTGCGCTGTAGCTTCGAGCCGGTGCTCTCCGGCGCACTGGACCACGGGCCTCCGTCGAC
>LR738712.1:401375779-401437508 GCA_902687465.1 Secale cereale | reverse complement strand
CCCCCCCCGAGCCTCTCCAGCAGCATCAGCAGCTCCACCACACCTCACTGAGCCCTCCAGCACCACCCATTCCTCCCCAGGAAGTCCCAGTGCTCGGGATCGACTGGAGCTCCGCCGCGTCGAGCCGCCGGTGATCTCGCAGTACGGGCCTCCCCTGCCCTTCCTTTCGCTCGATCTAGAACCGTAGTGCAACACTGACCATTTCCCCTCTGTTTCCCCCTCCTGTTGCAGTCGGAAACGACCAGGGCAACGACCTCCCGACGAGCCTCCGCCGTCCCACATCGCCGCCGGCGAACCTGACCTCCCCAGCGTGCCGCACCACCACCCCTACAACCGCCACTCGACGCTGGACCCAACCCTGCCCTCCGTTGCCGTCGCCGTGGCCGGAAACCTCGCCGGTGAGCTCGTCGTCGCCGTGGCCGAGAGGTTGGAGATGACAGGCGGGCCCCACCTGTCATCCCCACACCTCTCTCCCCCTCCTCTCTGCCATTGACCGCCGGGCCCCGCCCGTCAGGTTTAAAAACCTGACGTGCGCGCGCAGGCACCCGTGCGGCTGGGCTGGTCCGCCCTGGGCCGTGCACTGTGGCCTTCTCTGGCCCAGTTGCACAGGGCACTTTTCCTTTTTCTTTTCTGTAATTGTTTTAAACATTTTTACAGACAAGAATAATGGTCCAAATAAAATAATTCCAACTCCTAAAATCTTGTAATATTCCATCCTATTTAATGGTACCACTTTCACTCACATCTAAGAAACTTTTCTGTACTGTTCAAATTTAAATTCAAATTTGACCAGTAAAACTCCTGTTCAAAAATCAATAGGTTCCATTCTGTTACTCCAAAACTCCAACTAAGAATTTTCCCCATCCTAGAAATCCCTCTAGTATTTTACAAAAATAGGTTGACATTGTTCTGAGCACTTTGATTTTTCTGTTTTATTTGTGGTCTTATTTTCCCGTGGTTATTATGCGACGTATAGATCCCGTATTTGACGAAGATGCCGTGGAAGAAGAAGGAGAAGGATTTGAAGACTTTGAAGACCAAGACAATCCAGGCAAGCAGCCCTTTGACCATGATACACTTGTTCTTCGGAACCCGTTTGTTTCCGATGCATGATGTTAGGGTTACGGTAGTGACCTAGTTGATTCCACCATATGATGCATGCCTTGATCTTGATCTTGCTATGTGCTAGATGACATGCATATGGTTAGTAGTAATGAATAGTGATGCATGTGTGACATGAACCTTCGTGGTTGAAGTTTTTGCATAAAACCCCGTCGGGTGCCATTCATGCCCGAGGGAGATGATGAGTTGGGTGACCAATTGATGACGAAGTGGTGTACCAAGGCAAGTGTGTGTGTCTATCAAACGGATTGGTTTAAGTTGCGACCGTTATTCCAACCATACATGTGCAAGCACACTACCCCTTATGGGACGGGGCTTTATTGATTACTTAGGTCGATACTAGCATGGTGCCCGCATTACTAGTGACGGGAAGACTTGAGGTCTTTCCCAGGACGGGGTCGTGCTTGGATAGACAACCATGACTGTTATCACAGGGCACCGGACACACCGTTTGTCCCTTCGGGTACGCGTGACATTGAAATTAGGGCAAGTCCCGTGATCTATTGTTTGTACCCGAGGGCCGTGTACCAACGAGTGGACTCTATGTTAGTGTCGTCTAAGGAAAGGTAATGACCGGGTGCTTACCCTGAGTACTTGAGGTACCGCGGGTCGTGGATGACACGGAAGTTCCCCGGATCTTGTGGGTAAAGTGTACAACCTCTGCAGAGTGTAAAACTATTCGAATAGTCGTGTCCACGGTCATGGACAGTTGGGTAACCGCTCTTGGGCTACGTCCAATGTTTGTGAAACCATGCGTGTATATGTGAGTCAAGGTGGTGACTTGACTCGAAGAGTTGGATCTTATTCATGTTGATATCGGTAACCTGTCTTCGAGGTTACGCGAGGTTATTGATGCATAAACTTGATGGTAGAATATTCATTCTAGCCCTTGCTAGGTTGTTCTATAATATTCCATTGCATTGTTACCACATCATGGGTTGCTTGCGAGTACATTCAAAGTACTCATTGGCTTGCCACTGGTTATTTAATTGGCCAGGCATGGAAGAACAGGATTATGAGGAAGAATTCTTTGGAGAGGAGCATGCGAACTAGGACGCTATCCCAGTCAGAATGCCTGTAGGGTTAAGGCAGATGGCATGGGTTCTACCCGTTATCGAAGACTTCCGCTATTTGAGTCATTTCTTATTCAGCCCGTGAGGCTCTATCTATGTAAGACTTGGCCATAATGGCCATAATTCGTGTAAGACTATTTGTATGGATGTAAGACTCTTGTTATTTCAGCCTCTGTGTGTTCAGTGAGCATTGATCTCTGGGATCACTGTACACGTGCATTCGGTGATCTCGACTTCTAAGTCGGGGTCCCCACACAGAGAGACCAAGGCCAGGCCAGAGAAGCAATATATTGCCAAGAGAAACCACCTCACCTACCACTCCCCCACGACTCACGTCGTCGATCAGTGCGGTGTCAAGCCACAAAGTGACTAAGTGGCATCCCTTAGCCACATGACAGCCTCTTCCTATAGGAAGAACCCACAGATCACACCCGTCCTGCGACATGTCAAGCAAGCAGGCACAGAGCTGGCGAGATAGCCCGGTAAGCCTTGCCTGGCAACCGGTGATGTGACATTAAAGGGTCCATTTAATGCACACTGTTAGCCCACAGAGTTAGGTATGATAGCACTGTTGCTATCATATCAGTGTGTAATGACTACTTTGCCACAGTGGTGACCCCTTAATCTATAAAAGGAGGCCCATGGCAACCATAGACTGGGTTAGAAGATTGGATAACTCACACCCCCATACGCACATAGTCGCTGTTGTCCTGAGGCAACCCTTGTCGGGCAAGTGTACTACACTCCACCTCCATCAATCCACCAAAGCAGGAGTAGGGTCTTACGCCACAATGGCAGCCCGAACCTGGGTAAAAATGCCCGGGTGATCTCTGCCGTCCTGTCCCATGCTCGTCTGCTCATTGTGCAACGCGACGTCCCCCCGCCGAACCGGCAAGGGACGTCCTGGTCCCATTGGTGGCCGTGGTTTTCCCCGACATCTTTGGCCCGCCAGGTAGAGGGACTGCTTGCGCGAACCTGAAGGCGTGTGCAGAGCGACATCTACATCACCATCTTCATCTTCAACGGCACCATCAACCATGTCGCCCAAGAAGAAACCAGCTTCTTCGGCGCGTCCATCCACCTCAAAGGCTTCGCAGCCCATGGCCTCTAATGTTGCGGGAGGTGTGGAGGCACATGTGGACACATATGCTGCTAGGGATGTGGTTGGAGCAGGTGGCACCGTCACCACTTCCCACGCGGCCGACGTGGGAGCAGGAGGCACCAAGGGAGAGCAGCATCAGCAACACCCCGAAGGTCATGCTCCCCAAAGCTTGGGTGAAGGGGTTACTCCACCTACGCCCCTTCTGGCCACCAATGAGAACAGCCGCAGCATGGCGCTCGAATCGGGGCGAATCACCGTCCTCCGACCGTTCCCACCACAGGTGTGGTCATAGCACGTGTGTCTCCCCCGGGATGGGTCGACCTAGCCGCTACGCTCGACGGAGCCGCTGGCCCTCGTGCGCCTTCGCCGCACCACCCTGCCATCCAGGTGGTTGCCCCACAGCAGCGGGGGTGCAGTACCGCCACCGCTGTCACCATGAGGATCCGGGTGATGGTACGATCGACCTCTACAGCACTCATGCCAAGTACCGCCTCGGAGGCCATGGCGCAGGTTCAGCTGCTACTGAGGTTTCTTCCAGTTGCCAAGCAGATGGACCAAAGGCGTGCCACCATCCAAAGCCTGCTCAGTTTGGCCAAAGTTGGGGGCTCATGGCGAGCTGACCCGTCGTGGCCTCCCCAAGCAACAGCAACGGCTCGTGTTGATGGACATACAAAGGGAGCCATCCCCACGGTGCAGTCCCCGCCACGGCAGCCAGCGCGAGTGTGGTATAATCAAGACCTCGACGATGTCTCGATGGCCTGTTCTGACCCTCGAGCACGAGTGTGGCATAATCAAGGCCAACATCGAGCCCCGAAGGATAGGTAGAGAGGAGACGCGTGCGTTGCTGTCGAGGAACACTACGGAAACCTCCGCCAGACCGACGGGTGCAATGGCCTCCACGTCAATGAGACCGCACTAGATATCGGCGGGTGCCTACCTTTCGAGGTTGGCTGTGCTGCCTTTACTCGTGAGCTGCGGCAAGTCTGTTGGCCGTCTGTTCGCAAAGTCAAGCCAGATATACCTGAGAAGTATGACGAGAGGCTGAACCCAGAAGAGTTCCTGAGCGTCTACACCATCGTTGTTCAGGATGCCGGGGGAAGAGATGAGAAAGTTTTTGCCAACTACTTTCCTTTGGACCGCAAGTCCAATGTGAGGTCTTGGCTGATGCACCTGTCGGGGAACTCCATTTCGTCATGGGTTGACATGTGCCACAAATTCATCGACGCCTTTACCGGTTGCCACCAAGAGCCAGGCAGGCCTAGCAACCTGTAGCTTCTCCAACAGAAGGAAGGAGAAACCCTCCGTAAGTATTTACGAAGATTTAGCAAAGTTCATAGAAATATCCCAAATATCCATCCGGCAGCTATCATAGCCGCTTATAGTCTAATGTGCGCAACCGCCGTATTCGTTCTAAGATGAACGTACGGTTGACCAAGATTGTGAAGGAGCTCTACACACTAGTGGATAAGTGTGCTCGGATGGAGGAGGGATGGAAGTTACCCGAAGAGGAAGATTGCATTAATGTGGATTCAGAGGAGGATGATGAATTAACCAGTCAGAAGAAGAGCAAGAAGCACTGTAAGAAGCGAAGAGATAAGGCAGTTGTTGGATTCAGGGCTCCGCAAAACCCGTTAAGTTCGAACACAGGGGCGTGAGCGAAGATCTCTCCCACTCACGTCTACCTAGCACCTCGCTCTCGTCTCGGTGGAAGAATTCAAGCAAACAAAGAACAAACACACAAGAGTTTATCTAGGTTTGGGCCACCGTGAGGTGTAAGACCCTACTTCCTGCTTTGGTGGATTGGCTCCGGGCGAGCTAGAATATGAACTGGTACAAGGGTTCCTGAGCTCAGGAGGCAAGCTCAGGAGGGTCAGGAGGCTAGTGTTCTTGCTCCTTGTGCGGTGGTTAAGTGTGTGAGTCGATCCTTTTCTCAATGGGAATCCTAGCTACTTATATAGGCGGCCATGGTCCTATTCCCCGAAATGTTTAGGCGGGAAGGGATTCCACAACGGCCATTTTGAGCGAGAACACAAGGACGTTCCTACCCTGACAAAAGCAGTCTTCTCTTGCAAAAGGATCAGGTGATGACGCGGTGGTGGGCTCGACGATGACATCCTTCTTGTCGTCCTTGCGGTCTTTGGTCTCGTTGCACTAATGAGGAAACCTTTGCCCCGTTCCTCGGGAACTTGCGGCCGCACTGTCCCCCTTGCACCGAAATGATAACTGCGCCACTGGAGGACGCTCGCACCCGTTGGCGCGCTGCATCACTGCTGACATCACTGCCTCCTCCTGTGGCAGGCTTGGCCTGGGATTCTCTGCCCCTCCGGAACCCCTCACTGAGGCCGCTCCCGAGGCGGTCTTGGTGTGCTTATCCTCGCGAGGCCCAGCCCCTCGTGAGGGTCTTGAGCAGTCGGTCGATCAGCTGGGCCATGCCAGGCCGCTTGTAGGAGTGCGTTGCGGCCTACACACAGGCAAGTCTGGGTACCCCGGTTCCCAGGATGCCGACAGTAGCCCCCGGGCCCAAGGCGCATGCGGAGTTGGCCTTGGGGCGAAGCCTTAGGTGAGGACGAAGCGCCGCGGGCCCTAAAAGGCTGCAGGCCAGGACGGCGCGCGATTTGTTGGATGGGACGTGGCGGCTCCACTTCCCACGCAACCTTGGCGATCGTGCAACTTGACAACTCCTTGGCGCGGGTGACGAGGGAGTAATGGCTGCGACACCATCGGCTGGCGGTTGGGCTCCTCTGCCCTATAAATGGGGCTAGGGGGAAGCCCCCAGGCCATTTCCAAGCCAACACCGTCTTCTCCTTGCTTGTCCTTCGCTTTCCCTCTCCGTCGCAAGATCTTCATGGCGCCGCCGAGGAAGCCATCCGCCGCGGAGAAGGGGAAGACCCCGAAGAATCCAGTCCCGCTGCCGCCGAAGAGTGATCGCGGTCGTCCCCGCAAGCACGCCACCGCGCCTGCAACGTCTTCTCGGGGAGGCGGACGCGCCCTTTGAGCTCTGCTGTGGCCGCCGGTGGGCAGCACCGGGGGTCCTCCCGTGGTGAAGGTGGTCGCGATCGCGGAGGAAGAGGGGGCGCGCAAAGGTGTCTGCTGGTTGCGCGCCCTCCGTGCCCACAGTTCCATTCCTTAGATGTCTCATCGGAGTTCATGGTGTGGGCGGAGAAGCCCGGTGGCTCGTGGCTCAGGCTTCCCCGCTCATTTGGCGACGTGCTCCCGGCCGGAGGCCTTGGGGGCATATGGCTGCAGGCCGATGGTTGTTGCAGCGGCACATCCTGGGTGGAGGTCCAGGTGGCTCGTTCTGGCGATATGTTCTTGGAGCATGGCTGGCAGTCGTTTGCCCGCGCACGCCGGCTGCAGGGGAGGTGTGCGCTCCACTTCAGGTACGATGGCGTCTCCACACTGTTCATCAGGGTCGTCTCAGAGGAAGGGAGGTGCCTTGGGTGCTGTCCCGAGGCTGACGACGAGGAGGGCGGAGACGTCGAGAGGAGCAGTTCCTCCTCCTAAGACGGCCTCAGTCCTAGGCGTCGTGAGGCCCCCTTCTGTGGCAGCAGCAGCTCCTCCAGCAGTGGCAGCCGCGACGAACCACCACGCTGCCGAGCTCGGTAAGGTTTAGGAAGGGGATCGCCGCGCCGCCGCGGTTCGGTGAAGCCGAAGGAGCCAGAGGATTCCGACTGAGCGGGAGCGGCTTCTGCTTCTTCTCCCTTCTTTTTCTTCACATTTTTTTCTGCATCAAAGTTTGAAGTTGCCTTGAGGAGGCGTGTAATGGGTTGTGATGTATGTAAGAAGCGGGAACTCGTCGTCATGCTTTTGTTGCTTTGAATGAAGTCACTTAGCTTTTATGCGTCCTGCCATCCTGAGGCGGAGTCCTCCTGACTCTGGCGTCATGAGCCCCTTCAGGTCGTGAGGAGGTGGCCGGGTCCGACACGTACAGCCCCCGAGCGGGGGTCAGTCGCTGAAATCTGCTGAGAGTGTCGAGCGTGGGTTAGAGCACCAAAGCCTGAGCGGCTCAGTAGGTTGCACGGACTGAGCAGCCCTGTGCCAGAGCTTGAGCAGGTTTGGGTAGGCGAGGTCATGGGGCCACAACGGACGAGGTCCGGTGACTGACCGTGGCCCAGCCCCCACGCGCGAGGCGCGTGAAGGAGAGCGAGTGGCATAGCTGAACTTAAAGCTGGCGAGAAAGATCCAAACACACAACTCTCAACGAAACGCAAGAAGCATAAGAAACACGAGAACTTCATAGCATGGGGTAGAGGAAGGGCTGATAGCTAAGGAAGTAGAAAAGGCTGACAGCCAAACACCAAGCAAAAAAGGAAAAAGGTCGCGTCTGACCCCTACACTACGTCTTCTTCCTAGCGCGGAGCTAAGGACTGCCACTAGGGCGTGGGTGGGAGCCCCGTTTGAGGGCCCGTAGGCAACGCACAGGAGACTCCGAGGCGTGTACAACCCCAACTCATTATTACGTGAGAGTGTCACGGGCGGAGACCTTCACGGGCACAGAGCCTCGATTATGGATAGAACCTCCTGACGTGTTCGATGTTCCAGGAATTCTGGATAGGTATCCCATCCTGCGTCGCCAGGCGCACAGCACTAGGCCTAGAGACACGGGCGATTCTGAACGGGCCCTCCCACATGGGCAATAGCTTGTGCAGCCCTTCACAGGAGAGGACCCGCCTCAGGACCAAGTCACCAACTTCAAGTGTTCTTGTGCGGATGCTGCGGCAGTGGTACCGCCGCAGCGCCTGCTGGTAGCGCGCTGCCCTGAGGGCAGCCCGGCGGCGGCCCTCCTCGCCGAGCACGAGGTCAATCCGCCAGGCGACATACTAGCATTCCTCATCGAAGGCCAAGACCCGTGGGGAGCGATGCTTGACCTCGTGATGGAGGACCACCTCCGCCCCATAGACGAGAAAGAAGGGAGTCTCGCCCATAGGTTTGGTGGCAGTGGTTCAGATTTACCACAGCACAGATTGGAGTTCGTCGATCCAGCCCCTGCCGCAAGCCTCGAGCTTCTTCTTGAAGCTGCGCGTCTTGAGGCCACACAAGACTTCTGCCTTGGCACGCTCAGCCTGGCCATTGCTCCTGGGGTGGGCCACCGAAGCGTAGAAGATCTGTGTTCCGAGGTTAGCACAATATGACTTGAAGTGATTTCTTGTGAACTACAAACCATTATCCGTGATGATGCGGTTGGGGACCCTGAATCGCCTCACTAGGCCTTGGATGAACTTGACAGCTGACCCGGCTGGGATTGTGCGAACATTCTCCACTTCCGCCCACTTGGTGAATTTGTCGATGGCGACATACAAGAAGCGGTAGCCCCCTGCGGCCTGAGGGAAAGGACCTAGGATGTCCAACCCCCAGACTGCGAAGGGCCAGGAGAGCGTTATCGTCTGGAGGCCTTCCGCCGGCTGGTGGATCTGCTTGGCGTGAAACTGGCACGCCTCACAGGCTTGCACGAGTTCCGTGGCATCGTTGAGCGCCGTGGGCCAATAGAAACCGCTGCGGAAGGCCTTGCCCACGAGGGTACGTGACGATGAGTGATGACCACAGTCCCCACCGTGGATGTCAGCTAGCAGCTCGCGCCCTTGCTTTCTCGAGATGCACCTTAGCGAGACGTCATTAGGGCGCCTCCTGTAGAGTTCGCCGTCTTGGATGCAGTAGGCAGAGGCCTATTGGACCATGCGTTCTGCGTCTTCTTCCTTGTCTGGTAGGGCATCGTGTTGTAGGTACATCTTGAGTTCTTGGGTCCAACACCCCTCCTCGGGCTCTGCAGCGAGCAATAGGCGGGCTCTGGATGGTGGTATGCAGGGCGGGGCACGGTCCGGAGGCGCTGTTGGTAGCCCCTGCCGAGGGGTGGCCGGCTCGAGTACTGATGGTGTTGCTGATGGCTTGAGTAGTCGCTCCTCGAAGATGCCTGGCCTTTGGGGCTCCCGTCTGGAGGCTCGCTTGGCGATGTCGTCCGCTTCTTTGTTGGTGCCTCGCGGCACGTGCTGCACTTCCAGCCCGCGCGCTTCCTCCAGGTATGCCCCCATGTGCTCATCCTTGGGCTTGTACTTCTTGTTGGAGAAATCAATGAGGAGCTGTGAATCGCCCCTGATGGTGAGGCGCTTGACCCCTAGCGTAGAGGCGGCCTTGAGTCCGGCAATCAGGCCCTCGTACTCGGCAATGTTGATGGAGACCTTCTCGCCCTGCTGGAAGCAGAGCTGCACAGCATAGTACAACTTATCCTGAGTGGGGTATACCAGCACGGAGCCAGCCCCCGTGCCGAGGCGTGAGAAGGCGCTGTCAAAGTACACCACCCATCCGTCTGGGGCTTCATCGCCGGGGGCCAGCGAACGGTCTTCGTTGGCCCCCCGCTCGGGCGCATCAGTCCATTCCGCCACGAATTCTGCCAGAGCTGCTCCTTTGATCACCCACGTGGTGCTGAATTCCAGCTGGAACGCTTGAAGCTCGATGTTCCACTCGGTGACCCTCCCGACGACATTCGTGCCCCGCAGCACCTTCTCTACAGGGTACGCTGAGACGACCTTAATGGGGTGACCTTGGAAGTAGTGGCGCAGCTTCCTGGAGGCGACGAGGGGCTGGCCTCAACGTTCTCTCAGTAGAAGCTTTTAGCCTGCTCCACATGCCGCTTGAGCGGCGACGCCCCACCAAGCCCTTCTCCGGAGTCGGCAGCGGTTCCGCCAGCCCTCTAGGGCAGATCCACCTCCCAATCACCTTCAACACCCGTGACAACTACCCCACCGAGCTGATCGACTTTGACATCACTTGTATCGGCCTCCCATACAACGCCACCCTTGGGTATCCTGCCCTGGCTCAATTGATGGCCGCGACCCATCCGGCCTACAACCTCATGAAGATGCTGGGGAGCAGCGGCGTCCTCACCATGCTAGAGACACCAAGGAGGCTCTGGCGGCCCTCAAACTCACCTTCCGGACTGCTGCGGCGGCACGTCCGGCCGGTGAGGCCGCTCCAGGGGCCAAGGGGGCTGCACCAGTGAAGAAGAAACAACTTTTCTTTCAAGACCGGGCAGAGACGAAGTAGGTGCTGGTGGATGAAGATGGGGCATCAGGCGCCACCTTCACCAGAGGTGCTGGCCCTCCCCTAGCTCAAGAAAAGGCGCTGGTCGGATTCCTGTGCACTAACAAGGAGGTATTCGCATGGGAACCCAAGGACCTGGCAGGAGTCCCGAAGGGGTGATTGAGCACGACATGAACATATGCCCCAACATGTGCCCCGTGAAGCAGAAGGCCTAGCGCCAGTCTACGAGAAGCGGTCCTTCATCGTGCAAGAAACTCGCAAGCTAGAAGAAGGGGGTGTCATCCACGAGGTCCGGTACCCGGAATGGCTGGCAAACCCCGTCGTTGTGCCGAAGAAAGGCGGGAAAGAGCGCATGTGTGTCGACTTCACCAACCTCAACAAGGCTTGCCCACAAGATGTGTTTCCGCTGCCCCGCATCAACCAGATTGTCGACTCCACCGCCAAGTGCGACCAACTGTGTTTCCTGGATGCGTTTTCGGGCTATCATCAAATCAAAATGGCGGTGCAAGATGTCGAGAAGACTGCCTTCCTCACCTCGTGCGGGGTATACTGCTACACTTGTATGCCATTCAGGTTGCGGAATGCAGGAGCAACTTTTCAGCGATTGATGCATATCACCCTAGGAGAGCAGCTTGGGAGGAACACTGAGGCCTATGTTGATGACATCATGGTAAAGTCTTAGGAGGTCAAGACCCTCATCGAAGATTTGGAAGAGACCTTCGCCAACCTACGCAAGGTAGACCTGTGGCTCAACCCGGAAAAGTGTGTGTTCGGCGTCCCGTCAGTCAAGCTGCTGGGCTTCCTAGTGTTGCATAAACGGGTCAAGGCTAACCTAGAGAAGGCCAAGGCCATAGAAAAAATGAGTCCGCCGAAGACCATCAAAGAGATGCAGAAGTTGGCCGACGGTGTGACAACACTCTGGTGTTTCATCTCTGAGCTGCGGGAGTGTGCCCTCCACTTCTTCAAACTGATGAAAAGGAAATGCCCATCTGATTGGACCCCTGAGGCCGATGCGGCATTCGAAGATCTCAAGAGATACCTCACCAGCCCACCGGTAATGGTGGCGCCCAAACCACAAGAGCCCCTCGTTCTTTACCTGGCTGCTATACCGCATTCCGCCAGCGTAGCGTTAGTGGCAGTCCGGGAGCAGCCTCAAGACAAGACCCCACAGCCCCGGGGCGATGGTCCCGAGGCTCCGGCAGGGCCAGTTGACGATCGGGCTCCGCAAGACGACGTTCCTGAAGCTATAGCTGCCCCGTCCGGCGACCAAGCTCCTGAGGCCCCCTTACCCAATCAGGCGCCACAGCCCCAGGAGAGCTCGGGCTTCACCCCCGTCGAGCACCCGGTGTACTTCGTCAGCACGGTGCTTCGTGACACTTGGGCACGCTATCCGATGCTGCAGAAGCTTCTGCTCGTGCTCCTCGTGGCTTCGCGCAAGCTGCGCCACTACGTCCAAGGCCATCCCATCAAGGTCGTCCCGGCTTACCCACTGGAGAGGGTACTCCGGAGCCCCAACGCTGCGGGAAGAGTCGCCGAATGGAATATCGAGCTGATTCCAGTTGGAATTCAGCACAACCAGAGTCATCAAAGGAGCCGCGCTCGCTGATTTCATGGAAGAATGGACCGACGCCACAGATCTTGGAGCGGGCGAGGGACGATCCCTCTCTCCAGGAAGTGAAGTGCCAGATAGCTGGGTCATGTACTTCGATGGCGCGTTCACGTGCCAGGGCGCGGTGGCTGGAGCTTTGCTCATCTCGCCCACTCAGGACAAGCTTTACTATGTCGTCAAGCTCTGCTTTCAGTAGGACGAGAAGGTCTCCAACAACATCGCAGAATATGAGGGACTCATCGCTGGCCTTAAGGTTGCGGCGGCCCTAGGAGTGAAGCGCCTCACCATCAGGGGGGACTCGCACCTCCTCGTCAACTTATCCAACAAGCTGTACCAGCCGAAGGTCGAGCACATGGAGGCATACCTTGCGGAGGTGCACAAAATGGAGAAGCAGTTCTTAGGCCTGGAGCTACAGCACGTGCCCCATGGCACCAACAAGGAAGCCGACGACATTGCCAAAAGGGCATCCAGGCGTCTGCCCCAGGAGCCAGGCGTCTTCGAGGAACGGCTCTTCAACCCTTCGGCATCACCTCCGCATAAGGGGTCGGCAATGCCTCAGGAGGAACTCCCCCAACCATTGATCTCGGGTGCCCCCGCCTATGGCCCGACCTCAGGAGCCCACCTGCTCCTGGCGCTCGATCCTCAGGAGGGATACTGGACCGAGGATCTCAAGGCGTACCTAGTGCAAGGGGTGCTGCCGAAGAAACAAGAGGATCCAGAGCGTGTAGCCCGTCAGGCAATGGCTTATTGCATTCAAGACGGTGAGCTTTACAGAAAATGACCAAATGATGTTTATTTACAGTGCATATCCAGGAAGCAAGGGAGCGACCTGCTAGCTGACATAAACGCCGGGGACTGCGGGCATCACTCGTCATCACGCACCCTGGTTGGCAAGGCGTTCTACAACAGTTTCTACTAGCCCACGGCGCTCAACGACGCAGCTGAGCTTGTGAGGTCCTCCAAGGCTTGCCAATTCCATGCCAAGCAGATCCACCAGCTGGCTGAGTGCCTCCAAACTATCCCACTCTCCTCGCCATTCACGGTCTGGGGCTGGACATCCTAGGTCCATTCCCTCGAGCGCCCGGGGGATACCGCTATGTCGTCATTGACAAGTTCACCAAATGGGCGAAGGTGGAAGCCATCCGAGCCATCCCAGCATGAGCCGCGGTCAAGTTCATCAAGGGTCTCGTAAGCCGGTTCGGGGTCCCCAACTGCATCATCACCGACAATGGCTCACAGTTCACTAGCAACCTTTTCAAGACATATTGTGCTAACCTTGGAACGCGGATTTGCTACGCTTCCGTGGCACACCCCAGGAGCAACGGCCAGGCCGAGCGTGCCAACATGTAGGTTTTAAGAGGCCTCAAAACCAGGACCTGCAAGAAGAAGCTCGAGGCTTACGGTAGGGGCTAGCACGACGAGCTCCAGTCCGTGTTGTGGTCCATCCGCACCACCGCCACCAAGCCAACAGGCGAGACCCCGTTCTTCCTAGTCTACGGAGTAGAAGTGGTTCTCCCTGACGAGGTCAGGCATAGCTCCGTGCGGGTCCTGGCATTCGATGAAATGCAGCAGGATGCCATGCGGGGGATGGACCTCGTGTTGGGGGAGGAACGCCACCGGGAAGCCTCGCTCCGAGCAGCAAGGTATTAGCAGGCGTTGCAGCGGTACCACTGTCGCAATGTCCGCTCCAGGACACTCAAGGTGGGCGACCTCATCCTAAGGCGGGTCCTCTCCAGGGAAGGGTTGCACAAGCTCTCACCCATGTGGGAGGGCCTGTTCAAGATTGCCCACATCTCCAGGCCAGGTGCCGTACGCCTGGAGACGGGGGACGGTGTCCCTAACAAGAATGCGTGGAAGATCTGGCACCTCCGGAAGTACTACCCATGAGGCAAGGCCCCGTGCCTGTGAAGCCAAGGCCCTGTGCCTGTGAAGCCGAGGCCCAGTGCCTGTGAAGCAAGGCTCACGCCTGTGAAGGTCTCTGCCCATGACACTCTCACGTAATAATGAGTGGGGCTGTACATGCCCCGGAGTCTCCAGAGTGCCGCCCTCGGGCCTAGCGGGCTCCCTCCCATGTCCTAGTGGCAGCGCTTAGCTCTGCGCTGGTGAGAAGACTAGACTAGGTGCCAGACACAACTATTCATTTTCTTTTTGGAGATGGCTTGCCCTTCTTTCTTTTAATGGAATTTGAAAGTTCTGACATTTCTCGAATGGCTTGGTTGAACCACCTCTCTCTTTGATTCTTCCCTTGATTATAAGCTTTGCGTTGGGGAGAGCGGAAGTTGCTCGACGCTCTCCCTCGCGCGCCTCCCAAGGGGGCTGGACAGGGTGGCGCACAAGCGCGCCTCCCTTAGTCTCTGCGAGGCGTCCAGATTTGAGCTTGCGATCAGCGCATCCCTCTCCTTAAGTCCGTGCCCCATGGGTACCGCGACAAAGTGCGTTCGACCATGTTCAGCCCATGCCTAGGACCTCATGGAGTGAAGGATAATAATCTCCCAACGAGTTTTTGCACCTCCTCGAAGAGCTGCGCCTCACGAGATGGGGGCTACCCCGAATGTATCAAGATAAGTCTTCTCCCCTATGGCCGCATAGTGCAGGGATCCCGCAACACTAATCGGAAACAGTAAACATAGCACCAAGCAGCATAAAAATCACGGTCCATTACACGCCCTAGCAGGGTCCCATGCTTCTTTTTGGTAATGCAGGAAGAAAGGAAGGGCGAGGATAGGCAAAAGCGGCTCCTACGATGCGGCTGCTCACGAGGATCGGCCCCCCGTGCTCAGCCAGAGTCCTCCTCTCGCTTCACTGGGGCACGACAACGAGAAGACCCAACGCCTCCCTCAAAGCGGGCGCAACGGCTTGGTGGCTGGTCGTAGCCACCACTGTTGGAGCTGCCTGCTACTTCTCGAGCTTGCGTTGTATTCCCTCGAAGAGGAAAGGGAGATGCAGCACAGTAGCATAAGTATTTCCCTCAGTTTTTGAGAACCAAGGTATCAATCACGCAGGAGACCACGCGCGAGTCCCTCGCACCTGCAAAAACAAATAAGAACTTTGCAGCCAACGTGATAAGGGGTTGTCAATCCCTTTACGGTCACTTACGAAAGTGAGATCTGTTAGAGATGATAGTTTATATTTTTGGTATTTTTGGTTTGTAAGAACAGCAAATAAAAGCGATAAAAGTAAAGTAGATGTAGATTGATATGTTGAGAATAGACCCGGGGGACCATAGTGTTCTCTAGTGGCTTCTCTCATGATAGCGATATTCTACAGCGGGTAAACAAATTACAGTCGAGCAATTGATAGAAAAGCGAATAATTATGAGACTATCCAGGCATGATCATTGTATATAGGCATCACGTCCGAGACAAGTAGACTGAAATGATTCTGCATCTACTACTATTAATCCACACATCGACCGCTATCCAGCAAAGCATGCATCTAGTGTATTGAGTTCATAAGAACAGAGTAACTCCTTGAGCAAGATGACATGATGCAGAGGGATAAACTCAAGCAATATGATATAAACGCCATCTTTTTATCCGTGATGGCAACAATACAATACGTGCCTTGCTGCCCCTACTGTCACTAGGAAAGGACACCGCACGATTGAACCCAAAGCCAAGCACTTCTCCCATTGCAAGAACTATAGATCTAGTAGGCCAAACCAAACCAATAATTCGAAGAGACTTGCAAGGATATTATGAGCACACACAAAAAGTTCAGAGAAGAACCAAATATTTCTCATAGATAATCTTTATCATAAACCCACAATTCATCGGATCTTGACAAGCATAGTGCAAAAAGATATTACATCAAATTGATCTCCTCGAAGACCGAGGAGAACTTTGTATTGAGATCCAGAGAGAGAGAAGAAGCCATCTAGATACTTGCTATGGACCTGAAGGTCTGTGGTAAACTACTCACAACTCATGGTGAGGGCGATGATGATCATGATGAAGACCTCCGTGATGGATCCCCCTCTGGTGGAGCTCTGGAACAGGCTCCCAGATGGGATCTCACGGGAATAGAAGGTTACGGTGATGAAATTAGTGTTTTCTCTCTGTTGTCGAAGGTTTCGGGGTACGTAGACTTAGATAGGACGAAGGATGACACTGAGGGGTGCTCGAGGGGCCCACGAGGCAGGGGGCGCGCCCTGGGCAGGGGGGCGCGCCCCCCACCCTCGTGGGAGCCTCGATGCTCCCCTGACGTGGTTCTCAAGTTCCCTGTGCGTGATTTTCGCCAAAAATATCTCTCGCGAAGGTTTCATTCCGTTTGGACTCCATTTGATATCCTTTTCTTCAAAACTCTGAAACAGGCAAAAAACAGCAATCTGGACTGTGCCTTTGGGTTAGTAGGTTAGTCCCAAAAATGATATAAAAGTGTAAGATAAAGCCCATTAAACATCCAAGACATCATAAATAATAGCATGGAACAATCAAAAATTATAGATACGTTGGAGACGTATCAAGCATCCCCAAGCTTAATTCCTACTCGTCCTCGAGTAGGTAAATGATAAAGAAAGAATTTTTGATGTGGAATGCTAACCAATATAGTTTTTCAATGTAATTTTCTTAACTGTGGCATGAATGTTCAAATCTGAAAGATTCAAGACAAAAGTCTATATTGACATAAGAAATAACAATACTTCAAGCATACTAACAAAGCAATCATGTCTTCTCAAAATACTATGGCTAAAGAAAGTTATCCCTACAAAATCATATAGTCTGGCTATGCTCCCTCTTCATCACACAAAATATTCATATCATGCACAACCCCGATTTCAGCCAAGCACTTGTTTTCATACTCTATCTTTTCAAACCTTTCAACTTTCACGCAATACTTGAGCGTGAGCCATGCACATAGCAGTATGGGTGGAATAGATGTGGTTGTGGAGAAGACAAAAAGGAGGGAGATAGTCTCACATCTACTAGGCGTATCAACGGGCTATGTAGATGCCCATCAATAGATATCAATGTGAGTGAGTAGGGGTAGCCATGCAACGGATGCACTAGAGCTAAATATGTATGAAAGCTCAAAAAAAGAAACTAGTGGGTGTGCATCCAACTTGCTTGCTCACGAAGACCTAGGGCATTTGAGGAAGCCCATCGTTGGAATATACAAGCCAAGTTCTATAATGAAAATTCCCACTAGTATATGAAAGTGACTAAACATGAGACTCTCCTACAATGAAGAACATGGTGCTACTTTGAAGCACAAGTGTGGAAAAAAGATAGTAGCAATTGTCCCTTTTATTTTCTTCTTTTTTTGGGCCTTTCTTTTTTCTTTGGCCTTTCTTCTTTTTTTTTCTTTTTTTTGCAGAGGGCTTTACAGATTTAGCCTTTCCTCCCATGGGACAATGCTCCAATAATGATGATCATCACACTTTCATTACAACTCGATATTACAACTCGATACTACAACAAAGTATGACTCTATATGAATGCCTCCGGTGGTGGACCGGTATGTGCAATGAAACAAGAGTGACATGTATGAAAAGTTATGCATGGTGGCCTTTCCACAAATACGATGTCAACTACATGATCATGCATGGCAATATGACAATATGATGCGTGTCATATGAACGGAACGGTGGAAAGTTGCATGGCAATATATCTCGGAATGGCGATGGAAATGCCATGATAGGTAGGTATGGTGGCTGTTTTGAGGAAGGATATATAGTGGGTTTATGGCACAAGCAAAAGTTGCGCGGAACAAGAGAGGCTAGCAATGGTGGAAGGGTTAGAGTGCGTATAATCCATGGACTCAACATTAGTCATAAGAACTCATATACTTATTGCAAAAATCTATGAGTCATCAAAACAAAGCAGTCAACGCATGCTCCTAGGGGGGAGGTTGGTAGGTGTTAACCATCGCGCGCCCCCGACCTCCACACAAAGGTTGACACATTAAAATACCTCATGCTCTAACTTCGTCACATAGCGGTTCACCATACGTGCATGCTACGAGAATCACTAACCTTAACACAAGTATTTCTCAGTTTCATAATAACTCCACTAGCATGACTCTAATATCACTATCGTCATATCTCAAAACAATTATCAAGCATCCAACATCTCATTATATTCAATGCACTTAGTGTGATTTTTTTACTACATTGACATTGGATGTCTATCATGTGAAGACTAGTTTCTTAGCCTAAACACATTACCATGATTTTTTAATAGACTCTCAAATATATATAAGTGAAGCATGACAGTTCAACAATTTCTACAAAATATAACCACCGCCGTGCTCGAAAAGATATAAGTGAAGCACTAGAGCAAAAACTATTCAACTCAAAAGATATAAGTGAAGCACAAAGAGTGTTCTAACAATTCCTAGGCCATATTTAACTCTCTCAAATAGGTGTGTCCAGCAAGGATGATTGTGGCAAACTAACAAGCAAAGACTCAAATTATACAAGACGCTCCAAGCAAAACACATATCATGTGGTGAATAAAAATATAGCTCCAAGTATAGTTACCACGGATGAAGACGAAAGAGGGGATGACTTCCCGGGGCATCCCCAAGCTTAAGCTTTTGATTATCTTGAATTGTACTTGGGGTTCCATTGACATCCCCAAGCTTAGGCCTTTTCTACTCTTTGTTCCATAGTCCATCAAAGCAATACTCAAAACTTGAAAACTTCACAACACAAAACTTAGACAAAAATTCTCGTGAGCTCCGTTAGTATAAGAAAGCAAACCACTACTCAAAGGTACTGCAATGAATTCATTCTTTTTTAATATTGGTGTTAAACCTACTGTATATCAACTTCTCTATGGTTCATACATCCAAATATTACTCATAGATGCATTGAAATAAGCAAACAACACACGAAAAACAGAATCTGTCAAAAACAGAACAGTCTGTAGTAATCTGCAGGTTTCGCCTACTTATGGAACTCCAAAAAATTCAAACTAAATTTTTAAATGTGAGTAATTTGTCTATTAATCATCTGCAAAAAGAATCAACTAAATAGCAGGCGCCAGTAAAATCTGACAACCACTTTAGCGAGCACTAACGATTCTGTTTTTCACAGCAAGATCACATAGAGTTCACACAACTCTTCCCAAAGGTTCTACTTGGCACAAACACTAAACAAAACATGAAACCACATCTAATCAGAGCCTAGAAGGAATATTTATTCCCTAACAGCAACAAAAACAGAAAATATAGAATTGGGTTGCCTCCCAACAAGCGCTATCGTTTTACGCCCCTAGCTAGGCACGATACAAGATAAACTTAGGTATTGCCATCTTTGATCTTCACCCTTTTAATGGTGTCAAGCTCGAATCCGGGAGGTTCTTTATGTTTCCCCTCATATTCGGAAATCTTTAGATCTAAAGCATCCAACCTCTTATTACAAAGAGTGATCAACATATTCATGCGGTGGAGATTTCCACTAACACTTTTAAGAGGTTCAAGAGACTTTTGTAATATTTTTGTTACTTCGCTAATTTTCTCAAAAACTTGCGTCCCTTCCGGGGTTGAATTTGCCCCTTTTTGGGGGGTAGTATTCCCACTATTCCCGCTATAATTTCATGCCCGATACTAGGATCAACTTCGATAAAATTCCCTTTGGCAACGCAATCCAAGATTTGTCTATGAGACATATTTAATCCAACATAAAAATTGCGAAGCAAGATTCTAAAATTAACCTCTAAGGTGCACTTGCGATAAGATTCTATTATCCTAAACCAAGCATATTTTAAGTTTTCTCCTTGCTTTTGCTTGAAGTGGAGCACTTCAAACTCGGGGGACAAAGGAGCGGATAAGGGACTAGCCATAATGACGAGCAAGCAAGCAGCACACAAGCAAACAAGAAGCAAGCGAACGATAAACACATGGTGGAAGAAGGGCAAATAAAACGGCAAGGGTGAAGTGGGGGAGAGGAAAACGAGAGGCAAATAATGTAATGCGAAGGATAAGGGTTTGTGATAGGTACTTGCTATATGACTTTTGCGTAAGCCTCCCCGGCAACGGCGCCAGAAATTCCTCTTGCTACTTCTCGAGCTTGCGTTGTATTCCCTCGAAGAGGAAAGGGAGATGCAGCACAGTAGCGTAAGTATTTCCCTTAGTTTTTGAGAACCAAGGTATCAATCTAGTAGGAGACCACGGGCGAGTCCCTCTCACCTGCACAAACAAAAAGGAACTTCGCAGCCAACGCGATAAGGGGTTGTTAATCCCTTTACGGTCACTTACGAAAGTGAGATCTGATAGAGATGATAGTTTATATTTTTCGTATTTTTGGTTTATAAGAACAGAAAATAAAAGCGATAAAAGTAAAGTAGATGTAGATTGATATGTTGAGAATAGACCTGGGGGCCATAGTGTTCTCTAGTGGCTTCTCTCATGATAGCGATATTCTACGGTGGGTAAATAAATTATTGTCGAGCAATTGATAGAAAAGCGAATAAATATGAGACTATCTAGGCATGATCATTGTATATAAGCATCACGTCCGAGACAAGTAGACCGAAACGATTCTGCATCTACTACTATTACTCCACACATCGACCGCTATCCAGCATGCATCTAGTGTATTGAGTTCATAAGAACAGAGTAACGCCTTAAGCAAGATGACATGATGTAGAGTGATAAACTCAAGCAATACGATATAAACACCATCTTTTTATCCTCGATGGCAACAATACAATACGTGCCTTGCTGCCCCTACTGTCACTGGGAAAGGACACCGCAAGACTGAACCCAAAGCCAAGCACTTCTCCCATTCCAAGAACAATAGATCTAGTAGGACAAACCAAACCAATAATTCGAAGAGACTTGCAAGGATATTATGAGCACACATCAAAAGTTCAGAGTAGAACCAAATATTTCTCATAGATAATCTTGATCATAAACCCACAATTCATCAGATCTCAACAAACACACCTCAAAAAGAGATTACATCAAATAGATCTCCTCCAAGACCGAGGAGAACTTTGTATTGAGATCCAGAGAGAGAAGAAGCCATCTAGATACTAGCTATGGACCCGAAGGTCTGTGGTAAACTACTCACAACTCATGGTGAGGGCGATGATGATGATGATGAAGACCTCCGTGATGGATCCCCCTCCGGTGGAGCTCCGGAACAGGCTCCAAGATGGGATCTCACGGGAACAGAAGGTTACGGCGATGGAATTAGGGTTTTCTCTTTGTTGTCGAAGGTTTCGGGGTACATAGACTTATATAGGAGGAAGGAGGACACTGGGGGGGTGCTCGACGGGCCCACGAGGCAGGGGGCGCCCCCCGCCCTCCTGGGCGCCTCGATGCTCCCCTGACATGGTTCTCGAGTTCCTTGTGCGTGATTTTCTCCAAAAATATCTCTCGCGAAGGTTTCATTTCGTTTGGACTTCGTTTGATATTCTTTTTCTGCAAAACCCGGAAACAGGCAAAAACAGCAATCTGGACTGGGCCTTTGGGTTAGTAGGTTAGTCCCAAAAATGATATAAAAGTGTAAGATAAAGCCCATTAAACATCCAAGACTTCATAAATAATAGCATGGAACAATAAAAAATTATAGATACGTTCGAGACGTATCACTATCGCTGAGGGAGGAGCTGTCGTAGCTGGATGAACTACGGCTGCCGCCGAGGGCGAGTTCATCCTCACCCTCGTCACGGCCGTCGCCAAGGCCGAGCACATCACCGCCATCATTGTCCTCGGGGTAGCACCCGGCACGGCGGCCGTCTTCCGCGAATACCCTCCCGAAGAGGGTCGCGTCGCCATCATACTTGAAGTTCACGTGCACGAGCGAATGTCTGCCAACCGCGGTCCAGGGTTACGACGCCAGCGACGAAGACCTCCACCGTGACCCACGAAGCCCTACTACAGTAGCCATCTTCCTGCAACCAGAGACCACCGGGACCCGCGGCCGGTAGTTCTCCGGCAAAGGAGCAGGGGAGCTGGAGCCGGGTGCAAACCGGGTTCTCCGACCACACGACGAACTCGGACATCACCTCCTTCGAGTGGAAGCTCGGCCGGGGAGGCCGGGCGGCCCTGCCATGCCTCCCCTCGTCCACAGGGCTGCAACGACCTCTGCGATCCCCACCACGCGAAGAGCGGCCGCCGGGCACCGAAGAGGTCCGCGCGTGCCCGCGAGGGGCTTCGGCAGGGGTCGCGGCATACTTGCGAGGGTGGCCTCGTCCCTTCTTAGGCGGTGGTAAGCAGGGCCCCTCCTGGCAGCTCTTCCCCTTCTCCGCGGATGAGAACCTCCTCACCGGCGCTATGAGTGTTGATGATAAGCAAGGAGGAAGGAGAAGAAGCGGGCGGAATGGAGGATGAGACGGGCAATGGGGCCTCCGCCTGTCGGTGTATTGGATCGACACCTATGGGATCACAAGAATCCCTACTACAGTTGCGGGCGCGGGGTTGAGAGAAGAGCGGATCAAACAGATAGCACACGGTTCCTTTACCCAGGTTCGGGCCGCGAGGATGCGTAAAACCCTACTCCTGCTTTGGTGGATTGTATATATGTGTTCTTCAGCTCGCTATGGGGTGTGAGGAGCTCCAAAAAGCCGAATCCTCCTCCTGGTTGCCTCGGGCCTCCTTTTATAGGGAAAAGGGGTCGCCACAGTGGCACACAGGAGGTGGAAAGGGTACAGTGACGCGAGGTTATCCCTCGCATTACATGACAAGGCGCATTTAGTGCATCTTGCTTAGGTGTCCTTGCTTTATCGGGGACGGGGGAGATATCCATCTTGTCCGTCACCGCTCCTTCTTGTGTCGACACACGCCCTGGCCAGCGATGCCTGAGATGCCATGTAGACAGGCAGGCAGCTGAGGTGGCGCAATGGTGGGTCTTAACGAAGATCTACATGTCGCCACACAGGTGCCTGCCCAGCTGGTTGGGTCGGCAGCTGCATAGGGCGGTGGAAGCTTAGTTGGCGTGGGCTTGATGGTGGCCTTGCGGATGTCCTCGGCAAGGGCCTTGCCGGGGCCCCGGCAAGGGTCTTGCCGCGGCGCCTGCTGCCATCCCCGACAAGGTGCTTGCCGGAGGTTTTGTGGTCTTCCTTGGCTGGGATCCCGCCAAGGGTCGTCGTCTTCGTAGTGTGTATCTGATCTTGAATGTCTTCACAAAGATCTGCATGCCACTACGGGGATATATCCCTAATCCTTGCCCCATGGGGGCAGTGGACTCAAGGGTGGTCTGCTCCGTAGGCGTGGGGCAAGCTACCGCGGCAAGGGTCTTGTCGGGGCTGCTAGAGCCGGCCCCGGCAAGGATCTTGCCGGGGCTGCTAAAACTGGCTCCCGGCAAGGATCTTGCCGGGGGAACCCGCTTCGTACCCTTGCTCTTTGTGGTCTTGGCTTTGGGCTTCAGTTCCATCGAGCTTCGGTCTTACCCTGGCTCACCTCCCTTGCCATGCTTGGTGTCGTGGTGCCTGTGGCTTAGACTGCCCGTGCACAGTCATAGGGGTACAAAAAGGGTACCCCTCTTTTTGTACACCGACAGGAGCCACCGGGCCTGGGCCACACATAAGCGCAACGCGTTGTTGGGCTAGGCCCAGAATGGTGCGCGGGCAGGCGGGACGGTTTTTACCACGGTAAGATTTTCCGCGCGCTGCGCCTCCCATGATCCGCGCGCATGGCGCGGGGTGGAGGGGCGTGCGTGACGTGGGCGGCAGGCGCGGGGCGGTTTCCGCAGGCATGCGTCACGTCGCATTTAATGTGAAAGGAGGCGGCCCGCGTTTTCCCCCATAAGAAGGAATAACCGCGGGCGCGCTGCTCACTTTCCCCTCTTTCCTCGTGCCTCTTCCAATCTCAGAGCCGCCGCTTCCTCTCTTCCTTCCTTCCGTAGCTTCCTCCATCGCTTGCCGCCGTCGCTTCGCCCTCCTCTTCCCTTAGTCCTCTAACTTTCTCAGCTGCCATGGTGTCCAAGTCCGTCAAGGGCAAGCGGGTGGCCAAGGGCGCCGGGACTGTGGAGCCGCCGGAGAACGCGCTATTGGGGGACCGGACGAAGTCCGCCTTCTTCCTCCCCTCGACGGTTGACGTCCACGAGCTCCGGGCCGCCTTCAAGCCTCTTTGGGGGGTGAAGACGGGGGGAGAGAACTTGGGACATCCGGCGACGCGCGTCATTCCTGCCGCTTGTGCCGAACCCGGCCCAAATCAGTATCCCATCTCCATTGATTATTTCTCTTGCGGGTTATGCCCCCCTTTCTCCGATTTCTTCTGCGATATCATGCACACCTTCGGCTTCCGCCTCTTGGATTTTACTCCGAATGCGGTGGCGTGCATGGATTTCTTTGCACACCTTTGCGAAGGCTTCATCGGGGTGCGGCCCAACACGGCGCTCTTCCGCCACTATTTCTCCCCTCGGATCCAGCCGGGAGGTGCCGTCTCTGGATGCATCACCTGGATCCCAAGATCCAAGGGGGCGTACCCGGACGGTGCCGTGAAGGAGAGGTGAGACGAATGGCGTGGCCGGTGGTGCTGGATTGAAGACAAAGACCTGCCAAGATTCTGCAAGGTCCGTCGAGTGCCGCCAATCCGTGGCAGTGATTGGAGCGATGTCGATGTCGCCGATGGGAGGCTCACTATCGCCACCGCCATGATTCTTCGGCTCACCCAGGCTGGGCACACCCTTGAGATGATCGGGGCGGACTTCATTCTTCGTCGGATCGCCCCATTGCACAATAAGGGGAACCCAGCCTGGCTCTTTAAGAATCAGGCTGACATTATGCGGCTCCGCCCCGGCCTCGACCACAACTTCACGGTGATGGCACATGCCCATTTCTTCCAGCGGCTTTTCCAGCTTGACGTGGGTCGCGATGGCGAGGTCGAACGGACCGGCAAGGCCGCGAGGGATGCCGTGAAGGCCGGCAAGGCCATCAAGGGGCCGTTTGTCAAGCTGCCAGCAGGGGTGGTCCCGCTGTGCAACAATTCGTGTTGTTCTGAGATCATCGCTATGATGCCGGACTGCAACGCGCGCGGCCCTGTCCCGAGCTAGAAGGAGCCGGCGGATGCGGATGTGCAGCAATTCTTCGACTCTTTGGTTGAGGTGTATGTCAACGCTGACGCCGAGCGGTGGCTTGTCATGGACACCACCCAGGCAGAGCTGGACTACATTGCCACTATGGCGAGGGAGGCGCAGCTTTCCATGGAGGCCGGCAGTGCTGGGGTGTGGAGGACAAGGCCGCAACGGCTGCGGAGGAGGAGGAGCTCGCCCAGTGGGCGGCGGCCGCTGGGGAGGTTAGCAGCGCCGGCACCGGAGCTCCGCTTGTCGAAGATGCGGCCGACGAGTCGTCGTCGGAGGAGGACGTGGTGGCGGGCTCGGCGCCAGCCAGGGGAAGAGGGCGAGTCCTGCGGCGGGCTAGTTCTGGCGAGCCGGTCCGTCCCGGTAGGGCCACGCAGCCTCAATTGACCCTGGAGGGGTCCGGGCGCCACACGAGGGCCACGACAGCGAGGAGGCTGACGAAGGCCGCTGAGAAGAAGAACGCAACAGCCCCTTGTCCATCTGGGCGCGCAAAAACTCCGCCTTCTTCGCCTCCCCCGGCAGACGTTGTCTCGGATGTCGACGCGGAGTTCCCTTTTGATCTTGTGCCTCTCAGCCCGAAGAGGAAAAGGAAAGCGGTGGAGGAGGAGGAGGAGATGGACGACGAGTAAGTACTCCGTTCCTTACTGCCATTTCCACTCCCCTGAATTAAGCCACTCATCTTGATCCGTTCTTGCCTTTGCAGGGATGCAGAGACATTGGCCCAGCGGGTGAAGAGGGCGAGGGCCTCGGCGAGCGGTCAGCCCTCGGCTGGGGCTTCAGAGACGCCACTTGTGGTGTTGAGCAGCCAGAACAGCAGCCCCCGGCATATCCCCCAGCGTAAGTTTGTCACCCTCCTCTTACTCGACATGTGGTAGGTGTTCGATGCTATGGTGCTGACCCTGTCGGGTTCGTAGGAAGGGAGCGGCAGCAGGAGGAGCCGTAGAGGGCTACCCCCAACACACCACCCCCATCGACTACGCCGCCGCGAGGGGCATCCCCGGCAAGGCCACCAAGCATGAAGCCCACACCCATGGAGGAAGAGAGAAACTTGGGCGCTGGTGGCTCTGCCACGGCGCCAAATACTGGCGGGGAGGGGACTTCTGCTTCACAGCCTGGCACTGATGAGTCGCCTGTCCTTTGTTTCTGTTTTTCCCTTATTCTTTTTCTTGGATTCATTGCTCCCATTACTGCCCAGGCCCTCCTTCCGATATGGAGGACGTGGACGCCGTAGTCGGGAACATTGCCGAGGAGGCTGCGGCGGAGGCTCACAGGATCGCCGTCGAGGAGGCCACCGAGGATGCTGACGAAGACACCGCTGCGGGGGCCGCCAAGGCGACCGGCGAGGCTTCTGCCAAGGGTGCCGGCGGTGGGCCTGCCGGGGAGGCCGGCAAGGGCACAGCTGAGGAAGAGGTGGTTGATGATCAGCCTTCTTCCTTCACAACCTCGGGCCCCGGCAGATATCTGAAGGTGGAAGATGATCTTTTCATCCATCTTCCAGGGGCGTCAAGTTCTCGAGCGCCCGCCGGAGGGGAATTCTTCGACGGCGAGGTGCTCGCCGCCACCGGGTTCGAGGTGGTCGATGAACCGGGTGTTGGTGGCGATGGTTCTTCAGAGGGGTAGCTTTTTCGTGCTATGGGGGCCAATTTCGAAAGCTCCAAGTGCTCTACCGTGCCCGTCTGGACAAGGTTAAGTCCAGGACGGCAGCGGTGGACAAGGCGGAGGTGGACTTCCAGGCGTGCGTTGCTGAGACGCAGACTTGGTTTCGCCAGGCTCGCGAGGAGCAGAGAGCCTTTCAGGAGGAATTGGCCAAGCGCGATGTAGAGCTCACCATGAAGATGTCTAACATCGAGAAGGCCCGGGAAGAGGCAGCGAACTTGGCTGCCGCGGTCGAGGCCGCCCGGAACCAGCATCAAGCCGCCTTGGATTCCCAGGAAGAAGACCTCTCCGCGCGTGAGGCGAAGCTTGCCGCAACGCTCCGCGGCAAGGATGAGGAGCTCGAGGTCCTTGTCGAGCGGCGGACTCGCGAGCTGGACCAGAGGCACTCGATGCCCAGGCCCTGGTCCATGCCGGCAAGGTGAAGGAGCTGGAGGTAGAGCGGGACGAGCTGAAGGAACAGGACCTCAAGCTGTCCGACGAGTAGAACAGGCTCAACTGCGCCTTGGTAGAGGCGCAGGGAGCGGTCATCAGCAGGGCTGGGGAGCTCTCCGAGGCGCAAAACTCCATCAGAGATCTCAAGCTGAAGCTGGAGAATCTCGAGAAGATGTTTTCGGAGAGCTCGGCTCGGGAGGAGACCTTGACCAGGAGCCTGGAGGAGGAGAAGCAGCTGTGGGCGGATGAGGCCGCCTCCCACCAGGAATATGTGGCAGGCGAGAACAGATGGATCAGCCGGCTGGAGGACGTCGCCGGCAGGGTCACCTCGCAGTTGGCCCTCATGGGGATGCCAAACGTGAGGTATGCCCCTGAGTGGAGTGGGACCGTCAATGCCAAGCTGACCCTGTTCTTCGAGGGCCTCCTTGGCGCCTTGGCTTATCTTCACTCCAACAGAACGGCCACACTGGCCGGGGAGGCCCAGCAACTTTACTGGGGGGGTCATGACCAAGGTCCTCACCAAGATGGCGTACTGGAATCCCGCCCTTGACTTAGAAGCCGCGATGGATAGCTTGCCGGAGGGTACTAACCTCACGGTGCTCAAGGAGCGCATCAAGCCCGTCATCAGCTACATCGACGAAATCAAGAGGGTGGAAGGCCAGCGCCGGGATTAGGCATCCCGTTCTTCTTCGCCGTTGCGGGTTCATGACCAAGACAAGTTTTATCTTTAGTTAGAACCACAGCAATGACATGATGTAACATAACGTTGAAGTACTTTTGGGATTATGCATGCTATTTCCTCGTTTGTTGCCTCTTTGTACGTCCACCCTACGCTAGCTGGGTAGGCTTGCCGGCGCGGAAACCTAGGGCGGTGTCTTGGGGACGGGTCCCCATTGGCCTGCCGGGCGAGCGTGCTGCCGGGTGAGCCACCTTACCGCCCTTAACGCACGCTCGAACTGTCGAGTTTGACTCGAGTCAGAGTTGAGAGCCTTGCCAATTACGGAAGGCCACCCTACCGTTTCCAATGCAGCCGTTTGAATTGTTGAGCGGACTCGAAACAGAACAAAGGCATTGCCGAACGGGAAGGGCCCCATTTGCGTGCAGGTTTCTTTTTATACAAAGAACGACAGCTCCGAGAATAATAACTTTATATAATAGAATAGAAATATCCGGGGTTCAATGTAACTTAGCTTCTGTTTGTAGCCGCTCGAGTGCTGATCTTCCGGCCCCCTTCCTTCTCAAAGAGCCACAAAGACGAAGGAGTGCTGGGCTAACTGCTAGAGCTGATTCTCACAACTGCGTCCCCTACCTAGCGCGCCAAAGATGTCGGTGTAGTGGATCGACACCTATGGGATCACAAGAATCCCTACTACGGTTGTGGGGCGCGGGGTTGAGAGAAGATCAGATCAAACAGATAGCACACGGTTCCTTTACCCAGGTTCGGGCCACGAGGATGCGTAAAACCCTACTCCTGCTTTGGTGGATTATATATCTGTGTTCTTCGGCTAGCTATAGGGCGTGAGGAGCTCCAAAAAGCTGAATCCTCCTCCTGGTCGCCTCGGGCTTCCTTTTATAGGGAAAAGGGGGTCGCCACAGTGGCACACATGAGGTGGAAAGGGTACAGTGATGCGAGGTTATCCCTCGCATTAAATGATAAGGCGCATTTAATGCGTCTTGCTTAGTGTCCTTGCTTTATCGGGGACGGGGGAGATATCCATCTTGTCCATCGCCGCTCCTTCTTGTGTCGACACGCGCCCTGGCCAGCGATGCCTGAGATGCCATGTAGACAGGCATGCAGCTGAGGTGGCACAATGGTGGGTCTTCACGAAGATCTGCATGTCGCTACGCAGGTGCCTGCCCAGCTGGTTGGGTCGGCAGCTGCATAGGGCGGTGGAAGCTTAGTTGGCGTGGGCCTGATGGTGGCCCTGCGGATGTCCTCGGCAAGGGCCTTGCCCGGGCCCCGGCAAGGGTCTTGCCGCGGCGCCTGCTGCCATCCCCAGCAAGGTGGTTGCCTGAGGTCTTGTGGTCTTCCTCTGCTGGGATCCCGCCAAGGTTAGTTGTCTTCGTAGTGTGTATCTGATCTTGAATGTCTTCAAAAAGATCTGCATGCCACAACGGGGATATCTCCCGAATCCTTGCCCCCTGTGGACAGTGGACTCAAGGGTGATCTTCTCCGTAGGCATGGGGCAAGCTGCCGCGGTAAGGGTCTTGCCGGGGCTGCTAGAGCCAGCCCCGGCAAGGATCTTGCCGGGGCTGCTAAAACTGGCTCCCGACAAGGATCTTGCCGGGGGAACCCGCTTCGTCCCCTTGCTCTTTGTGGTCTTGGCATTGGGCTTCAGTTCCATCGAGCTTCGGTCTTACCCTGGCTCACATCCCTTGCCGTGCTTGGTGTGGTGGTGCCCGTTGCTCAGACTGCCCGTGCACAGTCATAGGGGTACAAAAAGTGTACCCCTGTTTTTGTACACCGACACCGCCTGTCTCCTCATTTATAGACGGGAGGAGGCCAACCGCCGGCCTCCATAGCTGCAGGTAATGATGGCCTTTGAGCATGCAGGGACTTGTCGAGTCGTGTGGTTGCCGAGACTGTGTGGGGATGTGGAGACGCCCACGACCTATCAATCGCCACACGTCGACCAAGGTCATAGGCTTTTGGGGCCCGCAGCGCTCCGCACTTGACCCTTGGCTTCGCCGCGAAGCCATGTCCGAGCGCACCTTGTGCCCGGGGTCTACTGCCGGCGTTCTAGGAACGGGGGTACCCAGACTTGGCTACCTGCGGCCCAGAGCGTGGCTCATCCAGCAGCCTGGTACGACCCAACTTCATCAGCAACCACTCAAGACCCTCGCGAGGGGCCAAGCCTCGCGAGGCGTATGACGCAAGACCTCCCATGGGGCGGCCTCACTAGGCTGGTTCCTGAGGAGCGGAGATATCAAGGCAAGGGGCACCTCACGAGGTTCGCATGACGTGAGCCATGATGACCAAGGCCAGGCGGGCGCCAACGGGCACAGGATGCTAGTTTCCTCTTTGGTGTTAAAGGAGCAGGCGCAGGCGAGGAGTCCCGAGGCGTCAGGCAAAGGTTTCCATATCGGTGCAACAAGACCAAGACCAGCAGGATGGCAGGACGAAGGTCACCACAGAGGCCACAACGACGTCACCACCAGAGCCTTTGGCAGGCGAAGACCACCTTTTGTCAAGATAGCTTGTACTAGTTGTCCCCATTCAAACTTGGCCATTGTGGGATCCCTTCCCGCTCAATATTTGGGAAGAGGACCTGGGCCTCTATAAATAGGACTAGCCACCACCATAGAAGGGATCAGATCATTGAGACCACCCTTACACCACTAGCTCGCCTAGCACAAGAACACCTCTCCACAGGAGGTTGTTCTTCCCATGTACTAGTTCATCCTCAGCCTACAAGGCAATCCACCACACCACACTAGATTAGGGTATTACACCACAACTGTGGCCCGAACAAATATAAACCCTTGTGTCTCTTGTTCTTCGAGTTCGACGAGTTAGGCCTAGGAATCGGTGCGAGAGCGAGCTAGAGCGGAAAGGAGAGATCTTCGTGCGCACCCCAGTGTTCGCGAGATAACATTCCCGAAACTTCCACCATTTGATCTTTCGTCGCAACTAAAACTGCCAGGAAAATGTGTTTGTTTGCCGTCCTCCTCCCAGGGAACGTTTGCCACATAACATTCCCTTCAATCAAAGACTTGAGAAGGTATTTCGAACAAGCTAGTGTACCAGTCATGAGACATTGTTGAGTTTTAGGAAAAAGAGAGACGTGCTCCTGTAGCTGGTTCAAATCCAAACCTAGACTATGACTATATATAGTGCTATGCTACATTGCAAGTAATGAAACTGACATATCCAACATTCGCTTCTCCTCTTCCCTACTTACTCTGCCTAGCATCAGAAGCTCCGGCCGCAACAACCATGTCCGCTGGCGGCTCATCCCCCTACTCTTCAGTAGGCGAAAACCAGATATGCACCAAGTCGCCACCCGTACCATCACATGTGGGTCTGAATACACCCCCGCTGGCACACTCACCGCAGCTGGTTGCTCATCGTAACCCGTCGTCTTTGGTGTGGCGCCACAGCTGCAAATCACGCATAGTCATCTGTCGCATCTCAACTAAAATCCTCAACCATGGCCGAGTCTTCTACAAATGCCCGAATCATGGGGTAATAAATGTTTAAGCGTTGTTCGCCTGCTTTCAGTTGCTGATTTTTTTAATAGTTTCCTTGATGATCTTCCAATTTGATTCATGCAGAAAAGGGAAGATTGGTGTGATTTGTATTTCTGGGAAGTTGCTGATGTGGGGGAATGGAACTAATTTGATTATTTGGTTAGCCGAGGAATCCCAATACCAGCAGGTTGGGGGTTGGACAAGTAACTGAAGGTATGATAGAAGAGGAAGATACAGAGCAGAAGGTTAAAGATGCGGTTCATCTAATCATAGCCAAGCAATAGCCGCTGACAGCCTTGACAGCAATGAGGAGATGAAAGAGCTTGTGAAGATAATTGGCAAGATTGTTGTGCTCTCTAGGATGATTGTCTCTTTATTTGCAGTGTATGTAGAACTCGTGATGTAGTCAGTTGCTAAGGCATGAGCACTTTGCTAACACTAGTAATGAATGAAACCTATTTAGCAGGTTGGGCGTAGTGTTATAAACATCTAATGATCTTTATTAACAGAAATTGGGGGCTATCCCCTTTTGCTCATAAATAAATAAATAAATAAATAGCAGAGGCCCTTTTGCTAATATATATAAATAAATTAGCAGAGGCCCACTCAGGTTAGCTTTGTTCCCATTCGAAGATGTAGAGCAAACTATAGTCCAACACCAAACTATGTCATCAAATACAAATTTCACACCCAAATATGAGTACAACTAAACAACACTGTCATCATGTTTTAGTTGTCATACAATCACAAAAAATAAATCAACATACATAATCAATGATGTTCTCACAGCAAAATACTAAACAAAAACTTCATTAGGTTTCAGTTGTCATATCAAACACAATTTCACATAGTAGATAAAAATTCGTCTTCTCACAGGCAATTACGGCAAAAGCAATCTATCATCATCCACTGCAGTAGCGTCAAAATCTTCGCCATGTGTATCAGTTTGAATCGTAATTCCCGCAGTGGCATCTTCTTCGCCATCCTCAATGTTATCGAACATTGTCGTCTTAATTATCAACTCTTGTACATCCACTGTCCGACAGGGAATATTTTCGCCAGCATTATTGACATGATGGTTCTAAAAGATACTACAAACATCTTTGGAATCTTCTACACCAGGAGAAGTGTAAGCATCATCTTGTTGTGCAACTTCATTAAACGAATTCCTCTGCTCAAACCTTTGCAATACTCTCTAGTCATCACTAGAGGCATATGTGTCTTCCAAGAAAAATATATGTGTTTCTTGATTTGCCAAAATAAAAGGCTCGTCTAAGGATGGCAATTTTATCCATGGAAATGGATATCCATGTATATCCAACCCGAATGGATAGGGTTTGGATATGCTTTTTTGTCCATGGGCAGCGCCCAAACTCGACCCGATTACTCGTGGGTAGGGCATGGATAAAATCTTGTACCCGTGGGTATATCCAAACCCGACCCCATAGTATGACTTAATGGGCAAAAATCTGCTATCCCTACCCCGCAGTCACATGTCCCACTGTGATTTTACACTTTGTTATCCAAAACATGCAAAAGAAATTACACAATCCTCGTCATAACTTTTATTAATTGACATTCAATCCCCTCTGTAACATACCCCAATGCCCTTCCCATATTTTTATATCCTTGTGAAATGACTCATCATTCTCATCTGTTAGAAAAATACTAAATTATCTTATGTTGTTACTGGACGTTGATTTACCATAAGTGAAGCCTAGCCTGCCACAAAGTGAACAATGGAAGAGCTTATGTTAACATTGTGTTATGTCTTATTTATACGTCTAGAGAGGACCCAATGGATATCCAGTGGGTATGGATATCCATCGGGTTTGGACATGGACACATTTTTTCACCCATGGAATTTTTCATGGGCGAGCAAAGACTGTCTTCATGGATATGGATATGGATTTGATATTGTTCAACACGATCCAAACCCAACCCATTGCCAACCTTAGGCTTGTCGGTGTGGTACGTTGCCTTGACATTGATGGATTTGAAATAATCATCAGCTTTGGGTTTTGCGATCCTGGAAAACAGGTCATACCAATGACAACACAACATAACCACACGCCGATGAACCTCTAAACTTGAGATATACTACAACTCAACAATGTTTGTTATGTTAGCATACATTTTAGTTATCTCTTTGCCGTACACATCCGTGCTCATGACGGCGTTGTTTTGTGTCTTCCTGCCTTCGTCGTGTGCAAGGGTGTTGTAGCGCACATCTTCAACAATGCAAGATTCATAATGTCTTACCCCGACTATCAGGACCCATATATTTCTAGTGCGTAAAGGGCATCATTAACTTTCTACCCATCCTCCCGCATCTTGTTAACCTATCATTAGAAAGTAGACAAGCTGATCATCTTATGTACCCAATATATTAAAAAACGGACAATGCAATTCAAAAGCTTATACAGCTCTTGAACCATTTCGCAAATCCTGCCATAACCAGTTTGTCAATGTTTCTTGGAGTTTGCACCAGTAACTCCTTTTTGTAGATGTTGCACAAGATAGTGATTGCGTCAAACATGTAAATACATAAGAATGTGATGCAAGTTTAGTAGATTACGATGTATACGTTCTAGTACTTAGCACCTACTCGATATAAGGTGGAATGTCAGGACAGTTATGCAACACATACCAAACCATTTTGTTAAAATCTTTAGGTTTGTCATCTTGTCGACTCTTCCCTATAACTCAAAAAGAAAAATCGAAAACATTGAGCTCTAGATTGTCTTCACCCACCTTTTTGATAAGATGATTAGCTGTTTCAATGTATTATGAGCCGAATGTCAACAGTTTTGTAGCAATGTAGGACTCTGCAATGGAACCCTTGGGTCTAGCTCTATTCCGAGCATAGCCCTTGAAAGTGCCTAGCCGCCTTTCAATAGGGTATATCCAGCCATACTGCACTGGACCTCTAAGTAGTGCCTCTTCAGGTAGATGAATAGTCAAATGCACCATCACATCAAGAAAGGTTGGAGGATATATCTTCTTTAGGTCCCATAAGATAGTTGGTATCTTGTCTCTAAGATGCTCCAAAGCATCTATCCTGACATTTCTACAGCAGAGTTCCCTAGAGAGTTGTCCCAACTCTGCAACTGCTCTGTATAAGTCACGGTGGCCAAATCCTCGAAGGATAACAAGTTAAACCCTTTGAAGTAGGACGTGGCAGTCATGCGTTTTGAACCCTTGTACCTTGTATCCATCTGCACTGACTCTCCTTTCAGGGTTGGAAGAAAATCCATGTGGGAATCTCACACATGACAGGACCTTGCAGAATTCTTTTTTTTTTACCATGTCCAAGATGTACATAGCTGGTGCCATATCCGATGATGCACCATCATCTTTCACCTACAAATCGGTTCTGATACCCAGGTGTGTCAAATCAATCCTAGATTTAAGGTATCTTTTGTCTTGTATTCAATATTAATAAGTGTGTCGATAATCATGTCACATATATTTTTCTCGATGTGCATCACATCAAGATTATGCCGTAGATCCAAATCTTTCAAATACTCTAGGTCCCACAAAATGGTCCTTCAAGTATACAATAATCTCTCTTCTGCCTTTCCATGCTTCATATTCCCGCTACCATTATCAGGATGGTTTCCTGGTGTAATATGCTTGACCTTGCTGGTGAGCCTCTCTAGCGCATCATAGTTTTCATGCTTTGCATCGAACACATGTCTTCGGTATTTTGTAGGAAACGACTTGTCCTTGGCAAGGAAACAGCGGTGTCCAATGTAACAGATCTTGCTAAGTATTGCGTTTGACAGCGGATTCTTGTCATAGCGCATACACGCATTATAACCATGTGTCCCTCGCCCTGACATAGTGCCCAAAGCCCGATAATCATGGACGCACAAAATTATAACAGCACGCAGAAAGAAATCGCTGGTGGGCTACTATATAGGTCTTGAGTGAGAACACCCCTCCAGAGTTGTTGAAGTTCATCCACAAGAGGCTACATGAATAAATCAAAATCCTTTCATGGACTTTTTGCACCTGGGATGAGCAAGGCCTTCATGTAGTTTGATTCTTTGGTGCAGACATTTGGTGGCGTGTTGTAAGGGATAACAAGCACATGCCACATGGTATATGTGGTGATCTGGTGGCCAAATCGGTTGAATCCATCTGTAGCTAAGCCAAGTCTAGTATTTCTCGGCTTAGTAGCAAACTTTTTGTATTTCTGATTGAAGATTATCTAGTCACTACTATTGGCGTTCTGGGAACCAGGGTACCCTGACTTGCTTGCCTGTAGCCCATGACGTGGCTCCTTCACCGACCTGGTACGGCCCATCTTCAGCATCGACACTCAAGATCTTCGCGAGGAGCCAAGCATGGCGAGGTGGATGATACCAAGAGCTCGGGAAGGAGAAGTCTCACTGGGTTGGCTCCCGAGGAGCGGAGATCTCTATGCAAGCTCCCACCTCGCGAGGTTCAGATGATGCAAGCCATGACGACCAAGGCCAGGAGGGCGCCAGCGGGTATAGGACAGCAGGTTTCCTCTTTGGTTATAAAAAGGCAAGCGCAGGCGTGGAGTCCCGAGGAATTAGACAAAGGTTTCCAATTCCATGCAACAAGACCAAGATCATAAGGACGGCAAGGCAGAGGTCAGGATCAGAAGCTTTGCAGGCGAAGACCACCTTTCGTCAGGATAAGATGTACTAGTGTCTCCCTTCAAATATGGCCGTGGTGGGATCCCTTCCCGCCTACATTTTGGGGGAAGAGGACCAATGACACTATAAATTTAGCTTAGCCACCACGATAGGAGGGGACAGTATCCGGATCGAAAAGATCATTCAGACCACCCTCACCACCACAAGCAAGAACACACCTCTTGAGGTTGTTCCATCACTGTACTAGTTCTTCCTCATCCCACCTCGAGGCAATCCACCACACTTCAGGAGTAGGGCCACTCACTTCTAGATGGCCTGAACCTGGGTAAACTGCCCTGTGTCATTTCCTTCTTGTTCATCAAGCTAGTTTGTAGAGATGGCGAGTAGGCAGATAGGGGAAGTTGAGTTTTTCGCACGCACCCCAGTGTTCCAATCTAACAAGGGTTTTGTGGAGCCCTGAATCCGACATTTGGCGCGCCAGGTAGGGGTGCATCGGAGTCTCTCTTCTTCCGGTTGGTTCGCCCGGGCTATGCATGAAGGAAATATGCCCTAGAGGCAATAATAAAGTTATTATTTATTTCCTTATATCATGATAAATGTTTATTATTCATGCTAGAATTGTATTAACCGGAAACTTAGTACATGTGTGAATACATTGACAAAACAGAGTGTCCCTAGTATGCCTCTACTAGACTAGCTCATTGATCAAAGATGGTTATGTTTCCTAGCCATAGACATGATTTGTCATTTGATCAACGGGATCACATCATTACGAGAATGATGTGATGGACAAGACCCATCCGTTAGCTTAGCACTATGATCGTTTAGCTTTACTGATATTGCTTTCTTCATGACTTATACATGTTCCTATGACTATGAGATTATGCAACTCCCGAATACCCGAGGAACACCTTGTGTGCTACCAAACGTCACAACGTAACTGGGTGATTATAAACATCCTCTACAGGTGTCTCCGAAAGTCTTCGTGGTGTTAGCATTGATCAAGAATAGGATTTGTCACTCCGAGTGTCGGAGAGGTATCTCTGGGCCCTCTCGGTAATGCACATCATAATAAGCCTTGCAAGCAAATGACTAATGAGTTAGTCATGAGATGGTGTATTATGGAATGAGTAAAGAGACTTGCGGGTAACGAGATTGAACTAGGTATTGAGATACCGACGATCGAATCTCGGGCAAGTAACATACCGATGACAAAAGGAACAACGTATGTTGTTATGCGGTTTAACCGATAAACATCTTTGTAGAATATGTAGGAGCCAATATGAGCATCCAGGTTCCTTTATTGGTTATTGGCCAGATATGAGTCTCGGTCATGTCTACATAGTTATCGAACCCGTAGGGTCCACACGCTTAACGTTTGATGATGATCGGTATTATGAGTTTATGAGTTTTGATGTACCGAAGGTAGTCTGGAGTCCCAGATGACATCACGGACATGACGAGGAGTCTCGGAATGTCCCAGACGTAAAGATTGATATATTGGACGACTATATTCGGACACCGGAAGTATTTCGGAAAAGTTTCGGATTTACCGGAGTGCCAAAGGGTGTTACCGGAACCCCCCCCCCCACCCCTCGAGGGAGTATGGAACATAGTGGCCATTGAAGGAAAGAGAGAGGCAGCCCATAGGGCTGGCCGCACCCTCACCATAGGGATCCTAGTTGGACTAGGAAAGGGGGGAGGCGCCCCTCTTCCTCCTTCTTCTCTTCCCCTTCCTTTTAGGAATAGGAAAGGGGATTCCTATTCCTACTAGGAGTAGGAATCCTACTCCTGGCGTGCCTTAGAAGGCCAGCTGCACCTCCCCCTTGCTCCTTTATAAACGGGGGTAGAGGCACCCAAAGACACAGAGGAAACATTATTCTAGCCATGTGCGGTGCCCCCTCCACAGAAACACACCTCGGTCATACCGTTGCAGTGCTTAGGCGAAGCCCTGCGGCGGTAACTTCGTCATATCCGTCACCATGCCATCGTCCTGACGAAACTCTCCCATGAAGCTCAACTGGATCAAGAGCTCGTGAGACATCATCAAGCTTAACGTGTGCTGAATGCGTAGGTGCCATACGTTCGGTGCTTGATCGGTTGAAACGCGAAGAAGTCCGACTACATCAACCGTGTCACTAGACGCTTCCGCGTTCGGTCTATGAGGGTACGTAGACACACTCTCCCCTCTCGTTGCAATGCATCTGATAGATACATCTTGTGTGATCGTAGGAATTTTTTTGAAATACTACCTTCCCTAACAATGGTATCAGAGCCAGGTCTATGCGTAGATGATATGCACGAGTAGAACACAAGTGAGTTGTGGGCGATAATAGCCATACTGCTTACCAGCATGTCATACTTTGGTTTGGCGGTATTGTGAGATGAAGCGGCCGGAACCGACATTACGCGTACGCTTACGCGAGACTGGTTTCACCGTTATGAGCACTCGTTGCTTAAAGGTGACTGGCGGGTGTCTGTCTCTCTCACTTTAGTTGAATCGAGTGTGGCTACGCCCGGTCCTTGTGAAGGTTAAAATAGCACATACTTGACGAAATATCATTGTGGTTTTGTATGCGTAGGTAAGAACGGTTCTTGCTAAGCCCGTAGCAGCCACGTAAAACTTTCAACAACAAAGTAGAGGACGTCCAACTTGTTTTTGCAGGGCATGTTGTGATGTGATATGGCCAAGACATGATGAGTGATACATTATTGTATGAGATGATCATGTTTTGTAAAGTTATCGGCAACTGGCAGGAGCCATATGGTTGTCGATTTATTGTATGAAATGCAATCGCCATGTAATTGCTTTACTTTATCACTAAGCGGTAGCGATAGTCGTGGAAGCCATAGTTGGTGAGACGACAACGATGCTACGATGGAGATCAAGGTGTCGCGCCGGAGACGATGGTGATCATGACGGTGCCTTGGAGATGGAGATCAAAGGCACAAGATGATGATGGCCATATCATATCACTTATATTGATTGCATGTGATGTTTATCTTTTATGTATCTTATTTTGCTTAGATCGGTGGTAGCATTATAAGATGACCCCTTACAAAATTTCAAGGTACAAGTATTCTCCCTGAGTATGCACCGTTGCGAAAGTTCGTCGGGCCGAGACACCACATGATGATCGGGTGTGATAAGCTCTACGTTCAAATACAACGGGTGTAAGATAGTTTTGCACATGCAGAATACTCGGGTTAAACTTGACGAGCCTAGCATGTACAGACATGGCCCCGGAACACTGGAGACCGAAAGGTCAAGCGTGAATCATATAGTAGATACGATCAACATGAGATGTTCACCATTGAAAACTACTCCATCTCACGTGATGATCGGACATGCTTTAGTTGATTTGGATCACGTGATTATTTAGATGACCAGAGGGATGTCTATCTAAGTGGGAGTTCTGTAAGTAATATGATTAATTGAACTTTAATTTATCATGAACTTAGTCCTGGTAGTATTAGCATATCTATGTTGTAGATCAATAGCTCGCGTTATAGCTCCCCTATGTTTTTTGATATGTTCCTAGAGAAAACTAAGTTGAAAGATGTTAGTAGCAATGATGCAGACTTGTTCCGTGATCTGAGGATTTTCCTCATTGTTGCACAGAAGTATTATGTCCTTGATGCACCGCTAGGTGACATATCTATTGCAGGAGCAGATGAAGATGTTATGAACGTTTGACAAGCTCGGTATGATGACTACTTGATAGTTTAGTGCACCATGCTTTATGGCTTAGAACCAGGACTTCAAAAACGTTTTGAACGCCATGGAGCATATGAGATGTTCCAGGAGTTGAAATTAGTATTTCATACTCATGCCCGTGTCGAGAGGTATAAGACCTCTGAAAGTACATTTCCTACAAGATGGAGGAGAATAGCTCAACTAGTGGGCATGTGCTCACATTGTCTGGGTACTACAATTGCTTGAATCAAGTGGGAGTTAATCTTCCAGATAAGATAGTAATTGACAAAGTTCTCTAGTCACTATCACCAAGTTAGTAGAACTTTGTGATGAACTATAATATGCAAGGGGTGACGAAAGTAATTCCCGAGCTCTTCGCGATGCTGAAATCGGCGAAGGTAGAAATCAAAAAAGAGCATCAAATGTTGATGGTTAACAAGACCTCTTGTTTCAAGTAAAGGGCAAAGGGATAGAAGGGGAACTTCAAGCAGAATGACAAACAAGTTGTCACTCCCATGAAGAAACCCCAAGCTAAGCTCAAGCTTGAAGCTAAGTGCTTCTACTGCAAAGGAAATGGTCACTAGAAGTGGAACTGCCCTACATACTTGGCGGATAAGAAGGATGGCAAAGTGAACAAAGGTATATTTGATATATAGATTATTGATGTGTACTTTACTAGTGTTCATAGCAACCCTTGGGTATTTGATACCGGTTCAGTTGCTAAAATTAGTAACTCGAAACGAGAGTTGCAGAATGAACATAGACTAGTTAAAGGTGAAGTGACGATGTGTGTTGGAAGTGGTTCTAAGATTGATATGATCATCATCGCACACTCCCTATACTTTCGGGATTACTGTAGAACCTAAATAAATGTTATTTGGCATTTGTGTTAAGCATGAATATGATCTGATCATGTTTGTTGCAATACGGTTATTCATTTAAAGTCATAGAATAATTGTTATTCTGTTTACATGAATAAAGCCTTCGATGGTCATACACCCAATGAAAATAATCTGTTGGATCTCGATCGTAGTGATACACATATTCATAATATTGAAGCCAAAGGATGCAAGGTTAGTAATGATAGTGCAACTTATTTGTGGCACTGCCGTTTAGGTCATATTGGTATAAAGCGCATGAAGAAACTCCATAGTGATGGACTTTTGGAATCACTTGATTATGAATCACTTGGTGCTTGCGAACCATGCCTCATGGGCAAGATGACTAAAACTCCGTTCTCCGGAACAATGGAGTGAGCAATAGATTTTGTCGGAAATCATACATACTGATGTATGTGGACCGATGAGTGTTGAAGCTCGCGGCGGGTATTGTTATTTTCTGACCTTCACTGATGATTTGAGCACATATGGGTATATCTACTTGATGAAGCACATGTCTGAAACATTTCAAAAGTTCAAAGAAGTTCAGAGTCAAGTAGAGAATCATCGTGACAAGAAAATAAAGTTTCTACGATCTGATCATTGAGGTGAATATTTGAGTTACGAGTTTGGTCTTCATTTAAAACAATGTGGAATAGTTTCACAACTCACGCCACCCGGAACACCATAACGTAATGGTGTGTCTGAACATCGTAACCGTACTTTATAAGATATGGTGCAGTCTATGATGTCTCTTACCGATTTACCACTATCGTTTTGGGTTATGCATCAGAGACAGCTGCATTCACGTTAAATATGGCAACATCTAAATCCGTTGAGACGACGCCTTATGAACTGTGGTTTGGCAAGAAACCAAAGTTGCCATTTCTTAAAATTTGGGGTTGCGATGCTTATGTGAAATCTTCAACCTGATAAGCTCGAACCCATGTCGGAGAAATGTGTCTTCATAGGGTACCCAAAAGAGACTGTTGGGTACAACTTCCATCACAGATCTGAAGGCAAGATATTCATTGCTAATAATGGATCCTTTCTAGAGAAGGAGTTTCTCTCGAAAGAAGTGAGTGGGAGGAAAGTGGAACTTGATGAGGTAATTGTACCTTCTCCCGAATTGGAAAGTAGTACATCACAGAAATTGGTTCCAGTGATTCCTACACCAATTAGTGAGGAAGCTAATGATCATGATCATGAAACTTCGGATCAAGTTACTGCTGAACTTCGTAGATCAACCAGAGTACGTTCCGCACCAGAGTGGTACGGCAACCCAATTCTTGAAGTCATGTTACTAGACCATGATGAACCTACGAACTATGAGGAAGCGATGATGAGTCCAGATTCCACAAAATGGCTTGAGGCCATAAAATCTGAGATGGGATCCATGTATGAGAACAAAGTGTGGACTTTGGTTGACTTGCCCGATGATCGGCAAGCCATCGAAAATAAATGGATCTTCGAGAGGAAGACCGACGCTGACGGTAATGTTACTGTTTACAAAGCTCGACTTGTTGCGAAAGGTTTTTGACAAGTTCAAGGAGTTGACTACGATGAGACTTTCTCACCCGTAGTGATGCTTAAGTCTGTCCGAATCATGTTAGCAATTGCCGCATTTTATAAAATCTGGCAAATGGATAACAAAACTGCATTCTTTAATGGATTTATTAAAGAGCAGTTGTATATGATGCAACCAGAAGGTTTTGTCGACCCTAAAGGTTCTAACAAAGTGTGCAAGCTCCAGCGATCCATCTATGGACTGGTGCAAGCATCTCGGAGTTGGAATATACGCTTTGATGAGGTGATCAGATCATATGGTTTTATACAGACTTACGGTGAAGCCTGTATTTACAAGAAAGTGAGTGGGAGCACTACAACATTTCTGATAAGTATATGTGAATGACATATTGTTAGTCAGAAATAATGTAGAATATTCTGGAAAGCATAAATGAGTGTTTGAAAGGAGTTTTTCAAAGAAAGACCTCGGTGAAGCTGCTTACATATTGGGCATCAAGATCTATAGAGATAGATCAAGACGCTTGATAAGACTTTCGATGCGTACATACCTTGATAAGATTTTGAAGTAGTTCAAAATGGATCAGTCAAAGAAGGAGTTCTTGCCTGATTTGTAAGGTGTGAAGTTGAGTAAAGACTCAAAGCCTGACCACGGTAGAAAAATATAGAGAGAATGAAAGTCATTCCCTATGCCTGAGCCATAGGTTCTATAAAGTATGCCATGATGTGTACCAAACATATTGTGTTCCATGCCATGAGTTTGACAAGGAGGTACAATAGTGATCCAGGAGTAGATCACTGTACAGCGGTCAAAAATTATCCTTAGTAACTGGATGACTAAGGAAATGTTTCTCGATTATGGAGATGATAAAGAGTTCGTCGTAAAGGGTTACGACGATGCAAGCTTTGACACTATTCCAGATGACTCTGAGTATCAATCTGGATACATATTGAAAGTGGGAGCAATTAGCTAGAGTAGCTCCATGCAGAGCATTGTAGACATAGAAATTTGCAAAATACATACGGATCTGAATGTGACAGACCCGTTGACTAAACATCTCTCACAAGCAAAACATGATCACACCTTATTACTCTTGGGTGTCAATCACATAGCGATATGAACTAGATTATTGACTCTAGTAAACCCTTTTGGTCTTGATCACATGGCGATGTGAACTATGGGTGTTATTCACATAACGATGTGAACTATCGGTAATAAATCACATGGCGATGTGAACTAGATTATTGACTCTAGTGCAAGTGGGAGACTGAAGGAAATATGCCCTAGAGGCAATAATAAAGTTATTATTTATTTCCTTATATCATGATAAATGTTTATTATTCATGCTAGAATAGTATTAAGCGGAAATTTAGTACATGTGGGAATACATAGACAAAACATAGTGTCCCTAGTATGCCTCTACTAGACTAGATCATTGATCAAAGATGGTTATGTTTCCTAGTCATAGACATGAGTTGTCATTTGATCAACGGGATCACATCATTAGGAGAATGATGTGATGGACAAGACCCATCCGTTAGCTTAGCACTATGATCGTTTAGTTTTACTGCTATTGCCTTCTTCATGACTTATACATGTTCCTATGACTATGAGATTATGCAACTCCCGAATACCGGAGGAACACCTTGTGTGCTATCAAACGTCACATCGTAACTGGGTGATTATAAAGATGCTCTACAGGTGTCTCCGAAAGTGTTCGTGGTGTTGGCATTGATCAAGAATAGGATTTGTCACTCCGAGTGTCGGAGAGGTATCTCTGGGCCCTCTCGGTAATGCACATCATAATAAGCCTTGCAAGCAAATGACTAATGAGTTAGTCACGAGATGATGTATTATGGAACGAGTAAAGAGACTTGCCGGTAACGAGATTAAACTAGGTATTGAGATACCGACGATCGAATCTCGGGCAAGTGTAGGATCGAAAGTATGTCTAGAGGGGGGGGGGGTGATTAGACTACTTGTAAATATAAAAATTCTGCCTTTGACAAAGAACAGTTTTAGGTAGTTTCACAATTAAGATCAAGTCAAGTATCACCCTACACATGCAATTCTAGAGTATAAGCAGCGGAAAGTAAATTGCACATGTAGTAAAGAGAGGTGGAGAAGATCAAACGCAATTTGGAGACGCAATGATTTTTCCCGTGGTTCCGATAGGTAGTGCTATCGTACATCCACGTTGATGGAGACTTCAACCCACGGAGGGTAACGGCTGCGCGAGTCCACGGAGGGCTCCACCCACGAAGGGTCCACGAAGAAGCAACCTTGTCTATTCCATCATGGCCTACGCCCACGGAGGGCTAGCCTTACTCGAGGTAGATCTTCACGAAGTAGGCGATCTCCTTGCCCTTACAAACTTCTTGGTTCAACTCCACATCTCGATGACGGAGGCTCCCAAGCGACACCTAACCAATCTAGGAGGCACCACCCTCCAAAAGGTAATAGATGTTGTAGATGATGATGAACTCCTTGCTCTTGTGCTTCAAATGATAATCTCCCCAACACTCAACTCTCCTCACTAATATGGCTGTGGTGGAAGAAAGGATTGAGTGGAAAGCAACTTGGGAAGGTTAGAAATCAAGTTTCATATGGTAGGAATGGAGCAACTTGATCTCAACACAAGGGTAGGTAGTTCTCTTCTCAGAAAGTGTAAGGTAGGAGTGGTAGTTCTTTCTGATGGCTCTCTCCACGAATGAAGAGGGGGTGGAGGGGTATATATAGCCTCCACACAAAATCCAACCGTTACACACATAATTGAGCAATCTCGGTGAGACCGAAAGTTCAAATATAGTGAACGTTGGGGTTTTCGGTGGGACCGAAAATACCATCTCGGTTTGTCCGATTTGAGTCAAGACAGGAACTTGCCAATTTCGGTGAGACTGAAATCATCAACTCGGTTATTCCGAAATGATGTCAAACGGTTACAGAAGGTTGGCAGCCCGTATTTCGATGAGACCGATCTCAAACTCGGATTGACCGATTTTTCTAGGGTTTGGCTTATGGCTGAGGTGGTTCATCTCGGTGGGACTGAGTTGGAAGAATCGGTTTGTCCGAGATTACTTATGAGTGTGTATTGTAGTGAAAGTTGCTAATAGTTGAAGGAGATATATCACTAAGCACTTGAGCAACCAGATCATCAACACAACCTCATCCCCTTTTAATAGTATTGGCTTTTCCTATGGACTCAATGTGATCTTGGATCACTAAACCAAAAATGGTGTCTTGAGCTTTTGCCAATGCTTGCCTTAGCATTTTGAGGGGTCCACTTCTTCAGTCCTTGCCATACCCATATCACTGAACTTCTCTGAAATGATTCTCAAATAGCTATTAGTTCAATGATATATATGTTGTTATTAATTGCCAAAACCACCCGGGGATTAGTTGCACTTTCAATCTCCCCCTTTTTGGTAATTGATGACAACATATAGATCAAAGCTTCGACAAAAGATATAATCAATGAATAATATCGTCGCTTTGAGAAGTATGTGATAAGCAAGAGCTCCCCCTAAATTTGTGCATTATTTAAAATTTGCGTTTCAATGCAAATGCACAATCAATTAGGATCATGGGTCACTCTTCCATGTCACATACATCTTGGTGGAGCGCACAAAATGATAAGAATGAATAACATGCACCCAAGCACCAAGACATGAGTAAATAGCCATACAAGATAGGAATAGCATATGATAAGCATTAAGCACACATTAAAGCATAGTATGACCAAGCACTCATTAAGGTAGCATCAAACATAGTATCAAGCACACTGAAAGTTTCAAGAACTAAAAGAACCAAATGTATCTCAAAGAAACTGCAAAAGAACGAAAGAGCACTCTCTCTCTCGAAGCCCTATGATCTATACAATTTCTCCCCCTTTGGCAACAAGTTACCAAAAAGTTTGAAAAAGCATAGAGCTAAACGTCACTGTGGGCTCTGCTGGCGGCTCCCGTCTGGGTAGATGTCGGAGTAGATATGACGGCATCGGCGAAGACTTCAGCTGATGTCTGCGCTGGAGGAGTGGATACTGGAGCTGTGGCTGGAGTGACTGCTGGAGCTGTGGGAATAGCAGCTGATCGGGATCCTCTGGGAACCGGAGCAGTCTGGCGATGAGAGTCCTGGACTAGGTCATCCTGTACGAGCTCTGCCCTGTCCTGCCTAGCTTCCTCCATGTCTGCCTCACGCTTGTTGACGGTCACCTGAAGTTCAGTCAGCTTCACGTCCAGAGCGTGGACCTTCTCGTCAACAATCCTTTCCAAGCTTTCCTGAGATTGTTCAATGCTGGCCAGGCGTTGTTCAATCCTTTGGGTAGCTTCAAGAATCTGCTCTTCGAAGCTCTTTGGTTTAGCTGCTGCTGCTGCCTCTTTATCAGCTTTGGCTTTCCTAGCAGCTTCATTCTTGGCTTGACCTTCAACCGAAGTTGGATCCTCCTCGTCCATCACAACAACATTATCTTCATGCTCTGGCTGCAGTGGTAAGTGCTTCCTATCCAACAAGAATTTGCTCGTGCCAAACTTGGCATTGATAAGCATCTGAATCTGCGGGGCAAATCCACACGACCTCTTCTGGTCAGTTGCAGTCCTCTTAATGGTCTCTACCATTAAGTCCATCACCTTGAAAGGTGCCTTCTCATCAAGTATGTGCAGCATGTTGATAGAATACCCTCTGATCATGCAATGGTCTCCAGACTTGGGCATCAAGGTATGCCTCAGAATAGTGTTAGTGGTAGGTAGACCTGCCTGGAGATAGTACACTGAGCCAAGCTTCCACACTTCCAAATCTGCTGCGGGGATCTCCTTGTACATGTTCTTCATGGAATCATGGTTCTTCTTAGGAATCCCATAGACATCAATGTCGTCCTCTCTTTGCACTGGAGCGTTCAGAAGTTCTGCCCAATCTTCAACAGACGAAGAAAACCTTTGACCTTCAGTCATCCAGGTGATCTTCCCATCAGGATAGAAGTGGGCTGTGGCGTAGAACTGCATAATCATCTCATCGTTCCAATCTGTCAGTTTCTGACCCACAAACTCATCAACTCCACATGCAGTGAAGCTCTCATGCACATGGGGAAAGAAGTCTCGGTGCTCTTCACTGTCAATGTACTTCCAGTCAACGTATCTGGTATCTGCAACAATAGGCTTCTTGTCCATCAACACAGTCTCATAGAAGTCCTGCTGCTCTCTGGTGTGGAATTTGGGGTCCACAGCAGTCCTTCTCCTCACGGCATATGGATCAGACTGTCTCCATAGCCTGAGACCTCTATCCTTCCTTGCCTTCATATCCTCGGCTTGAGGATGAGCATCGTTGTGGAGTGGCAATTTTGGACGGAGCTTCAGCAACACATGTTCTTCTTCATCAGAATCAGCTGGTGGCACATCACCTTTGTTCTTCTCAGAGGCTGGAATGTTCCTGGTAGTCCTCTTGGGCTTGGCAGAAGGCTTTGCTGGAGCTGCCTTAGCTTGAGCAGGCTTCTTGGGCTTTGAAGTGGCTCCAGCCCTAATAGCATCACCCATGAGTTTCTGCTTCCGAGGAGCAGGCTGGGGTGCTTCTTCTTCTTCTTCCTCTGCTGCTTCTGCATGAGGTTCAGCATACACTACCCTCTTCCTCTTGGAAATTTTCTTCACTTTACTTGGGGCTGGCTCTCCCAAGTTCAGCTTCTTGGCAACAGCTGATTGCTTGACCTTGCTGGTGCCTTTCTTTGACTGCTGCCCTTGTTGCTCTTTGGCAACAACCTTTCTCTTGGGCTTGGAGGAAACTTCTTCCTCAGCGACAAAATCAGAATCCTCATCATCTGAGTTCCTCTCCTTTCTGGTTCTGGTGGCTGCAGGAGGCAAACCACTAGGTGTACTCCTCTCACCATCATCAATAGGACTACTAGCCCAGGACTAGTATCTGCCTCAGGAATCTCTGCAAAAGGTGACTCTGACCTGTTCTGGCTGTCACTTGCATCTGACATGGCTGACAACCTGTGAAAAGATAAGGTATAGGCAGAGTAGAAGAGTTATCACAAACTGCAGAGGTTTTCAAAAAAAAATGAGTTCAAATCTTAGTTTTGAGTTTTCACAGAATGCATTTCGGTCAGACCGATTTTTAGTTTCGGTGAATCCGAAGTGTATAATAGAAACTTTACACACCACTTTCGGTTGGACCGAAATGGGTTTCGGTCCTGCCGATACTCTAGGGTTTCACTAAAACCATACTTCGGTCACACCGATTTGCACAACTCGGTTAGACCGAAAGTGCAGTGCAATGGCCAGAGGCCAAATCGGTCACACCGAAAATTTAAAACCGGTTTCACCGAGATGTGTTCCGTGGAAACCTAAACCTAAGAATTTTACTCGAAACTAGAACCGATCTGGTGTTAAGGAATTTTCAATCGTGGCCAGATGTAGGGCAAACCAATCGTGCAATGAATCAGATGGGGAGCACGAGAGGGATTGAGACTCACCCTAACTTGGTGGAGTCCCTCTACGGCGGCAACGGCGCGGAGGAGAAAACCGTTGACGGCGGCGGAGACCTGCGGCGAGGGCGCACAGGCGACGACGGCGACGATCCGAAGATCAGGGCGATGGCAGCAGGGGACTTGGGGGCGAAAAAACGTTTGAAGGAATAATCGCGCGCTGCCCTCAGTATTTATATCCCCTAGCTGTCGGTGGGACCGAGTTGAAAAACTCGGTGACACCGAGATGGATAACTGCTATGCAGTTACGCATATCGGTCACGCCGAGATTTAGAACTCGGTTTCACCGAGATGAAACCTAGATCAGTCTAAGCGTTTCGGTTGGACCGAGTGGGAGAAGTTGGTCTGACCGAAATTTACTTAGAAGGTTTTGGAAGTCAGCCTTAGACGGATCGGTGGCTCCGAGTGCTCCTCACTCGGAGAGTCCGAAAATGACTTGTTCAAAGTTTGTGATATGAGCATGAATAGAATTTGAGACAAGAAAGCATAGATAGCTAGGGAAGGTGCTTAGGCATTCTTGTCCATCCATTTGGCCAGAAAAATCAAAACAACCAAAACAACAAATGGATGTCCTCGAATGGATAAAATCATGCATTCAACATGCTCACACAATAAGATAGCAAATGAAATATGTGTCAAACATGCACAACCAAAACTCTAGCTACTAGCACACAATTTGTCGATGACTAGGTCATCTTTATATGAGTATTTTGACTTAGGAGCCAAATGAGAACATTTGATCATAGGTCATACTCATCGTTTAAGCACAAGTGGGGTTACCACTTTTACATAAAGCATTGATGTGTTCACATCATTTGAAGATGCTTTAGCTCAATTTTTTAGAGCAAAGCTCCCCCTAGATGTGAGAACCCCTTTTAAAGGGTCAAACTAACCTTGGGTTGTCGTAGAAGACTTCATGTAGATGTTGAAGATGTGGATGCTCAATGTTGATGTAGATCATCAAGAGTTGGGAGCTATCCTTTGGATTAGGGCACTTTCAATACCTACATGGGTTAGTCCCACAAGGAACAAACAAGGATATCCATGGACATAGATTGAAGTTCACAATAGATGATGTCCATGAAAGCAATGATTACCTTGTCCCTTGACTTACCAACAAGAGGGTTTGTGACTCCATGAACTAGTGCATGATGTGGGAGTTGATTGCACAAGTTGCCAAAATGAATGTGAGTGAAGTATGTTGGCGGAGTCACCCTCAAGAACCTTCTAGTTCTTCTTCTTCGGGATCCACATCATCTTGATGGGAATCCTTAGGGTTGTAGTTGAGCTTGACGAAGTAGAACTTGACGTGTCCTTGGGAACCCACTTGACCATGGCTTGAGGTGCTTCAATGAATGCATCAATCTCCTCTTGAAGCTTGTCCTTGGCTTTTAGCTTGTGGTCTTGTGGTGGAAGGTCATCTTGAGCTTGTTCCACATTGGAAGAAGTAGGATCATACTTCTCCTTTTGAGAAACAAACTGTGGAGTAGGGTATTGACCTTCTTCCCACTCAACACCTTCGGCATTGAACTTTCGCTCAAAACCAATCCCTTGATTCTTCCGGTGCCTTCCTTGTTTGCGAACAATTTCCTCAAAGTTCTTGCTTCCGGCAAGACTCTTGTAGACACCTTTCTCTATGATTTCCTTCAATAAGCTATTCTCTTGCTCAAGTGTAACTTGGCTTGAAACATTGTTAGTGGAATCAAGAGAACTACTAGAAGCAACAACATTAGATTTAACATGGTTATTACTACTAGAGGAAGAATTTTTCTTATGCTTGTCATGCTTAGTCTTAATAGGTGGCAAGAAATTAGACAAGAGAAGTCGTTTGGCAAGATATGAAGAACTCTTCTTTCGAAGATCGTCATTGATCGCTTTTAGAAACTCATGTTCTTGCTCTAGAGTGAGCTTCTCGAAGCGTAGCTTCTCATGAGATCTTAGGAGCTCTCTATGATATTCTTGAGTTGTTTCATGAGCTAACTTAAGAGTGTTTAGTTCTTTAGTTAGACGCTCAATCTCCTTCATAGCATTGTCATTCGACTCTTCTCGACTATAAAGACTACTAGCATTTTCATCGTTACTAAGCTCACTAGATTTATCATGCAAGAGCTCATCTTCACCAAGCAAGTCATCCTCATCACTATCAAAGTCAATGAATTCAGGGTGTGTTACCTTGGGGCCTTTAGCCATGAAGCATCTTCCAATTCCTTCATTTGGTGAATCAAATAAGTCGTAGGAGTTGGAGTTGGAGGATACGAGAGCAAGACCGGCAACACCTTCATCTTGACTGTAGTCGGAGTCGGAGTGATAGCTTCCATCGGATTGATTGTCGGAGTCGGAGCCGGAGACCCATTCACCTACATGAGCTTGATGTCTTCTTCTTGTGTAGCTCCTTGATGACTTGTCTTTCCTCTCCGAATCCTTGCTTCTCCGAGAGGGTCTTCGTTCATAACGATCATCTCTACTCCTCTCTCTCCGAGGTGACTCATCTCTTGATCTTCTTCTTGGAGATTCTTCTCTTCTCTTGTGGGGATCCGTACACTCATTTGAGTAGTGTCCGGGTCTTCCACAATTGTAGCAGTTTCGATCACGACTAGAAGATCTCTTTTCATCATATGATCTAGACTTTGAGCTTCTCTCTTTGCCTCTATTCTTGTAGAATTTGTTGAAGTTCTTAACCATTAGGCTTATCTCTTCATTGGAAATTAACTTGTCACTTGAGGTTGTGGGAGCATCACTTGTAGCTTTGTAAGCACCACTTGACTTGTTGTGAAGCTCTTCCTTATCCTTAAGTGTCATCTCATGAGCAACAATTCTTCCAATGACTTCAGTTGGCTTGAGAGTCTTGTAGTTTGGCATCATTTGGATCAAAGTGCACACGGTGTCGTACATTCCATCCAAAGCTCTGAGAATCTTCTTAATGATGAATCGGTCGGTCATTTCTTCGCTTCCTTAGCCGGCAATCTCATTTGTGATGAGAGCAAGCCTAGAGTACATTTCAGCGACTCCTTCACCATCCTTCATCTTGAACTTGTCAAGTTGACCTTGAAGAATATCTAGCTTTGATTCCTTCACAGACTCAGTACCTTCGTGCATTTCAACCAAAGTATCCCAAATCTCTTTAGCATTCTCAAGACGGCTGATTTTGTTGAACTCCTCGGGACACAAGGCATTGAAGAGAATGTCACAAGCTTGAGCATTGTTTTGCAACATCCGCAACTCTTCCGGTGTAGCTTCGCGATCCGGAACTTTTCCTTCCTCGAAGAATTCACCTTGCATACCAACACAAATAATGCCCCATGCGGCTGGGTTATGACCAAGAATATGCATTTTCATTTTATGCTTCCAACTAGCAAAATTTGTACCATCAAAGTAAGGACCTCTACGATAATTACCCTCACTAGACGCCATACTCTCCTAGGCTGTGAAACCAAGCTTATGGAGTCCAATGCAATGGAAACCAAAACAATGGAGACCAAAGCTCTGATACCACTTGTAGGATCGAAAGTAGGTCTAGAGGGGGGGTGATTAGACTACTTGACAATATAAAAAATCTGCCTTTAGATCATGCAATGTTTTTGGCAGTTTCACAATTAAGATCAATTCAAGTATCACCCTACACATGCAATTCTAGAGTATAAGCAGCGGAAAGTAAATTGCACATGTAAAAGAGAGGTGGAGAAGATCAAACGCAGTTTGGTGACACAAAGATTTTTGTCGTGGTTCCGATAGGTGGTGCTATCGTACATCCACGTTGATGGAGACTTCAACCCACGGAGGGTAACGGCTGCGCGAGTCCACGGAGGGCTCCACCCACGAAGGGTCCACGAAGAAGCAACCTTGTCTATTCCATCACGGCCTACGCCCACGGAGGACTAGCCTTACTCGGGGTAGATCTTCACGAAGTAGGCGATCTCCTTGCCGTTACAAACTTCTTGGTTCAACTCCACATCACGACGGAGGCTCCCAAGCGACACCTAACCAATCTAGGAGGCACCACCCCCCAAAAGGTAATAGACGGTGTTGATGGTGATGAACTCCTTGCTCTTGTGCTTCAAGTGATAAACTCCCCAACACTCAACTCTCCTCACTGATATGGCTGTGGTGGAAGAAAGATTTGAGTGGAAAGCAACTTGGGAAGGCTAGAGATCAAGTTTCATATGGTAGGAATGGAATGGCTTGATCTCAACACAAGGGTAGGTGGTTCACTTCTCAGAAAGTGTATGGTAGAAGTGGTGGTACTTTCTGATGGCTCTCCTAACGAATGAGGAGGGGGTGGAGGGGTATATATAGCCTCCACACAAAATCCAACCGTTACACACACATTTGACCAATCTCGGTCAGACCGAAGTGAAAACTCGGTCAGACCAAAAGTTCAAATATAGTGAACGTTGGGATTTTCGGTGGGACCGAAAATACCATCTCGGTGAGACCGAAGTGAGTCAAAGGTTAGGGTTTGCCATTTCGGTGAGACCGAAAATATAAACTCGGATATTCCGAATTGATGTCAACTGATCACAGAAGGTTGGCAGCCCTTTTTCGGTGAGACCGAAACTCAGAATCGGTTTGACCGAGAAGCTAGGGTTTGGAGAAACAACTGAAGAGGTTCATCTCGGTGGGACTGAGTTGGAGAAATCGGTGTGACCGAGATGTTAGGGTTTGTGTTAAGTAGTGAATAGTGCTGATAGTTGAGGGAGTTAGATCACCAAGCACTTGAGCAACAAGAACATTAACACAACCTCATCCCCTTTTAATAGTATTGGCTTTCCTATGGACTCAATGTGATCTTTGATCACTAAACCAGAAATGGAGTCTTGAGCTTTTGCCAATGCTTGCCTTAGCATTTGAGGGGTCCACTTCTTCAGTCATCTTGCCATACCAATGTGATTGGGTTTCCTGAAACATACTTGATAAAAGTATTAGTCCAACCACAAAGTATGTTGTCATTAATTACCAAAACCACCCAGGGAGCAAATGTGCTTTCAGAATATCTAGCTTTGATTCCTTCACAGATTCAGTACCTTCGTGCATTTCAACCAAAGTATCCCAAATCTCTTTAGCATTCTCAAGACGGCTGATTTTGTTGAACTCCTCGGAACACAAGGCATTGAAGAGAATGTCACAAGCTTGAGCATTGTTTTGCAACATCCGCAACTCTTCCGGTGTAGCTTCGCGATCCGGAACTTTTCCTTCCTCGAAGAATTCACCTTGCATACCAACACAAATAATGCCCCATGCGGCTGGGTTATGACCAAGAATATGCATTTTCATTTTATGCTTCCAACTAGCAAAATTTGTACCATCAAAGTAAGGACCTCTACGATAATTACCCTCACTAGACGCCATACTCTCCTAGGTTGTGAAACCAAGCTTATGGAGTCCAATGCAATGGAAACCAAAACAATGGAGACCAAAGCTCTGATACCACTTGTAGGATCGAAAGTATGTCTAGAGGGGGGGTGATTAGACTACTTGTAAATATAAAAATTCTGCCTTTGACAAAGAACAGTTTTAGGTAGTTTCACAATTAAGATCAAGTCAAGTATCACCCTACACATGCAATTCTAGAGTATAAGCAGCGGAAAGTAAATTGCACATGTAGTAAAGAGAGGTGGAGAAGATCAAACGCAATTTGGAGACGCAATGATTTTTCCCGTGGTTCCGATAGGTAGTGCTATCGTACATCCACGTTGATGGAGACTTCAACCCACGGAGGGTAACGGCTGCGCGAGTCCACGGAGGGCTCCACCCACGAAGGGTCCACGAAGAAGCAACCTTGTCTATTCCATCATGGCCTACGCCCACGGAGGTCTAGCCTTACTCGGGGTAGATCTTCACGAAGTAGGCGATCTCCTTGCCCTTACAAACTTCTTGGTTCAACTCCACATCTCGATGACGGAGTCTCCCAAGCGACACCTAACCAATCTAGGAGGCACCACCCTCCAAAAGGTAATAGATGTTGTAGATGATGATGAACTCCTTGCTCTTGTGCTTCCAATGATAATCTCCCCAACACTCAACTCTCCTCACTGATATGGCTGTGGTGGAAGAAAGGATTGAGTGGAAAGCAACTTGGGAAGGTTAGAAATCAAGTTTCATATGGTAGGAATGGAGCAACTTGATCTCAACACAAGGATAGGTAGTTCTCTTCTCAGAAAGTGTAAGGTAGGAGTGGTAGTTCTTTCTGATGGCTCTCTCCACGAATGAAGAGGGGGTGGAGGGGTATATATAGCCTCCACACAAAATCCAACTGTTACACACATAATTGAGCAATCTCGGTGAGACCGAAGTGGAAACTCGGTCAGACCGAAAGTTCAAATATAGTGAACGTTGGGGTTTTCAGTGGGACTGAAAATACCATCTCGGTTTGTCCGATTTGAGTCAAGACAGGAACTTGCCAGTTTCGGTGAGACCGAAATCATCAACTCGGTTATTCCGAAATGATGTCAAACGGTTACAGAAGGTTGGCAGCCCGTATTTCGGTGAGACCGATCTCAAACTCGGATTGACCGATTTTTCTAGGGTTTGGCTTATGGCTGAGGTGGTTCATCTCGGTGGGACTGAGTTGGAAGAATCAGTTTGTCCGAGATTACTTATGAGTGTGTATTGTAGTTAAAGTTGCTGATAGTTGAAGGAGATATATCACTAAGCACTTGAGCAACCAGATCATCAACACAACCTCATCCCCTTTTAATAGTATTGGCTTTTCCTATGGACTCAATGTGATCTTGGATCACTAAACCAAAAATGGAGTCTTGAGCTTTTGCCAATGCTTGCCTTAGCATTTTGAGGGGTCCACTTCTTCAGTCCTTGCCATACCCATATCACTGAACTTCTCTGAAATGATTCTCAAGTAGCTATTAGTTCAATGATATATATGTTGTTATTAATTGCCAAAACCACCCGGGGATTAGTTGCACTTTCAGCAATTAACATACCGATGACAAAAGGAACTACGTATGTTGTTATGCGGTTGACCGATAAAGATCTTCGTAGAATATGTAGGAGCCAATATGAGCATCCAGGTTCCGCTATTGGTTATTGGCCGGAGATGAGTCTCGATCATGTCTACATAGTTCTCGAACCCATAGGGTCCGCACGCTTAACGTTTGATGACGATCGGTATTATGAATTTATGAGTTTTGATGTACCGAAGGTAGTTCGGAGTCCCGGATGAGATCACGGACATGATGAGGAATCTCGGAATGTCCGAGATGTAAAGATTGATATATTTGACGACTATATTCGGACACGGGAATTGTTCCGGAAAAGTTTCGGATTTAACCGGAGTGCCGGAGGGGGTTACCGGAACCCCCCCCCCCCCCCCCCCCCCCGAGGGAGTATGGGCCATAGTGGGCCATTGAGGGAAAGAGAGAGGCAGCCCATAGGGCTGGCCGCACCCTCCCCATAGGGATCCTAGTTGGACTAAGAAAGGGGGGAGGCGCCCCTCTTCCTCCTTCTCTTCCCCTTCCTTTCCTACTCCTAGTAGGAAAGGAAAGGGGATTACTATTCCTACTAGGAGTAGGAATCCTACTCCTGCCGCGCCTTAGAAGGCCAGCCGCACCTCCCCCCTTGCTCCTTTATATACGGGGGCAAGGGGGTACCCAAAGACATAGAAGAAACATTTTTCTAGCCGTGTGCGGTGCCCCCCTCCACAGAAACACACCTCGGTCATAATGTTGCAGTGCTTAGGCAAAGCCTTGCGCCGGTAACTTCATCATATCCGTCACCATGCCATCATGCTGACGAAACTCTCCCATGAAGCTCAACTGGATCAAGAGCTCATGGGATGTCATCAAGCTGAACGTGTGCTGAACATGGAGGTGTCGTACATTCGGTGCTTGATTGGTTGAAAGGCGAAGAAGTTCGACTACATCAACTGCGTCACTAGACGCTTCCGCTTTCGGTCTACGAGGGTACGTAGACACACTCTCCCCTCTCGTTGCTATGCATCTGATAGATAGATATTGCATGATCGTAGGATTTTTTTTTTTTGAAATACTATGTTCCCCAACAATGCGATGCGAGCGTCGCCCCGCGCCACTAAGCACCGCTCACTCTACCAATGAGGGCAGGGAGCTGCGAATTTGCGTCAACATCCTAGGGCTGAACAGAGCCGCGTCTCAAGAGCTCTTCTGGCCATCCCATGAGGCCCGGTGTGAGAGCCCCTTCATAGCTAAGCTCGCATGCCTTTCGGCCAGCCGAACAGCGCTGCCCTGCACCAGTGCCGCATGCGGAGCATCGTGGCGGCACACAAGGCCAAGCACGTGGAGATCCTAGCGGAGGAAGCACTAATCCTTCATGAGACTTTTGGACCACATGAGCCTCGTGAGACCCAGGAGCCAGGTGTCTCAAGAGGAGCGACTTCAGGGGCTCGCGCCTTCAGCTACTCCAACACTTCTCCCGCAACGGTGCAAGGTGACGCTTTCTGTTTTGATTAGTTGGGGGCGCCCTTCGGGCTGTATATCCCCAAGACGTGTGGGTCCGTCCCTATGTTGTGTATCATCTTCTCGTTTTGTTCAGTTGGGAGCGCCCCTCGGGCTGCGTCATCCCCTAGCCGTGTGGGTCCGTCCCTACGGCATGTATCGTTTTAGCATCCGTCAAAACTTCCCTTACCATGAGCTGCTTCATGATTATCGCCTGTTCGCCTGGTGCCCCGGCACCCTTCGGAGCTCTCGCGCATTATTGACCTGTCGGTTGCTCATTCCAAGGAATTGCTAGCACGATGCCTGTGCTCGGGTCCGTCCCTATAGCGCCAGAAAACCTAAGAGAGCAAGCTCTAACTCACTGCGAGCCCCGCGCACGTCACCTCACCAGGTCCTCAGTGCCTTGACATTCTTGTGGAAATATCAACCACAGCAAGGCAGGCTCTGTTGCATGCTATGACCTCTTTCTCAGATTGATTCGCAGGAACCTCTGGAGCCGGACTAGGGTGGCCTCGCCGGCCGCACCCCATGATGCGACCCGCTTGGACGTTAAAGGGGGAGCTCCTTAGCATCACGCCTCAGGGGCTCCTACTAGATCTCAAGCCCTCACCCCCTGGCCTTGACCACGACATCGTGACCTAGCATACCAGCGATGGCTGAGCTTCGCTCAAGGGCCAGGACCCGAGGACATAGAGCACCTATCTGAGCTAAAGGGGGAGAGACCGGTGCGATCCTCCCCTAGGAGCGCTATCGTAAGGGCACAGCCAGGTGTCCCGCAAGGAATTTATCGCAATATAAGTCACCCCCGCGCGTTAACCAGAACCGCATGACCTGATGTTTTTACCTTCGCGATCTCGCTCGGGCAATGTCGCTTTCCTTTTGGGCCTCCAGGAAGCTGCTTGCGCGCTAAAGGGGACCTCCTGAGCATCACGTCTTAGGGGCTCTTATCGGACCTTGGGTCCCTCACCTCCTGGCCTTGACCACGGCATCGCGACCTGGCATACTAGCGACGGCTGAAGCTTGCCTGAGGACTGGACCCTGTCGGTGTAGAGCACCAAGATACTGCGAGAACGAAAAAGAGCACAGTGCCCAAGCGTGACATGCAATCATAGTACTAAGCAAGGAGCGATGACATTAAGGCAAAAGCATTGCAACCTCTTGCATACCCCCACAGGGCTTGACATGACTCGGCGTAGGGAAACAATACAAGAAAGCTAGGAGAACCCCGGCCGGGAACATCACCGACGACGCCGGACAGATGCCGACGCCTTGCTCCGCGTGCGGCTAGAGCTCGGTGGCTCATACATGTCGTCATCGCTGGTCTCCGGAGAATCGCTGGACTTAGAGGACTCGCTGCTTCTGCTGCTGGAGGAGCTACTAGCAAGGACAAGGGCAAGTTCAGTGCTCGCGGCCGTGGCACACCGATCGCCCCTCCCGGGGCAGCATTCCAGGCACTGGCCGTCCTCGCCGAAGACCTTGAAGAAAAGCATGCAGGATCCATCGTACTCGAAGTGGAAGGCGGAGGCCCCTCTTGGGCGACAAGCCTGGGCAATCTCGCCCCATCCGCAAGCAATGAAGACGTCTCCTGGAGGGACGACCTCGACCTCCACCTCGGCAGCTTGACAGCAGCACCCGGCGTGTTGCAGCCATAGCTCGGTAGGCCCCTCGGCGGTATTAGCTTGGCGAAGAACCTCGGGAGCTGATACCACTGAGGGGGCCTGCCGAGTTGATACCGCCGAGGGGGCCTGCCGAGTTGTGGCTGCAACACGCCGGGTGCTGCAGCCAAGGTGCACGGTGGGCCGTTGCGCCGACACACATCGAAAGCTCGCCCCGCGAGTTCGTCTTGTGGGTGACAATGCTGTCGCTTCCATGGATACCGAGGTTCTTCTTTGGCGGGAGTGGCTAGGGATCCTCTCGGGGAGCCTTGCCCTTCTCCGCCACGGAGAACCTCCTTATCAGCACCATGGACGCCTTGGCAAGATGGCAAAGCAAGAAGGAGGAAGGAGAATCAAGCGGCAAGAAGATGGATATGAGCAGGGGGCTCAGCACCTCCTCATTTGTAGCAAAATGAAGGCAAACCGCCGACCTCCATGATCGCAGGTAATTATGATCTTTTTCTACATGCAGCAGGCTCCAGTCAAGTCTAATGGTTGCTAAGGCAGCGTCGGGAGCAGAGACATCCAAATCCCATCCAAGCACCACATGTTAATCGAGTCCGCAGATGGTTGGGGCCCGCGGTGGTTCGCCCTTGCCCTTTGGCTTCGCCTTGAAGCCAAGTCCGAGCGCGCCTTGGGCCTGGGGGCTACTATCGACGTTCTTGTAACCGGGTTACCCAGACTTGCCTGCCTGCGTCCCATGACGTGTCTCCTTCACCGGCCTGGTAGGGCCCATCTTCAGCATCGACACTCAAGACCTTCATGAGGGGCCAAGCCTCATGAGGCAGACGACACCAAGACCTCTGGAAGGAGCAGTCTCACTAGGCTGGGTCCAGAGGAGCGGAGATCTCTATGCAAGCCCCCACCCCACGAGGTTTAGAAGACGCAAGGCATGGCGACCAAGGCCAGGCGAGCACCAGTGCGCGCAGGAAAGCAGGTTTCCTCTTTGGTGCTAAAGAGGCAAGCGCAGGCACGTAGTCCCGAGGAATCAGCCAAAGGTTTCCATTTCCATGCAACAAGACCAGGATCGCCAGGACGGTAGGACGGAGGTCATCACTGAGCCCACCGTGGCGTTAGGATCAGAAGCTTTGCAGGCGAAGACCACCTTTCGTTGGGATAACATGTACTAGTTGTCTCCCTTCAAATTAGGCCATTGTGGGATCCCTTCCCGTCTACATTTTGGGGGGAAGAGGACCAAGGCCAATATAAATATAGCTTAGCCACCACCATAGGATGGGACGGGATCCAGATTGAACAGATCATTCAGACCACCCTCACCACTACAAGCAAGAACACACCTCCTGAGGTTGTTCCATCACTTTAATAGTTCTTCCTCAGCCCACCTCGAGGAAATCCTCCACATTGCAGGAGTAGGGCCACTCACCGCTAGATGGCTTGAACCTGGGTAAACTGCCCTGTGTCATTTCTTGCTTGTTCATCGAGCTAGTTCGTAGAGACAACGATTAGGCAGATAGGGGAAGTTAAGTTCTTTGCACGCACCCTAGTGTTCGAATCTAACAAGGGCTTTGCAGATCCCTGAATCCAACAACTACCATGAGATGGATGGCTCATTACATTCTGATCTTTGTACTCCCGTTTCCTAGAATGCCACAGTAGATCCTGTCTTGTTTCAGCATCACGAAACAACCTCTTTAATCTTGGTATAATTGTAAAATGTCTCAGAACATTATGAGGAATCCTCTTCACAGCATCACCATCTTTCCATTTTGATGATTTGCATTTTGGGAATTCACTTAAGTTGGCATAATCCTTCCGGAATAGAACACAATTATTCTTAAAACCGTGGACCATATCATATCCAATTCCAACTTCACAAAGGAAATTCTTTGTTTTACTGTAGGTGTGTGGCAGCTCAGATGCATCTGGGTAAGATTTGCGGAAAGTAGCCAACATCGCAACCAATGATTTATTGGTCATCCGCTCAGATGTCTTCGCCTGAAGTAAGGTGACCATCGATGAGAATAATGACAGCTTATTTCCTGGGGTGGCTACCACGTTGCATTGTTCGAACATGCGGGCCCACCATTTTTCTTGTGCAGCTGAAAGTTCACGAAATGCGCGAGCATTTCGTAGCATTTTTTTCAATGTTTGTCAAACTCACTGGCTCGAACGCCACCACCTCCTCCTCCTCTTTCTCCTGAGCACCAGGCATATCAAGATTGTGATCTGCTGCTTCCACATAGTTAGTAACATTGACGTTCGTAGCTTCACCATGATGAACCCACCTAGTATATGTGACCGACATCCCATACAAGCGTAGATGATTTTGCACAGTTGACTAGGGTCTTGAAACGGAATTCATACAACCACTAAATGGACAGGGCACATCTGATTTCGGACCACCGTACTCAGCTCTGATAAAGTCCATGAAGTTTTCAACCCCCTCGACATATGCAGTGGAGAATATTTGAGCAGAAGTCATCCAAGTCTTTTCCATCTGTTAGACATACAAATTAGTTCTTGTACTAGATATCATAGGAAAAGCATATATGTTTTTTTATGAAGTCCAATAAAATACCTAGGTCAATGCCTAAAGCTATGGCAAGATATATGGACAAGCAGATCTAAGTTACAAAATATATGTAAAGAAAATCCAGCAAACAGATTGAGTGCTAAATTATGGCAGGCTATTTCAGCAATCAATGAGGCCGAGCACACGGCCATGGAAGGCCATCTCAGCAACAAAGATTGAGCTTAAAATGGTGTTGAGATATTTCACCTAATAGATTGGCTACTAGACAATGGCAATCTACTTCACAATACATACATGGTCCTAATATATGGCAGGATATTTTAGCAACTAATTGAGCGTGGCATGCCATCTCAGCAAAGAAGATTGAGTGCTGAACATGGCAAGGAAGCTTCTTAAGTAGCATATTGGATGTAAACTATTTTAGGAAGCAATGAGATTAACAACGCCTATTAGCTAACATTCAGTGCTACTCGGACATGCACGGGGCCTTAGTCTAGAATGCTCATACTGTGAAAGAAGCTGACCACCGTGCATCTCCACAAGAACGTTGCCAGCGGTGGCGGCGTGGCTAGAGGACGGTGGTCTATGAGAGTGTACCATGGGAGTGAGAGGATCGCCTTGCATCCCCTCGACGAACCACGTCACTGACGTATCGGCGCGGCGAGGAGTGCGGCTTTGGCGGATCGAACAGAGTGGAGGGGGCAGGGGGTTTTGGGGATTATTGGCTAGTTGGCTGAAGGGCAGTTGAATTTTGGATT
>LR738712.1:401307363-401365902 GCA_902687465.1 Secale cereale | reverse complement strand
GGGGGGGGGGGGGTGTGGAATCCTTCCGCAAATACAGCCACCACATCCAACAAGCCCGGCATCCTCCCCGCAGCAACGGCTCGGGGCCTCCCTCTGCGCCAACCCTTGGCACCTGGTTTTCTGCGGCGGTGCTCATTTCCGCACCCTCCGCTACCGCCGCCAGCCCTGCTCGATGCATGCGGTTCATGTAGCGGAAGCATTTCAATCGAGGCGGACGGTAAAGGAGCCTTTACCACCCCATGAATATGGGGGGTCGGAATGCTCCGCAGATAATGGTGTGTTATTCCCCCACCAGCATTGACGTTATGCAATGCGCGCAGGAAGCGGAAACCGGCCCAAGCTCAAGATTAATGAAGAAGCAAAGGAAGCTCTCACCCTTTCATGTGCACTGGTTTGAGCCTACCACGGCGACGCCCAGTGGTGCGACCGTGCCAAGCTCGGGGGCATCTATCGGTGCGATAGACCCTGGGCCCATTGCACCAAACTGTGCACAAGCTCGAGGGCAAGTTTGGAGCACCAAGTGCTAGACCAAGACACGAATAGATCAACCCTTTCATGAATCAGCAGGCTGGTCGAGGAAATTGATGACCCACAAGTATAGGGGATCAATTGTAGCTCTTTATGATAAGTAAGAGTGTCTAACCCAACAAGGAGCAGAAGGAACTGACAAGTGTTCTTCAGTAAGGTAATGACTGCAAGTGCTGAAATTGTAAGTAGCATAGTAGTTTGATAGCAAGATAATTTTGCAACGAGCAAGTAACGATAGTACTAGGAAAAATGCAGCAAGGTAGCCCAATCCTTCTAAGGCAAAGGACAGGCCAAGAAGGTCTCTTATATTAAGAAAAGCGTTCTTGAAGGTACACGGGAATTTCATCTAGTCACTTTCATCATGTTGGTTCGATTCATGTTCGCTACTTTGATAATTTGGTATGTGGGTGGATCGGTGCTTAGCTGTTGTTCTTACTTGAACAAACCTCCTACTTATGATTAACCCTCCCGCAAGCATCCGCAACTACGAGAAAAGTATTAAGAATAACCATAGCATTAAACTTTTGGATCCAATCGGTCCCTTACGGAATAGCGCATAAACTTGGGTTTAAGCTTCTATCACTCTCGCAAACCATCATCTAATTACTACTACACAATGCATTCCCTTAGGCCCAAATATGGTGAATTTTTATGTAGTTGATGTTCGCATGACACCACTAAGGGAATCACAGCATACATACTATCAAAATATCGAACACATATCGAACACATATCAAACTTACATGATTACTTGCAACATGATTCTCCCATGACCTCAAGAACAAAGGCAACTACTCACAAATGATAAACATGCTGAAGATCAGAGGGGTATTAAATATCATATTGGATTTGAACATATAATGTTCCACCAAATAAACAATATAGCAATCAACTACAAGATGTAATCAACACTACTAGTCAGCCACAAGCACCAATCTATAGTTTCGGTAACAAGATTGAACACAAGAGATGAACTAGGGTTTGAGATGAGATGGTGTTGTTGAAGATTTTAATGGGGATATCCCTCCCCAAGATGGTAGAGTTGTTGGTGATGATGATGGCGACGATTTCCCCCTCCGGGAGGGAAGTCCCCCCCCGGTGGAATCGCTCCGCCGGAGGGCAAAAGTGCTCCTGCCCAAGTTCCACCTCGAGACGGCGGAACTCCATCCCGGAACTCTAGTCCTTATTTTTTCTAGGTCAGAATGGCTTATATACTAGAAGATGGACACCGGAGGTGGACCTGGGTGAGCACAACCCACCAGGGCGCGCCTAGGCTCCCTGGCGTGCCCAGGTGGGTTGTGCCCACCTGGTGGGACCCCTATGGTACTTATTTGCTCCAATATTTTTCAAATATTCCATAAAAATTCTCTATGAAGTTTCAGCTTGTTTGGAGTTGTGCAGAATAGGTAGCCTGACGTAGCTTTTTCAGGTCCAGATTTCAAGCTGCCGGAATTCTCCCTCTTGGTGCATACCTTGCAAATTATGAGAGAAAAAGCATTAGAATTACTCCAAAAAGCATTATTATACATGGAAACAACATAAATAACAGCAATAAAAGATGATGATAAATGGACATGTCAACTCACCCAAGCTTAGACCTCGCTTTTCGAAACCGAAATCGAAAAACATGTCCATTATCAAAGGACTTTTATCGATAAAAACAAAATACGGACATAGAGGCATCATGTTGGTCATTATAACAACAACAAATTTAAACATAAGACCATTATCAAAGGAATTTTATCATAGACTTCCCATGAACAAGTAACAGTTCATCACACAATTGAAGTATAAAGCATAAATTCTATTAGAAACCAACAAACTATGTTCTCGGTCAACTTTGCAACTACAATTCATCATCTTTTCAGGAAGGGTCACGTATCGGGGCCTTTAGGCAAGTTCACATACTCAACCATCATATAGTCTTCTATGACTGCTAACATTCACCGCATACACATGAGCAAAACGTTTCAACCGGACGCATAGAAAGATAGAGGCTTATAGTTTTGTCTCCAAACGTACTCACCTCAAGGGTGATGTCCACAATAATAACTCATGTCACCCATATTCAACTGCACATATGTGCCTACATCTTTCTCGGCACATGATGCTTGCCAAAGGATAAAATAAACAAGGAATAGAGAGAAAACTTTGACTCTTTGCATAAAAGTAAAAGATACGCCCTTCGCAGAGGGAAGCAAAGGTAGCCATGCGCTTATTTGTTTGTATGCTCAACCCCTTAGTGCAAAAGAACGTCACGTTGCATTGCCCCTTGTGATAGCAACCTTTATTATGCAGTTTGTTGCTTTTATTCTTCACCATCACAAGTTCGTGCAATGCTCAATTTTCTCTTACACTAAATGATCTCACATTTTTAGAAGGAATTATTTATTGCCTTATTGCACCGATGACAACTTACTTGAGGGATCTTACTCAATCCATAGGTAGGTATGGTGGACTCTCAAAAAAGGTTTGGGTTTAAAGATTTTTGGATGCACAAGTAGTATCTCTACTTAGTGTGGAATTTTTGGCTAGGAAATATATTGAGAAAGCACCACATGTTAAAGGATCTATGACAATATGAATTCTATGTGAATATTAAGAAACATAAATCATTAAGTTGTCTTCCTTGTCCAACGTGAACAATTTTGGCATATAATATTTTGATGGGGGTCACAATCACAAAAGATTTCTAGGATAGTATATTTATATATGAATCTTATCTTCCCTTATTAATTCTTTCATGACTTGCATCATTGACCAATGCTATGTTTGCCAATCTCTAATAAAATTTTCTACTTATAATTTTCCTTATGTGGTGCCATCACCTACCATAAGATTAGCATATGATCTTCTTAACTTATTTCCTTTCTTTTATTCATTCACTTATAAACGTTCTTTTTATTGCAACAGGAAGGTAAAGAAAGCAAAAACTCAAAATAAACTTTATTATATATCTCGCACACGATTACAAAGATAGATCAATAAGCAAACTCGTGAAAAGAAGGGATCGAACTAAACTTTCATTTATTCTAAGGGAAAATATCAAACTAGAATAAGTAAATGCAAAAGGATAGTGGGGATGATACGATACCGGGGCACCTCCCCCAAGCTTAGCGGAGGCCAAGGGGAGTGCCCATACCCGATACTCAGTTTTCTTTTGGTGGTGAAGAAGATGGTGGTGGTGATGATGTATTCTCCAATATAACCATGACTAAATCCTTCAAACGTTGAATCTCCCGAAGGGCCATATGAAGCAACTCACCGTTTTTGTTCACCTCAGCCATTATGTGTTTGTTTTCTGGGCCCCACGGGTATATCCCTGCACTATTTTCCCTTGGATGAGATATATCCCAATCGGACAGTATGTGCCTACGAGGAGTATTCTCGAACCCATAATTGTGAATTAAATTGCAAAAATTGTTACGATGTAACCTGTGTAAAGGTTGTTTTGGTGGGGTGTTCTTCTCCTCCTCTTCGGCTGGCAGTGCTTGTTCTGCCACCAAGGGTGGATCTTTCCTCTCTGTAGGCTCCTCCTTCTTCAGCTCGATCTTCATCAGCCAAGCATCTTCTTCCATTGGGTTGGAGGAGCAGGAAGACATGATGCCTAGCTTGGTAGATCTGAACGAAAACAACAAGAAAAGAGAACAGAAGATTTCTGTGCAATATGAAGGTCAATAGGTTTAGGGGGTATATAAAGATTTTTTATCTTGGGAAACAAGCAAACTGTAGAAAAACAGAGTCTGAAAGGTGCCCGAGGTGTGCACAACCCACCAGGGTACGCTTCCTGAAATATTTTTGCGGATTTTTCGGAGTCCATTTACTTACCGTATCACATACCTCCTTATTTTCATAATTCTGGAGTATTCCGGAAGGACTCGTTTATGTGTTCTTCCGGTGTCAAAGTTTGGATAATATTGCTTTCAATATTAATGGGTGTACCTGAGATATAATGCTTTATTAGTTGCCCATTAACAACCTTCGGGTTAGTACCTCAGCATTATTTATTTTGATAGCTCCACACCGATAAACCTACTCGATGACGTAGGGACCTTCCCATTTAGAGAAGAGTTTTCCTGCAAATAACCTGAAACGAGAGTTGTACAAAAGAACATATTCTCCAACTTTGAACTTACGCTTTTCGATTCTTTTGTCATGCCATCTTTTAACTTTCTCTTTAAATAACTTTGCATTTTTATAAGCTTGCGTTCTCCATTCATCTAAAGAGCTAATATCAAATAACCTCTTTTCACCGGCAAGTTTTAAATCATAGTTGAGTTCTTTGATTGCCCAAAGTGCTTTATGTTCTAACTCAAGAGGCAAATGACATGCTTTTCCATAAACCATTTTATAAGGAGACATACCCATAGGATTTGTATAAGTTGTTCTGTAAGCCCAAACTGCATCATCTAATTTCTTAGACCAATTCTTCCTAGACCTATTGACAGTCTTTTGCAAAATTAATTTTATTTTTCTATTACTAAGCTCAACTTGACAACTAGACTGAGGATGATAAGGTGATGCAATTGTATGGTTAAAATTATACTTGGCAAGCATTTTACGGAAAGCGCCATGAATAAAGTGTGAACCACCATCAGTCATTAAATATCTAGGGAGTCCAAACCTTGGGAAAATAACTTCCTTAATCATTTTAATAGAGGTGTGGTGATCAGCACTACTGGTTGGAATAGCTTCTACCCATTTAGTAACATAATCAACAACAACCAAAATATGTGTATACCCATTAGAGGAAGGAAAAGGTCCCATGTAATCAAATCCCCAAACATCAAATGTTTCAACAGCAAGTGAATAATTCATAGGCATTTCTTGACTCTTACCGATATTACCTATTCTTTGACATTCATCACAAGATAAGACGAACTTACGGGCATCCTTGAAGAGAGTAGGTCAGTAAAATCCAGATTGCAATACATTGTGAGCAGTTCTATCTCCGGCATGATGCCCTCCATATGCTTTGGACTGACATTTTTTAAGGATTTGTCCCTGTTCATGCTCAGGTACACAACGTGTAATAATACCATCTACTCCTTTATAAAGATGTGGGTCATCCCAAAAGTAGTGTCTTAAATCATAAAAGATTTTTTATTTTGTTGGTATGTAAAGCTAGGTGGTAAATATTTAGTAACAATGTAATTAGCATAGTCATCATACCAAGGAGTATTATTAGTAACATTTATTGCAGCTAACTGCTCATCAGGAAAACTATCATCAATAGGTAGAGGGTCATCAAGCATATTTTCAAGCCTAGACAAGTTATCAGCTACGAGGTTCTCAGCTCCTTTTCTATTAGTGATATGCAAATCAAATTCTTGTAGCAGGAGAACCCACCGAATAAGTCTAGGTTTAGCATCTTTCTTTTCCATAAGATATCTAATAGCAGCATGGTCAGTGTGAATAGTTACTTTCGAATCAACAATGTAAGATCTAAATTTGTCACAAGCAAACACCACTGCTAGGAATTCCTTTTCAGTAGTAGCATAATTCTTTTGAGCACTATCTAGAGTCTTACTAGCATAATGAATAAAATTTAGTTTTTTATCAACTCTTTGTCCTAGAACAGCACCAACAGCATAATCACTAGCATCACACAGAATTTCAAAAGGCAAGTTCCAATCAACAACATAATCATTTAGTTTTTTAGTCTTTAATGAATCTCCTATAGAAACCAGGATGACCTAGGAAACTATGAATACCTTTGATATCCTTAGGACATGGCCTGAATTGCATCAACCTTAGCTTTGTCCACTTGAATACCCTTTTCAGAAATCTTATGGCCCGGGACAATACCTTCATTAACCATAGAGTGGCACTTCTCCCAACTCAAGAAAATATTTGTTTGGTCACATCTCTGCCAAACTAGATCAAAATTGCTTAAACAATCATCAAAAGACTTCCCATAGACAGATAAATCATTCATGAAAACCTCTATAATCTTTTCACAAAAGTCAGAGAATATAGCAGTCATACATCTTTGAAAGGTAGCAGGTGCATTGCATAAACTGAAAGGCATACGTCTATAAGCATAAGTTCCAAAGGGACAAATAAAACTAGTATTTTCTTGATCAGGTTGAGAAACAGGTATTTGTGAAAATCCAGAGTATCCATCAAAGAAGCGAAAGTGTGTGTGGTTAGATAATTTTATAACATTTGATCAATAAAAGGCACAGGGTAATGATCTTTTCTAGTTGCTTTATTTAATTTTCTAAAATTAATTACCATTCTATAGCTTGTAACAATGCTTTGTGGAATAAGTTCAGTCTTGTCATTAGGAACAACAGTAATACCTCCCTTCTTAAGAACACAATGAACTGGGCTTACTCATCTACGATCAGCTATAGGATAGATTATACCTACTTCCAGAAGTTTTAATATTTCCTCTCTTACCACTTCTTTCATCTTCGGATTTAACCGACGTTGATGGTCAACAACGGGTTAGCATCAGGTTCCATATTGATCTTGTGCTGACATAGAGTGGGACTAATGCCCTTTAAATCGTCAAGAGTATATCCAATAGCAACTCAGTGCTTCCTTAGAACTTTCAATAATCTTTCGTCTTCATGTTTTGAAAGGTTAGCACTTATAATAATAAGATATATCTTCTTTTCATCAATATAAGCATATTTTAAAGTATCAGGAAATTGTTTTAATTCAAACACATGATCACCTTTAGGTGGTGGAAAGAATTTGATAAGCCAATGATTTTTTTCCATCTTTCATAATACGGTTAACCACCATGTTAACTAATCGATTACGAAAAATTGGATAGGATTTTGCAGTTCTTTTTTCTGCAGTACCTTGACATGACATGAGCGTGAAAGAGGTTCAACAATCCGTTTTCTTTTTATAAGGGCTAAAATCACTTATTTTTTTTGGCTTCTTGACCCCATATTGTAGGGTGGATCTCGAAAGATAGGAAAGATCTCCCTCCAAGCCGTACATACGACTTTCATCGAATACGGCTTTCCATAGAATTCTATAGGGATATATGAGATCGAGTATGGAATTCTATTTACTCACTTTAAAATGAGTATCCGTTTCCCTCCTTTTCCCGCTAGGATCGGAAATCCTGTATTTTCCATAGGACCTCCTAGGTAGATTGTGTTTAAGAGAGGACATTGTTCAAAGAAAATATCATCTATTTCATTTCTTTCATGTATATGTAAATCATTTTCATGCTCTAGCAAATATTGTTCTAGAGGATCATAGGAGGCACATCAATAGAAGCGAGACCGATTATTTCATCCTTACTAGGCAATTCTTTTTCATGAAGCTTTCAGTTAAACTTGTAGAAATTAAATTCATTAGACTCATTACCAAAACTAACACCGACGGTTTGTTTCTTACAATCTATTTTAGAATTAACGGTGTTCAAGAAAGGTCTACCAAAGATAATGGGACAGAAGTTGTCTTGTGGGGAACCAAGAATAAGAACATCAATAGGATATATTATTTTCCCACACAAGACTTCAACATCTCTAACAATCCCAATTGGTGATATAGTATCTCTATAAGCAAGTTTTATAGTGACATATATGACTTCCATCTCTGTGGGTGCTATGTCATTCATAATTTCTTGATATGAAGTGTTAGGAATAGCACTCACACTAGCACCTATGTCACATAAACCATGATAATAGTGATCTCCTTTTTTAACTGAGACAACGGGCATGCCGACAACAGGTCTATGTTTATCCTCTTTATCGGGTTTAGCAATTCTAGAAGATTCTTCACAAAAGTAAATAACATGCCCGTCTACATTTTCTTCAAAGAAATCCTTAACCACAGCAATATTAGGTTCTACTTTAATTTTTTTCATCTGGTTTAGGTGTTCTAATATAAATTTTGTTAACCACAGTTCAAACTTTAGCATGTTCCTTTATCCTAACAAGGAAAGGTGGTTTTTCAATATAAGTTGTAGGAACAAGTGGATCAACATTATAAAGTATAGTTTCTTCCTTAGCTAGTACCGGTTCTTTAATTTCTTCTTTAATAGGTGGGTGATATTTAAACCACTTCTCTTTAGGGAGACCAACATGAGTAGCAAATGATTCACAAAATGAGGCTACTATCTCAGAGTCAAGTCCATATTTAGTGCTAAACTTTTGAAAAGCATCGGTATCCATAAAAGATTTAACACAATCATATTTAATCTTAATACTGATAACCCACAAGTATAGGGGATCACAACAGTTTTCGAGGGTAGAGTATTCAACCCAAATTTATTGATTCGACACAAGGGGAGCCAAAGAATATTCTCAAGTATTAGCAGATGAGTTGTCAATTCAACCACACTTGAAAAACTTAATATCTACAGTAAAGTATTTACTAGCAAAGTAGTATGGAAGTAACGGTAACAGTGGCAAAACTAACAGTAGCAGTTTTGTAGCAATGGTGACAACAGTAGTAACAGAAGTAACAAAGAAACTATCAATGTGGAATGAAATTTTAGGCAATGGATCGGAAATGATAAGCGTCGGATAATATTCATCATGTAGCAGTTATAACCTAGGGTGACACAGAACGAGCTCCAATTCATCAATGTAATGTAGGCATGTATTCCGAATATAGTCATACGTGCTTATGGAAAAGAACTTGCATGACATCTTTTGTCCTACCCTCCTGTGGTAGCGGGGTGCTAATGGAAACTAAGTGATATTCAGGCCTCCTTTCAATAGAGTGTCTTACCAAAGCATTAACACTTAGTGAATACATGAACTCCTCAAACAATGGTCATCACTGGGAAGTGCCCCGGTTATTTTCACTCCGAGTTTGCCGGATCATAACACATAGTAGGTGACAATAGACTTGCAAGATAGGATCAAGAACACAAATATATTCACGAAAACATAATAGGATCAGATCTGAAATCATGGCACTCGGGCCCTAGTGACAAGCATTAATAATAGAAAAGTCATAGCAACATCAATCTCTGAACATAATGGATACTAGGGATCAAACCCTAACAAAACTAACTCAATTACTGTAACGCCCTGGACACTCCCGCCGGTGGTCGTTACTCCTTGCGGGATCTACACTGGCCCCACATATCAATACTAGTCTTTTCTGCACACTTTGTACTCACTCGTGCGCACCTGGGAGCAACTTCCCGGTCGATCACCCATCCTGAAACTACTCCAAGCTAAGCACGCTTAACTTTGGAGTTCTTTCCGAATGGGCCCCCAGAAAAGAAGGAATTCCTTGTTGATATGAGTAGTCTATCACCTCTAATAAGCCAGGCTATCACATACACCCCCACTTAGAGGAATCGACGTCCATGTCGGGCCACAGGAACGTTCCCTCTTGGCACATACGTCTGTGCAACTAGTCCGGCACATGTGCCATGCCGTGTGCCACGACGGGTCACAAACGTCATGAACAACATGACAGCGCGCCTGTCCGCAAACATCCATGTAACCACGAGGGTTGGCTCTGATACCAACTTGTAACGGCCCGGACACTCCCGCCGGTGGTCGTTACTCCTAGCGGGATCTAGACTGGCCCCACATATCAATACTAGTCTTTTTTGCGCACTTTGTACTCACTCGCGCGCACCCGGGAGGAACTTCCCGGTCGGTTACCCATCCTGAAACTACTCCAAGCTGCGCACGCTTAACTTTGGAGTTCTTTCCGAATGGGCCCCCGGAAAAGAAGGAATTGCTTATTGATATGAGTAGTCTATCATCTCTAATAAGCCAGGCTATCACAATTACATGATAAATCTCATCCTACCCATCACTGCCCAGCAAGCCTACAATGGAATTACTCAAGCACAGCGATGAGCATCATGAAATTGGTGATGCAGGATGGTGGATGATGACGACGGCGACGATCTCCACTCTCCGGAGCCCCGAACGGACTCCATATCAGGTCTCCTGATGAAGAACAAGAGGTGGCGGCGGCTATGTATCATAAAACATGAGGGAATCTTCTCTCTGATTTTTTTTCTCCCCAAAAGAGAATATATCGTAAAACATGTTATTGTAAATAAGTAAAGCTAGCATTCAAGTTTTCTGCAAAGATTATGAACTAACCACATTGACTATAACATTTAGGTCTCATGTTTACTCATATCAATGGCATAAGGAACTAGCAAGAAATAATAATAAATATCGGATATAAACACTTTTTCAAAATAATCGTCATACAATATGATAAAGTGGTATCTCGCTAGCCCTTTCTAAGACTGCAAAACATAAATGCAGAGCACCTAAGAAGAACAAGGACTGGCTAAACATTGTAATTCATGGTTAAAGAGATCCAGTCATACTCATACTCAACATCAATTAATAGCAAAGCATATAAATGACAGAGGTGCTCTCAGACTGGTGCTTTTATAAGAGGATGACGACTCAGGAAGTAAAAGTAAACAGATAGGCCCTTCGCAGAGGGAAGCAGGGATTTGCAGACATGCCATAGCTCAAGGTTTTAAATCAGAGATGGATATAATTTTGAGCGATATGCTTTCTTTGTCAACGCTACGACGAAGAGTTCTCAATATCTTCCATGCTACATACATTATAGGCGGTTCCCAAATAGAATGGTAAAGTTTTACTCCCCTCCACCATCACACACACTCACTAGCTTATCCAAAATAACGGGTACCGTCAAAACCAGCAACAATCCAGGGGGAGCTTTGTTTAATTAAATTTTGATTTGATTTTTGATCTTTTGATCATGGAACCATGTATCCCGATTACCAGCCATTTTCTCGTGAATGACAAGAAGAGTCCACTCATCTTGAGAATAACCCACCTAGCATGGAAGATAAAGACAACCCCCAGTCGCCACATGAGCGATTTGGGCATACAAAACAGAATCTTATTTGAAGGTTTAGAGTTTGGCACATGCAAATTTACTTGGAACGTCAAGTAAATACCGCATATATGTAGGTGTGGTGGACTCTTATGGAACAACTTTGAGTTTACGGAAGTGGATGCACAAGCAGTATTCCCGCTTAGTACTGGTGAAGGCTAGAAAGAGACTGGGAAGCGATCAGCTAGAGAGCAACAATGGTCATAAACATGCCTTGAGATTAACTAACATTGAGTGCAAGCATGAGTAGGATATAAATTACCATGAACATAAATACCGTGGAGGCTATGTTGATTTTGTTTCTACTACATGTGTGAACATGTGCCAAGTCGAGTCACTTAAATCACTCAAAGGAGGATACCATCCTATCATACAATATCACAACAATTTTGACAGCATGTTGGCATGCAAGGTATACCATTATAAGCTCCTAGCTAATTAAGCATGGCATGAGTAACTATGATCTCTAATTTTCATTGCAAACATGCTTCATTCATAAGAGGTTGAATCAAGAATGACAAGCTAATCATATTTACAAAAACAAGGTAGGTCAAGTTCATACCAGCTTTTCTCCATCTTAATCATTTCATCATATATCGTCATTATTGCCTTTCACTTGCATGACCGAACATTGTGAGTAGTAATAATAGCGCACATGCATCAGACTAAGATGTTATCTGCAAACATTTATTCAGAGGAGAAGACAAGGTAATATGAGCTATTCGTTAGTTCAACAATAATGCATATGAGAGCCACTTGTCAATTTCATCGTGGTCTTCTCTTCTCAACCCCGAAAGAAAAGAAAAGAATTTCAAAGAAACACATTGAAATATTTTTGGATTTTTTGTTTTTCTGAACAAAGCAAAAACAAGAACGAGAAAAACTATTTACACAGTAAAACTCCCAGCAAACAAAAGAAGAACGAGAAATCTATTTGGATTTTCTTTTAATACTACAAACTACGAAGAAATTAACTAGAAAGAAAAGATAAAATGAAGCAAGAAATATTTTTGGGTTATCTAAAATTTTCAAACACACAAGAAGAAAGCGAGAAAAATAAACTAATATGGATGATACAATGAAAAAGTATGAACACCGACAACTAGAATGAATGTGTGAACATGAATGTAATGTTGGTGAGGAATACATACTTCCCCAAGCTTAAGCTTTTGCCTAAGCTGGTCTAGGGCCACCACTGGCTTGGATGTGTTGGGGAACGTAGCATAATTCAAAAAAATTCTACGCTTTCACCAAGATCAATCTAAGGAGTCATCTAGCAACGAGCATACTGGAGTGCATCTACATACCCTTTTGTAGATCGCGTGCGGAAGTGTTCGAAGGAACGTGGATGAAGTAGTCGTACTCTTCGCGTTCTTCGTCACCGATGATCCTAGCGCCGAATGGACGGCACCTCCGCGTTCAACACACGTCCGGTACAGCAACGTCACCTCCTTCTTGATCCAGCAAGGGGGGAGGAGAGGTCGTCGGAGATCCAGCAGCACGACGGCGTGGTGGTGGATGCAGCAGGAAATCCTGCATGGCTTCGCCGGCGCCCTGCGTGAGGAGTAGGAGGTGTGACGGGAGGAGGAGAGGCGCCAGAGGCTTGGGGGTGCGGCTTCCCTCTCCCTCCTCACTATATATAGGGGCCAAGGGGGGGCGGCCCTGGAGATCCAATCTCTAGGGTGGGGCGGCGGCCAGGGGGGCAGACTTGCCCCCCAAGGCATAGGGGGCGCCCCCTCCCCCTAGGGTTTCAACCCTAGGCGCATGGAGGGGGGCCCATATGGGTGCGCCAGCCCACCAGGGGCTGTCCCCCTTCCCCTTGCGGCCTAGGGGCCCCACCGGGATGGGTGGCCCCACCCGGTGGACCCCCGGGACCCCTCCGGTGGTCCCGGGACACTCCCGGTGACCCCCGCAGTTCACCCGATGGCCAAAACTGGACTTCCTATATATCATTCTTTACCTCCGGACCATTCCGAAACTCCTCGTGACGTCCGGGATCTCATCCGGGACTCCGAACAACATTCGGGTTTCCATGTGCATGTATCTCTACAACCCTAGCGTCACCGAACCTTAAGTGTGTAGACCCTACGGGTTCGGGAGACACGTAGACATGACCGAGACGACTCTCCGGTCAATAACCAACAGCGGGATGTGGATACCCATGTTGGTTCCCACATGTTCCTCGATGATCTTCATCGGATGAACCACTGTGTCAAGGATTCATTCAATCCCGTACGTTATTCCCTTTGTCCATCGGCACGGTACTTGCCCGGATTCGATCGTCGGTATGCCCGATACCTTGTTCAATCTCGTCATGGAAAGTCTCTTTACTCGTTCCATAATCCATCATCCCGTGACTAACTCCTTAGTCACTTTGAGCGCATTATGATGATGTCTTACCGAGAGGGCCTAGAGGTACCTCTCCATCATACGGAGTGACAATATCCCAGTCTCGGTTCGTGCCAACTCAACAGATACTTTCGGAGATACCCGTTGCGTACCTTTATAGTCACCCAGTTACGTTGTGACGTTTGGCACACCCAAAGTATTCCTACGGCATCCGGGAGTTGCACAACCTCATGGTCTAAGGAATAAATACTTGACACCGAAAAGCTTATGCATTACGAACTATAACGATCTCATGCTAGGCTCAGGATTGGGTCTTGTCCATCACATCATTCTCCTAATGATGTGATCCCGTTATCACTGACATCCTATGTCCATGGTCAGGAAATCGTGACCATCTGTTGATCAACGAGCTGGTAACTGGAGGCTAACCAGGGACACATTGTGGTCTATATATTCACACATGTATTGCTGTTTCCGTACAATACAATTCAAGCATGAATAACAGACATTTATCATGAACAAGGAAATATAATAATAATACTTTTATTATTGCCTCTAGGGCATATTTCCAATAGGATGATACCCGAAATCATAGATGGGATTGTACTATGCTGCGGCAGCTACTGCTAGGCGAGCTTCTTCATGAAGGCGAGCGGTCTCCGCCTCTCTCTCTCATATGTGTTCACCTCCTCTTTGGTTATAAAATATCTCCCTTTTGCCTGAAAGTCAAAGAAAGCAGGAGCAGGAGGAGGAATATGGACGGCACGCCATCTGTCAAAGATTAGTCGGTACAGAATGTGCTACTCATTCTGCTTCATAATCTTGAATAGCATGCGGCAGCTCAACATCATATCCTCTTATGGCCACACCTAAATAGTTAGCTAAGCGAGTTGCATATATCCCCCCAAATAAATCTCCATCTTTAGCATTAAGGTGTAACCTCCTCAAAATAATTTCTCCTAAATCATAGCTCTTATCACCTAACACTGCACATTTAAGGATACTGAGATCTGGGACACAAATATGGCAATGCTCATGTTTACCGTTAATGCATCTACCTATGAGGAGAGCAAAATAATGTATAGCAGGAAAATGAATACTCTCTATGGTGGCTTGTGTAATATTTCTAGTTTCTCCCACGGTGATGCGATCGAGGAAATCACGGTATTCATATTTGTGAGGATCTTTGAGACTACCCCATTGTGGGATTTTGCATGCAACACAAAAATCTTCTAGGTCCATGGTACAAGATTCATCATAAAGATCAAACAGGACAGTATGTTTATTTCGCTTGGATGAAAATTCAAACCTCCGCACAAAGGAATCGGTGAGGTAATTATGTTGTTAGCACTTATCCGACACGAAGTCCTGAAGGTCGGCATTTTGTATGTATGCATCAAACTCATCCCTGAATCATGCGTGAATCATAAATTCATCCGGCGGCCATTCACAAGGCCGTACTTGAACATATGTTGGTGGTTCAAGGTCTGGTTCGCGTATCACGCGCCTCGGTGCTTGCGTCCTTGAAGAACCACCTTGGTACATTCTCTTAGACATTTTCTTTTTCTGCAAAATTCTGAAATTTTTAGTGACTCAAAATAAAAGTGAACCAAACTCAACAAAATTGATAGCAACTACTCCTACAAGTGTCTAGAGGCTATATCATGCATCAAAACTACTTTGGACCATATAAATTTGACATGCAAGCTCAAAAACAAGGCCACCACAGCAGCAAAAATTTGCAATAAATAAAGCGCTAGAACAAAAACTAATTGGACCATACCGAAGAACAATCCCCCAAAACAGTTTTGCAAATGAAGATTTGAGCAAGGAGATCGAAAATGGCAGCAAGATGAGCTAGAACACGGGTTTGAGCTGGTGGATTATTTTTTTCTCGAGGAAGAAGGCAATGATGGGTGCTGGAATAAGTGGAGGGGGGCACGTGGGACCCACAAGGAAAGGGGGCGCCCTCCACCCTTGTGGCCCATTGGTGCAGCCCCCTGGTGCAAACTTAGTGCCAAAAATCTTAAAATATTATAGAAAAAATCATATTAAATTTTCAGGGCATTTGGAGAACTTTTATTTTTGGGACATTTTTTTATTGCACGTATAATTCAGAAAACAGACAGATCATACTATTTTTGCTTTATTTATTCATCCATCTCATGCTCATCAAAAAGAATCCGTCAATGAGGTTGATCAAGTCTCATTAACAAACTTATTTGCAATAACATAAAACCGGAGAATTTTTGAATAACACTAGGTTACGTCAATGGGGATATGCATGTCCCCAACAATAAGAATATCATATTTCTTCTTGACAGTAGGTAGAGGAAATTCAAAACCTCCAATAGCAATAGTTGAATTTTTTCCAATAGAATTGATGCTATTAACTTGAGGTTGTTTCTTTGGAAAGTGTACCTTATGCTCATTACCATTAACATGAAAAGTGACAGTGCCTTTGTTGCAATCTATAACAGCCCCTGCAGTATTCAAAAAAGTTCTACCAAGGATAATCGACATACTGTCGTCGTCGGGAATATCAAGAATAACAAAGTCCATCAAAATAGTAACGTTTGCAAGCACAACATGCACATCCTCACAAATAATGATAGGTATACCAGCTGATTTATCAGCCATTTGCAAGGAGATTTCATTAGGTGTCAACTTATTCAATTCAAGTCTACGATACAAAGAGAAAGGCATAACGCTAACACCAGCTCCAAGATCACATAAAGCAGTTTTAACATAGTTTCCTTTAATGGATCATGGTATAGTAGGTATTCCTGGACCTCCAAGTTTCTTTGGTATTCCACCCTTCAAAGTATAATTAGCAAGCATGGTGGAAATTTCAGCTTCCGGTATCTTTCTCTTATTAGTAACAATTTCTTTCATATACTTATCATAAGGAGGCATTTTAAGCATATCAGTCAAACGCATAGGCAAAAAGATAGGTCTAATCATCTCACAAAAACGTTCAAAACCATCAACATCCTTTTTCTTGGATGGTTTAGGAGGAAAGGGCATGGTTTATAAACCCATGGTTCCCTTTCTTTACCATGTTTCCTAGCAATGAAATCTCTCTTATCATAACGTTGATTCTTTCATTGTGGGTTATCAAGATCAACATCAGGTTCTATCTCTACATCATTATCATGACTAGGTTGAGCATCGGTATGAACATCGTTATTAACATTATTACTAGGTTCATGTTCATTACCAGACTGAGTCTCAGCATCAGAAATAGAAATATTATTAGGATTCTCAAGTGTGTCTACAACGGGTTCACTAGAAGCAGGCAAAGTCCTATCAGTTTTCTTTTTCTTTTTATTACTAGGACTAGGTTTATCAATATTAATTCTCTGAGAATCTTGCTCTATTCTCTTAGGATGGCCCTCTCGATACAAAGGTTCTTGAGTTATTTTACCACCTCTAGTAGCAACCATAACAGCTTTAACATTATTCTTACTATTCAGCTCATTAAGCAAATCATTTTTGCTTTAAGTACTTGTTACACTTGAGTGGTAACCATGGAAGCATGTATACTAATAAGATTAAGATCAACAGAAGTTCTAGTCACAAGATCACCCAAGCAGTCAAGCATATATGCATTACGTTTCAGCTGTCTACTAGCATCAGCATTGAAATCTTCTTGTCTAACAATAAAATTATCAAACTCATCCATGCATTGGCTAGGAGACTTTTTATAAGGAATATCACCTTCATCAAACCTATAGAGAGAATTTACCTTTACTGCATGTGTTGGGTTATCAAGACCGTGTATTTTTTCAACAGGTGCTAAATTATTAACATCTTCAGCTTTAATACTTTTTTCCTTCATTGATTTCTTTGCCTCTTGCATATCTTTGGGACTAAGGAATAGAATACCTCTTTTCTTCGTAGTTGGCTTCAGAGTTGGTTCAGGAAGAGTCCAATCATTATCATTACTCAATATATTATTCAGTAATCTTTCAACTTGTTCAACAGTTCATTCCCTGAAAATACAACCAACACAACTATCTAGGTGGTCCCTAGAAGCATCGGTTAGTCCATTATAAAAGATATCAAGAATTTCATTCTTCTTGAGAGGATGATCAGGCAAAGCATGAAGTAATTGGAGAAGCCTCCCCCAAGCTCGTGGAAGACTCTCTTATTCAAATTGCACAAAATTAAATATTTACTGTAAGGCAGCTTGTTTCTTATGAGCAGGAAAATATTTTGCAGAGAAGTAGTAAACCATATCCTGGGGACTACGCACACAACCAGGATCAAGAGAGTTAAACCATAACTTAGCATCACCCTTTAATGAGAAAGGAAACAACTTAAGAATATAGTAATAGAAAAAAAAAATTCCTCATGAGCACATAGGGTGGCTATATCATTTCATTTAGTAAGATGTGCCACAACAGTTTCAGATTCATAACCATGAAAAGGATCATATTCAACCAAAGTGATTAACTCAGGATCAAGAGAGAATTCATAATCCTTATTAGTAACATGGATAGGTTAAGTAGCAAATTCAGGATCATATTGCATTCTAGCATTCAAAGATTGTTCTTTCCACATACGTGCTAATTTCTTAAAATCATACATATCCTTACAAGAAAGAAAGTCTATAGCTATTTCTCCTTCCATAACATATCCCTTAGGAACAATAGGCAATTCATATCTATGGGAAGTAGGTCTAACAGGTGTTTCAAAGTTTTCAATATCATTGATTTCATCAGTTTCAGAAATATCATCATCTTCAGCATATTCAATAGTTTTGGCTTTAGCAAGATGTTTATCAAGTAATTAACCCAATGGCACAGTTTCATCATAAGCATCATTCATAATAGAAGTGCCATCATCAATATCATGCGACATATCAGAATCAATAACAGGTGTAGGTGTCGCAAGTTTACTCAAAATAGATGGTGAATCAACTGCAGAGCTAGATGGCAGTTCCTTACCTCCCCTCGTTCTAGAGGGAATGATATGTTGGATCCTGGGTTTCGGAAAAACCCTTGTGGTTCGAACTCTGGGGTGCGCACGAAGATCTCTCCTTCTGCCCTAGCTCGTCTACTTTCCGATCCCTAGGCCTAGCTCGTCAGATCCAAAGAACAAGGGACACAAGGTTTATACTGGTTTGGGCCACCATTGTGGTGTAATACCTTAATCCAGTGTGGTGTGGTGGATTGCCTTGTAGGCTGAGGAAGAACTAGTACATGGATGAACTACCTCCAGAGGAGAGGGGTTCTTGTGCTTGAGTGAGCTTGTGGTGTGTGGCCTTCTAACTGATCAACTCAAGATGATATGAGATAGTGGTGGCTAGTCCTATTTATAGTGGCCTGGGTCCTCTTACCAAATGAGCGGGAAGGGATCCCACAATGGCCAAATTTGAAGGGGGACAGCTAGTACAAGCTATCCTGACAAAAGGTGGTCTTCACCTGCCAAAGGCTCTGGTGTTGACGCCGCTGTGGGCTCCGCGATGACCTCCGCTCTGCCGTCCTACTGGTCTTGGTCTCACTGCACCGATATGGAAACCTTTGCCTGACGCCTCGGGACTCCTCACCTGCACCTGCTCCTTTAGTACGACCGCTGGCGCCCACCTGGCCTTGGTCGTCACTGCTCAAGTCACGAGGACCCCACGAGGTGCCCCTTGTCTTGATATCTTCGATCCTCAGGAGCCGGCCTAGTGAGGCCGCCACAGGGGATGTCTTGCGTCATCCGCCTCGCGATCCTCGGCCCCTCGCGAGGGTCTTGAGTAGTTGCTGAAGATGTTGGGCCGTACTAGGTTGCCTGATGAGCCACGCCCTGGGCCGCAAGTAGGCAAGTCAGGGTACCCTCGTTCCCAGAACGCCGACGGTAGCCCCCGGGCCCAAGGTGCACTCGGGCTTGGCTTCACAGCGAAGCCAAGGGTCAAGTGCGGAGCGCCGCGGGCCCCAAAAGCCTGCGGCCTTGACTAACGCATGGCGATTGATTGGACATGGGAATCTGCGCTCCCCACGCCGCCTCGGCAACTGCAAGACTTGACGAGTCCCAGCATGCACAAAAGACCATCATAACCTGCGATGATGTAGGCCGGTGGTTGGCATTCTCCTGGCTGTAAATAAGGCGGCAAGCGGGGTTCTTGCTGCCCATCTTCTTCCTTCGTTCTTCTCGCTTCTTCTTCTTCCTTGCCATTCGCTTGGCCGAGCTACTCATGGCGCCGATTCGGCGATTTTCAGCCGCTGAGAAGGGGAAGACTCCTCACGAGGAGCCAGAAGTGCTCCCTCCAAAGAGAATACCATTCCGCCCTCATGGCACCGCCATGAGGCCGGAAGTGATGATGCCTTGGCACGAGCGGCCTCTCCCTGGCTACCCGTTGCCCCTGTATGCCAGGGCACCCGACCACGGAGGGGAAGGTGGTGCCCAGCGCTGCCCGCGCCATGGCCGCGTCGATCGCGCTGTAGTGGTGCACGCCACCATCCCGCGAGCGAACGCCAGAGGCTCCTCGCGTGAGTTCGTGGTATGGGCGGCAATCTCCTATATCCTGGATACGCTTCCCGCCATTCTCCGTTGCGGAGATGCCGCTGAGGGGGCCGCTCGAGCTGTGGTTGCGACACGCCGAGTGGCAGGCACCGGCGACGACGGCTGAAGTTGAGGTCGTCTCCCCAGCCAAGGACTATATGGGGCGAGGTCGTCCGCGTCTGCGGCATGGAAGCTGCCCTCGCCATCCACTTCGAGTACGACAGCGCCTTCACGCTGTGCTTCAAGGTGTTCAACGAGGAGGGACGCCGCCTGGAGTGCTGCCCTGGAGGGGGCCGTCGGGACGACGCTGCGGCTAGTGCCATGCCAGCCGTCGATCCTACAACTAGCTCGTCCAGCAGCAACGATGGCCTCCGGAGGTCCTATAGTTCTCCTGAGTCCGACTAGTCTCTGGAGACTAGCGATGACAGCTACACACCCCTGAGATCGTGGCGCGCCCGAAACACATCGGGCTTATGAGCACGTCGCTGGTGGTGATCTACGCAAGGTCGGAGGTGGGCCACCATGGCCCACTGTTGATGATGGCGTCGACGATGGCGGCCGTAGTTAGGATCCCCTGAAGTTCTTTTGTGGCATTCCCTGCGAGGATTTGAAACCAACCCCACGGGGGTATGTAAAGAACTTGTAATGCGTTTGCTTCTGTCTTGTTATCCCCGCTAGTACACCCTATTTGCGAGCCTCGTTCCAGCAATATCGCCCCTTTTTACCCTTTCGGTTGCATAGTGCTCTACGCCGACAGCCCCAGTCCCAAGGCAAGCTGCAGCCGTCACTGGTATACCAGGTCGCGATGCCGTGGTCAAGGCTAGGAGGTGAGCGGCCCGAGGTCCGATAAGAGCTCCTGAGGTGCGATGCTCAAGAGGTCCCCCTTGGCGTCCAAGCGGCTTCCGGAGGTTAAAAAGCGAGGCGGCGTTGCCGACGCGTGACTACCGTATCCTGTTCTGCGAGTGAGGATGGGGCACCAAAGAGTTAACGACTTATGTTGATGAGAATGGGGTGATTCTCTAAGCAGTGCGTCTGGCTTGTTTCCGATATCGCAAGGATGAGATTTCGCGATTTCCTCCCCGCTGGCCCCAGAGTTCCGGGTCGGCAGAGCCCAGCCCCGCGCGTACCTCAGCCGCCGCTGGCTTGACGGGAACACCAAGACAAGACTAGAGACTGAGGGGCTACGGGAGCAGCTAGGCCCTTGGGTCGCGATGCCCAAGGGTCCCCCTTGACGTACGAACGGCCTTCAGGAAGGGAATGCTAGAATCATGCCTTGATGTTCTGCGTCGACAAGGCCCGGCCCCGCGTGTACCTAAGCCACCGCTGGCTTTGACTGTCACGACCCTAGTTCTGGTATGCACTAGGCTAGTCTTGATGTTTGCATCATATTTAAATTTCAAATGAATTTGAATTGAGGACTTGTGAAACCCTCAGAAAACCCTTTTGAAAAATTACCCAAATAAAAATTGCTCCAAAAAGGGCCAAGAAAATGTTCATGTTGCTCTTTGGAAATATTGGTTAGAGATAGAAATCAAACCAATATTATTAGGAGCTCATAAATAATTATTTTTGGCTTTTGGAATTAACGCAATAAATATTTGCATTGGATATATATATTTATTATATATTTTATATATGTCCAATAATTCTGGATTTTGTGTGGGGCTTTGGGATTATTCCTTCTAGTCCCTGCAAAATTGTCAGAATAAATTAAATGATTTTCTTTAAAATCAAAACAAATGTCAAAATAGAAAAAGAAAAATAGGAAAAAGGAAAAGGCTTACCTGGCCTTACCTACAGCCCAACCAGGCAAAGCTGGCCCGGCCCACTGGCCAAGCCAGTCACCACCAACCTCGCACCAGTAGGCGAGGCGCGTGGCCGACGCGCGCGCACGGCGAGGGCGCCACGCCTCCTGCCTCCCTGTCCTCCCCCTCGCCACTCGGGACGCCTGGAAGAAGCCACGCGACGCACTGGATCCTTCTTGCACTCTCCCGTGGTTTCCCCTCCTCTCCCTCGCTCTCTCTCTCGCACCCCCGAACTCCACCGTCGCCATCGCTCGCCGCTGCTGTGGCCACATGCCACCCCACGCCCAGCCAAAGTCCCCGAGAGCTCCGCCACCTCATCCCCGACCTCTCCGACGAGTCACACGTTGCCGGACGCCCTGAGGAGCTGCCATCACCATCTTCTTCATCGCCGGCCGCCGGAGATCCCCTCCGCCGCCCTGCTCGCTCCGGCCATCCTCCGAGCTCTCCGCCTGCACCGCTGCGATAGCCGTGAGCTTCTCACTCGAACCCCGCCCTCCGTTTCGCCGTTCTCATGCCGTAGCCACGCCACCCACCGGACCCGAGTGGTTGCGCCGCCGTGGTTCCTCTCCGCCGTGGCCAGAGCCACCGTGGCTCGCTACTTGGCGCGTCTCCGCGTTTGCCACACTGCCTGAAGCCCGTAGCACCCCTCCGTTGGCCTCCCCGTGCCATGTGGCACCGTTTCCGACGAGGCCCGAACTGCCGCACCGCCGCGAGCTCGTTTCTGGCGAGCTCCGGCCGCCTTAGCTGCTGCTGCTTGCTGGAACGGGCGCGGGTGAGCTCCAGCTCCCCATAGCTGGTCTCCGCTGCGCAAAGGACTGCCGGAACGGCGATCCCGACGCCCTCCGCCGCGTTTGCTGCCGCCGGCGGCTAAACGCCGGCGTGTTAGCCGGGGGTTGACCAGGATTTGACCCCCTGGGTCAATGACGTGTGGGCCCCCACCCCTCCAGTTAGTTGATCGTTTAGTTTTAATTAAGTAATTTTGTTAATTAGATTAGCCACTGACATGTGGGCCCAGCCTCGCTGACTTTCTATTAGGATTAGTTTTAGTGTTAATTAACCCAGTTAATTAACTGAGTCACTGACCAGTGGACCCCCACTGTCAGGTTTGACTCTGGTCAGCCTGGTTGACCTGCTGACATCATGCTTGGGTCATGCTGACTCAGTATTCCAGTTCTGGAATTTAAATAAATCTTAAATGATTTATTTATTTCAGAAATTGGTTTAAACTTCAAAAAATCACAGAAAATTCAACCGTAGCTCAGAATGAAATAATTTATATATGAAAAATTATCAGAAAAATTCAATCTACCCATCTGTACCATTTTCATGCATGACAAATAAAGTTATACCTACTGTTTATATGAAAACACATAAATGGCATTTAAAAATGCTTATTTAGAGTTGCATTTGAACCCTTGGTTCAAATGGAATTCAACCAAATAAAATGCTAGATGCATTAGCTCAAACAACATCATATCTTCATGCCATATTCATGCATCATATTGTTGCATATGCTTGTGTTTGATTGTCGGCACCATTCTTCTCGATAGGTCCTGCTCCGCAGACCGTTCTAGAGTACCTTTCAGAGGAGTAGTGCTCTACACGCTGTTATACCGGGCAAGCAAACCCCTTTGTTCATTCCGATACAATCCTACTCTCTCACTCCTGCTCCCTGTTATTGCATTAGGACAACAACGATTCAACTGCTACTTTATGTTGCGGTAGTTGAACCCATTCCTCTGCATGACCTGTCATTGCCACAGTAAATAGTTGAAACCCACTAGCATGTGTAGGAGTTGATTGAAGTCATGTTGCGTTCTTACAATGCCTTGCTTGCTATTGCTTAGAGTATGTCAGGTCTGATTCATTGGGAATGAATTGGAGTGCAGTGATATGTTCTGATGCTGAGCGTTAAGTGTGTGAACACGATTTGGTAAAGGTAGCGGTGAGAGGCCATGTAGGAGTACATGGTGGGTTGTCTCACTGGAAACGTCCTTAAGCACTGAGTTCTGTGTATGTTGTCCAATGACTAGCTACTACCACACATTGGGTTCCGGTAACTCGAGCCCTCTCGGCTTATTAATCAACTTGATCTCTGTCCAGGAGTCGCAACTAGTTTCTGGTGTTTGTAGGTAGTGTTATTTCTCTACCAGGTGGCACCCGGCAGGGTGGGCTTGGGACAGACTAGGCACACGTGGCCCGGTGTACCGAGTGGCACCCGGATGGTGGGCTCGGGAACCCTGTACACATCGTTTGGGTCCGTGATGGAAACCTCAGCTGGACTCCCTTGCGGATGGAACCCAAATAGGCGATAAACCTGGACTAGAGTCTTGTGTGGTTAGTCAGGTCGTGGCCGACACGCTCGCCAGACTTCCGCTTGAAGGTTGCTGAGATACACGACGTGTACATGGCGGTAAGTGGCGAGAGCGTGTGTGAAGAAGTACACCCCTGTAGGGTTTATCATGATCTATTCGAATAGCCGGGTCCACGGTTATGGACTTCTTGGATGCTTACGTGGTACATAGACAACTTGAAGTGGATACTCTAAAAATACTCAAGACAAGTGTGAGTGCTATGGATGGCCTTCTTGTAGGGAGACGGGGATGAATCCATAGTGGTCTATTTGACGGTGTTTAGTGGACTCGTGTGCGCCACCTCAAAAGTTTTACCAGCAATCGTAGAACAGGATAGCCACTGAGTCAAAGCTGGCTTGCTGCAACTAAACCCCACTATGCCTTCTTGATACAAATGCATGTATGATAGGTTCTGATGTAAGTCTTGCTGAGTACGTTTGTACTCATGTTTGCTTAATTTATGTTTTGCAGATGATACTTCTGTCTCTCTAGTAGTTCCACTTGGACTTCGACAAGTAGCCTGTTACCTCAGCTACGATCTTGGGCGAGTGTTGTAGATAGTCAGGCTCTTCAGCCTTTTTCATTTGTAGATGTCTATACTCAGACATGTATGCTTCCGTTTGTTGCTTGTATGCTCTGAATGTTGGGTCATGAGACCCATGTTTGTAATATCTGGCTCCTCGGAGCCTAATGAATAAATACTTTGTTTCTTAGAGTCTTGTTGTGATGCCATGTTGTATTTGCACATATCGAGCATATTGTGTGTATGTTATTGAAATGCTTGGTATGTGTGGGATCCGACACCTAGTTGTTTACCCTTGGTAGCCTATCTTACAGGGAAATGTCTACTAGTGCTTCCACTGAGCCTTGGTAGCTTGCTACTGCTTCGTAACACTTAGGTTGACCGACATGTGTCCTTCTTCCTTCCTGTGTCTGTCCCTTAGGGGAAATGTCACGCGTTGTTCCTTTAAGTCCTTGTAGCTTGCTACGACTTGGGTTCATACGTTGATGACCGACACGTTTGTTGCTGGGTCATGTATGCCTGTCTCTGTAATTTAGTGCCACTTTTGGTTTATAACTGGTCATGTCGACCCGGGTTCTCTGTCATATGGATGCTAGCGACACTATCATATACGTGAGCCAAAATGCGCAAACGGTCTCAGGCCAGGTAAGGTGGCACCCGTGGGGATACCGTGCGTGAGGCCGCAAAGTGATATGGTGTGTTACATGCTAGACCGGTGTGACTTAGGATCGGGGTCCCGACAGCTTTGGTATCAGAGCCTGACTGCCTGTAGGATTACCAAGCCAAACTGGTCGAAGTTGAGTCTAGAAATTCCTTAGTTATATAAGGGAATTGATTGTGGAAGGGAATGTAAGGCTCATTTTACTCCTTATACCTCATGTCTTCTGATCTGAGTCATCCTACCTTTCCTACGGGGTTAAGGAACTAGGCTTCTTTTCCGTCTATCAGGATCACGTGTTACTACTCCGTAGTCCCATAGGATTGGTTGATGAGAGTCCTACTCCTGTTTTCAAGTTCTTCCGGTGTAGATTGTTTAGTACTATCATAGAACCTTGAGTGATGATGTTGAGTTGTTGTACTACCCTTTGTTAGTAGGATGTATCATTCTGAGCATTTTACTGCCGTTATGCTGCCGAAATTATCCTAGTAGTTCGAGAGATAACCATTTCTTGTCCTACCTTCTACAGCCTGGTTGATGCTGATTCTGTCCTTGGTTTCATTTCTCAGGATGTCGTCAGTTACCCGAGGTTCAGTTGCTCATAGAAAGAACCACGGAGGTGGTAGGGATGACGAGGATCCTCCCGACCAGCCTTCGTTGGCAGATGTCATGCTAGAGATGGAGAGGAACAAGCGAGAGTCTAACCGCTTGTTGGCATGTATTGAGGAGATCACCACACATCAGTGCAAAGAGTCAGCAACCATCCATGATTTCATTCGTCTGAAACCACCCACCTTCCATCATCCCATTGAGCCGCTCGATGCAGATGACTGGCTTCGTAGTATCACTCACAAGCTGCATTCTGCAAACGTAGCTGAAGAGGACAAGGTCATCTACGCCACATATCACCTGGAAGGTCCTGCCAGTCTTTGGTGGCAGAACTATGAGGCCATGATTCCAGCTGGCCAGGTTCCTACTTGGAGAGATTTCACTGAGGCTTTTCGCGAGCATCACATTCCTCAAGCTATCATCGATCGCAAGAGAGAAGAGTTCTGTAGTCTTACCCAGGCTAATATGGCTGTTGATGCTTATAGTAGAGAGTTTGAAAACCTCGCCCGTTATGCTACAGAAGAAGTGTCCATGGACGCCAAGAAGCAGGCTAGGTTCCGGAAGGGTCTCAACCCCAAGCTGCGTCGTGATCTTCACTTGCATCATTGCCATACATTCCTGGCTCTTGTGAACAAGGCCATCAATGCAGAGACCGCTCAGCTAACTTATGATGAGTCTCGTAAGCACACCCGTGAATTGGGATCTTGCTCCGGCACTAGTTCCCAGAAGCGCTGGATTTGGGTTCCAAACTCCGCTCTTCCACCCAGATATCCTCCGAGGCCATCTTATGAGTTGCCTCATCCAGTTCAGTCTTATGCTCTACCCAGTCCTATTGGTAGACCGCTTGTCAATGCGGGTCCACGACCTACCTCAGGGACTTGCTTCACATGCGGAAAGCCATGACACTATGCACATGACTGCTCTCAGGCCAGTCTTGCTCCACCCCAGTCCGAGAAGTCCGTTCTTCGTGGTAAGCCACCACGCAAGACGGTCAGTGTCAATCCAGCTCCCATTAAACATGGACGTGTGCATCACGTCTCAGCTAAAGACGCTCATGATGTTCCAAATGTCGTTCTTGGTACACTCCTTGTCAATTGCCATCCGGCTTCGGTTCTGTTCGATACCGGAGCATCTCACTCCTTCATTTCTGAAGGCTATGCCCATTTGCACGACATGTCATTTTGTGATATGCCAACTCCGCTTGAAATCCAAACCCCAGGGTCTAGATGGCAAACTACCATAATAAGCCATGGTAATGGAATCCTTGTTGACAGACTTGTATTCCTTGCCTCACTTATAGCCCTCAAGTCTTCGAATATTAACATCATCTTGGGTATGGACTGGATGACAGCTCATCATGCCAAGATTGATTATTACACTAGGTCTGTTCAGCTTACACATCCATCTGGCAAGATAGTCACTGTCTCCATTAGAGTTGCAAAGCGTCAACTCTATTCTCTTAATGCCAGCCCCCTCCCAGACCTTGAAGATATCCCGGTAGTCCGTGACTTTTCGGATGTTTTTCCAGAGGAACTACCAGGTGTTCCACCTGACAAGGATGTAGAGTTTGTCATAGATCTTATCCCAGGAACTGTTCCAATTTATAGGAGGCCTTACAAGATGGCACCCCTAGAATTAGCTGAGCTTAAGAACCAACTTGATGAGTCCTTGCAAAAGGGTTTCATCCGTCCTAGTTCTTCTCCTTGGGCTTGTCCCGTCCTCTTCGTCAAGAAGAAGGATGGCACGGAATGGATGATTGTAGATTATCGTCCCTTTAATTTGGTCACTATAAAGAATAAGTATCCGCTCCCCAGGATTAACGACCTGTATGATCAGCTCGCTGGATCCTCAGTCTTCTCAAAGATGGATTTGAGGTTAGGCTTCCATCAAATCAAGATCAGAAACGGAGACATTCCTAAGACGGCTTTTGTCACTCGTTATGGTCAGTACGAGTACACTGTCATGTCCTTCGGTCTAACCAATGCTCCAACCACTTTCTCCCGCTTGATGAACTCGATCTTCATGGATTACTTAGATAAGTTCGTTGTGGTTTACCTCGATGATATTCTTATTTACTCGAAAAACGAGGAAGAGCATGCCGAACACCTTAGACTTGTGTTGGAAAAACTCAGAGAGCACCGCCTTTATGCCAAGTTCTCCAAGTGCGAATTTTGGTTGCCAGAAGTGACCTATCTCGGCCACGTAATCTCTGGTAAGGGCATTGCTGTCAATCCCGAGAGAGTTCAAGATGTTCTTGATTGGACTCCACCTGAAACAGTTAAACAAGTTAGGAGTTTCCTTGGTCTAGCCAGCTATTGTCGCCGCTTTGTTGAAAACTTATCTAAAGTGGCCAAACCTCTCACGGAACTTCTCAAGAAAGATAAAAAGTTTGAGTGGTCCCCACAGTGTGAGCACAGTTTTCAGGAACTGAAAAGACGCCTGACTTCTGCTCCCATACTTGTGCCACCGGATTTCATGAAGGACTTTGTTATCTATTGTGATGCCTCACGACAGAGACTAGGTTGCATTCTTATGCAGGATCGTCATGTGATTGCCTATGCATCTCGACAGTTGCATCCACATGAGGAGAATTATCCTACACATGATCTAGAGCTTGCAGCCGTAGTCTATGCACTTAAGACCTGGCGACATTACCTCCTTGGTAATCGTTGCGAGATCTACACCGATCACCAGAGTCACAAGTATATCGTCACCCAGCCAGATTTGAACCTTAGACAAAGACGTTGGTTGGAGTTAATCTCAGATTACGACTTAGGGATTACTTATACCCCAGGCAAGGCCAATGTCATGGCTGATGCTTTAAGTCGTAAGTCTTATTGCAACAATCTCATGTTGCAGCAAGGCCAACCACTTCTCCATGAGGAATTATGTAAGATTAACCTTCACATTGCTCCTCACGGATTCCTTTCAACCTTGGTGGCGAAACCTACTCTTATGGATCATATCATAGAAGCCCAGAAGCATGATACGGGGATTACCCGGATCAAGAGCAATATTGCCAAGGGTATTGGTGGATGTTTCTCTATGGATGATCGGGGTGTTGTGTTCTTTGAGAATCGCTTGGTGGTTCCCAAGAAGCAATATCTGCGAACACTGATCCTTAAGGAGGCTCATGAATCTCCTCTCACGATTCATCCCGGTAGTACTAAGATGTATCAGGACCTACGCCAGAGGTTCTGGTGGACAAGGATGAAGAGAGAAATTGCTGAATTCATTGCTAAATGTGACGTTTGTCGTCGCGTTAAGGCAGAACATCAAAGACCTGCTGGCACCCTTCAGCCTTTAGCTATTCCTGAGTGGAAATGGGACAGAGTCGGTATGGACTTCATCACCAGTTTTCCCAGGACCAAGAGAGGGAATAATGCTATCTTTGTAGTCATTGATCGTCTGTCCAAAGTGGCTCACTTTCTACCTGTTCGAGAGAGTATCACCGCTAGTCAGCTCGCTGATTTATATATCTCTCGAATAGTGTGACTTCATGGTGTCCCACTAGAGATCAATTCAGACCGTGGTAGTCTTTTAACTTCTCATTTCTGGGAGAGTTTCCAGACTTCCATGGGCACCCATCTTTCCTTCAGTACCGCATTCCACCCTCAGTCAAGTGGTCAGGTCGAACGGGTTAACCAAATTCTCGAGGACATGCTTAGAGCTTGCGTTATCTCATTTGGTATGGATTGGGAGAAATGTCTACCTTACGCCGAGTTTGCTTATAACAATAGCTATCAGTCCAGTCTCAAGAAAGCTCCTTTTGAGATTCCCTATGGACGAAGATGTCGAACACCTTTGAACTTGTCAGAAACCGGTGAAAGACAATTCTTTGGACCGGCTATGATCCAGGAAGCAGAAGAGCAAGTTCGCATCATTCGTGAGAATTTGAAAACAGCTCTATCTCGTCAAAAGAGCAAGATGATCGTCATCATAAGGAAGTGGCTTATGAAGTTGGCGACAAAGCTTATCTTCGGGTTACCACTTTGAAAGGTACCCATCGTTTCCGCATCAAGGGCCAGTTGGCTCCTCGTTACATTGGTCCTTTTTGTATTCTCGCTAAACGAGGAGAGGTTGCCTACCAGTTGGAACTACCTCCACATCTTTCTCGAGTACATGATGTGTTCCACGTCTCTCAACTCAGGCGTTGCTTCTCGGATCCCATCCGCGAAGTGGACCACGAAATGCTTGATCTCCAAGATAACCTCACATATCGAGAGTATCCCGTTCACATTCTGGATCAAGCAGAGCGTGTCACTCGACGACATAACATCAAGTTTCTCAAGGTTCAGTGGTCTCATCATTCCGAGAGAGAAGCTACATCGGAGCGAGAAGATCGTCTCCGACTGGAGTACCCCTCCTTCTTTCCGCCGACTCCTGAATCTCGGGATGAGATTCTTCCGAGTGGGGCCGAGTTGTCACAACCCTAGTTCTTGTATGCACTAGGCTAGTCTTGATGTTTGCATCATATTTAAATTTCAAATGAATTTGAATTGAGGACTTGTGAAACCCTTAGAAAACCCTTTTGAAAAATGACCCAAATAAAAATTGCTCCAAAAAGGGCCAAGAAAATGTTCATGTTGCTCTTTGGAAATATTGGTTAGAGATAAAAATCAAACCAATATTATTAGGAGCTCATAAATAATTATTTTGGGCTTTTGGAATTAATGCAATAAATATTTGCATTGGATATATATATTTATTATATATTTTATATATGTCCAATAATTCGGGATTTTGTGTAGGGCTTTGGGATTATTCCTTCTAGTCCCTGCAAATTGTCAGAATAAATTAAATGATTTTATTTAAAATCAAAACAAATGTCAAAATAGAAAAAGAAAAACAGGAAAAAGGAAAAGGCTTACCTGGCCATACCTGCAGCCCAACCAGGCAAAGCTGGCCCGGCCCACTGGCCAAGCCAGTCACCACCAACCTCGCGCCAGTAGGCGAGGCGCGTGGCCGACGCGCGCGCACGGTGAGGGCGCCACGCCTTCTGCCTGCCTGTCCTCCCCCTCGCCGCTCGGGACGCCTGGAAGACGCCACGCGACGCACTGGATCCTTCTTGCAATCTCCCGTGGTTTCCCCTCCTCTCCCTCGCTCTCTCTCTCTCTCTCGCACCCCCGAACGCCGCCGTCGCCGTCGCTCGCCGCTGCTGTGGCCACAGGCCACCCCACGCCCAGCCAAAGTCCCCGAGAGCTCCGCCACCTCATTCTCGACCTCTCCGACGAGTCACACGTCGCCGGACGCCCTGAGGAGCTGCCATCACCATCTTCTTCATCGCCGGTCGCCGGAGATCCCCTCCGCCGCCCTGCTCGCTCCGGCCCTCCTCCGAGCTCTCCGCCTGCACCGCTGCGATAGCCGTGAGCTTCTCCCTCGAACCCCGCCCTCCGTTTCGCCATTCTCATGCCGTAGCCACGCCACCCACCGGACCCGAGCGGTTGCGCGGCCGTGGTTCCTCTCCGCCGTGGCCAGAGCCACCGTGGCTCGCAACTTGGCGCGTCTCCGCGTTTGCCACACTGCCTGAAGCCCGTAGCACCCCTCCGTTGGCCTCCCCGTGCCCTGTGGCGCCGTTTCCGACGAGGCCCGAACTCCCGCACCGCCGCGAGCTCGTTTTCGGCGAGCTCCGGCCGCCTTAGTTGCTGCTGCTTGCTGGAACGGGCGCGGGTGAGCTCCAGCTCCCCGTAGCTGGTCTCCGCTGCGCAAAAGACTGCTGGAACGGCGATCCCGACGCCCTCCGCCGCCTTTGCTGCCGCCGGCGGCTAAACGTCGGCGTGTTAGCTGGGGGTTGACCAGGATTTGACCCCCTGGGTCAATGACGGGTGGGCCCCCACCCCTCCAGTTAGTTGACCGTTTAGTTTTAATTAAGTAATTTTGTTAATTAGATTAGCCAGTGACATGTGGGCCCAGCCCCGCTGACTTTCTGTTAGGATTAGTTTTAGTGTTAATTAACCCAGTTAATTAACTGAGTCACTGACCAGTGGACCCCACTGTCAGGTTAGACTCTGGTCAGCCTGGTTGACCTGCTGACGTCATGCTTGGGTCATGCTGACGCAGTATTCCACTTCTGGAATTTAAATAAATCTTAAATGATTTATTTATTTCAGAAATTGGTTTAAACTTCAAAAAATCACAGAAATTCAACCGTAGCTCAGAATGAAATAATTTATATATGAAAAATTATCAGAAAAATTCAATCTATCCATCTGTACAATTTTCATGCATGACAAATGAAGTTATACATATTGTTTATATGAAAACACATAAATGGCATTTAAAAATGCTTATTTAGAGTTGCATTTGAACCCTTGGTTCAAATGGAATTCAACCAAATAAAATGCTAGATGCATTAGCTCGAACAACATCATATCTTCATGCCATATTCATGCATCATATTGTTGCATATGCTTGTCTTTGATTGTCGGCACCGTTCTTCTCGATAGGTCCTGCTCCGGAGACCGTTCCAGAGTACCTGTCAGAGGAGTAGTGCTCTACACGTTGTTATACCGGGCAAGCAAACCCCTTTGTTCATTCCGATACAATCCTACTGTCTCGCTCCTGCTCCCTGTTATTGCATTAGGACAACAACGATTCAACTGCTACTTTATGCTGCGGTAGTTGAACCCATTCCTCTGCATGACCTGTCATTGCCACAGTAAATAGTTGAAACCCACTAGCATGTGTAGGAGTTGATTGAAGCCATGTTGCGTTCTTACCATGCCTTGCTTGCTATTGCTTAGAGTATGTCAGGTCTGATTCATTGGGAATGAATTGGAGTGCAGTGATATGTTCTGATGCTGAGCGTTAAGTGTGTGAACACGATTTGGTAAAGGTAGCGGTGAGAGGCCATGTAGGAGTACATGGTGGGTTGTCTCACTGGAAACGTCCTTAAGCACTGAGTTCTGTGTATGTTGTCCAATGACTAGCTACTACCACACATTGGGTTCCGGTAACTCGACCCCTCTCGGCTTATTAATCAACTTGATCTCTGTCCAGGAGTCGCAACTAGTTTCTGGTGTTTGTAGGTAGTGTTATTTCTCTACCAGGTGGCACCCGGCAGGGTGGGCTTGGGACAGACTAGGCACACGTGGCCCGGTGTACCGAGTGGCACCCGGATGGTGGGCTCGGGAACCCTGTACACATCGTTTGGGTCCGTGATGGAAACCTCGGCCGGACTCCCTTGCGGATGGAACCCGAATAGGCGATAAACCTGGACTAGAGTCTTGTGTGGTTAGTCAGGTCGTGGCCGACACGCTCGCCAGGCTTCCGATTGAAGGTTGCCGAGATACACGACGTGTACATGGCGGTAAGTGGCGAGAGCGTGTGTGAAGAAGTACACCCCTGCAGGGTTTATCATGATCTATTCGAATAGTCGGGTCCACGGTTATGGACTTCTTGGATGCTTACATGGTACATAGACAACTTGAAGTGGATACTCTAAAAATACTCAAGACAAGTGTGAGTGCTATGGATGGCCTTCTTGTAGGGAGACGGGGATGAATCCATAGTGGTGTATATGATGGTGTTTAGTGGACTCGTGTGCGCCACCTCAAAAGTTTTACCAGCAATCGTAGAACAGGATAGCCACTGAGTCAAAGCTGGCTTGCTGCAACTAAACCCCACTATGCCTTATTGATACAAATGCATGTATGATAGGTTCTGATGTAAGTCTTGTTGAGTACGTTTGTACTCATGTTTGCTTAATTTATGTTTTGCAGATGAGACTTCTGTCTCTCTAGTAGTTCCACTTGGACTTCGACAAGTAGCTTGTTACCTCAGCTACGATCTTGGGCGAGTGTTGTAGATAGTCAGGCTCTTCAGCCTTTTTCATTTGTAGATGTCTGTACTCAGACATGTATGCTTCCGTTTGTTGCTTGTATGCTCTGAATGTTGGGTCATGAGACCCATGTTTGTAATATCTGGCTCCTCGGAGCCTAATGAATAAATACTTTGTTTCTTAGAGTCTTGTTGTGATGCCATGTTGTATTTGCACATATCGAGCATATTGTGTGTATGTTATTGAAATGCTTGGTATGTGTGGGATCCGACACCTAGTTGTTTACCCTTGGTAGCCTATCTTACAGGGAAATGTCTCCTAGTGCTTCCACTGAGCCTTGGTAGCTTGCTACTACTTCGGAACACTTAGGTTGACCGGCATGTGTCCTTCTTCCTTCCTGTGTCTGTCCCTTAGGGGAAATGTCACGCATTGTTCCTTTAAGTCCTTGTAGCTTGCTACGACTTGGGTTCATACGTTGATGACCGACACGTTTGTTGCTGGGTCATGTATGCCTGTCTCTGTAATTTAGTGCCACTTTTGGTTTATAACTGGTCATGTCGGCCCGGGTTCTCTGTCATATGGATGCTAGCGACACTATCATATACGTGAGCCAAAATGCGCAAACGGTCTCGGGCCAGGTAAGGTGGCACCCGTGGGGATACCGTGCGTGTGGCCGCAAAGTGATATGGTGTGTTACATGCTAGACCGGTGTGACTTAGGATCGGGGTCCCGACAGCTTTGGTATCAGAGCCTGACTGCCTGTAGGATTACCAAGCCAAACTGGTCGAAGTTGAGTCTAGAAATTCCTTAGTTATATAAGGGAATTGATTGTGGAAGGGAATGTAAGGCTCTTTTTACTCCTTATACCTCATGTCTTCTGATCTGAGTCATCCTACCTTTCCTACGGGGTTAAGGAACTAGGCTTCTTTTCCGTCTATCAGGATCACGTGTTACTACTCTGTAGTCCCATAGGATTGGTTGATGAGAGTCCTACTCCTGTTTTCAAGTTTTTCCGGTGTAGATTGTTTAGTACTATCACAGAACCTTGAGTGATGATGTTGAGTTGTTGTACTACCCTTTGTTAGCAGGATGTATCATTCTGAGCATTTTACTGCCGTTATGCTGTCGAAATTATCCTAGTAGTTCGAGAGATAACCATTTCTTGTCCTACCTTCTACAGCCTGGTTGATGCTGATTCTGTCCTTGGTTTCATTTCTCAGGATGTCGTCAGTTACCCGAGGTTCAGTTGCTCGTAGAAAGAACCATGGAGGTGGTAGGGATGAGGAGGATCCTCCCGACCAGCCTTGGTTGGCAGATGTCATGCTAGAGATGGAGAGGAACAAGCGAGAGTCTAACCGCTTGTTGGCATGTATTGAGGAGAACACCACACATCAGTGCAAAGAGTCAGCAACCATCCATGATTTCATTCGTCTGAAACCACCCACCTGCCATCATCCCATTGAGCCGCTCGATGCAGATGACTGGCTCCGTAGTATCACTCACAAGCTGCGTTCTGCAAACGTAGCTGAAGAGGACAAGGTCATCTATGCCACATATCACCTGGAAGGTCCGGCCAGTCTTTGGTGGCAGAACTATGAGGCCATGATTCCAGCTGGCCAGGTTCCTACTTGGAGAGATTTCACTGAGGCTTTTCGCGAGCATCACATTCCTCAAGCTATCATCGATCGCAAGAGAGAAGAGTTCTGTAGTCTTACCCAGGCTAAGATGGCTGTTGATGCTTACAGTAGAGAGTTTGAAAACCTCGCCCGTTATGCTACAGAAGAAGTGTCCACGGACGCCAAGAACCAGGCTAGGTTCCGGAAGGGTCTCAACCCCAAGCTGCGTCGTGATCTTCACTTGCATCATTGCCATACATTCCTGGCTCTTGTGAACAAGGCCATCAATACAGAGACCGCTCAGCTCACTTACGATGAGTCTCGTAAGCACACCCGTGAATTGGGATCTTGCTCCGGCACTAGTTCCCAGAAGCGCTGGATTTGGGATCCAAACTCCGCTCTTCCACCCAGATATCCTCCGAGGCCATCTTATGAGGTGCCTCATCCAGTTCAGTCTTATGCTCTACCCAGGCATATTGGTAGACCGCTTGTCAATGCGGGTCCATGACCTACCTCAGGGACTTGCTTCACATGCGGAAAGCCATGACACTATGCACATGACTGCTCTGAGGCCAGTCTTGCTCCACCCCAGTCCGAGAAGTCTGTTCTTCGTGGTAAGCCACCACGCAAGACGGTCAGTGTCAATCCAGCTCCCACTAAACATGGACGTGTGCATCACGTCTCAGCTAAAGACGCTCATGATGATCCAAATGTCGTTCTTGGTACACTCCTTGTCAATTTCCATCCGGCTTCGGTTTTGTTCGATACCGGAGCATCTCACTCCTTCATTTCTGAAGGCTATGCCCGTTTGCACGACATGTCATTTTGTGATATGCCAACTCCGCTTGAAATCCAAACCCCAGGGTCTAGATGGCAAACTACCATAATAAGCCATGGTAATGGAATCCTTGTTGACAGACTTGTATTCCTTGCCTCACTTATAGCCCTCAAGTCTTCGAATATTAACATCATCTTGGGTATGGACTGGATGACAGCTCATCATGCCAAGATTGATTGTTACACTAGGTATGTTCAGCTTACACATCCATCTGGCAAGATAGTCACTATCTCCACTAGAGTTGCAAAGCGTCAACTCTATTCTCTTAATGCCAGCCCCCTCCCAGACCTTGAAGATATCCCGGTAGTCCGTGACTTTCCGGATGTTTTTCCAGAGGAACTACCAGGTGTTCCGCCTGACAGGGATGCAGAGTTTGTCATAGATCTTATCCCAGGAAATGTTCCAATTTATAGGAGGCCTTACAAGATGGCACCCCTAGAATTAGCTGAGCTTAAGAAACAACTTGATGAGTCCTTGCAAAAGGGTTTCATTCGTCCTAGTTCTTCTCCTTGGGTTTGTCCCGTCCTCTTCGTCAAGAAGAAGGATGGCACGGAATGGATGGTTGTAGATTATCGTCCCTTTAATTTGGTCACGATAAAGAATAAGTATCCGCTTCCCAGGATTAACGACCTGTATGATCAGCTCGCTAGATCCTCAGTCTTCTCCAAGATGGATTTGAGGTTAGGCTTCCATCAGATCAAGATCAGAAACGGAGACATTCCTAAGACGGCTTTTGTCACTCGTTATGGTCAGTACGAGTACACCGTCATGTCCTTCGGTCTAACCAATGCTCCAACCACTTTCTCCCGCTTGATGAACTCGATCTTCATGGAGTACTTAGATAAGTTCGTCGTGGTTTACCTCGATGATATTCTTATTTACTCGAAAAACGAGGAAGAGCATGCTGAACACCTTAGACTTGTGTTGGAAAAACTCAGAGAGCACCGCCTTTATGCCAAGTTCTCCAAGTGCGAATTTTGGTTGATAGAAGTGACCTATCTCGGCCACGTAATCTCTGGTAAGGGCATTGCTGTCAATCCCGAGAGAGTTCAAGCTGTTCTTGATTGGACTCCACCTGAAACAGTTAAACAAGTTAGGAGTTTCCTTGGTCTAGCCGGCTATTGTCGCCGCTTTGTTGAAAACTTCTCTAAAGTGGCCAAACCTCTCACGGAACTTCTCAAGAAAGATAAAAAGTTTGAGTGGTCCCCACAGTGTGAGCACAGTTTTCAGGAACTGAAAAGACGCCTGACTTCTGCTCCCATACTTGTGCCACCGGATTTCACGAAGGACTTTGTTATCTATTGTGATGCCTCACGACAGAGACTAGGTTGCATTCTTATGCAGGATCGTCATGTGATTGCCTATGCATCTCGACAGTTGCATCCACATGAGGAGAATTATCCTACACATGATCTAGAGCTTGCAGCCGTAGTCTATGCACTTAAGACCTGGCGACATTACCTCCTTGGTAATCGTTGCGAGATCTACACCGATCACCAGAGTCACAAGTATATCTTCACCCAGCCAGATTTGAACCTTAGACAAAGACGTTGGTTGGAGTTAATCTCAGATTACGACTTAGGGATTACTTATACCCCAGGCAAGGCCAATGTCATGGCTGATGCTTTAAGTCGTAAGTCTTATTGCAACAATCTCATGTTGCAGCAAGGCCAACCACTTCTCCATGAGGAATTATGTAAGCTTAACCTTGACATTGCTCCTCACGGTTTCCTTTCAACCTTGGTGGCGAAACCTACTCTTATGGATCATATCATAGAAGCCCAGACGCATGATACGGGGATTACCCGGATCAAGAGCAATATTGCCAAGGGTATTGGTGGATGTTTCTCTATGGATGATCGGGGTGTTGTGTTCTTTGAGAATCGCTTGGTGGTTCCCAAGAAGCAACATCTGCGACAACTGATCCTTAAGGAGGCTCATGAATCTCCTCTCACGATTCATCCCGGTAGTACTAAGATGTATTAGGACCTACGCCAGAGGTTCTAGTGGACTAGGATGAAGAGAGAAATTGCTGAATTCATTGCTAAATGTGACGTTTGTCGTCGCGTTAAGGCAGAACATCAAAGACCTGCTGGCACCCTTCAGCCTTTAGCTATTCCTGAGTGGAAATGGGACAGAGTCGGTATGGACTTCATCACTGGTTTTCCCAGGACCAAGAGAGGGAATAATGCTATCTTCGTAGTCATTGATCGTCTGTCCAAAGTGGCTCACTTTCTACCTGTTCGAGAGAGTATCACCGCTAGTCAGCTCGCTGATTTATATATCTCTCGAATAGTGTGACTTCATGGTGTCCCACTAGAGATCAATTCAGACCGTGGTAGTCTTTTCACTTCTCATTTCTGGGAGAGTTTCCAGACTGCCATGGGCACCCATCTTTCCTTCAGTACCGCTTTCCACCCTCAGTCAAGTGGTCAGGTCGAACGGGCTAACCAAATTCTCGAGGACATGCTTGGAGCTTGCGTTATCTCATTTGGTATGGATTGGGAGATATGTCTACCTTACGCCGAGTTTGCTTATAACAATAGCTATCAATCCAGTCTCAAGAAAGCTCCTTTTGAGATTCTCTATGGACGAAGATGTCGAACACCTTTGAACTGGTCAGAAACCGATGAAAGACAATTCTTTGGACCGGATATGATCCAGGAAGCAGAAGAGCAAGTTCGCATCATTCGTGAGAATTTGAAAACAGCTCAATCTCGTCAAAAGAGCCAGTATGATCGTCATCATAAGGAAGTGGTTTATGAAGTTGGCGACAAAGCTTATCTTCGGGTTACCCCTTTGAAGGGTACCCATCGTTTCCGTATCAAGGGCAAGTTGGCTCCTCGTTACATTGGTCCTTTTTGTATTCTCGCTAAACGAGGAGAGGTTGCCTACCAGTTGGAACTACCTCCACATCTTTCTCGAGTACATGATGTGTTCCACGTCTCTCAACTCAGGCGTTGCTTCTCGGATCCCATCCGCGAAGTGGACCACGAAACGCTTGATCTCCAAGATAACCTCACATATCGAGAGTATCCCGTTCGCATTCTGGATCAAGCAGAGCGTGTCACTCGACGACATAACATCAAGTTTCTCAAGGTTCAGTGGTCTCATCATTCCGAGAGAGAAGCTACATGGGAGCGAGAAGATCGTCTCCGACTGGAGTACCCCTCCTTTCCGCCGACTCCTGAATCTCGGGACGAGATTCTCCCAAGTGGGGGCGAGTTGTCACAACCCTAGTTCTGGTATGCACTAGGCTAGTCTTCATGTTTGCATCATATTTAAATTTCAAATGAATTTGAATTGAGGACTTGTGAAACCCTTAGAAAACCCTTTTGAAAAATGACCCAAATAAAAATTGCTCCAAAAAGGGCCAAGAAAATGTTCATGTTGCTCTTTGGAAATATTGGTTAGAGATAAAAATCAAACCAATATTATTAGGAGCTCATAAATAATTATTTTGGGCTTTTGGAATTAATGCAATAAATTTTGCATTGGATATATATATTTATTATATATTTTATATATGTCCAATAATTCTGGATTTTGTGCAGGGCTTTGGGATTATTCCTTCTAGTCGCTGCAAAATTGTCAGAATAAATTAAATGATTTTCTTTAAAATCAAAACAAATGTCAAAATAGAAAAAGAAAAACAGGAAAAAGGAAAAGGCTTACCTGGCCATACCTGCAGCCCAACCACGCCAAGCTGGCCCGGCCCACTGGCCAAGCCAGTCACCACCAACCTCGTACCAGTAGGCGAGGCGCGTGGCCGACGCACGCGCACGGCGAGGGCACCACGCCTCTTGCCTTCCTGTCCTCCCCCTCGCCGCTTGGGACGCCTGGAAGATGCCACGCGACGCACTGGATCCTTCTTGCACTCTCCCGTGGTTTCCCCTCCTCTCCCTCGCTCTCTCTCTCTCGCACCCCCGAACGCCGCCGTCGCCGTCGCTCGCCGCTGCTGTGGCCACAGGCCACCCCACGCCCAGCCAAAGTGCCCGAGAGCTCCGCCACCTCATCCCCGACCTCTCCGATGAGTCACACATCGCCAGACGCCCTGAGGAGCTGCCATCACCATCTTCTTCATCGCTGGCCGCCGGAGATCCCCTCCGCCGCCCTGCTCGCTCCGGCCCTCCTCCGAGCTCTCCGCCTGCACCGCTGCGATCGCCGTGAGCTTCTCCCTCGAACCCCGCCCTCCGTTTCGCCGTTCTCACGCCGTAGCCACGCCACCCACCGGACCCGAGTGGTTGCGCCGCCGTGGTTCCTCTCCGCCGTGGCCAGAGCCACCGTGGCTCGCAACTTGGCGCGTCTCCGCGTTTGCCACACTGCCTGAAGCCCGTAGCACCCCTCCGTTGGCCTCCTCGTGCCCTGTGGCGCCGTTTCCGACGAGGCCCGAACTCCGACGCCTCCGCGAGCTCGTTTCCGGCGAGCTCCGGCCGCCTTAGCTGCTGCTGCTGCTTGCTGGAACGGGCACGGGTGAGCTCCAGCTACCCGTAGCTGGTCTCCGTTGCGCAAAAGATTGCCGGGACGGCGATCCCGACGCCCTCCGCCGCATTTGCTGCCGCCGGCGTGTTAGCCAGGGGTTGACCATGATTTGACCCCCTGGGTCAATGACTGGTGGGCCCCCACCCCTCCAGTTAGTTGACCGTTTAGTTTTAATTAAGTAATTTTGTTAATTAGATTAGCCACTGACATGTGGGCCCAGCCCTGCTGAGTTTCTGTTAGGATTAGTTTTAGTGTTAATTAACCCAGTTAATTAACTGAGTCACTGACCAATGGACCCCACTGTCAGGTTTGACTCTGGTCAGCCTGGTTAACCTGCTGACGTCATGCTTGGGTCATGCTGACGTAGTATTCCAGTTCTGGAATTTAAATAAATCTTAAATGATTTATTTATTTCAGAAATTGGTTTAAATTCAAAAAATCACAGAAATTCAACCGTAGCTCAGAATGAAATAATTTATATATGAAAAATTATCAGAAAAATTCAATCTACCCATATGTACCATTTTCATGCATGACAAATAAAGTTATACCTACTGTTTCGAGGAGCAGTGCTCTACACGTTGTTATACCAGGCAAGCAAACCCCTTTGTTCATGCCGATACAATCCTACTCTCTCGCTCCTACTCCCTTTCATTGCATTAGGACAACAACGATTCAACTGCTACTTTATGCTGCGGTAGTTGAACCCATTCCTCTGCATGACCTGTCATTGCCATAGTAAATAGTTGAAACCCACTAGCATGTGTAGGAGTTGATTGAAGCCATGTTGCGTTCTCACCATGCCTTGCTTGCTATTGCTTAGAGTATGTCAGGTCTGATTCATTGGGAATGAATTGGAGTGCAGTGATATGTTCTGATGCTGAGCGTTAAGTGTGTGAACACGATTTGGTAAAGGTAGCGGTGAGAGGCCATGTAGGAGTACATGGTGGGTTGTCTCACTGGAACCGTCCTTAAGCACTGAGTTCTATGTATGTAGTCCAATGACTAGCTACTACCACACATTGGGTTCCGGTAACTCGACCCCTCTCGGCTTATTATCAACTTGATCTCTGTCCAGGAGTCGCAACTAGTTTCTGGTGTTTGTAGGTAGTGTTATTTCTCTACCAGGTGGCACCCGGCAGGGTGGGCTTGGGACAGACTAGGCACACGTGGCCCGGTGTACCGAGTGGCACCCGGATGGTGGGCTCGGGAACCCTGTACACATCGTTTGGGGCCATGATGGAAACCTCGGTCGGACTCACTTGCGGATGGAACCCGAATAGGTGATAAACCTGGACTAGAGTCTTGTGTGGTTAGTCAGGTCGTGGCCGACACCCTCGCCACGCTTCCGCTTGAAGGTTGCCGAGATACACGACGTGTACATGGCGGTAAGTGGCGAGAGCGTGTGTGAAGAAGTACACCCCTGCTGGGTTTATCATGATCTATTTGAATAGCCGGGTCCACGGTTATGGACTTCTTGGATGCTTACGTGGTACATAGACAACTTGAAGTGGATACTCTAAAAATACTCAAGACAAGTGTGAGTGCTATGGATGGCCTTCTCGTAGGGAGACGGGGATGAATCCATAGTGGTTTATTTGATGGTGTTTAGAGGACTTGTGTGCGCCACCTCAAAAGTTTTACCAGCAATCGTAGAACAGGATAGCCACTGAGTCAAAGCTGGCTTGCTGCAACTAAACCCCACTATGCCTTCTTGATACAAATGCATGTATGATAGGTTCTGATGTAAGTCCTTCTGAGTACCTTTGTACTCATTGAAGGAAATATGCCCTAGAGGCAATAATAAAGTTATTATTTATTTCCTTATATCATGATAAATGTTTATTATTCATGCTAGAATTGTATTAGCCGGAAACTTAATACATGTGTGAATACATAGACAAAACAGAGTGTCCCTAGTATGCCTCTACTAGACTAGCTCATTGATCAAAGATGGTTATGTTTCCTAGCCATAGACATGAGTTGTCATTTGATCAACGGGATCACATCATTAGGAGAATGATCTGATGGACAAGACCCATCCGTTAGCTTAGCACTATGATCATTTAAGTTTTACTGCTATTGCTTTCTTCATGACTTATACATGTTCCTATGACTATGAGATTATGCAACTCCCGAATACCGGAGGAACACTTTGTGTGCTACCAAACGTCACAACGTAACTGGGTGATTATAAAGGTACTCTACAGGTGTCTCCGAAGGTACTTGTTGGGTTGGCGTATTTCGAGATTAGGATTTGTCACTCCGATTGTCGGAGAGGTATCTCTGGGCCCACTCGGTAATGCACATCACTATAAGCCTTGCAAGCATTGCAGCTAATGAGTTAGTTGCGGGATGAAGTATTACGGAACGAGTAAAGAGACTTGTTGGTAACGAGATTGAACTAGGTATTGAGATACCGACGATCGAATCTCGGGCTTGTAACATACCGATGACAAAGGGAACAATGTATGTTGTTATGCGGTTTGACCGATAAAGATTTTCGTAGAATATGTGGGAGCCAATATGAGCATCCAGGTTCCGCTATTGGTTATTGACCGGAGACGTGTCTCGGTCATGTCTACATAGTTCTCGAACCCGTAGGGTCCGCACGCTTAAGGTTTCGATGATAGTTTTATTATGAGTTTATGAGTTTTGATGTACCGAAGGAGTTCGGAGTCCCGGATGAGATCGGGGACATGACGAGGAGTCTCAAAATGGTCGAGACGTAAAAATCGATATATTGGACGACTATATTCGGACATCGGAAAGGTTCCGAGTGATTCGGGTATTTTCGGAGTACCAGGGAGTTACGGGAATAGAGGAGAGAGGCCAAAAGGAAGGAGGCGTGCACCCCCCTTCTGGTCCGAATTGGACAAGGGGTGCAACCCCCTTTTCCTTCTCCCTCTCCCCCTCTTTCCTTCTCTCCTACTCCGGAAAGGAAAGGGGAATCCTACTAGGACTTGGGAGTCCTAGTAGGACTCCCCACACTTGGTGCGCCCCCTCTAGGGCCGGCCTCTCCCTCCCTCCTTTATATACGGGGGCAGGGGGGCACCTCTAGACACAACAATTGATCTCTTGATCTCTTAGCCGTGTGCGGTGCCCCCGTCCACCATAGTTCTCCTCGATAAATATTGTAGCGGTGCTTAGGCGAAGCCCTGCGACGGTAGAACATCAAGATCGTCACCACGCCGTCGTGCTGACGGAACTCTCCCTCGACACTCGGCTGGATCGGAGTTCGAGGGACGTCATCGAGCTGAACGTGTGCTAGAACTCGGAGGTTCCGTAGTTTTGGTGCTTGATCGGTCGGGCCGTGAAGACGTACGACTACATCAACCGCGTTGTTCTAACGCTTCCGCTTTCGGTCTACGAGGGTACGTAGACTCACTCTCCCCTCTCGTTGCTATGCATCTGGTAGATAGATCTTGCGTGATCGTAGGAAAATTTTAAAATACTACGTTCCCCAACAGTGGCATCATGAGCCAGGTCTATGCGTAGATGATATGCACGAGTAGAACACAAGTGAGTTGTGGACGATACTAGTCATACTACTTACCAGCATGTCATACTTTGATTCGGCGGTATTGTTGGATGAAGCGGCCCGGACCGACATTACGCGTACGCTTACGCGAGACTGGTTCTACCGACGTGCTTCGCACACAGGTGGCTGGCGGGTGTCAGTTTCTCCAACTTTAGTTGAATCAAGTGTGGCTATGTCCGGTCCTTGTGAAGGTTAAAACAACACATACTTGACGAAATATCGTTGTGGTTTTGTATGCGTAGGTAAGAACGGTTCTTGCTAAGCCCGTAGCAGCCACGTAAAACTTGCAACAACAAAGTAGAGGACGTCTAACTTGTTTTTGCAGGGCATGTTGTGATGTGATATGGTCAAGACATGATGAGTTATACGGTTTTGTATGAAATGATCATGTTTTGTAAAGTTATCGGCAACTGGCAGGAGCCATATGGTTGTCGCTTTATTGTATGAAATGCAATCGCCATGTAATTGCTTTACTTTAGCACTAAGCGGTGGCGATAGTCGTAGAAGCAATAGTTGGCGAGACGACAACGATGCTACGATGGAGATCAAGGTATCGCGCCGGTGACGAAGGTGATCATGACGGTGCTTTGGAGATGGAGATCAAAAGCACAAGATGATGATGGCCATATCATGTCACATATTTTGATTGCATGTGATGTTTATCTTATTATGCTTCTTATTTTGCTTAGTTCGACGGTAGCATTATAAGATGGTCCCTTACTAAATTTCAAGGTATAAGTGTTCTCCCTGAGTATGCACCGTTGCGAAAGTTCGTCGTGCCGAGACACCACGTGATGATCGGGTGTGATAAGCTCTACGTTCAAATACAACGGGTGTAAGCCAGTTTTGCACACGCAGAATACTCGGGTTAAACTTGACGAGCCTAGCATATGCAGATATGGCCTCGGAACACTGGAGACCGAAAGGTCGAGCGTGAATCATATAGTAGATATGATCAACATAAGATGTTCGCCATTGAAACTACTCCATCTCACGTGATGATCGGACATGGTTTAGTTGATTTGGATCACGTGATCATTTAGATGACTAGAGGGATGTCTATCTAAGTGGGAGTTCTTAAGTAATATGATTAAATTGAACTTTAATTTATCATGAACTTAGTCCTCGTAGTATTAGCATATCTATGTTGTAGATCAATAGCTCGCGATGTTGCTCCCCGTTTATTTTTTATATGTTCCTAGAGAAAACTAAGTTGAAAGATGTTAGTAGCAATGATGCGCAATTGTTCCGTGATCTGAGGATTATCCTCATTGCTGCACAGAGAATTATGTCCTTGATGCACCGCTAGGTGACATACCTATTGCAGGAGCAGATGTAGACGTTATGAACGTTTTGACAAAAGCTCGGTATGATGACTACTTGATAGTTTAAGTGCACCATGCTTTATGGCTTAGAACCGGGACTTCAAAAACGTTTTGAACGCCACGGAGCATATAAGATGTTCCAAGAGTTGAAATAAGTATTTCATACTCATGCCCGTGTCGAGAGGTATAAGATTTCTGACAGTACTTTGCCTACAAGATGGAGGAGAATAGCTCAACCAGTGAGCATGTGCTCAGATTGTCTGGGTACTACAATTATTGAATCAAGTGGGAGTTAATCTTCCAGATAAGATAGTAATTGACAAAGTTCTCTAGTCACTATCACAAAGTTAGTAGAACTTCGTGATGAACTATAATATGCAAGGGATGACGAAAGGAATTCCCGAGCTCTTCCCAATGCTGAAGTCGGCGAAGGTAGAAATCATGAAAAAGCATCAAGTGTTGATGGTTAACAAGACCACTTGTTTCAAGTAAAGGGCAAAGGGATAGAAGGGGAACTTCAAGAAGAATGACAAGCAAGTTGTCACTCCCGTGAAGAAACCCAAAGCTAAAACTCAAGCCTGAAACTAAGTGCTTCTACTGCAAAGGAAATGGTCACTGGAAGTGGAACTGCCCTAGATACTTGGCGGATAAGAAGGATTGCAAAGTGAACAAAGGTATATTTTGATATACAGATTATTGATGTGTACTTTACTAGTGTTCATAGCAACCCCTGGGTATTTGATACCGGTTCAGTTGCTAAAATTAGTAACTCGAAACGAGAATTGCAGAATGAACAGAGACTAGTTAAAGGTGAAGTGACGATGTGTGTTGGAAGTGGTTCCAAGATTGATATGATCATCATCGCACACTCCCTATACTTTCGGGATTAGTGTAAAACCTAAATAAATGTTATTTGGCATTTGCATTGAGCATGAATATGATTTGATCATATTTGTTGCAATACAGTTATTCATTTAAAGTCATAGAATAATTGTTATTCTGTTTACATGAATAAAACCTTCGATGGTCATACACCCAATGAAAATAGTTTGTTGAATCTCGATCGTGGTGATACACATATTCATAATATTGAAGCCAAAAGATGCAAGGTTAATAATGATAGTGCAACTTATTTGTGGGACTGCTGTTTAGGTCATAATGGTGTAAAGCGCATGAAGAAACTCCATAGTGATGGACTTTTGGAATCACTTGATTATGAATCACTTGGTGCTTGCGAACCATGCCTCATGGGCAAGATGACTAAAACTCCGTTCTCCGGAACAATGGAGCGAGCAACAGATTTGTTGGAGATCATACATACAGATGTATGTGGACCAATGAGTGTTGAAGCTTGTGGCGGGTATCGTTATTTTCTGACCTTCACTGATGATTTGAGCAGATATGGGTATATCTACTTAATGAAGCACAAGTCTAAAACATTTGAAAAGTTCAAAGAATTTCAGAGTAAAGTGGAGAATCATCGTAACAAGAAAATAAGAATTTCTACAATATGATCGTAGAGGTAAAATATTTGAGTTAGCGAGTTTGGCCTTCAGTAAAAACAATGTGAAATAGTTTCACTACTCACGCCACCTGGAACACCATAGTGTAATGGTGTGTCCGAACGTCATAACCGTACTTTATTAGATATCGTGCGATCGATGATGTCTCTTACCGATCTACCACTATCGCTTTTGGGGTTATGCATTAGAGCCAGATACATTCACGTTAAATAGGGCACCATCTTAATCCGTGGAGATGACACCGTATGAACTGTGGTTTGACGAGAAACCTAAGCTGTCATTTCTTTAAGTTTGGGACTGCGATGCTTATGTGAAAAAGTTTCAACATGATAAGCTCGAACCCAAATCGGAGAAGTAAATCTTCATAGGATACCCAAAAGAAACTGTTGGGTACACCTTCTATCACAGATCCGAAGGGAAGGTCTTTGTTGCTAAGAGTGGATCCTTTCTAGAGAAGGAGTTTCTCTCGAAAGAAGTGAGTGGGAGGAAAGTGGAACTTGATGAGTTAATTGTACCTTCTCCCGAATTGGATAGTAGTACATCACAGAAACTGGTTCCAGTGATTCCTACACCAATTAGTGAGGAAGCTAATGATGATGATCATGAAACTTCGGATCAAGTTACTGCTTAACTTCGTAGATCAACCAGAGTACGTTCCGCACCAGAGTGGTATGGCAACCCGGTTCTGGAAGTCATGTTACTGGACCATGATGAACCTACGAACTATGAGGAAGCGATGATGAGCCCAGAGTCCGCAAAATGGCTTGAGACCATGAAATCTGAGATGGGATCCATGTATGAGAACCAAGTGTGGACTTTGGTTGACTTGCCCGATGGTCGGCAAGCCATCGAAAATAAATGGATCTTCAAGAGGAAGACTGACGCTGACAGTAATGTTACTGTTTACAAAGCTCGACTTGTTGCGAAAGTTTTTCAACAAGTTCAAGGAGTTGACTACGATGAGACTTTCTCACCCGTAGCGATGCTTAAGTCTATCCGAATCATGTTAGCAATTGCTGCATTTTATGAAATCTGGCAAATGGATAACAAAACTGCATTCTTTAATGGATTTATTAAAGAAGACTTGTATATGATGCAACCAGAAGGTTTTGTCAATCCGAAAGGTGCTAACAAAATGTGCAAGCTCCAGCGATCCATCTATGGACTGGTGCAAGCATCTCGGAGTTGGAATATACGCTTTGATAAGTTGATCAAAGCATATAGATTTATACAGACTTGCGGTGAAGCCTGTATTTACAAGAAGTGAGTGGGAGCACTACAACCTTTCTGATAAGTATATGTGAATGACATATTGTCGATCGGAAATGATGTAGAATTTTCTGGAAAGCATAAAGGAGTGTTCGAAAGGAGTTTTTCAAAGAAAGACCTTGGTGAAGCTGCTTACATATTGGGCATCAAGATCTATAGAGATAGATCAAGACGCTTGATAAGACTTTCGATGAGTACATACCTTGATATGATTTTGAAGTAGTTCAAAATGGATCAGTCAAAGAAGGAGTTCTTACCTGACTTGTAAGGTGTGAAGTTGAGTAAGACTCAAAGCCAGACCACGGCAGAAAAATATAGAGAGAATGAAAGTCATTCCCTATGCCTCAGCATAGGTACTATAAAGTATGCCATGCTGCGTACCAAACATGTTGTGTACCTTGCCATGAGTTTGTCAAGAGGGTACAATAGTGATCCAGGAGTAGATCACTGTACAGCGGTCAAAATTATCCTTAGTAACTGGATGACTAAGGAAATGTTTCTCGATTATGGAGGTGATAAAGAGTTCATCGTAAAGGGTTACGCCGATGCAAGCTTTGACACTAAATCCAGCTAACTCTAAGTATCAATCTGGATGCGTATTGAAAGTGGGAGCAATTAGTTAGAGTAGCTCCATGCAGAGCATTGTAGACACATAGACATTTGCGAAATACATACGGATCTGAATGTGACAGACCCGTTGACTAAACTTCTCTCACGAAGCAAAACATGATCACACCTTAGTACTCTTTGGGTGTTAATCACATAGCGATGTGAACTAGATTATTGACTCTAGTAAACCCTTTGGGTGTTAATCACATGACGATGTGAACTATCGGTGTTAAATCACATGGCGATGTGAACTAGATTATTGACTCTAGTGCAAGTGGGAGACTGAAGGAAATATGCCCTAGAGGCAATAATAAAGTTATTATTTATTTCCTTATATCATGATAAATGTTTATTATTCATGCTAGAATTGTATTAACCGGAAACTTAATACATGTGTGAATACATAGACAAAACAGAGTGTCCCTAGTATGCCTCTACTAGACTAGCTCATTGATCAAAGATGGTTATGTTTCCTAGCCATATACATCAGTTGTCATTTGATCAACGGGATCACATCATTAGGAGAATGATCTGATGGACAAGACCCATCCGTTAGCTTAGCACTATGATCGTTTAAGTTTTACTGCTATTGCTTTCTTCATGACTTATACATGTTCCTATGACTATGAGATTATGCAACTCCCGAATACCGGAGGAACACTTTGTGTGCTACCAAACATCACAACGTAACTGGGTGATTATAAAGGTACTCTACAGGTGTCTCCGAAGGTACTTGTTGGGTTGGCGTATTTCGAGATTAGGATTTGTCACTCCGATTGTCGGAGAGGTATCTCTGGGCCCACTCGGTAATGCACATCACTATAAGCCTTGCAAGCATTGCAGCTAATGAGTTAGTTGCGGGATGATGTATTACGGAACGAGTAAAGAGACTTGTTGGTAACGAGATTGAACTAGGTATTGAGATACCGACGATTGAATCTCGGGCATGTAACATACCGATGACAAAGGGAACAATGTATGTTGTTATGCGGTTTGACCGATAAAGATCTTCGTAGAATATGTGGGAGCCAATATGAGCATCCAGGTTCCGCTATTGGTTATTGACCGGAGACGTGTCTCGGTCATGTCTACATAGTTCTCGAACCCGTAGGGTCCGCACGCTTAAGGTTTCGATGATAGTTTTATTATGAGTTTATGAATTTTGATGTACCGAAGGAGTTCGGAGTCCCGGATGAGATCGGGGACATGACGAGGAGTCTCAAAATGGTCGAGACGTAAAAATCGATATATTGGACGACTATATTCGGACATCGGAAAGGTTCCGAGTGATTCGGGTATTTTCGGAGTACCGGGGAGTTACGGGAATAGAGGAGAGAGGCCAAAAGGAAGGAGGCGTGCACCCCCCTTCTGGTCCGAATTGGACAAGGGGTGCAACCCCCTTTTCCTTCTCCCTCTCCCCCTCTTTCCTTCTCTCCTACTCCGGAAAGGAAAGGGGAATCCTACTAGGACTTGGGAGTCCTAGTAGGACTCCCCACACTTGGTGCGCCCCCTCTAGGGCCGGCCTCTCCCTCCCTCCTTTATATACGGGGGCAGGGGGGCACCTCTAGACACAACAATTGATCTCTTGATCTCTTAGCCGTGTGCGGTGCCCCCGTCCACCATAGTTCTCCTCGATAAATATTGTAGCGGTGCTTAGGCGAAGCCCTGCGACGGTAGAACATCAAGATCGTCACCACGCCGTCGTGCTGACGGAACTCTCCCTCGACACTCGGCTGGATCGGAGTTCGAGGGACGTCATCGAGCTGAACGTGTGCTAGAACTCGGAGGTTCCGTAGTTTCGGTGCTTGATCGGTCGGGCCGTGAAGACGTACGACTACATCAACCGCGTTGTTCTAACGCTTCCGCTTTCGGTCTACGAGGGTACGTAGACTCACTCTCCCCTCTCGTTGCTATGCATCTGGTAGATAGATCTTGCGTGATCGTAGGAAAATTTTAAAATACTACGTTCCCCAACACTCATGTTTGCTTAATTTATGTTTTGCAGATGAGACTTCTGTCTCTCTAGTAGTTCCGCTTGGACTTCGACAAGTAGCTTGTTACCTCAGCTACGATCTTGGACGAGTGTTGTAGATAGTCAGGCTCTTCAGCCTTTTTCATTTGTAGATGTCTGTACTCAGACATGTATGCTTCCGTTTGTTGCTTGTATGCTCTGAATGTTGGGTCATGAGACCCATGTTTGTAATATCTGGCTCCTCGGAGCCTAATGAATAAATACTTTGTTTCTTAGAGTCTTGTTGTGATGCCATGTTGTATTTGCACATATCGAGCATATTGTGTGTATGTTATTGAAATGCTTGGTATGTGTGGGATCCGACACCTAGTTGTTTACCGTTGGTAGCCTATCTTACAAGGAAATGTCTCCTAGTGCTTCCACTGAGCCTTGGTAGCTTGCTACTACTCCGGAACACTTAGGCTGACCGGCATGTGTCCTTCTTCGTTCCTGTGTGTGTCCCTTAGGAGAAATGTCACGCATTGTTCCTTTAAGTCCTTGTAGCTTGCTACGACTTGGGTTCATACATTGATGACCGACACGTTCGTTGCTGGGTCATGTATGCATGTCTCTGTAATTTAGTGCCACTTTTGGTTTATAACTGGTCATGTCGGCCCGGGTTCTCTGTCATATGGATGCTAGCGACACTATCATATACGTGAGCCAAAATGCGCAAACGGTCCCGGGCCAGGTAAGGTGGCACCCGTGGGGATACCGTGCGTGAGGCCGCAAAGTGATATGGTGTGTTACATGCTAGACCGGTGTGACTTAGGATCGGGGTCCCGACATTGACCGGATCACCAGGACAAAGCCAAGGAGTGAGGGGCTACGGGGCCAGTTAGGCCCTTGGGTCTTGATGCCCAAGCGTCCCCCTTGACGTACGAACTGGCCCGAGCTCTCTTAGCCGGCCTCCCCTTCTCCTATCCTTCTTGATGCTCTGCGTCCTCAGGTCCCGACCCTCAAGCGATGCTCAGCCGTCGTTGGTATGCCAGGTCGCGATGCCGTGGTCAAGGCCAAGGGGTGAGGGCTAGAGAGTTGGTAAGAGCCCCTAAGACGCGATGCTCAAGGGCCCCCCTTTGACGCGCAAGCGAATTACGTGAGGAGGGGAGACTGGCGGGATTGCCTGTCGCCATGCTCCTGAGACTCCGGTGGGTTAGCCTGCAGTAGAACGACTTAGGGCCACGCCCGCCGCTAGGCTTCCGATAATTCTGTAGGAAGACGAAGGCACCGAGGACCTGGTGAGGTGACGCTTGCAGAGCGGACCGCGGGTCAGAGCTCGGTCCCTCGGGTTTGTCAGCATTGCAGGGACAGACCCGAGCACAAGCGCCGTGCCAATGTATGCATCCCCCGTTGCGAGATGAGCAGAAGTCTATTAGGCAGCGAAGGAGAGCCGAAGGGGTGATGGTCAAATAGATGAGCGATTCTAATGCAGCTAACAAAAATGGTAACGCTAGCCCAGGTAAGATGCAAGGGAGATACATGCCACAAGGACGGACCTGTGCGGCCTGGGGATGATGCAGCCCGAGGGGCGCCCCCAACAAGGTGAGATAAGATGCAAAAGGATACACGTCGCAGAGACAAGCCCGTGCGACCTGGGAATGATGCAGCCCAAGGGGCACTCCCAGTTGAATAAAAACTGGAAAATGTCACCTGGCACAGTTGCTGAAGTAGTGTTGGTGTAGCCGAAGACGCTCGATGCAGACGCTGCTCCTCATGCACCGCCTGGCTCCGGCACCCCATGAGGCTCCGAGGTTCCCCAGATTTCATCGAGAACCGAGTCCAACTCCGCCTAGATCTCCTGATGCCTGGCCTCGCGAGTCGCCATGACCTCCCGCATATGGCGCTGGTGCAGGGTCGCTTGGTTCGGCAGGCCGAAGGGCATGTGAACATCGCTGTGAGGGGGACCCTCACACCGGCCCACCTAGTAAGGCCAATAGAGCTCCTGAGATGTGATCCTGTTGAGTGCAGGGATGTTGACGTAGATGCGCAGCCCGTCGCCAGAGCCTGGGCCGACAGCTACACTCAGACGCGTCGGGTGGCGCTTGCCCCTCATTGCCCTTGGCACCTCTAGGTCTTCGATGGTCTGGCTGATGACCTCCTGAGCGCTTGGTGCCTCACTCCCTGAGGCATCCGGAGGGAAGTGTGCAGCGAAGCACTCCTCCACATGGTGCCCGAGTGCCTCCCTCGTGACATTGGCTAAGTCAGAGGCCCTCCTGAGGAGAGCCCCCGAGCCCAGCCTAAGGGGGGCGCTGTGCGCGCTTACCAATGCAAGGGAGGGATGCAGCACCTCCCTAGGTGTTGGTCCAAAGGTGCTGCCGCCAGGTGCTCAATCCCGATGAGGCTCCAGGGCGAGCAGTTGCTTTTTCTTCTTGGGGACGACCTCAGGTGGGTAGATGATACTGCCGTTGTCCGGATCCTCGACTGCTGCTGCCTCGGAAGCGCACTCGAGTGAGCACGATGCATCCTTCTCCTCACAGGCGATGATGATGACGCCGCCGCTTCCCAGCATCTTGAGGACGTTGTAGTCATGGTTAGTCACTGCCATGAACTTGGCCAGGGCTGGGTACCTAAGGATGGTGTTGTAAGGGAGATGAATGTGGGCGACATCAAAGTCGATGAGCTCAGTGTGGTAGTTGTCACGCTTTCCAAAGGTGACAGGCAGGCGGACCTGCCCTACGGGGTGGTGGAGCCGTCAGTCACTCCGGAGAAGGGCTTGGTAGGCAGCAACTGATCATAGGGTACTTGGAGGCTGTCCAATGTCTCGATGGATAGGACATTGAGCCCTGTGCCACCACGGATGAAGGTCTTGGTAACTTGGACATTGCTGATGACGGGCGAACAAAGTATCAAGAGGGCACCGGCCGTAGCCACGCACTTGAGCTGGTTTACTGAACTGAAGGTGATGGGGCACCTGGAACACCTGATTGGGCGGGTAGCCTCGAGCTTGGGGAGAGCCGCGTTTACTTCCCGGGCGAACTGCTTGAAGAGGCACTGGGAAGCTGGGGCCTATGCTCCGCCCAAGATGCAGGCGATGGCACGTGGCTCCTGGAAGCCCCCAGCCCCCTCGTCCTAGTCGTCGTTTCTCCTTGGTGGTGGCAGAGGTGGAAGGCCAGCCTTGCCCTGAGGGCGGTCCTCGCGGCTGGTCCCTCCAGGCGCCCTCACGGGGCTGATCGCACCAACGGTCCCGAGGCTGATCACGCCACTCCTGGCGGGGGTCGCGGTCGTCCCAGCATCCCCCGGTCCGGCTTCCTCCGCGGCCATAGCCTCGGTTGCTGCACTTGGGGCATTGGATGATGTGTCCTTCGCAGAGGGCCCTGAGCTCTTGACAGTCGTGGGTGTTATGGCTGTGCACGTTGTGGAAGGCGCAAAACGCCCGGCTGTTCTTGGATGATTCTGGGTAGTCACGGCCGCGCTTCATCTCCGGTTCAGCTGCGAGCACTGCCACTCTCTTGCGCTTTATGTCCGTGCTCTTGGCCTTCTTGTCTTTAGGTTCTGCAACGGGGAGCTCGACGAGGGAGAGGTGCCCCTCTTCAACTCTAGCGCACTTGGTCGCAAGGTTGAACAGCTCCAGGGACGTGCAAAAATCTTCGTGGATGGCGAGCTCCTCCTTCATCTTGACGTCGAGGACACCATCTGAGAACGCCGAAATGATGGCCTCGTCCATGACCTTGGGGATCTTGACACGGACACTGTTGAAGCATTGGATGAACTTCCATATGGTTTCTCCTGGTTGTTGCTTGATACGCTGCAGGTCACCCGCAGCCGGGGGGCGGTCTCGGGTGCCTTGGAAGTTGGCGATGAACCGCTCGCGCATCTCGCTCCAGGTGGAGATCGATCCCGTGGGCAGGTTAAGGAGCCACGAGCGCGCGCCATCTTTGAGGGCCATGGGGAACCAGTTCACCATGATTTTCTCGTTGCCGCCGGACGCCTTGATGCTTAGCTCGTAGAGCTGCAGGAACTCCGCAGGTTCGGGGGTGCCGTCGTAGCATGGCGGCAGGTCCGGCTTGAACTTCCAAGTACAGTTGACGTTGCGCAGCTCGGGGGCGAGGGCCTTGCAGCCTGCTGTCGACACCGGAGCTTGTTAGAGAGGTGGGACTTGATCTTGGTCCTCGCGCGCCACCACGGCGGGGGGCGCGCGGTCTCGACGCAGCGGTGTAGGAAGAGCTGGCGCTCCTCTGCGGGGCTGCTGGATCTTTTGGCAGCTTCCTCCTTCATGCACTGGCGCCACGCGCGGGCGGTCACGCCGAGGGGCTACGTGCCTTGGGTCTTGGACAATGCCTTATCGCGGAGGTAGCAGTGGAGCTTCATGGGTCATGTCATCCGCATGGGGAGGCGGACGAGGCAGGGAGAGGGACGGCGCTGGAGAGCCCCCAGCGGCGCTGACGAGCTTGGCGATGCGGTTGAGCCATTCCTCGAAGAAGTCATCGACGGGGCGGTAGCGCAGGAGCTCGCATGCCATGATCAACACAGCCTGCGCGTCCCCGCGTCGCTCAGACTGCTCCTACCGGCGGACCGCTCCGTCGTTCTCCATCGCCTGTCGCCAACGCCGCCACCGACCCGAAGCGACATGAATAGCAGGCCTTGTCCCTACACCCCTTCGTGCGGCGAGATGGATGCACCGCGACCCCGTTGCGAACCCCAGCAATCTCGTCATCCCATGCTCGTCCGCGGGTCCGCGACGAGCATGGGATGACGAGATTGCTGGGGTTCGCAACGGGGTCGCGGTGCATCCATCTCGCCGCACGAAGGGGTGTAGGGACAAGGCCTGCTATTCATGTCGCTTCGGGTCGGTGGCGGCGTTGGCGACAGGCGATGGAGAACGATGGAGCGGTCCGCCGGTAGGAGCAGTCTGAGCGACGCGGGCGGCAAGGGCAGCCCGCCGCTCAGCACTGGTTGTGGGAGCGTCGACCATGGAACCGATGGGACGACGGAGCGCGGATCGACGGAAAGGATGTTTTGGCACACCCCTACCTGGCACGTCAAATGTCAGATCTTGGATTCCAGCAAAACCCTTGTGGTTCAGACTCTGGGGTGCGCACGAAGATCTCTGCTTCCGCCCTAGCTCGTCTACTCGTCGATTCCTAGGCCTAGCTCTTCAGATCCGAAGAACAAGGGACACAACGTTTATACTATTTCGGGCCACCGTGTGGTGTAATACCCTAATCCAGTGTGGTATGGTGGATTGCCTTGTAGGCTGAGGAAGAACTAGTACATGGATGAACTACCTCCTGAGGAAAGGGGTTCTTGAGCTCGAGTGAGTTTGTGGTGTGTGGCCTTCTATCTGATCAACTCAAGATGATATGAAATGGTGGTGGCTAGTCCTATTTATAGTGGCCCGGGTCCTCTTCCCAAATATTGAGCGGGAAGGGATCCCACAACGGCCAAATTTGAAGGGGGACAACTAGTACAAGCTATCCTGACAAAAGGTGGTCTTCGTCTGCCAAAGGCTCTGGTGGTGACGCCGCAGTGGGCTCCGTGATGACCTCTGTTGCGCCATCCGGCTAGTCTTGGTCTTGTTGCACCGATATGGAAACCTTTGCCTGACGCCTCGGGACTCCTCGCCTGCACCTCCTCCTTTAGCACTAAATAGGAAACGGGCACTCTGCGCCCGCTGGCGCCCGCCTGGCCTTGGTCGTCACTCCTCACGTCATGAGGACCTCCCCTCGCCTTGATATCTCCGATCCTCAGGAGCCGGCCTAGTGAGGCCGCCCCAATGGATGTCTTGCGTCGTCCGCCTCGCAAGGCTCAGCCCCTCGCGAGGGTCTTGAGTGGTTGCTGAAGATGTTGGGCCGTACCAGGCTGCCTGATGAGCCACGCCCTGGGCCACAGGCAGGCAAGTCTGGGTACCCCCGTTCCCAGAACACCGACACGATCTTTGTTCTATCATGCTACAGATTCTTCATATCCTTTATAGGGATCAGCAGATATAAATCCCAAGTAACTCAACAAATATAACTATGCTCACCAGCAACGGTGCCAGAAAAATGTCTTGATAACCCACAGGTATAGGGGATCGCAACAGTTTTTGAGGGTAGAGTATTCAACCCAAATTTATTGATTCGACACAAGGGGAGCCAAAGAATATTCTCAAGTATTAGCAGCTGAGTTGTCAATTCAACCACACCTGGAAAACTTAATATCTACAGCAAAGTATTTAGTAGCAAAGTAATATGGAAGTAATGGTAACACTGGCAAAAATAACAATAGCAGTTTTGTAGCAATGGTGACAGCAGCAGTAACGAAAGTAACAAAGCAAGTATCAATATGGATAGAACTTGTAGGCACTGGATCGGCAATGATAAGTGTCGGATAATATTCTTCATGTAGCAGTTAGAACCTAGGGTGACACATGAACAACTCCTATTCATCAATGTAATGTAGGCATGTATTCCGAATATAGGCATACGTGCTTATGGAAAAGAACTTGCATGACATCTTTTGTCCTACCCTCCCGTGGCAGTGGGGTCCTAATGTGTCGGCGTCCTGGGAACGGGGGTACCCAGGCTTGCCTACCTGCGGCCCAGGGCGTGGCTCACAAGGTGGCCTGGTATGGCCCAGGATCTTCATCGACCACTCAAGACCCTCGCGAGGGGCCAAGCCTCGCGAGGCGGACGACGCAAGGCATCCCCTAGGGCGGCCTCATAAGGCTGGCTCGTGAGGATCGGAGATATCGAGGTGAGGGACTCCTCGCGAGGTCCTCGTGACGTGAGTAGTGACGACCAAGGCCAGGCGGGCGCTAGCGGGCACAGAATGACAGTTTCCTCTTTGGTGCTAAAGGAGCAGGTGCAGGCGAGGGGTCTCGAGGCATCAGGCAAAGGTTTCCATATCGGTGTAACAAGGCCAGGACCAGCGCGGCAGTAGGACGGAGGTCATCGCGGAGCCCGCGACGGCGTCACCACCAGAGCCTTTGGCAGGCGAAGACCACCTTTTGTCAGGATAGCTTGTACTGGCTGTCCCCCTTCAAATCTGGCCGTTGTGGGATTCCTCCCCGCTCAATATTTGGGAAGAGGACCCTGGCCACTATAAATAGGGCTAGCCACCACCATAGGTGGGGGATCGGACCATTGAGACCTCACTCACACCGGAAGCTCACCCGAGCTCAAGAACACCTCTCCCCAGGATGCAGTTCATCCATGTACTAGTTCTTCCCCTGCCAACAAGGCAATCCACCACTCCACAATGGATTAGGGTGTTACACCACAACGGTGGCCCGAACTAGTATAAATCTTGTGTCTCTTGTTCATTGGATCTGACGAGCTAGGCTTAGGGCTGTTGACTAGACGAGCTAGGGCGGAAGGAGAGATCTTCGTGCACACCCGAGAGTTCAAACCTTAAGGGTTTTGCTGGAACCCGAAATCCGACATTTGGCGCGCCAGGTAGGGGTGTGCCGAAGT
>LR738712.1:401290661-401302342 GCA_902687465.1 Secale cereale | reverse complement strand
CTGAGAAGACTAGGCTCCATGCCTGCGAGGAACAAGGCCCTCGCGCCCAAGAAGACTACGCTCCGTGCCTGCGAGGAACAAGGCCCTCGCGCCTGAGAAGACTAGGCTTCGAGCCTGCGAGAAACAAGGCCCTCGCGCCTGAGAAGACTAGGCTCTGTGCCTGCAAGGAACAAGTCCCTCGCGCCTAAGAACACTAGGCTCTGTGCCTGCAAGGAACAAGGCCCTCACGCCTGAGAAGACTAGGCTCCGTGCTTGCGAGGAACAAGGCCCTCGCACCTGAGAAGCCAAGGTCCGGTGCCTGTGAAGCAAGGCTCTGTCCTGTGAGGATCTCCGCTCGTGACACTCTCACGTAATAATGAGTGGGGTTGTACATGCCCTGGAGTCTCCGAAGACCTGGCCTCGGTTCTCGGGGGCTCCCTCCCATGTCCTAGTGGTAGCACTTAGCTCCGCGCTGGTGAGAAGACTAAATTAGGTGCCGGACGCGGCCGGTCATTTGCTTTCTGGAATTGGCTTGTTCCTATCTTCTCCCTTTTAATGGATGCTGAAGGTTCTGGTGTTCCTCGAATGTTTGGTTTTGATTCCCCTCTGCGGTTCTTCTCTCAAATTCCCTGTGGTTCTTCTCCCGACTTTCGGGCTAGCCCAGGGAGAGCGGCAGTTGCACGGCGTTCTCCCCGGCACGCCCTCGTCTTTAGCTATCACGAGGTGCCCGAACAGGGGCTCGTAACTGACACCCCCCCCTTCTTACATCCGTGCCCCACGGGTACCGCGGCAAGGGGTGGCCGATCACGCTCGAACCACGTCAAAGGCCTCGAGCAGTAAAAGATAATAACCTAACGAGTTTTTGTAGCCTCCCGAAGGGTCGAACGACACAAGATGATAGCAATCCCAAGCACATCAAGATAAGTCTCCTCACCCTAAGGACATGTAAAAAACGGATCGCACAGTAATAGGCTAGAACACTATGCATGGTACTAAATGCCATGAAGCCACAGTTCCTTACATGCCCCCTAGGGCTCCATGCTTGTTTGATCAAACGATGTAGGACAAAAGATGAGAGACTAAGAGCGGCTGACAGCGACCCTCGGGGCACGGTTGCTCGCGAGGACCTACGCCTCTTCACGCTTCACCCGAGCGTGACGACGAGACGACCCAACGCCGCCCTCCAGGCGGGAGCGGAGGCGTGGCGGCTGGTCATAGCCACCGCTGCTGGAGCTGCCGCTAAAGGAGGAGCTGCCGCTGAAAGAGGAGCCTCCGTAGCCGGACGAGCTGCGGCCGTCACCCAGGCCAAGCACCGCGCCGCCGTTGTCCTCGGGGCAGCACTCGGCGCGGCGCCCGTCTTCTCCATCAGCGGCCCAAACCGCGCGCGCGGGCGAACGTCTGCCAGCCTCAGGCCAAAGCCACGGCACCCGAAGCGGAGACCTCCACCATGACCCACAACGCCCTGTTGCAACAACCATCAGCCTGCAGCCAAAAGCCGCCGGAGCTCTCGTCAAGGAGTTCGTCGACCAAGGAGCACGGGAGCTGGAGCCTGGTGCCGGCTGGGCTTTCCGACCACCCGATGAACTCCAGCGCCACCTTTGCTAGGTGGGAATGAGGCTACGGAGGTCTGACAACCCCAGAGCGCCTCCCTACATTCACCGGATCGCCAACGCCACGATGGCCCCCGCCACTCAAAGGACCGCCACCGCAGCTGCCAAGGGAGGCTACGAGGGCGGCCTCACCCTCTCTTAGCTAGTGGTGAGACAAGCCCCTCCTGATGAGCCTTCCCCTTCTCCGCGGACGAGTACTTCCTGGGCGGCGCCATGGGCGGTTCGGTCAAGTGAAGGAGCAAGGGGAACGATGGATGAAGATGGGCGGCCAGGGCTCAGCCTTCTGCACTATTTATAGCCAGAGGAAGGCCAACCGTCGGCCCCATAAATGCTAGTAATGATGGTCCGCTGTGCACACAGAGACTTGACGAGTCGCGCAGACATCGAGGCTGCGTGGGGAAGTGGAGACGCCCACGTCCCATCAAGTGCCACACGTCGAACAAGGCCGCAGGCTTTGGGGCCCACGGCGCTCCGCACTTGGCCCTTGGCTTCGCCGCGGAGCCAAGCCCGAGCGCGCCTTGGGCCCGGGGGCTACTGTCGGCGTCCTGGGAACGGGGGTACCCAGGCTTGCCTGCCTGCGGCCCAGGGTGTGGCTCACAAGGCGGCTTGGTATGGCCCAGCATCTTCATCGACCACTCAAGACCCTTGCGAAGGGCCAAGCCTCGTGAGGCGGACGACGTAAGGCATCCCCTGGGGCGGCCTTACAAGGTTGGCTCGTGAGGATCAGAGATGAGAGACTCCTCGCGAGGTCCTCGTGATGTGAGAAGTGATAACCAAGGCCAAGCGAGCGCCAGCTGGCGCAGAATGCCAATTTCCTCTTTGGTGCTAAAGTAGCGGGTGCAGGCAAGGAGTCCCAAGGCATTAGGCAAAGGTTTCCATTTTGGTGTAACAAGGTCAGGACCACTGGGGCAGCAAGATGGAGGTCATCGCGGAGCCCACGGCGGCGTCACTACGAGAGCCTTTGGCGGGCGAAGAACACCTTTTGTGAGGATAGCTTGTACTGGATGTCCCGCTTAAAATCTGGCTGTTGTGGGATTCCCTCCCGCTCAATATTTGGGGAGAGGACCCTGGCCACTATAAATAGGGCTAGCCACCACCATAGGTGGGGGATCGGATCATCGAGACCTCACTCACACCGCAAGCTCACCCGAGCTCAAGAACACCTCTCCCCAGGAGGCAATTCATCCATGTACTAGTTCTTCCCCTGCCTACAAGGCAATCCACCACACCACAATGGATTATGGTGTTACACCACAATGGTGGCTCGAACCAGTATAAATCTTGTGTCTCTTGTTCATTGGATCTGACAAGCTAGGCTTAGGGCTGTTGAGTAGACGAGCTAGGGCGGAAGGAGAGATCTTCGTGCGCACCCCAGAGTTCAAACCTTAAGGGTTTTGCCGGAACCCTAAATCCAACATAATGGAAACTAAGGGATATTAAGGCCTCCATTTAATAGAGTACCATACCAAAGCATTAACACTTAGTGAATACATGAACTCCTCAAACTATGGTAATCACCGGGAAGTGCCCTGGTTATTGTCACTCTGAGTTTGACGGATCATAAAACATAGTAGGTGACTATAGACTTGAAAGATAGGATCAAGAACACAAATATATTCATGAAAACATAATAGGTTCATATCTGCAATCATGGCACTCGGGCCCTAGTGACAAGCATTAAGCATAGCAAAGTCATAGCAACATCAATCTCAGAACATAATAAATACTAGGGACCAAACCCTAACAAAACTAACTCGATTACATGATAAATCTCATCCAACCCATCACCGTCCAGCAAGCCTACGATGGAATTACTCAAGCAAGGCGGTGAGCATCATGAAATTGGTGATGGAGGATGGTTGATGATGACGACAGCGACGATCTCCACTCTCCGGAGGCCCGAACGGACTCCAGATCAGGTCTCTCGATGAAGAACAGGAGGTGGCGGTGGCTCTGTATTATAAAACGTGAGGGGATCTTCTCTCTAAAGTTATATATAATTCCGATACGATGAACTAGATGCATATGATAAAATTTTGGTGAAACTCCAATTTCAATCTGTTCCAGTTCCAAGACCCAATATCGTCGCATAACCTATACCATGCTAATGCTTTTCCCTTCAAAGATAAAGGAAAAACCTTCTTCATAACTTGATCTCCAGGTAGACCTGCAAGCTTAAACAATCCACAAATTTGTTCCGCATATATCAAGTGCATATCATGATGTTCGGTTTCGTCTCCTGCATAAGGATTAGCTAGCAGTTGTTCCATCATACCCGAAGGAATTAAATATTCAATATTTTCAGTAGGTGCAGCAGGTTGAGGGGTAGCTAATTGAGGTTCCGGTCGAGCTGAAGATACCCCGAACAAACCCCTCAAAGGATTGTTCTCCATAGTAACAAGTGACAATAAATTTCAGCACACTATATGAATGTTTCCTTACCAAAAGCGCTTCACTCCCCGGCAACGGCGCCAAAAAATAGCTTTGATGACCCACAAGTATAGGGGATCAATTGTAGCTCTTTTCGATAACAAAGAGTGTCGAACCCACAGAGGAGCAGAAGGAAATGACAAGTGTTCTTCAGTAAGGTAATGTCCAATCCTTTTGAGGCAAAAGACATGCAAAGATGGTCTCTTATAATAAGCAAAGCGTTCTTGAGGGTACACGGGAATTTCATCTAGTCACTTTCATCATGTTGGTTCGATTCTTGTTCGCTACTTTGATAATTTGGTATGTGGGTGGATCAGTGCTTAGGTGATGTTCTTCCTTGAACAAACCTCCTACTTATGATTAACCCTCCTGCAAGCATCCGCAACTACGAGAAAAGTATTAAGAATAAATTATAACTATAGCATTAAACTTTTGGATCCAATCGGCCCCTTATGGAATACCGCATAAACTGGATTTAAGCTTCTATCACTCTCGTGACCCATCATCTAATTACTACTCCACAATGCATTCCCTTAGGCCCAAATATCGAACACATAGGAAATTCACATGATTACTTGCAACATGATTTCTCCCGTGACCTCAAGAACAAAGGCAACTACTCACAAATGATAAACATGCTCAAGATCAGAGGGGTATGAAATAGCATATTGAATCTGAACATATAACCTTCCACCAAATAAACCATATAGCAATCAACTACAAGATGTAATCCACACTACTAGTCACCCACAAGCACCAATCTATAGTTTCGGTAACAAGATTGAACACAAGAGATGAACTACGGTTTGAGATGAGATGGTGATATTCAAGATGTTGATGGAGATAGCCCTCCTCAAGATGGGAGAGTTGTTGGTGATGATGATGACGATGATTTCCCCCTCCGGGAGGGAAGTTCCCTCGGCAGAATCGCTCCGTCGGAGGGCAAAAGTGCTCCTGCCCAAGTTCCTCCTCGAGACGGCGGCGCTCCATCTGGAAAGTCTTCTCCCTATTTTTTCTAGGTCAGAATGGCTTATATACCATAATATTGGCACCGAAGGTGGTCCTGGGTGAGCACAACCCACCAGGGCGCGCCTAGGCTCCCTGGTGCGCCCAGGTGGGTTGTGCCCACCTAGTGGGGCCCCTCTGGTACTTATTTGCTCTAATATTCTTCAAATATTCCATAAAAATTCTTCGTGAAGTTTCAGCTTGTTTGGAGTTTTGCAGAACAGGTGGCATGACGTAGCTTTTTCAGGTCCAGATTTCTAGCTACTGGAATTCTCCCTCTTGGTGCATACCTTGCAAATTAAGAGAGAAATGGCATTAGAATTGCTCCAAGTAGCATTATTATACATAAAAACAACACAAATAATAGCAAGAAAACATGATGCAAAATGGACATGTCATAGATCAAGACAGCCAAGCTGCGAGACACCACCAGAAGGGAAATCACCCTTGTCGGGCATGCGCGCCTGGCAGTCAGCCGGATTCGCCCGGCAGCAAGTCACCGGGACCACCCCGGCAGGCATGCCAAGGCACACGGAGATGAAACTCCACCGCGTAGCAACGTCCATCGCCAATCAGTGCAGTGTTTAGCTTTAAGGTGGCTTAGTGGCCACCTCTGGATAGGTGGCAACCATCTCCTACCACAAGAACCACCAAAAGACACACGTCCAAAGATGTGTCAAGCAAACAAGAGCACAGCTGGCAAGATGAGCCCGGCAAGGCTTGTCGGACGAGCTATGATGTGACACTAAGCGGTGCATTTAATGAACTCTGTCAGCTGCAGAGTTAGGTATGATAGCACTATTTGCTATCTAATTAGCCTAAAAAGACTGATTTGCCACTGTGGTGACCCCTTAACCTATAAAAGGAGACCCATGGCAACCGTAGAAAGGATTCGGCCATTCAAACCCGCATACACCCATATGTGCGACCACTCTCACCCCGAGGCAACCTTGCCGGGAAATAGTGATGTGTCCATTTTCCACCATTTCTAAAATCAACCCACCAAAGTAGGAGTAGGGTTTTACGCTTCGTGGCAGCCTGAACCTGGGTAAAATTTCCCTATGTGATCGCCGACGCGCTGCTCTACGCTTCTCTGCTCTTTGTGCAATGTGCTCATCCCCTTGCTGAACCAAAAGGGACCTCCATCCCATAGGTGGCCATGGTTATACCCCGACAGAGACCCTCGTTGGCTTTTTTTATATATAGGAGGAACTCCACGAGCACCGCGTGTCAGAGCCAATGCTCAAACCCGGGCGGGCTGGCTATAACTCCAGCAGCACAACCAATGAGTCAACAACCCGTCCTCCGATCCGTCGATACTAATCCCGACTAAAATGACGCATCTAGGTCTTTTCATGTGCGATATGTTGGGAGTTTGGCTTAGTTAGTTTGATAGACAGAGCGAGATGAAGGTGTGAAATGCGTGAATGTATAGTGCACGTACTATTGGAAGGCCTACAAGAAAATTTTGTACTATGTAAACCCTGTACTTTTATTTACTTCGCATATTAGCTTTGTGTCGGGTCAAACCTTCTAAACTTAGACAAAGTCTATACATACAAAAACAATGACAACAACAATACAAAGTACAAATGATTAGAATCATCATGCAATATATTTTCATACAATATATATCGGACGAGATTAATGCAAACACGGCGGATTATCATTACATTTCAAACTTTTAGGAAAAAAGGAAAAGAAACCCAACGCTAAACCTATACTACGAAGGCGTTCGACGTCCACTTTCATTTTTACATCCGCATGAGCGAAAACGTCCTCCATCTGCCATCTCCATGAATGGTGGTTGGGTTCAAGACCCATGAAGTGAAGGTGCGGTTTCCACGAGAAAGACCAGAACACAGGAGACGGACCAGACAACTTGGCAGACCATGGCCATGCCCTGCCACCTCCTATGCCCTACTCTTCGTCGGAGGAGTCCCCGACCTCGGCGGTGCCGGTGGATGTGATGTCGATTACGATGGACGTGGACGGTCCATCGATGTTCACCTACCACATGAACCACAGAACATTGGACGGTGGCACGTAGGACGCATGGCTGGTGGTGCTCTTGTCATTGGCTGCCAGCACGGCCACCGCATGTGCATCCGCATTTGCGAGCGGCCAGTTTAGCATGGGTGGAAACATTGAGCTTTATCCCCAAAGACAAGCTCTCCCGCAGAATGTGCCCACTCGTGGTCATGGTGGATGTGGTTCCAGGGAGGAGGATGTGCTCTCTTGTACAGTTTAGCTGGCGGTTGCCGCTTTAAGTAGCGCATTCCAGTGAGGCCAAGCATCCGGGTGTGTTATGAATGAGTCGCCGGAGTTGGTTCCTCGGGTAGCGAGCCTTCTTAATTAATAGCATACAGATACACAGTATGAATGTGGGCAGCTGGCGCCGGCTGCAAACGCATGCACACGAGGGCCGAGGCTTTTTTGTGGGCCAGGGTAGTCATCTACGGGCGTGGCAAACATTGGAGATGCCCTTTCTACCATGTGATCCCACATGTCATTCAAAGAACAAGACAACCCGCGTTCCCTTGGGTCACAGAATGCCGGACCAACCATCTGGGGGTGCGACTTGAATGCAACACGGGTGATGTCAGTGTACCGCCTTTTCATTTCGAACTTGTAAACTGAACACTTGTACAAGAGCCTAACACTGAAGGCATAGTACTACTACCTCTGTCCTAGTTTATTGGTACTCCTATGAAGTTGGCACCTCACCTCTAGCCAGCCAAGTAGCCCACATGTACGATAGTTATTCATTCTACTACCTCCGTCCTCGGTTATTTGTCCCCTTCACATTTAGTAACAAAATGTTAATGCATGTAACCAAAAGTAATATCATTAGAAACTATGTTCAAATATGAATCCAACGATATATTTTTCAGTGACATGCATTATATTTTCTTAGTTAAAAATATACTCAAAGTTTGGCACAAAATTCTAAGGAGGCCAATAAATCTGGAAATTGTAGTTACTTAGGTCGGTTGTGTGAGCCCTCCAAATAAAATCATGTGGCTTTGCTTATTTCTCATTCCTCTCTAACCCCTCTTCTCCATTGATCATGCTGCCCTCCGGTCGACTACATTCTCCCGCGTGCCCCATCAAACATTCTATCGAATGTCATTTGCATGTGGGCCTAGGAAGACCATGCATGTATTTCCAATGTTGTAATTTGTCCGGCATGAATACAAACATACGGTTTGTTTAAAGTTTCGTGTTGCCTCCACTATGTGTTGCTTCACATCTTAGTTTTGACATCCCATTTGTTTCTTGACCCGCACATCTTGACCATATTGATAGATGTTGAGGGATCGAGCACGTGTCGTGCAAGGATATAAAAGTTTGGTATGTTCCTATGATAGAAATGATCGTTTGGGGTAAAGAAAGGGGGGAGGTGTTTCTTTGTGGGCGCATCGGTCGTGTACCATATAGCTATGGATCGATTGAAAGAGCACTAGGGTGGGTCCGGAGATCGACCGATCTAGAGTGGTGGAGATAAATATGAATGTATGCTTAAAAGCATATAGATGAAAGGCTTGGTTACAATTAATGCATGGTAGAGAGACATAGGCGTGTGTCGAAGAGCGACTTGACAATTGAGAGACAATCCCGATACCATGAGAGATTAATTTATGTGTGACATGCACAAAGAGGAACATAGGTGGTATGTGTGTGCGCACAAGAGTGAGAGGGGGAGAGACCTTGAGATGGAACCGAGATCGAGTGGGTGCATGTGTGATATGGAGAGATGGTGCGTCAAAGAAAAAATGTTTTATGCATAAGAAGACACATGGTATTTGAATCAGTCCGGGAGGGGGAGGGACATCCGAGGAGGGGGAGATGGAGGGGGAAAGTTTTCCTACCGTCGGTTTGCTCTCAACTGTTGTGCCACAAGCGAGCGAAAACGCAAGACGAAGAGCATTCCATTCGATCGGTGAGCGACGTGTAGAGTCCACCGTGCCGGGGTGCAATGCGAATGCGACGAGAGTGATGTACACCGTCCATTCCTTATGAACTTGCATATTTCAAGTACTCCTTTTTTCACACGGTGCAGACGCAAGAACTCATACATATGTGAATACACTCTCCCCTATGTACGCATGCGTGCACACCCTGCCCCTATGAGCACCTTCAAGAGACTGAGCCGGCATATCATCTTGAGAATTACGAAGTCACCGCCTTGTTGTCGACGGGAACGATGGGGAGGTCCGGACGTCTGCCACGTGAAACTCCGAAACTTTGGTACCATCCCACCCCCACAACTCTCAGGCTCCAGCAGTCTAGATTTTCAAACTCCACGCCGTCAAAACCGATTGACCGGTCATCGCTGGTATCAGTGTTCACACCCGAACCGTCAATGCTTGGCCTACGCCAGCTACTTGCCGGCCGGTCACCACTGCCCCAAAACCACACCTCCTCTCTAGCCCATTCTCCCACCTTTCTATCCCCTAGCCCGCATCGGCCGTCCCCTAGTTCGCCGAAGAGCCATGGTGCGCTGCAAGATCACCTACTACAAGATGCTGACGCTGGAGCGCCATGCGGAAATCACGGAGGCTGTCGGCACCATAGACCTCCGTTCCCAAGCTTGCTTTGCGGCGGGCCAATCCCCGAGTCCTCTAGAGCCAAGCTCCGAGGAGGAGAAAGCAGATCCAATGTTCATGATGGAGGTCGCATCCCATGAGGCCCCTAATTCTAATGAAATGATGCACGTTGACTTCGTGCCGGTGTCCAGGTCCCCCATGGTGCAGGTGGACCAACGATTCAACCTAGTGATCATAAAGGAGCACCGCGCGGTGCAGGCTCGACTCGACGCGGAGGGTGCGGATGCCATTGCCATCGAGGCCCTCCTGCAGGCGGAACTGGATGTCGTGGACGTGAAGCGGGCAGTGGAGGCTCAAATTGACGTGGAGCACGCAGAAGCTGCTGCCATCAAGGCCCCCCTGCAGGCAGAACCGGACGTCCTCGACTTGAACCGGGCGGCGGAGGATCAACTCAAAGCGGAGCGTGCGGATGCTGCACGTGGAACTACTTCAGGCGGAACCGAGCGCCGTGGATGTGAATCGAGCGATGGTCACGTCCTTGCAGAGCCCCCGCACGCTCCGCGTGAATGGAGGCCGAGGACAACCACGGAGCAGATACACACGTCGGCAGCTACGGCTGGTTCCCGCCGACAGCCAACAACAACTAGGTCGGGTCGTTCTGCGAGCAGTGATAGTTTTTTCTTCATGTTGTTGTTTTTAGGGATATTGTGCTGTGTAAAACGTATATTTATGCAAGTCATCTGACTTTCATCATTTCGGCTTGTCGACCATTTCAGACGATTGGATGAAGATCCTACGTCTCCTAACCCTTCTTCCTCCTCACATCTTCTTCTTCCCTAATAGACCACCACACGGGCTGCACAGATCTTCCCCAACATGCGGTTGGATAAACATTTTGTATGAATGAAAATTTGGTGTCAGCAGTCTCCCCGCTGATTCTCATGCTTCCCCATCCGCCGCCACACTGCTGCTTCGCTTCGCTGTCGCTCGCTATCCCCGTGTCGTCCTGAGGATGTGTGGTGGCCGCGTAAGTGAAGACCCAATGAATTTGATCACGGACATGACGAGCAGGCGGAGCCGGCCATGCAGCCGTGTAGGCGAGAAGAGGACGATGAGAACGAGGTTGGGTAGCCTGGGTCTCACAAGGGCATTTTAGACATTTCATTGTGGGTCCATGTCGTCAGGGAAAATCATCAAGAGTTAGAGAAACATCTGGCAAATATCGATGACAAGGAAAATAGAGGCAAATACGCAAAGCGTGAACAAACATGTGACAAAATCCTCAAATTCCCCTTTCCTTTGCGGGATCAATCCATGCAAATCCTTGTTTGACGTGTCAATTAATGCATATTTTTTCTCCAATACCCAACAAGCTAACCATCTCGTCCTCATAGCTTGATTAATGTAGCACCATGCAAACCAACCTTCTCACTTCCGGATGCATGTTCTCAATTTCTTCGATTAGTGTTAGTGGCCTTCTGCGAATTGTAATTTGATACTGGCCTTCTATACAAACAAATGGAGGTAGTAACCCAGCACAATAGTGTCGTCCGTCCAGCGTGTGGTAAAGGTGGTTTATGAAAGAAGATGATGGAGAAGCGGAGTCAGCGAAGAGTGAAATGATGGTTGCTTCATCCATGCTTTGTGATTTGACGCCTCACTACTTTGTGATTTGAGATAGAAGGGACAAGGGAGTAGAATATGTGATCTATACATGCGTCCAAGCACGGGAGAAAGAGGAGAGAGGTGCATTTTTCTATTCCATCAATCAATCAATATTCTGACTAACTTTATATATAGTATAAAAATATAAAAACAATAAATATCATTGGGTGCACCATGAAATGCAAATTAACTTTCATATTCCATATAACTTTGTGTATATATGTACAATTTCTAAAATAATTTTTTGGCCACACTTTGTGTGGTTTTTATTCAAAAAGAATGTTGTATGTGAAGTAAACATGAAGAGAGGGCTTTTCAGATCAATGGGGTACGTGATATGATGTAACATGTGTGAATGTGTAGTTGACTTATTTGGTAGGGCCTAGAGAGGGTATGTGTACGTATTCGGGAGAGGCATGGATAGAGGGGCCGGCGGGGGGGG
>LR738712.1:401170326-401290621 GCA_902687465.1 Secale cereale | reverse complement strand
GGGAGAGATAGCACGAGAAATGAGAGAGGTCTACACACACACACAAAGAGAGAGAGAGAGAGAGAGAGAGAGAGACGAATAGAATGTCTTGGCGAGAGATGCCCTTGAGTGTGTCCTTGTAGGGGGGAGGGGATAAAGGCATGAGGATAAATAGTTTGTATGGTGTCTGTGTTGGTATGTGTGGCTGTGAGAAGATAACAAGACCTAGGGGTAGAAGGTGTGTCACCGCGTGAGGTCAGGTGGGCCGAGGTGAGGCCCTTGGGCCAGTTCCGTCTTGTGCCACACTAGTCGGCCCGTGCCGCATTTTAGGGAGACCCATGGAGGAAAAGTCATACAAGACAAAGATACCAGAGCTACGAAGGACTCTGTGTCCATTAACAAAGCCCACTAGGATTTGTAACCCTAGGTCCCCGAACTAAGGTAACCCCTTGTCTCTAATATTACCATTCATCAAACCTAACTGTAAGGGGGATCCTACATAATGATCTGATGGAATCATATTCGTCAATTAGGAAGAGAGGTGGAGACAGTCCCAGCAAGATAGGCCTAAAGATAATGTGTGTGCGGGAGACACCTTGGCAGGTCTATGTATGGAGAAATGGTCGATGTGGATCAGGTGTGGGTATGCGTGTGAGAGGAAGAGTTCTTGTGACAAAGGTTAGTGAGAATAGTGTAAATGGTTGCGAGAGAGGGGGAGGGTGATATCGAGAGCATGTGTGCGAGAAAGACACCTCGGGAGAAAGAGTGTGAGCATGTGTGAGAGATGATGGAAATATGCCCTATAGGCAATAATAAAGTTGTTAGTATTTTCTATTTCCTTATTCATGATAAAGGTTTATTATTCACGCTAGAACTGTATTGACCCGAAACCTAAATACATGTGTGAATACATAAGCAAATATTGTGCCGCTAGTAAGCCTCTATTAGACTAGCTCGTTAATCAAAGATGGTTAAGGTTTCATAACCATGGACATGAGTTGTCATTTGATAACAGGATCACATCATTATGAGAATGATGTGATGGACATGACCCATACATTAGCTTAGCATTTGATCATACAGTTTATTGCTACTACTTTCATGTATGTCAAATAAATATTCCTTTAACTATGAGATCATGAAACTCCTAGATACAAGAGTGCCGCTGTACAAAAGTAGGGCTGCTCTTTTTTACCCCTTACATGTGCACGGGTAGTCAGAGCCACGCCTGTGGCCAAACATAACGGGGCAAAAGGAGGAAGCCAGGAACGCTGAGTTACCAGAACAACGCCAAGACAGCGGCACAAGAAGACCAAGCAAGGAGACAGGCCCTCCCCCAGCAAGGACTCTTGCCGGGGCGGCCTGCGCGCCCCCGGCAAGGGCTCTTGCCGAGGCAATCCACTCAGACGCCTCCATCGTAGCCACCCTTGAAGCCTATGGGCTCCAACGGCATCAGCAACATTGGAGCCAAGGCTCGGGAAGCGCCCACGTGATGGCATGCAGATCATTGTGAAGACAAGGATCTATGACTCCCAAGATAAGAACCAGAAGACATGGCGATCACAAGGCTCCTTGCCGAGGACGCCCACGAGGCCCTGGCAAGGCTCCTTACCGAAGACGCCCCGGAGCCCCGGCAAGCCTCTTGCCACAGGATACTCACGAAGGCCCCGGCAAGACCCTTGTCGGGAATATATGCAAGTCTGTGGCAAGCCCTTGCCGCCCCGTCGCCGCCCCAGCTCGGCGGCCGACCCGCTGGCCCAGGCAGGCACCCACGTGGCGATACGTGGTTCCTGGGCCAGCTAGTCAAGCACCTGCATGGTGGCATGCAGATCTTCATGAAGGCCCAACCACGACGCCACCTCAACTGCCTACCTCGCTGGCCTAGACGAGCGTCGCGACCAGACAGAGCGGCCACGGACGGGACGGGCTTCTTTTCCGTCCCTAATAAAGTAAATAGACACCTAAGCAGCACATTTAGTGCGCCTTATCCAGTAATGGCGTAGGATAAGCCTATACACTGTACACCTTTCCACCTCCCGTGTGCCACTGTGGCAGCCCCTTTAGACTATAAAAGGAGGCCCGCGGCATACTGGAGAAGGATTCGGATCCTGGAAAGCTGGACAGACACCGTAGCTAGCTCAAGAACTCAAGAACACTCAAATATACCCCAAAGCAGGACTAGGGTATTACACATCCTCACGGCCTAAACCTAGGTAAATGATAGATGTGCTCGCTCTTAGACCTGCTCTTTGTACAACCTCGCGCCCGCAAACCATAGAAGGGATTCCAGTGATCCCGTCGGTGTCGTTTCGTACCGACATCTTTGGCGCGCCAGGTAGGGGGCGTAGTTGTGAAAATCTGGTCTAGTAGTTAGTGTAGCGATTCCTCATCGCCATGGCTCCTAAGAAGAAGATTATCGCGGCGGTCAGTTCGTCTGCAACCGAACGGCCCGTGCCGGCGCAGGCTGGCGACAGGGTGGTCGCGGATCGGAGCCGAGGCGCGATCCGCGAACACCCACGCCATTCCAGCAGCCGAAGCCTGGCAAGCGGTGTCGTTCGTGCGCGAGACGATGAGCCACTCGCCACCAAGTCCAAGGGTGGAGCCGGGCCCCCCGCAGGCGGCGCGGGGCCGTCCAAGAGCGGCGCCGTAACCCGCATGGGCAACGCAGTGACTTCCAAGATGCCCACGGCGCATTCCTCCCAGGTAGTGCGCGATGAGCAGCATCGCCGCGCGGAGGACCCCGTGCGCTGCCACGGAATGAGCCCCGCGCATCAGTCACGAGATGCAGAAGATCAGCATGCTCGCCGAGGCGCTGGCGAGGATGGCGTGCAGCTGCGGGACCATCATAGTGCTCCTTCTAACATGGTTAGAAGTCATAGGGCATCTTGATCCGCACAGCTCTCCCCGCCACCCACACCAGCGGAAGCCTTAGCACGCGCAGTTGCTCCTCGACTTCCCTCATGTTGCGGAGAAGCTCGACGAGTGGAGAGCTACCGTTCGTAGCCTTGTTGCCATCTCCAACAAGGACAAACCACGGCCGGTGGGGCCTTCGGGTAGACGCTCTCCCGAGCCACCACACGCCAGCGGTGGAAGGACTGGAGGCGCCGCAGCCATGGTGCATTCTCCTCCTCCTCGCCAGCTATCACATGTGCCGGCCCATCGGGACGACGCTTGCGACGATGTATCCATAGCGTCGCCCGACCAATGGACCCACCGTGATCAGCGCCAAGTTCTTCGAGAGCGCGCCCACGAGGACGCTCAAACCACCATCGAGCGCCGGTGCGAGGCACGCCACCACTGGGATAGACGGGCAGGGCCTGCTGTGGACAACCCAGCACCGGGAGGATCTGGAGGCTTACCTTACGAGGTAGGCTGTCTGGCCTTTACCCGTGAGCTGCGGTGTTTCCAGTGGCCCACCCACCGCACCTTCAAGCCCGACGTCGGTGAGAAGTACAATGTCAAGACTCACCCATCAGAGTTCCTCAACATCTACACTATCGCGATGTAGGCTGCTGGGGCGCGTTACGACAAGGTGCTCGCCAATTATTTCATGTTGGCACTTAAACCCTATGTCATGTCATGGTTGATGCACTTGCCGACGGATTCCATTTCTTCCTGGTCGGATTTGTGCCATGAGTTTGTTGGCGCTTATACAAGAGGCCACGAGGGTCATGGCCAAGCAAGCGATTTCCATGTCATCCCCCAGAAGGAAGGAGAAAGCCTGCGCAAGTACATACAGAGGTTCAGCCGAGTGCAGTATAACATCCTAGATGTTCATCCTGCCGCCATCATCAGCACATTCCACCAGAACGTGCGCAACCGCAAGATGTGTGAGGAGCTGTCGCTGAATAAGGTCAAGGATGTGGCCGAACTTTATGTTCTGGCCGACAGATGTGCCCGGGCTGAAGAGGGAAGGAAGTACCCCGGCGAAGACGCCGGTGTGGAAACCGGTTCCTCGGACGAAGACGTCGTCACCCCGACGAAAGAGAGTCGACGCCAGTCAGGACCCCGATCCTAAGTCACACCGATCTAGCATGTAACACATCATATCACTTTGAAGCCTCACGCACGGTATCCCCACGGGATACCACGGTATCCCCACGGATGTCACCATACCTAGCCCAGGACCGTTTGCCCATTTTGGCACACGTGTATGATAGTGTCGCTAGCATCCATATGACAGAGAACCCGGGCCTACATGGCTAGTTATAAACCAAAAGTGGCACTAAATTACAGAGACATGCATCCATGACCCATCAATGAACGTGTCGGTCATCAATGTATGAACCCAAGTCGTAGCAAGCTACATGGACTTAAAGGAACAACGCGTTACATTTCCCCTAAGGGACAGACACAGGAACGAAGAAGGACACATGCCGGCCAGCCTACGTGTTCGGAAGTAGTAGCTGGCTACCAAGGCTCAGTGGAAGCACTAGGAGGCATTTCCCTGTAAGATAGGCTACCAAGGGTAAACAACTAGGTGTCGGATCCCACACATATCAAGCATTTCAAAAACATACACACAACATGCTCAATATGTGCAAATACAACATTGCATCACAACAGAACTCTATGACTCAAAGTACTTTATTTAAGAGGCTCCTAAGAGACATACATAACATATTCATATAGGTAGGGGTCACATGACCCAACACTCAAGTCATACAAGCATACAAGCACATGCGGAAGCTAACTTGTCTGAGTACACACAACTTAGAAAGAAAACAGGCTTGGTTTAGCCTGACTATCTACAAGGCCCTTCACAAGCTCAGGATCACCGTCTGGGTAGCAAGCTACTCATCGACGTCAACGTCTATGTAGAACCCATCAGAGGGGCGGGGTTCTCCTCTGCAACAGTTATTAAGCAAAAATGAGTACAAAGGTACTCAACAAGTCTTACATCAGAACCTATCATACATGCATCATTATCAACAAGGGTAGTGGAGTTTGTAGCAGCAAGCCAGCTTTGACTCTTGGCTAACCTATACTACAACTCTCAGCAGATTTCAAGATTAGACTATGCACACGAGTCCACTACTCACCACAATAATACACTACCTTGGATCCTATCCCGTCATCCTACGGAAGGGCCATCCACGGCACTCACACTTGTCTTGAGACTTTTAGGAGTAACCAGTAACTTGTCTATGAACTATATAAGCAACCAAGTGGTCCTTAACCGTGAACAATGGCTATTCGAATAGATTGGTAACCCTGTAGGGGTGTACTTCTTCACACACGCTTTCACCACTTATCGCCGTTTACTTGACGTGTACTCGGCAACCTTCAAGCAGATGCCCAGCGAGCGTGTCGGCCACGACCTGACTAACCACACAGGTCCCTAGTCCAGGTTTATCACCTATTTGGGTTCCATTCATGGGCAGATGCGGCCGGTGTGTCGCTCACGGCCCCAAACGATGTGTACAGAGTTCCCGAGTCACCAAACGGACGACCGGTACACCATGCCATGTACCTGCCGCGTCACAGCCCAGCCCGAGGGTCAGTGCTGCGCATGACCTCTAGTAAACTACAAACACGAGAAACTAGTTGCAACTCCTGGACAGAGGACAAGGGCAGTTAATAAGTCGAGAGGGTCCATTGGTTTCGGGCCCAATGCATGGTAGTAGCTCATGTTAAATCACACATATAGATCTCAGGTCCTATGGACGGTTCCAATGAAACAACCCACCATGTACTCCTACATGGCCTTTCATCAATACCTTTACCAAAACATATTCCACACTTCACTCTCATTACCAGACATGATCATTTGACTCTGATCCCTCACCCAGATGAACCAGACCTGACACAACTTTAAGCATAGCAGGCATCATAAGTAAATAGCATGGTAGGAAACAAATCACATGGCTCAAACAACTCCTACACATGCTAGTGGGTTTCAACTATTTACTGTGGCAATGATAGGTCATGCAAAGGAATGGGGTTCAACTACCGCAACAAATAGCAGTTCACATGTTGTTGCCTTAATGCAGTAAAAGAGAGCAGAAGCGAGAAGATGGGTTTGTATCGGAATGATCAATGGGTTGCTTGCCTGACAGATTGGTTGTCGGGTACTGCTCTTCGGTTGGATACGTAGATGTATCCTCGGAAGCAGAACCTACCACGGAGAACATCGGTTATACAATCAATACACAACAATATGCAACAATATGCTGCATGGTCATGACATGGCAAGATGAATGTGTTTTGAGCTAATGCAACTATAAACAGAAGGGTTTCAGCTTATTTGAATCAAAGATTCAAATTCATGCCCAAACTATTGTTATTTAAAGTACATTATCATGTTTTGATGTGAACAGCAAGGTTAACTTGCTTAAACATGCATGGAACCAGTACCAATGGATAGATTGGATTTTTCTGATCATTTTTCATACATAATTTTTTCTCATCTAAGCTACTGTTGAATTTATATGATTTTTAGAAGTTAGGACATTTTCTGAAAATAAATAAATCATTTCTGATTTATTTAAATCACAGAAAACACTTACTGCGTCAGCATAACTTCAGACTGACGTCAGCAAGTCAACAGGGCTAGTCTAGTCAAACCTGACGTGTGGGGTCCACGCGTCAGTCTAACAGAGTTAACTAATAGGGTTAATTTAAACTAACTACTAATTAAAATGGTCGGGCCCACAAGTGAGTGGGTCAGCTAATTAGCATAATTAACTTAACACTAACTAACCCTAAACTAACACAGTCAATGACTGGGCCCACATGTCAGTGGCACAGGGGAAGTCAAACCCCCTGGTCAGCGGGTCAAACTCGCCGGCTACTCGTCGCCGACGAGGCTAGACGCGGCGGAGCGCCTCGAGTTTGGTCCTCTAGCGACCAAAACGACGGCGGAGAGGGGCTGCGTTATGTGGACACTCGTCCGCATCGAGTGGTGGACGTGGCGTGGCCTAGGGATGGCCAGAACATCGCCGGCAACGACGTTGGCGGCGACCGGAGGTCGGGTGAGCTTGGGATCGATGCTGCGGTGGCCGTGGGGGCACGGGGTTAGCTCCTACGGGGCCTACGTGGTGCTGTGAATTTAGTGGGCATGACGGCCAGGCCGTTAGGCGGCCGGAGACACGTCGACGGCGAGCGTGTGCGGCGGCGCGTGCGGGCGAGCAAGGTGCAGTCGCTATGTGTGGGGACCCTGACTCGTAAGTCGAGATCATCGAATGCACGTGTACAGTGATCCCAGAGATCAATGCTCACTGAACACACAGAAGCTGAATAACAAGAGTCTTACATCCATACATACCGTATTACACAAATAGGACCATAATGGTCAAGTCTTGAGTATATCGTTGCAGCGGAAATCTTCAATGACAACTTGGACCCATGCCATCTGCCTTAACCCTACAGGCATTCTGGCTGGGAAGCGTCCTAGCTCGCATGCTCATCACCAAGAAATCTTCATCATAACCTGCTCTCTCATGCCTGTCCAATAAAATAACCAGTGGCAAGCCAATGAGTACTTTGAATGTACTCACAAACAACCCAAGTGTGATGACAGAATAATTATGCAAAGCTCTACAGCTAAATTGGCAGTTTTGCGGAAAGCCAGTTTTTCATATGCAAGTATGATCAACAGATAACATGGGCATGCATGTGTCAGCAACAAGTATCAGGAGGTCACAGACATCATTATCGAGAAAGAGTTGTAATCAACTCATGCTCGAGCTCATTGTGACTTTCTCACAATCACATCAACAGATCCTCCATACCGTGTTGTTTTCCAGAAACTTATGGACATAGTCTAAGTAGCACCACCCAACTGCCCTTGACCGCGGACACGGCTATTCAAATAGTTTGACACTCTGCAGAGGTTGCACACTTTACCCACAAGATCCGGGGAACTTCCGTGTCATCCACGAACCGCGGTACCTCAAGTACCCGGGGTAAGCACCCGATCACTATCTTTCCCTAGACGACACTAACATAGAGTCCACTCGATTGGTAACAGCGCCGTGCCAAACATTTCACATTTCAAAATTGTGGAGACTTGCTACCATGTTCATCACATACCACTGACACGGGGTACCAACGGTGTGTTCGGTGCCCTGTAAAAACAGTCATGGCCGCCTATCCATGCACGACCCCGTCCCGAGAGTGACCTCATGTCACCCCCGTCACTAGTAATGCGGGCACCATGCTAGTATCAACCTAGGTAATCAATAATGCCCTTTCCCATATAAGGGTAGAGTGGGTGCGCATGTTCGGTTGGGACTGTAGTCACACATAAATCTAATCCATCTCTGTAAACAACACTCTCAACAAGCTTCGGCACACTACTTCTTCACCAAGTAGTGCCCTAGTTTCTCATCAACTCCCAGGGGCATTAGTGGCACCCACTGGGTTATTTGCAAGTATGTCAAACCACACTTGTTTCACTCAATGCATAACCCTGACCCATTTTGCGTAGCCACTACTATAGCATATATCTATCTACTCCAACCCACATAACCCTCATAGGAAGGTAGGGTCATGTTTGATGCAAGTTCAATAGCAAAGTAACAAAGGCACCAACCAAAGTGGTCACCTCTTCCACATGATTCCGATGCATTGGTAATAAGGTGCTATGAGACATGCATAAAAAGGTTTCTCGAACTTGGTCAAAGGGCTGCTTGCCTTGTCCTTCCGAGTCTTCAAACCTTCTGGTCCATCTCCGAGTACTCCGTTTATTTCGTCAACTAACGATGGAAACAATCATAATAAGCAACACAATCAAAGCAAAAATAAAAGTGCTCTAAAAATAGGAGTTGGACTTTTCTAGGATACCTCTGGTCATATTAGAAATGACCAAGGTGTTTTCATAGGCATTGGATCAATGGATAGTTTGGATCATTTCATTATGATGGAACCAAGGGGTTTATGGATTTGAAAGAAGTATACAGAAATATTTTCTTGAGTGATGAGCAAAGGCACCCATCAACAAGTCATGATTTTAGAAGCATCTAGGAGTTGGTTTCACTGGATTTGGAATTCAAATGAATTTCCTAGGATTTTGCAAAGTTGATAAATATGAAGAAATGGCTCATTATTTGGTGGGGCACAGAAAGTATTAATAAAAATGTTCCAAAACTAAGTTTGGATATGACAAGCATCTAGGAATTTGAACCACTGCATTTGGATCAAAATTGAGCCCTCTGTGATTTTCTAAAGTTCATCACAGAAAATTAAATATTGGCATTTGATAATTATTTGTGAAGGAAATGTCTCTGGAATAATGTGCATGTTGCACCATGTGGTAGAGCATGATTTTAGAGACTACCAGAAATTTGAATCATGCAATTTGGAGTTCAAATGAATTATTCATAGATTTGTGAAGATTGCAGAAAAAGAAAAAGAGACAGGGGACAGGTTTATACCCTCGGATAGCGCACTGGGCGAGGCTTAGCGCCGGGATGCCACTGGGCCGGCCCAGTGGCTCGGCCACACAGGCAGACGGCGACGCCGAAGGCGTATTTGCCTATTACGCCTTCCTGCACGGAAGGCGGGTGCCAGATGGACCCGTGTCCATTTAAATGGGGTCGGCCCACCGGTCAGTGGCTCAAGCGCGCGCGTTGAGTCGTTGACGGGCAGGGCCCGCTGCTGAGGCAGCTCCTTCTTCCTCCTCCGTTCGAAGCAGAGGAGGCAAGGCAGAGCGCACGCCGGCGCCGTTCCCCGGTGGTGCCCGGCGCACCGAAGGGCTCAGCGGAGCGAGCCGCGCCCATCCTTGGTCTTCAAGCTGGCCGGGAGGAGCAGGAGCGATGGCGGCCGTGGCGTCGGCGGGTGGCTTCCGGTCAAGATGGGTGCGATGCCAGGGACGCTAGGGGAAAGGAAGGGAGGAGTGGGGGGTGGCTCCGTGGTCCTAGGGTCCTCCTCCTGGCGGCCAACAGAGAAGGGGGAGGAGAGAGCGGCTGAGGTGCCTGATTCCGAGCGGCGGTCGGCGGCGGCACTCCGGCCATGGAGGGAGCAGGAGCGCATGGGAGGGAGAGGGGACATGTCTAGGAGATGCACGGGAGAGAGGAGGGTCCAGAAGAGGCAAGGGAGTGCTCGGTGGGAGGCTTAAATAGATACGGTCGCGGTGCACCGTGAGCGCGGTCCAGGGCGCGCACGGGCAAGCTTCACAGAGGGGAGAGGAGAGAGGGCCAGGTGGGGACCGGCGACGTGCCGTGTCCCCGACGTCGAGGCAACCTCGGGGACATGTCGAAGAGGCCCGAGGCTGTGGGGCATTGGGATGGGGGTGCGGCTACAGTGCTCCAGAGCACTGTAGCGCGCTCCAGAGCATGCTTTTGGCTGCCATTGGCATTGCCTGGCATCCAGGGCGTGTCCAACGGTGTGCAGAGGGTAGAGGGAGTAGTAAACTATAGGGAGGTGGCCTTGGATGCTCTGGGAGCCACTGGAGTGAGGAGAGAGGTGAAAGAGGAGAAGAGTGTTGCTGTCCACAAGAGTAAAAATGGGGTTTTCACCCCCCAATCATTGAGCTGAGGACATGGGGAAGTTACTGGGGGTAGAAGATGATCAGAAGAAGCTGTGGTAAGAATTTGAGGTAAAGGGAAATAGTAAAAGTGGTCCAAACAATGGTTTTGGTGATTTGACAGAAGGTGTTTGATCATGTTTTGGGCAAGCAAAATGGCTCCACTTGACATGATACTTAACAGGATCAAATGTCACATATATTTAGGGCCTTTCACCAAATTTGAGCTCATTTGGAAAAAGTTGCCAATGTAACTTTGGTGAACCCTAGAAATCAACTGAAATGGTTTCACCTTGTTTGAGTTAAGCTAATCATCTCCCCTTGATGCACCACTTGGTGTAGTATCATCATTTGGGGTTATGATCATGCTCACAAAGTTTGAGGCCCCAGGTAAAAAGTTGACAATGTAGAGTTGTTCAAATTTGAATTTGAACAGAAATGGTTTTAGGGCACTTAGACCAAGTTATGCTTCTCCAAAACTTGTGCCATTTGGCATAGATGCATAATTACATCATTTTATTATGTGCACCAAGTTTGAGAGCATTTGGGCAAGTTTGGCAATGTAAAGTTGCTCAAACTTCAAAATGGACAGAAATGGTTTTGAGGGGATTAGATGATGTTTCCTTGATCTTCAAGGCATTAGGCTTTGCAAGATCATCAAATATGTCACATATGACATGATAGAATTTCCCTGGAATATTTGGAGAATATTTCCTTTGTAAATATTTCAAAAGCTTGAAATATCCAGAAAGGGTTTTGGAAGGATTTGTCCAATATTTTGAATATGACCATGTTTTGAAACTCTTATATATGGACAATATATGTCCTATGAGTTTCCCTGAATTTTGGCAAATATTTTTGAAATGATTAAATAATTTTTCAATATTAAAGACCATTTCTGGCCTTAAGAAAAAGCTTTTAAATAAAATATAAAAATAACTTTTAAAATTAATTTTTTGTGGTTTCTGGGAGTCCTATACCTAATAGGATTCAAATATACTTTTTGAAAGATTTTTCACACCCTAAATAAGGTACTTGCAGTGCAAACCTCAATTCAGGGGTTTTTGATAAACTAATTTTAGAAAATACTATTTGGCCAAAATATTTTTATAAGAAAATTCTTTATTGTTCTATACACATGGCATGATCATTGGGAAAAAGTTTTGGATCAAGGAGGTGAAGTATAAGAGTTGGAGGATTTATTTGATTTTTAGAGCACTAGCAATCAGCAGACAGAAAATCAATCAAGCAAAGCCAAAAACACTCAAATGTTTTTCGTAAATCCAAATTTTTAACATGGTAATTAGCTTAAGCAGAGTGACATGAAAATCAGGGTGTGACAGACCTACCCCCCTTACAAGAATCTCGTCCCCGAGATTCCCAGACTAGGCGTGGAAAGAAATACGGAGTCTTGGATACGGGGTAGTCTTCACTTCTTCTTGTCGGTTCTGCTTCCGAATGGTGCTCCATGGAATCTTGAAGTACTTGGTGGTGTGGCTCCTTGCTTATTGCCTTTGATGCAGGTTGCTGAGGGGTCTCTTGCATAGGTTAGGTTGGGTTAGTTGTCAAAGGCTCGGTGATCGATGTCCTTGCGGGCACCGGGCTAGTTAGGAGGTAAGAAGTACTTCCAGAGTGGGGACTCGTGGAAGATTTGGTGCACGGAGGTTATCTCCGGTGGTAAATCTAGCTGGTAGACGTCTACTATTTGTCTGCCAGTGTACTTGAAGAAGGGTCGATAAATCTTGGTGTGAGTGTTCCTTCGTCACGGAAATGCTCGGTCCCTTCGAGAGGAGTGGTTTGAAGATACGCCCGGTCTTGGACGCAGGAGTTTACTTCTTGATGACGGTGGTCGGTGTAGTTCTTCCTTCTTGACGGGGTGGTCTTCAAATGTCTTCTATCCAGCTGTCCGTCTCTTCTTTTGTCTTCGGGCAGACAAATAGGCCATCAAATAAGGATGTTACCCAACTTGTCCAATTACACCATGAGGTCTATGGGGGGGGGTACGCAAGGTAGGCTGGGGTATTGGTGGGGTTTAAGGGTTTCAAGGATTCTAGTGAGTGAGTGAACGTTTATCATCTTATCCTTAAGCATGGTTTCTGAGATGCCAATAGCTCTATCTAGTACTCCGAACGAAAAAGCGTCTTCTCGCATAGACCATCTTCAATCAGTACTCATGCCATACATATCCTCATGACTCTCAAGAGACGGTCTAACAAAATTATACTTGTCTACGATCCCCAAATCCATATGTATGTCTACCCCTAAAATCCATGGGTAAATCATACATGCTGCTAAGATTAAATTAAACTCCTCAATCCAAGCACTCAACCTATTCTTGCAAGGCTCATGATATTGCATCTATATTCTAAGGAAACACGTCATATGCCACTCCAAGATTTTGTTTCCTTCCTATAGATCAACTCCAATAGCCCGGTAATTTCCATCAATCATCACATAATCCCACAATTCTACAAATCCGATGTCTACGGTGTTCCACAAGATCTCAAGTCCCTATAATACCCAAATACTTGGAAGGACTATGAATTACGATAGTAAGAACACCAAATTCCCATCACCTGGGTCAAGTAAACTCCAAGATCACGATTATATAGATCCCTAAATCAGCTCTGACAAATAATCCAATCTCCTAGGTTATTGTCCACCGAGAAGCATGGTATCATGATCAAGATCATCGGTCTAAATCCAATTTACGCCAAACCATGCAGACATATCTAGCATCTATACCAACCACAATCACCTACATAAATCCAAATCTCATGTCCAACGAGAATTCCTACCTGCCTTCCCAAGGTCATGATCCCACCAATATGAAAACCTCACAGTCCATCAAGGTCTCAGATAATTCCTCGAAGTCGCTGATATAAAGCCACCAAGTCATCTGTCTTATATCCTCAAATTGGTCTTTCTATGGCATCGTCAGTTCTTGTGCTATATTAGGATGAAAATGTGCTCACTCACTGTGTCCACTAGTTCCATTACGAACCCAGGGTTGTGCATGGTTGCAGGGGCTTAACTGGTGCTCTCGCAATACTATAGGTTAGGCACATGGTTAAGGGTTGGTGCTGGAGGGTCTCGTGAAGTCTCAAGGGTCTAGGAATGGGTTACTAGTCTGGAGGGTTAAACATAACTTCATGGGGTTGCACTTGGCCACGGAGGTTGTAGCAGAAGTCTTCAGTGCCAGTTGGTTGCCGAGGTAGAATCCTTGGTGCATCTTGTCTTGCGGGTCTTCAGTTGGGGAGAGAGAGAAGAGAGGAAAAAAGTAGCGCAAAGGAGGGGAATGCCTAAAGGGGGTTCTATAGCGCAGGTGCAACAAACAGGTGCAAAAAGGTCGAAACAAAAGAAACAAGGCAAGGAAGGTGATATAGCCATGCACTTGTTGCATGTGGCAAAAGGGAGACTTATATCAAAACTCAAACAAATAAAAGCAAGCAACACACAATCATGGTTCTATTCGAACCATCATACCAACTCGACTGCGCATAGGGGGTACACGACTCATCCTACCCTAGGGGTTCTCGGACTCAGTGTCGTGACTTGTGCCTCGTGCACTCTTCTGAGCTTCCTCAGGTGTTGCTATGTCCCTTGTAGTTCCTTGATAAACGATCCGGGTTGAGCCTGAAGAATCATCAACAACTTCTCGCCTGATGAGGTGATGTGGTGAAGGTGCCTCCTTGTAGCTGGTGTTGACTTGGTGTTTTCTTGTCTCTTTAATCATGACGACCCCTTGTGCCTTCTGGGACGTCGAGTGTATCAGGTAGGCAATCCTTTATGCAATGATATTAATCAAGGCATAGTAGAGGTTCAACATGTCGGTTGCGTTGATGACAACATCGACACCAAGAGCGGGGGACGAAGAGAACTGTTTTCCTGCTCACTATAGTGAGGCGGACCAAATGGCGAGGTTCTCATCCACCGGTGGTTGCCGATACGACAACGATAGTGACAGGATTACTCTATTAGCGATGCATATCATGATTTTGCATAACCTATACCCTGGTCATCCTAGGCCAATGTTGCATCTTCTTGGGGCACTGTCAAGGGTGTCATCATCTTCTGGATCTTCATGTCTTCATTCCTCGAGGATGGATTTTTCCGTTGACATCATCTTGTCGTGGTGTCGCCAATCTTGTGTGCAGAAGTGGTGGGTGAGTGTTTGGCAAGGTGCACTCCACGAGGATTACAGGAAATCCAGTGGTCTGGGGCATAAGGGTTCTAGCGACCAAAGTTTTGAAGGGGAAGAGATCAAGTATAGCCTAGTTTTCAAAAAACTGAGAAGGGAAGAGTAGTATAGATAGTTTTGAAAACTAGTAATAGTTTTGGAAATAGTTTTACCCTAATTAACGACCATGCTAACTAAGGCTTCCTACAGTCAGGATGGCTCTGATACCAGCTCTGTGGGGACCCCGACTCGTAAGTCGAGATCACAGAATGCACGTGTACAGTGACCCCAGAGATCAATGCTCACTGAACACACAGAAGCTGAATAACAAGAGTCTTACATCCATACATACCGTATTACACAAATAGGACCATAATGGTCAAGTCTTGAGTATATCGTTGCAGCGGAAATCTTCAATGACAACTTGGACCCATGCCATCTGCCTTAACCCTACAGGCATTCTGACTGGGAAGCGTCCTAGCTCGCATGCTCGTCACCAAGAAATCTTCATCATAACCTGCTCTCTCATGCCTGGCCAATAAAATAACCAGTGGCAAGCCAATGAGTACTTTGAATGTACTCGCAAGCAACACAAGTGTGATGACAGAATAATTATGCAAAGCTCTACAGCTAAATTGGCAGTTTTGCGGAAAGCTAGTTTTTCATATGCAAGTATGATCAACATATAACATGGGCATGCATGTGTCTGCAACAAGTATCAGGAGGTCACAGACATCATTATCGAGAAAGAGTTGTAATCAACTCATGCTCGAGCTCATTGTGACTTTCTCACAATCACATCAACAGATCCTCCATACCGTGTTGTTTTCCAGAAACTTATGGACATAGTCTAAGTAGCACCACCCAACTGTCCTTGACCGCGGACATGGCTATTCGAAAAGTTTGACACTCTGCAGAGGTTGCACGCTTTACCCACAAGATCCGGGGAACTTCCGTGTCATCCACGACCCGCGGTACCTCAAGTACCCGGGGTAAGCACCCGATCACTATCTTTCCCTAGACGACACTAACATAGAGTCCACTCGATTGGTAACAGCCCCGTGCCAAACATTTCACATCTCAAAATTGTGGAGACTTGCTCCCACGTTCATCACATACCACTGACACGGGGTACCAACGGTGTGTTCGGTGCCCTGTAAAAACAGTCATGGCCGCCTATCCATGCACGACCCCGTTCCGAGAGTGACCTCATGTCACCCCCGTCACTAGTAATGCGGGCACCATGCTAGTATCGACCTAGGTAATCAATAATGCCCTTTCCCATATAAGGGTAGAGTGGTTGCGCATGTTCGGTTGGGACGGTAGTCACACATAAATCTAATCCATCTCTGTAAACAACACTCTCAACAAGCCTCGGCACACTACTTCTTCACCAAGTAGTGCCCTAGTTTCTCATCAACTCCCAGGGGCATTAGTGGCACCCACTGGGTTATTTGCAAGTATGTCAAACCACACTTGTTTCACTCAATGCATAACCCTGACCCATTTTGCGTAGCCACTACTATAGCATATATCTATCTACTCCAACCCACATAACCCTCATAGGAAGGTAGGGTCATGTTTGATGCAAGTTCAATAGCAAAGTATCAAAGGCACCAACCAAAGTGGTCACCTCTTCCACATGATTCCGATGCATTGGTAATAAGGTGCTATGAGACATGCATAAAAAGGTTTCTCGAACTTGGTCAAAGGGCTGCTTGCCTTGTCCTTCCGAGTCTTCAAACCTTCTGGTCCATCTCCGAGTACTCCGTTTATTTCGTCAACTAGTGATGGAAACAATCATAATAAGCAACACAATCAAAGCAAAAATAAAAGTGCTCTAAAAATAGGAGTTGGACTTTTCTAGGATACCTCTGGTCATATTAGAAATGACCAAGGTGTTTTCATAGGCATTGGATCAATGGATAGTTTGGATCATTTCATTATGATGGAACCAAGGGGTTTATGGATTTGAAAGAAGTATACAGAAATATTTTCTTGAGTGATGAGCAAAGGCACCCATCAACAAGTCATGATTTTAGAAGCATCTAGGAGTTGGTTTCACTGGATTTGGAATTCAAATGAATTTCCTAAGATTTTGCAAAGTTGATAAATATGAAGAAATGGCTCATTATTTGGTGGGGCACAGAAAGTATTAATAAAAATGTTCCAAAACTAAGTTTGGATATGACAAGCATCTAGGAATTTGAACCACTGCATTTGGATCAAAATTGAGCCCTCTGTGATTTTCTAAAGTTCATCACAGAAAATTAAATATTGGCATTTGATAATTATTTGTGAAGGAAATGTCTCTGGAATAATGTGCATGTTGCACCATGTGGTAGAGCATGATTTTAGAGACTACCAGAAATTTGAATCATGCAATTTGGAGTTCAAATGAATTATTCATGGATTTGTGAAGATTGCAGAAAAAGAAAAAGAGACAGGGGACAGGTTTATACCCTCGGATAGCGCACTGGGCGAGGCTTAGCGCCGGGATGCCACTGGGCCGGCCCAGTGGCTCGGCCACACAGGCAGACGGCGACGCCGAAGGCGTATTTGCCTATTACTCCTTCCTGCACGGAAGGCGGGTGCCAGATGGACCCGTGTCCATTTAAATGGGGTCGGCCCACCGGTCAGTGGCTCAGGCGCGCGCGTTGAGTCGTTGACGGGCAGGGCCCGCTGCTGAGGCAGCTCCTTCTTCCTCCTCCGTTTGAAGCAGAGGAGGCAAGGCAGAGCACACGCCGGCGCCGTTCCCCGGTGGTGCCCGGCGCACCGAAGGGCTCAGCGGAGCGAGCCGCGCCCATCCCTGGTCTTCAAGCTGGCCGGGAGGAGCAGGAGCGATGGCGGCCGTGGCGTCGGCGGGTGGCTTCCGGTCGAGATGGGTGCGATGCCAGGGACGCTAGGGGAAAGGAAGGGAGGAGTGGGGGGTGGCTCCGTGGTCCTGGGGTCCTCCTCCTGGCGACCAACAGAGAAGGAGGAGGAGAGAGCGGCTGAGGTGCCTGATTCCGAGCGGCGGTCGGCGGCAGCACTCCGGCCATGGAGGGAGCAGGAGCGCATGGGAGGGAGAGGGGACATGTCTAGGAGATGCACGGGAGAGAGGAGGGTCCAGAAGAGGCAAGGGAGTGCTCGGTGGGAGGCTTAAATAGATACGGTCGCGGTGCATCGTGAGCGCGGTCCAGGGCGCGCACGGGCAAGCTTCACAGAGGGGAGAGGAGAGAGGGCCAGGTGGGGACCGGCGACGTGCCGTGTCCCCGACGTCGAGGCAACCTCAGGGACATGCCGGAGAGGCCCGAGGCTGTGGGGCATTGGGATGGGGGTGCGGCTACAGTGCTCCAGAGCACTCTAGCGCGCTCCAGAGCATGCTTTTGGCTGCCATTGGCATTGCCTGGCATCCAGGGCGTGTCCAACGGTGTGCAGAGGGTAGAGGGAGTAGTAAACTATAGGGAGGTGGCCTTGGATGCTCTGGGAGCCACTGGAGTGAGGAGAGAGGTGAAAGAGGAGAAGAGTGTTGCTGTCCACAAGAGTAAAAATGGGGTTTTCACCCCCCAATCATTGAGCTGAGGACATGGGGAAGTTACTGGGGGTAGAAGATGATCAGAAGAAGCTGTGGTAAGAATTTGAGGTAAAGGGAAATAGTAAAAGTGGTCCAAACAATGGTTTTGGTAATTTGACAGAATGTGTTTGATCATGTTTTGGGCAAGCAAAATGGCTCCACTTGACATGATACTTAACAGGATCAAATGTCACATATAATTAGGGCCTTTCACCAAATTTGAGCTCATTTGGAAAAAGTTGCCAATGTAACTTTGGTGAACCCTAGAAATCAACAGAAATGGTTTCACCTTGTTTGAGTTAAGCTAATCATCTCCCCTTGATGCACCACTTGGTGTAGTATCATCATTTGGGGTTATGATCATGCTGACAAAGTTTGAGGCCCCAGGTAAAAAGTTGACAATGTAGAGTTGTTCAAATTTGAATTTGAACAGAAATTGTTTTGGGGCACTTAGACCAAGTTATGCTTCTCCAAAACTTGTGCCATTTGGCATAGATGCATAATTACATCATTTTAGTATGTGCACCAAGTTTGAGAGCATTTGGGCAAGTTTTGCAATGTAAAGTTGCTCAAACTTTAAAATGGACAGAAATGGTTTTGAGGGGATTAGATGATGTTTCCTTGAGGCTTTGCAAGATCATCAAATATGTCACATATGACATGATAGAATTTCCCTGGAATATTTGGAGAATATTTCCTTTGTAAATATTTCAAAAGCTTGAAATATCCAGAAAGGGTTTTGGAAGGATTTGTCCAATATTTTGAACATGACCATGTGTTGAAACTCTTATATATGGACAATATATGTCCTATGAGTTTCCCTGAATTTTGGCAAATATTTTTGAAATGATTAAATAATTTTTCCCTATTAAAGACCATTTCCGGCCTTAAGAAAAAGCTTTTAAATAAAATATAAAAATAACTTTTAAAATTAATTTTTTGTGGTTTCTGGGAGTCCTATACCTAATAGGATTCAAATATACTTTTTGAAAGATTTTTCACACCCTAAATAAGGTACTTGCAGTGCAAACCTCAATTCAGGGGTTTTTGATAAACTAATTTTAGAAAATACTACTTGGCCAAAATATTTTTATAAGAAAATTCTTTATTGTTCTATACACATGGCATGATCATTGGGAAAAAGTATTGGATCAAGGAGGTGAAGTATAAGAGTTGGAGGATTTATTTGATTTTTAGAGCACTAGTAATCAGCAGACAGAAAATCAATCAAGCAAAGCCAAAAACACTCGATTTTTTTTTGTAAATCCACATTTTTAACATGGTAATTAGCTTAAGCAGTGTGACATGAAAATCAGGGTGTGACACTATGGTGCACGGGAGCGAGAACGGAGAGGCTGGGGAGGGGCAGGAGCTCACGGTGGTTGCAGCGAGCTAGTCGACGGGCTCGAGGATGAGCTGGTGCGGTGGCGACGGCGAAGGGGATCTCCGGCGGCCGAAGGTTGAAGACGATGTTGACGGTGGTGAAGCAGAGCGTGCGAGCGCTCGGGGCTCGTCCTGCTCGATGTAGCGGACGACGGCGATGTGCCTTGACACGGCGAGGCGACAGTGGGGCGACGGTGGCTGCGGTTACGATGGCGGTGAGCTCGCAGGCGCGTCGGCCAGGGCGAGGAGAGGGCGAGGGAGAGAGGCAGGGGGAGAAGTGAGACGTCCAGAGGGTTTGGGCGAGGACGTGGAGGCGAACCAGGGCGTCGTGGAGGCGGGGGAGTGAAGCAGGGCGGCGGGTAGCTGCGTGGCGTCCGCAGGCTCGCCGGCGTGCCCCTCTCTGCCTGCCTGGCGAGAGGAAGCAGCTGCGTGGAGCGGCTGCTGGGCTGGGCCGGCCAGGTGGGCCGCCAGGTGGGCCGGCCAGGTAAGTCTCTCTCTCTCTCTCCTCTTTTCCTAATTTAGTTTCTATTTTTGTTTTTCTGCCACTTTGTTAAATTATTAAAAATGCTAGAACATTTTTATAAATCATGAAACTGACCATGTCCACTGTATATAAAATAAACAACATGGAACATTTTAGTTTATGATTATTTGGGCATTTAAAATATTTTATAGCATTTAAATGGCCAAATGCAAACACAATATGATTTAATCCAGTGACCATAGGATGTCCTAGATAATTGTGCACCATTTTTATCAGAGGTTTAAGACCAAGGCAAAGATGATGAACATTTTTGAAGTGTATTTTGGGTACATTGGAAAAGATTTTATTTAACCCTAGTTGAAAGAAGAGGGGTGTTGGGGTTTCTGTCATCCCCATTTCAAGTTTCTGGAAAAGTTAAACATGATGCACACTCTAGCTAGTCGTAATGCAAGCACTGACTATGGATGTGAAAACTCACCCCCACTCAAAAGAATCTCGTCCCGAGATTCGGGTTCCTCCGGAAAAAGGGTGGGGTACTCAAGTCGAAGACGATCCTCCCTTTCCCAAGTAGGTTCGTTCTCGGTATGGTGTGACCATTGAACCTTGAGAAACTTGATATTATGACGTCGAGTGGTACGCTCGGTTTTATCTTAGAATACGAATGGGGTATTCTCAATATGTGAGATTATCCTGGAGATCAAGCGTTTCATGGTCCACTCCGCGGATAGAATCCGAGAAGCAACGCCTGAGTTGAGAGACGTGGAAAACATCATGAACTCTGGAAATATGTGGGGGTAGTTCCAGTTGGTAGGCAACTTCTCCTCGTTTGGCAAGAATGCGAAAAGGACCGATGTAACGAGGAGCCAATTTGCCTTTGATACCGAAGCGATGGGTTCCCTTAAGAGGAGTAACCCGAAGGTAAGCCTTATCGCCGACTTCGAAAGCCACAGCCTTATGATGGCGATCATATTGGCTCTTCTGGCGAGATTGGGCTGTTTTCAATTTCTCACGAACGATGCGAACTTGCTCTTTTGCTTCCTGGATCATATCCGGACCAGAGAATTGTCTTTACTCGGTTTTCGACCAGTTAAGAGGCGTTCGACACCTTCGTCCATACAGAACTTCGAAGGGATCCTTGCCCAAGCTAGCTTGATAGCTATTGTTATAAGCGAATTCGGCAAATGGAAGACATTTCTCCCAGTCCATACCGAATGAGATGACAGAGGCTCGGAGCATATCTTCCAGAATTTGATTGACTCGTTCTACTTGACCACTTGACTGAGGATGAAAGGCGGTGCTAAAGGAGAGACGAGTCCCCATAGCATTTTGGAAACTTTCCCAAAATTGAGAGGTGAAAACACTTCCACGGTCTGAGTTAATCTCCAATGGAACACCATGAAGAGATACTATCCGAGAGATATATAAGTCTGCTAGCTGACTAGCAGTTATACTCTCTCGAATAGGCAGGAAATGGGCTACTTTGGAGAGGCGGTCGATAACGACGAAGATAGCATTATTCCCTTTCCTGGTCCTGGTAAACCCGGTAATGAAGTCCATACCGCTCTTATCCCATTTCCATTCGGGAATAGCTAAAGGTTGAAGGGTGCGAGCAGGCCATTGATGCTCTGCTTTAACTCGATGGCAAACGTCGCAGTTAGCAATGAACTGAGCGATTTCTCTCTTCATCCTAGTGCACCAGAACCTCTGGCATAGGTCCTGATACATTTTGGTACTACCGGGATGAATCGTGAGAGGAGATTCATGAGCCTCCTTAAGGATCAGCTGTCTCAAGTTTCGTACCTTAGAAACCACTAAGCGGTTTCCAAAGAACACGACAACTTGACCATCAACTGAGAAACATCTCGCGACTCCTTTCTTGATGTTCCTCCTGATACGGGAGATTCTCGGATCAACCTTCTGTGCTTTGATGATCTGATCCGTAAGGGTAGGTTTCACCACCAAGGTGGAAAGGAATCCTTGAGGAACAATGTCAAGGTTAAGCTTACGAAACTCCTCGTGGAGAAGTGGTTGCCCTTGTTGTAACATCAGATTGTTACAATAAGACTTACGACTTAGTGCATCAGCCATGACATTGGCCTTCCCAGGGGTATAAGTGATTCCTAAGTCGTAATCTGTGAGCAACTCAACCCAACGTCTTTGCCTGAGATTCAAATCCGGTTGGGTGAAGATGTATTTCAGACTTTGGTGATCCATGAAGATTTCACAACGATTACCAAGAAGGTAATGTTGCCATATTTTGAGTGTGTGGTCTACAGCTGCAAGCTCTAGATCATGTGTAGGATCCTCATGTGGACGCAACTATCGAGATGCGTAGGCAATCACTTGACGATATTGCATGAGTATGCAACCTAGTCCTTGTCGCAAGGTGTCGCAGCAGATAATAAAGTCCTTGGAAAAGTCTGGTGGTACCAGTACGGGAGCAGATGTCAGGCGTCTTTTCAGTTCCTGAAAGCTGAACTCGCACTATGGGGTCCACTCGAACGTTTTATCTTTCTTGAGGAGTTCAGTTAGAGGTTTAGCAACCTTGGAGAAATTCTCGACGAAGCGTCGGCAATAGCTCGCTAAGCCAAGGAAACTCCTAACTTGCTTGACCGATTCAGGTGGAGTCCAATCAAGGACGGCCTGAACTCGCTCGGGATTGACAGCAATACCCTTACCAGAGATTACATGGCCTAGATAGGTCACTTCTGGCAACCAGAATTCACACGTGGAGAATTTGGCATAAAGGCGGTGCTCTTGAAGTTTTGTCAATACCAGCCTTAGATGCTCGGTATGATCTTCCTTGTTCTTGGAGTAAATGAGTATATCATCGAGGTATACCACGACGAATTTATCCAAGTACTCCATGAATATAGAATTCATTAGCCGGGAGAAAGTGGCTGGGGCATTGGTTAACCCGAAGGACATGACGGTGTACTCGTATTGGCCATAACGAGTAACAAAGGCCGTCTTGGGAATGTCCCCGTTCTTTATTTTCATTTGATGGTAGCCCAACCTCAAATCCATTTTGGAAAAGACTTAGGATCCAGCGAGCTGGTCATACAGGTCGTTGATCCTGGGGCGCGGATACTTGTTCTTTATGGTGACCAGATTGACAGGTCGATAATCTACAACCATCTGATCCGTTCCATCCTTCTTCTTGACGAAGAGGACGGGACAAGCCCAAGGAGAAGAACTAGGACGGATGAAACCCTTTTTTAAGGACTCATCGAGTTGTTTCTTAAGCTCAGCTAGTTCTAAGGGTGCCATCTTATAGGGTCTTCTAGAGATTGGGACAGTTCCTGGAACAAGATCTATCACGAACTCAACATCTCTGTCAGGTGGAACACCTGGCAGTTCTTCTGGAAAGACATCCGGGAAGTCAGGGACCACCGGGATATCTTCGAGTTCTGGTAGAGGGCTGGAATTAAGAGAGTAGAGCTGACGCTCAGCCATTCGGTCCAAAACATTGACTGTCTTGCCGGATGGGTGTGTAAGTTGAACAGTCCTAGTGTAGCAATCAATCTTAGCGTAATGAGCTATCATCCAATCCATACCCAAGATGATGTTTATGTCCGAGGACTTGAGAGCTATTAGGGATGCAAGAAGAACAAGTCTATCGACGAGGATTTCATTTCCATGCCTTACTCTAGAAGTTTGCCATTTCGACCTAGGAGTTTGAATAACCATGGAAGTGGGCATGTGACAAAAAGTCATGTTGTGCATTCGGGCATAGCTCTCAGATATGGACGACTGAGATGCTTCGGTATCAAAAAGAATAGATGCCGGATGGCAGTTAATAAGAAGCGTACCAAGGATGACATTAGGATCCTCATAATATTCCTCAGCAGAGACATATTTGACATGGCCACGTGCAGTGGTGACTGGCTTGACATAGTTCACCTTCCGTGTTGGCTTACCACGGCCAACGGACCTTCCTGGCTGGTTCTAAGGACACTCGCGAATGTAGTGGCCTGGTTCACCGCACTTGAAGCATGTCACAGTGCCAGTGCGTGGAGAAAAATTGGTAGATGGTCCTCCATAAGTCATGGGCGATGCATAATGTTGGGCTGGGCGAGGCACCTCATAGGATGGCCTCGGAGTGAACTTGGGTGGCAGGGTTGTGTTTGGAACCCACACACGGCGCTTGTGAGAGCCAGAGCCGGATGAGGAACCAAAGTCGCGAGGATGCTTGCGTGTGGCTTCATAATCAATCTGACCTGTCTCAGCACTGATGGCTTTGTTCACTAGCTTCTAGAAGGAGGTGCACTCGTGCAGATGAATATCTCGGCGAAGTTCGGGGCTGAGTCCCTTGAGGAACCTCGCCTGCTTCTTGGCGTCGGTGGACACTTCTTCGGGAGCATAGCGTGCCAAGTTGCCAAACACACGACTATAGACATCCACGGTTAGCCTGCCTTGCGTGAAATTTTAGAATTCCTCCCGTTTGCGATCCATGAGACCTTCCAGAATGTGATGTTCAGGGAATGCCTCGCTAAACTCTGCCCAAGTGGTAATCTGGCTAGCAGGACGCATAGCCTCATAGTTTTCCCACCAAAGGCTAGCAGGGCCCTCAAGATGGTAGGCAGCGTACGTAACCTTATCAGCTTCGTCCACGCGGGCAGAATGCATCTTGTGGGTGATACTGCAAAGCCAGTCATCCACATCAAGAGGTTCAGCGGAATGATGGAACTTTGGTGGGCACATCTTGATAAAGTCATTTATAGACACCATGTCATTCCTCTGGCGAAAGGCAGTATTCTGCTCTATGCGTTCCAGCAGATGGTTGGTCTCTCTCTTGTTCCTTTCTGCCTCCAACATGACTTCAGCCAAGGAGGGTGGTTGAGGCAGATTATCATCTCTAGCCCCACTGGCTTCACCCTGCTCCAGAGCAGCAGGGGTGCTGCGAGTGTTGACCATCCTAGGAAAACAAAACAACGGTTTAGACAAGGATGGCAAAACTTGACATAGGAGTGCAGAATGTAATGGATGACAGGGAATGCAGAGATGTTCATCTGTACGACATGGGAATATAGAAACTTCCATATATACACCATTGGTCATACCCACCAAACATAGCTTAGTACAAGCCAAGGCTAAAGTACAACTGTCGTGAAAGACGATACATCTCATCAGAGGCATTCCAAGCTCATATACATTATTTATCTACGCCTCTGGAACTTAGTACACACAAAGTCATATTCCACAAGACACGCAGGACTATGGAAATACAACTACTACAATACTACTACTGCCGTGGTCTAGCTCAGACATTTCCGTAGTAATCTTCGTAAAGATTACCCCCGTAGCCTGGAAGTGGAACATGTGGATCTGGAAACTCTCAGGCACTTGGAGACTGTGGACCATAGGGACACGGATGCGGCCTCGGTCCCGTTGTTGGTGGTAAACGACACCCACGTGGAGGTGTAATGCCTCCAACGTCATGCCAATCCATACGGTCGGGCAGACGAGACCGCACGGGGTACAAATCCTGCATATCCAGATATCCGGCCTGCACAGCAGGTGCAAGCCGTGTCAGAGTGGCCCAGTGGGCGGCTTGAGTGTTATAATGCTCCATTCAGAGGGCACGGACCTGACGGTCCCTATCCTCCAGCATCTGAGTGGTAGTCTGAAGTAGCGGCTCCTCATGAGCGGCATCAGTGTACAGACCAGTGTAGTAGCCTTCCTATCCAGGAAGTGAGGCTGGCATGTAGCAGAACTCGGTGTTTAGCAACAAGGCATGCCTAGCCCGAATGATAGTCATCATCGAGTAAGCGGCATCCTGCACTGCCATCTCGATGGTAACCCCGAGTCCATACGTCCAATGGATGGGTCGGTAGCTCTGGGATATGAAGGGTATATCCGGACTGTGCGGAAGTACTGACTCTGGTTGAAATCTTGGTACTGCTCCTCCACAGTATACTCAGGATACCAATGGTAGCCAATCTCGGTCAAAACATGGACCAACATGGCCGTGTTACCTGGCACATTAATGCACCGGGTCAGACGGACCACCTGATGAGGGGTGCGGTCAGACATCCGAAACACGAAATAATGCAAAGGCATTAGAATTTCTAGAAGAAATCGGGCAGCATAACAACTGTAAATGCTCAAAAAAGATTTTGAGACATCATACAAATGATAGCATAGCCACTCAACAACATCATATCAAGGTTCCGGGTCCAACTAATCAACATACTGGAAGGGTAGAAACTGAACTAAGGCTTAAAACCAACAATCCTAAGAATCTACGGATTAGTAACACGTGAACCTAGTAAAGATGAGAGGCCTAGTCCTAAACCCCCGTGGAAAGAATAGGCTGACTCAGATCAGAAGGGCATAAGGTAAAGAAGTAAAAAGAGCCTTACGTTCTCTTCCACAATCAATTACCCTACATATAACTAAGAATTTTCTAGACTCAACATTGACCAGTTTGGCTTGAAGAACCTACAGGCAGTCCGGCTCTGATGCCAACGCTGTCAGGACCCCGATCCTAAGTCACACCGATCTAGCATGTAACACATCATATCACTTTGTGGCCTCACGCACGGTATCCCCACGGGTGCCACCTTACCTGGCCCGGGACCGTTTGCGCATTTTGGCACACGTATATGATAGTGTCGCTAGCATCCATAAGACAGAGAACCCGGGCCGACATGGCTAGTTATAAACCAAAAGTGGCACTAAATTACAGAGACAGGCATCCATGACCCAGCAACGAACGTGTCGGTCATCAACGTATGAACCCAAGTCATAGCAAGCTACATGGACTTAAAGGAACAACGCGTGACATTTCCCCTAAGGGACAGACACAGGAACGAAGAAGGACACATGCCGGCCGTCCTACGTGTTCCGGAGCAGTAGCAGGCTACCAAGGCTTAGTGGAAGCACTAGGAGGCACTTACCTGTAAGATAGGCTACCAAGGATAAACAACTAGGTGTCGGATCCCACACATATCAAGCATTTCAAAAACATATACACAATATGCTCAATATGTGCAAATACAACATTGCATCACAACAGAACTCTATGACACAAAGTACTTTATTTATGAGGCTCCGAAGAGCCATACATAACATATTCATACAGGTAGGGGTCACATGACCCAACACTCAAGTCATACAAGCATACAAGCACAGGCGGAAGCTAACTTGTCTGAGTACAGACAACTTGGAAAGAAAACAGGCTTGGTGTAGCTTGACTATCTACAAGGCCCTTCACAAGCTCAGGATCACCGTTTGGGTAGCAAGCTACTCATCAACGTCAACGTCTATGTAGAACCCATCAGATGGGGCAGGGTTCTCCTCTGCAACAGTTATTAAGCAAACATGAGTACAAAGGTACTCAGCAAGTCTTACATCAGAACCTATCATACATGCATCATTATCAACAAGGGTAGTGGAGTTTGTAGCAGCAAGCCAGCTTTGACTCTTGGCTAACCTATACTACAACTCTCAGCAGATTGCAAGATGAGACTACGCACACGATTCCACTACTCACCACAACAATACACTACCGTGGATACTCTCCCGTCATCCTACGGAAGGGCCATCCACGACACTCACACTTGTCTTGAGACTTTTAGGAGTAACCATTAACTTGTCTATGAACTGTATAAGCAACCAAGTGGTCCTTAACCGCGAACAATGGCTATTCGAATAGATTGGTAACCCAGCAGAGGTGTACTTCTTCACACACGCTTTCACCACTTATCGTCGTTTACTCGACGTGTACTAGGCAACCTTGAAGCGGAAGCCCAGCGAAGGTGTCGGCCACGACCTGACTAACCACACAACTCCCTAGTCCAGGTTTATCACCTATTTGGGATCCATCCATGGGGAGATCCGGCCTGGATGTCGCTCACGGCCCCAAACGATGTGTACAGGGTTCCCGAGACACCAAACAGGCGACCGGTACACCGTGCCACGTACCTGCCGCATCACAGCCCACCCTGAGGGTCAGCGCTGCGCACGACCTCCAGTAAACTACAAACACGAGAAACTAGTTACAACTCCTGGACAGAGGACAAGGGCAGTTAATAAGTCGAGAGGGTCCATTGGTTTCGCGCCCAATGCATGGTAGTAGCTGATCTTAAATCACACATACAGATCTCAGGTCCTATGGACGGTTCCAATGAAACAACCCACCATGTACTCCTACAAGGCCTTTCATCGGTACCTTTACCAAAACATATTCCACACTTCAATCTCATTACCAGACATGATCATTTCACTCTGATCCATCACCCAGATGAACTAGACCTGACACAACTCTAAGCATAGCAGGCAGCATAAGTAAATAGCATGGTAGGAAACACATCACATGGCTCAAACAACTCCTACACATGCTAGTGGGTTTCAACTATTTACTGTGGCAATGACAGGTCATGCAAAGGAATGGGGTTCAACTACCGCAGCAAATAGCAGTTCACACGTTACTGCCTTAATGCAGTAAAAGAGAGCAGAAGCTAGAAGATGGGTTTGTATCGGAATGATCAATGTGTTGCTTGCCTGACAGATTGGTTGTCGGGTAGTGCTCTTCAGTTGGATACGCAGATGTATCCTCGGGAGCAGAACCTACCACAGAGAACACCAGTAATACAATCAATACACAACAATATGCAACAATATGATACAAGCTCATGACATGGCAAGATGAATGTGTTTTGAGCTAATGAAACTATAAACAGAAGGGTTTGAGCTTATTTGAATCAAAGATTCAAATTCATGCCCAAACTATTATTATTTAAAGAGCATTATCATGTTTTGATGTGAACAGCAAGGTTAACTTGCTTAAACATGCATGGAACTAGTACCAATGGATAGTTTGGATTTTTCTGATCATTTTTCATATATAAATCTTTTTCATGTGAGCTACTGTTGAATTTATATGATTTTTAGAAGTTAGGGCATTTTCTGAAAATAAATAAATCATTTCTGATTTATTTAAATCACAGAAAACACTTACTGCACCAGCATGACTTCAGGCTGACGTCAGCAGGTCAACAGTGATGGTCTAGTCAAACCTGACGTGTGGGGTCCACACATCAGTCTAACAGAGTTAACTAACAGGGTTAATTTAAACTAACTACTAATTAACAGGGTCGGGCCCACATGTCAGTGGGTCAGCTAATTAGTAGAATTAACTTAACACTAACTAACCCTAAACTAACGCAGTCAACGACTGGGCCCACATGTCAGTGGCACAGGGGAGGTCAAACCCCCTGGTCAACGGGTCAAACTCGCAGGCGGCTCGTTGCCGGCGAGGCCAGACGCGGCGGAGTGCCTCGTGTTTGGCCCTCCGGCGACCAAAACGATGGCGGAGAGGGGCTGCGTGATGCGGACGCTCGTCCGTATCGAGTGGTGGCCGTGGCATGGCCTGGGGATGGTCGGAACATCGCCGGCGACGACGTTAGCGGCAGCCGGAGCTTGGGTGAGCTCGGGATCGACGCTGCGGTGGCCGTGGGGCCACGGGGTTAGCTCCTACGGGGCCTACGCGGTGCGGTGAAGTTAGTGGGCACGACGGTCGAGACGTTAGGCGCCCGGAGACACGTCGGCGGCGAGCGTGTGCGGCGGCGCGTGCGGGCGAGCAAGTTGCAGTTGCTACGGTGCACGGGAGCGAGAACGGAGAGGCTGGGGAGGGGCAGGAGCTCACGGAGGTTGCAGCGAGCTAGTCGACGGGCTCGGGGACGAGCTGGTGCGGTGGCGACGGCGAAGGGGATCTCCAGCGGCCGAAGGTTGAAGAGGACGTTGACGGTGGCGGAGCAGAGCATACAAGCGCTCGGGGCTCAGCCTGCCCGACGTAGCGGACAACGGCGGTGCGCCTAGACACGGCGAGGCGGCGGTGGGGAGATGGTGGTTGCGGTAACGACGGCGGTGAGCTCGCGGGCGCGTCGGCCATGGCGAGGAGAGGTTTAAGACCAAGGCAAAGATGATGAACATTTTTGAAGGGCATTTTGGGTACATTGGAAAAGATTTTATTTAACCCTAGTTGAAAGAAGAGGTGTGCTGGGGTTTCTGTCATCCCCATTTCAAGTTTCTGGAAAAGTTAAACATGATGCGCACTCTAGCTAGTCCTAGTGCAAGCACTGAGTAGGGATGTGACAACGCCGTAATAGGAAACGCAAGGGAAAAGCTGTGCTTGCCGTCGAGGTATCTGACGACGCCGACGCCACCAAGAAAACCAAGGCAGATGACCTTGACAAGGAAATCGCCGGGTGTGTCGCCTGCCGAGCCTTGGCAGCCGCCGACAAGCCGGGAAGCTCCGACAAGCAATACTGCAAGATCCACCGTACAAAAGGCCGTGACCTCCAGAACTACCGACAAGTTGAGCAGCTCGCGAAGAAGCAAAAGGTCGAGTACGAGTGGCGAGACAAGGAGAAAGGCCAAGATGGTGCTGAAGGATCCGGCAAGAAACGTGGCGGCCAGCCTGGCCACCACAGCAAAGATAACCAACAAGAAGGACCCGCCCGGGGCCATGACAAGAAGCGAGAAGATGATGATCGCGAAGAGGACGACGAGTCTGGCGAGCAAGAGTTCCATAAGGCCACTGAGGCCATGTGCGTCGACGGAGGAGCCTCCCTGCACTCCTCTCACCGCCAACTTAAACAGTGGGCGCGCGAGATCACATCAGCGGAGCAGTCGTTCGATGCCCAGAAGTCGCTGAGGTGGACCAGCACTCCTATCATCTTTGACGCCGAGGATCACCCTGACTGCATGACTGTGGTCGGGTGTTTTCCATTGTTGGTCTCACCAACGATACACAACCTCAAGGTGACGAAGATGCTGGTTGATGGCGGGGTCGGCCTGAACTCGATCTCGCCCATCATGATCAAAAGGCTGCAAATCCAGACAAGATCAAGGCCATCGAGTAGATTGAAGCGCCCAGGCAAATCAAGGATGTGCGTCAGCTTGCTGGATGCGTTGCTGCCATGGGCAGGTACATCTCCAAATCTGCCGAGCGCGCCCTCCCCTGTTTCAAGATTTTGAAAAAGGCGGGCCCAATGGAGTTGACCCCAGAAGCCGAAGCGGCATTGCAAGATTTGAAGAAACACCTCTCCTCTACACCGATACTGGTCGCGCCTAAACCACAAGAGCCATTGCTGCTGTATTTAGCGGCAACGAACCAAGTGGTCAGTGCCGCGCTAGTGGCCCAGAGGGAGGTCAATACGGAAGCGATAGCAAAGATAGCACCTAATGCCATTGGGGCCGAAGCAACGCAACCAGGTGGAGTGATGCAAAAGAAGAAGATGATGCAGCACCCGGTTTACTTTGTCAGCTCCCTATTACAGGGGGTTAGGTCAAGGTACTGCGGCATGCAGAAATTGCTCTTCGGCCTCCTTATGGCCTCGAGGAAGCTGCGTCATTACATCCAAGCACATGAAATCACCGTCGTCAGCTGCCTCCCGTTGCAATGGATATTGCATAACCTAGATGCAACTGGGAGGATTGTGGAGTGGGCCCTGGAGCTGTCAAGCTTCGGTTTGAAATTTGAAAGCACTTCGATGATTCAGAGTAGAGTCTTGGCAGAATTTGTTGCAGAATGGACCTCAACGCCCGACGAAGAGACCCAGGAGACTACTCTCCCCGGCAAGGGTACGAGTTGCCACTAGATTATGTACTTTGACGGGGCCTTCTCGCTGCAAGGTGCCGGTGCTGGTGTGCTGCTCGTTGCACCCACCGGAGAGCACCTCAAGTATGTGATCCAGATGCACTTCCCCAGGGAGGTATCAACAAACAACACTGCCGAGTACGAGGGACTGCTTGCTGGTCTCAGGATCGCGTCGGACCTCGGGATCAAGAAGCTCATCATCAGAGGAGATTCGCAGCTCCTCGTCAGGTAAGTGAACAAAGATTTCCAGAGCCCGTTGATGGAAGCCTACGTGGATGAAGTAAGGAAACTGGAGGAGCATTTTGACGGTATACAAGCTGAACATGTCCCCCGAGCGGAAAATGACATCACCGACTACTTGTCGAAACGCGCCCTCAAACTACCTGTGGAACCAGGTACCTTTGTGCTCCGATTATTTCAGCCATCTGTTGAACCATCGACTGTGCTGGACAAGCGAAGGAAATCAGGCCCCGGCAGGAACTTTCTTGCCGAACCAGCAGGGGTGGCCGGCAAAGGTGTTGCCGGGGACGCTGAGCCTGCCGTGGGGCAGCAGAATTCGGCGGGACATCAAGCCCTGGCCGTAGAGGCAATCGCTCCCATGGCAGAGGAAATGCCTTTGGTCCTTGCCGTCAAGCCCCAGGCTCTGGCATGGGCACATCATACCGTCCAATTCCTCCAGACCGGGGAACTTCCTGAAGAGCAGGAAAAAGCGGAGAAAGTAGCCCGTCGGTCCACCATGTACCAGTTCGTCGACGATGTCCTGTACAGGAAAAGACTAAACGGCGTGAAATTGAAGTGCATCACCCGGGAAGAAGGACTAGAGCTGTTGGCAGAGATACATGGAGGCATATGTGGCTCCCACATAGGGTCAACAGCCCTTGCCGGCAAGGCATCCTGGGAAGGTTTCTTCTGGCCCACTGCCCTCCAGGATGCAACGGCACTAGTAACCAAGTGTGAAGCATTTGAGTTCCATTCGAAGAAACTTCATCAACCAGCTCAAGCTCTCCAAACAATCCCTCTCTCCTGGCCATTCTCAGTCTGGGGGCTGGACATATTCGGCCCTTTTCCCCGTACTTTCGGGGGCTTTGAGTACTTGTAAGTAGCAATCGACAAGTTCACAAAGTGGCCGAAGGTGGAAGCAGTGAGAAAGGTGACAACACAATCGGCCGTCAAGTTCTTCAAGGGCCTGGTCTGCCGTTTTGGTGCACCAAACAGAATCATCACTGACAATGGTATGCAGTTCACAAGCAACACCTTCATGCAATATATGCAAGATCACGGCGCCAAAGTCTGTTTCGCTTCTGTTGCACATCCACGAAGCAACGGCCAGGCAGAAAGGGCAAATGTTGAAGTACTGCGGGGCCTCCGGACAAGGACTTTTGACAGGCTACACAAGTGCGGAAGGCGCTGGATCAATGAATTGCCGGTGGTTCTTTGGTCAATCAGGACGACACAAAATCGAGCCACCGGCCAGACACCCTTCTCCCTCGTTTATGGGGCTGAGGCAGTTCTCCCCACATAACTCACATACGGGTCACCTCGAGTGCTCGTTTATGATGAGATTGAGCAAGAGCGGCTGCGGCAAGATGACGCAACGCTCCTCGAGGAAGATCGTCTTCGGGCGGCTGTACGAGCAGCATGCTACCAGGAAGCCTTTCGCCGCTATCATAGCCGCAAGGTTCATGCCCGAAGCTTTGAGGAAGGCGACCTTGTTCTTTGGCACGTTTAGTCGGCCAAGAATTCCAACAAGTTGACGCCGAAGTGGGAAGGCCCTTATCGGGTAATACGAGTCACCACGCCTGGCGCAGTCCGCCTGGAGACCGAAGATGGTATCCCAGTGAGTAACTCCTGGAACATCGAACATCTTCGCAAGTTTTACCCGTAAGGCACGGTTGCCGGGCCTACCGGCAAGCCACCCTTTTGTACAAGCCTTGCCGTCAAGGCATGTAACCCTTCGTACAAAGCCAGGCGCAGACCCTGAGCATAAATAAATGAAGCGCTGGCGCCCTAAGTTTTAGCATGCATGCTAGGTTGAGTGTCTTTCTCTGTTAGAGTTGATAGTGCTTAACGGCGGCTAACCCCTAGCATAGAGGTCGAGTTTGTGTCCCTCTGTTTCCTTTCTGTCCTCTTGATTCACAGGATCCATGGACGTCCTTGTTGAACAGTTTGAAAGAAAGGGGGCGGACCGACGCTCCGACCCCAGCAAGGCTAAGGTTGCCGGGGGCTGCACAACCAAGGGTCAAACCACGGCAAGACAAGGTTGCCGGGAGCTACAGGACCCAGATAAGTCTTTCACCCCCCGCTCCTTTCTTCCGTATGGAACTTGAACATGCGAAGCTTTAATCGCTCCTATGCCATCGTGCTCCCTTTTTTCCTTGTGTCCAACAAGCTTTGTCTTGGAACGGGGCTAGGTAGTAGCGTGATGGGGAGGGAGCAAGCAAAGGGCCTGACCCAACCCTGTTACTATTCCCACCAAGGGCACAAATACAGTTATGGGGCGGGGAAGGAACGCCGAGGCTTGTTGCCGGGGCACGTTGCTTATCTCATGATAACAACGATCCGTTCCTTGGTGTGGCTCCTGCCCGCGCATAAACGAACCCGGCAAACACCCTTCTCTTCATAAATACGTTGCAAACAAGTACAATTCGAACGGAATGCATACATGAGCAAGGGATTTACAGGATTAAAATCTTACAAAGGCTTGTAGGCTTAAAAACTAAAAATAGATAAGATGCCCGTAATCCCTTTCTTGTCCCTCTCCTCAGGAAATGGAACAAGATGGTGAAGGGAAAAAGAAGCGTCTAGGCCAAGCGCGAGCAGCAGAAAGCACCAAGAGAACATCCTGGTGGCCGTCCCAAAGGAGGCTGACGATGATGGCGCCGGGAGAAGAGCCTAAAGATGGGGCAGCAGGTCGGCAATGCGCGGGTTGACGCCTGCGTACTCCGACATGACAACCGCCGCCCACCTTCTTCGCCTTCTCCGGTCTCCCAACGCAAGCCTCCCAAGGAGGCGACCCCGAGAAGTTCGAGGGGCTGGCGGTGCAGATGATGGTGCTGCTAGCACCACCCAGGGACGGCGTATCCGCTGCCTAGTCGGACCCGTCATCCTCCCGCCCCCCGCCCTCGTCGTTGCTGCCGCTGTCGTCCCCATCGCTCTCGGTCGAGGAGGAGATTTCGTCGTCGGTCGAGCTCCCCACACAGCACCCTAGCGTGTGTCCCGAGCACCTTAAGACTTTGACGGAAAGCAGATCGCTCTCCGCTAGCCTGAAGCAGAGGACGTGCCCCTTCACCAAGCAATGGGCGCGTGCAAAGGTCTTCCACCCCTGGCGAAGGAGCATCATGTGAGGGTGGGAAACTTGGTGTCCACCCACATGGCGCCATGGCAACACTCCTCCATGTGTAGACTCAGCCTTGGTGGCTGATTGACCTCCAACACCCTCGCGAACGCTGCGGGAAGGCGGAGGGGATTGTGCGGCGGCTCGCGCAGCTGTAGGATGAACTCCAACTCTGTGTCCTTGACATGGCCGCGTGGGGAGGCAGGAGGAGACGGCAAAGGAGATAAAGACGAAGACGATGACGGCACGGGTGTCCCCCGACCTCGTTTGCGTCTGCCTCGACTGCCTCGCCGGCCACGGCCCCGATAGGCGTTTTTGCCTCCAGCATGCCCCCATCTGAGGCATCCGGCTCCTCTTTGACCACCGCCGCCCTCTGACGGGAAGACGACCTGGTTGCTTCCGCGGAGGCATGGCCATGATCGCGCCCTCTCGGTATACCTTGGGGAGGGAAGGAATCAAACAGGAAGAAGATGAGTGGAGAGGTGAGAAGCGCCGCTCCTCTCCTCCCCTCTTTATAGAAGGGCGACCGCCCGAATCAACCAGGCCAAACGCCGAAGGTACGAGGGAACAGGACCGACCCGCTGCTCCAATCAGCGGTGTCCCCCCCCCCCTCAGCATTAATACCCACGCCCTCTGCGTCCGCCGCTTGCCCTCCCCGATGCATGAGGGATACGTGGCGGGCGGATCGGGAGTCGGATGACGCGTGGTATGACCGTTTCGCACCACCGTGATCGTGGAGCGACCCAAGTCCACTTAGTAAATGGGCCACGCCCCCATGACTTCCTCTATTCTTTATTAGGAGGGTGCGAACCGCCTCTTTACTATTTTTTGGAACCATAAAATGATGCAAGCACGCTGCGATCACCCCACGCACGACCCCCACGTCAGCGCAGATTGTGGGGAAGCACAACCATCGGAGGAGTTACTGCGGTAAAGGGAATCCAACCTCACTGCCCGCACACCGTTCTGGGCCTAGCCCAATAATGTGTTGCGCTTATGAATGGCCCAGGCACGGGGGCTCCGGTCGGTGTACAAAAGTAGGGGCGCTCTTTTTTACCCCTTACTTGTGCACGGGCAGTTAGAGCCACGCCTATGGCTAAACATAACGGGGCAGAAGGAGGAAGCCCGGAACGCGGAGTTACCAGAACAACGCCAAGATAGCGGCACGAGAAGACCCATCAAGGAGACAGGCCTTCCTTGCCGGGGCGGCCTGCGCGCCCCTTGCCCCGGCAAGGGCTCTTGCCGAGGCGATCCACTCAAACGCCTCTGTCGCAGACACGCTTGAAGCCTATGGGCTCCAACGGTATCAGGAACATTGGAGCCAAGGCTCGGGAAGCGCCCACGTGATGGCAGCAGATCTTTGTGAAGACAAGGATCTATGACTCCCAAGATAAGAACCAGAAGACAAGGTGATCACAAGGCTCCTTGCCGAGGGCGCCCACGAGGCCCCGGCAAGGCTCCTTACCGAAGACGCCCCGGAGCCCCGGCAAGCCTCTTGCCACAGGATACTCACTGAGTCCCCGGCAAGACCCTTGCCAGGAACAGAAGCAAGTCTGCGGCAAGCCCATGCCGCCCCGTCGCCACCCCAGCTCGGTGGCCGACCCGCTGGCCCAGGCAGGCACCCACGTGGCGATACGTGGTTCCTGGGCCAGCTAGTCAAGCACCTGTGTGGTGGCATGCAGATCTTCGTGAAAGCCCTACAACGACGCCACTTCAGCTACCTGCCTCGCTGGCCTAGATGCGTGTCGCGACCAGACAGAGCGGCCACGGATGGGACGGGCTTCTTTCCATCCCCGATAAAGTAAATAGACACCTAAGCAGTGCATTTAATACACCTTGTGCCGTAATGGCATAGGATAAGCCTATACACTATACACCTTTCCACCTCCTGTGTGACACTGTGGCAGCCCCTTTAGACTATAAAAGGAGGCCCGCGGCATACTGGAGAAGCAGCCGGATCCTGGAAAGCTAGACAGACACCTTAGATAGCTCAAGAACTTGAGAACACTTGAATATACACCAAAGTAGGACTAGGGTATTACGCATCCTCGTAGACGGAACCTGCGTAAACGATTGCTGTGCTGGCTCTTAGACCTGCTCTTTGTACAACCTCGCGCCCGCCAACCGTAGAAGGGATTCCAGTGATCCCATAGGTGTCGTTTCATACCGACACAAAGGAATGTCTTGTGTGCTATTAAACATCACAACATAACTAGGTGATTATAAACATGATCTACATGTATCACCGAAGGTGTTTTGTTGGGTTGGTGTGAATCGAGATTAGGATTTGTCACTCCAAGTATCGGAGACGTATCTCTGGGCCCTCTCGGTAACACACATCATAATAAGCCTTGCAAGCAAATGACTAATGAGTTAGTCACGAGATGATGTATTATAGAACGAGTAAAGAGACTTGTCGGTAACGAGATTGAACTAGGTATAGAGATACCAACGATCGAATGTCGGGCAAGTAACATACCGATGAACAAAGGGAATTGTGTATGTTGTCATAATGATTTGACCGATAAAGATCTTCGTAGAATATGTAGGAACCAATATGGGCATACAGGTTCCGCTATTGGTTATTAACCGTAGAGGTGTCTCGGTCATATCTACATAGTTCTCAAACCCGTAGGATCCACACGATTAACGTTCGTTGACGATATAGTGTTATCTGAGTTATGTGATTTGGTGACCGAATGTTGTTCGACGCCCCAGATGATATCTGGAACATGATGAGGAGTCTTGAAATGGTGGAGAGGTAAAAATTGATATATAGGACGATGGTATTCGGACACTGGAAGTGTTTCGGAGGGTATCAGGTACTTATCGGGTCACAAAGGTGTTTCGGGGACCCCGGGCAATCTTATGGGCCTTATGGGCCATGTGAAGGAACACACCATCCCATAAGGGGTTGGTGCGCCTTATAGGGCCGGCCATAGGATGAGGAGAAGGAAAGAGTGGAAGGGAAAAGAAAGTGTGGATTAGGACTCCCCCTTCTGTGAAGCCCCAAGACTAACGCTCCAAAAGCATTCCAGTTATTTCATTGCCATCGTGTGTTTAATTTTGGCTTGTTACATTTCATCATTGCCTCATGTCATCTTGCAACCCTTTTTTTTAAACTCAACTAGATAAATTGTGTGGATCCTTGATCCATTTAAACCGAGGGAATTCACTTGTGAATTCTCTTTATAACATATAAAAGCCTCTCAATATTATTAGGGAGCTATAATAACATTCCATTAACTTGGAATCAACCATGACACACCTGCAGTTTAAGTTCCATGCATTTTGTATCTCAATACCTTGCGTCAAACTTTGCCAGCTATTTACTTCCTTGTTCATTTACATGGGAATGTGTGAAGATGACCCTTCTTGCGATCATACCAAAATGTGGTTATGCCTCTAAGTCGTGCCTCGATATGTAAGAGATATAGCCGCATCTTGGGCATTACAAGTTGGTAATCAGAGCCTTCCCCGACCTAGGAGCCCCTGCTTGATCGAACCGCTGTCGGTGTTTAGTCTAGAAACAAAAACGGTTTTGAGTCTTAGGGATATATATATCGGAGAGTAGGAATTCTTTTACTCCTTATCCCCTTCCTCGTTCTCGTGAGGACTACTGACGTACAAGTTTTGACTTCACTCTCCTCTTTTTCACTAAACTTTTTTAGGATCACGCGGGTATTGTTGGGACCGTTCCGATATCTTTGTGACAAGAACATTGTTCTTGGTGCCTCCTGTCATTTAGGGGTTGTGGCAGTGTCCCGGGGAGTTGAGCTCCTAGGTGTTGTCATCACAGTTGTATCGTTACAGTTTCGCAATACCAGAGGTCGCCGACATCGAAAACTCTTCTATGCATGTCTGGTGGTGAGATAACCCCGACGTCACCCAGTACTGGGGGAATAGTTCGGGACTATTGCCACAGCTAGTATAGCAGATGCTTTTCAAAGATCTGAGGTACACAGTTTCCGAAGGTGCCTTGTTATGTGTTGATGGATGGATACAGCTAGATGTAGGGATTGTTAGTTGGGTGAGATATTTGTGCTTCCCCTGTATCCCCAACACCATATTGCATAACCATAAAAATTTCGGGAGTAGTAGTTGGCAAGTCGTGTAGCTCTAGGAAATCTTTCGACAAATAAATGCTATGAGGTTGGGATCCAAAGTCTAGTTGTTCGCTGGTCACAGTCGATTTTACAGTGGTCTCATTACTTCTTAATGAATCCTTGGCTATGCCGATTCGGGGACATGATGTCCGTTGTAATGTCGTGCCCGGGGGCGTCATCACGAAAACTTTGTATGAAATCTCTATCATAAGTTTGTTCCGGCTTATTTTGCAAGCCAAATCCTTTGTTTTGTTTTCATTATGGTATTCGAGTTGCTTCGAAGTAAAGTGTTGATTCCATACCTTTCCTAATCGGTGTTCTCATATTTCTATGGGAGTGCTAGTACTTCTTGATCATCAAGATTGTCATGTAAATTCTTCTCAACCAGCTTGCTTCTCTTCAAGTTAACTTGATCCTTTCAGTATGTGCAAGACGAATTCTTGGTTTTTCTCAACGGTGTCTATTATTCATCCCAAGTTGTCTTTGTTTTTCCCCACCCTCTGATGACCCACAACCGTAAGGGATCTATTGCAGCGTTTTCGATAAGTAAGAGTGTCGAACCCAACGAGGAGCAGAAGGTATTGATAAGCGATTCTGAGCAAGAAATTACTGCAAGCACTGAAAGATAACTTTTAGGGATTTTCTCGGTATAAGCAACAGGAAAGTAAAAGCAAGTAATGTAAAAGGTACTGAGAGTAACAAGTGGCCCAATCCTTTCTTAACAAAGGAGAGGCCTAGCAACTGAACTTATAAAGACTAAAGCGTTCTTGAGGACACACGGGAGAGGTAGTCATGTGCTTTCACCATATTCCGTATCGATACTATGTTATGTGTTGATAAGTGTTGAGTGGGTGGATCTATGCTAGTGCACTCTCTAGACTAAGATAAATGCACTCTTATGATTAAACACCTTGCAAGCATCCGCAAATACAAGATAGAATTTAAGGCAAAAGCCTAACCATAGCAATACGATCGAGGATCCATTATTCCCTTATGCAAAAGCGTGCGAACTGGGGTTCAGGTTTCTGTCACTCCGGCAACCCACCATAAGCATTCTTTATACACAATGTATTCTCCTAGGTCCTTAATAAGGTGAAGTGTTGGGTGTTCGACTCACACAACACCACTAGTAGAATGACAACACAACTTAAATATCAAACAACACATATTACTTCAACAGCATATGACTACTAACAACAAGACTTTCCCCATGTCCTCAAGAACTAAGGTAACTACTCACGAGACATAAAAGAGACCATGATCAGCGGGGATAAATATGTGATAAACAATCTGGACATAATAATATTTCTCCAACAAAACTCAATAGCATTCACCACAAAGTAGTAATCAACACCGATGGAGTAGAGAGGATAGGTAGTAACAACACGAGTTGCGATAGTAAGATGAGATTTGGATGAAGATGGAGATGGTGCTGGTGTTGGGGATGATGCTGATGATGATCTCGATGATGCCCGTGACGATGGTGATGACGATGGCGACGATCTCCCCTTCCGGGAGGTGATCTCCCCGGCGGAATCTGCCCGCCGGAGATGCCCTTTTCTTCTCTGTAGGGTTCCGCCTCGAAGCGGCGGCGGAACTCCGTAAAAAGTCTTCTTTTTAGGGTTTTCGGAGAACGGAGAATATATATGCAAAAGGGGGCATCCGGAGGTGGGCCAGGGGCTCCAGGCCCCCCCCCCCCGGCGCGGCCAGGGGGGCGCGCCGGCAGGCCGCCTGGGCACCCTGTGGCCCCCCTCTGGCTCCCCTTTTGCGTGTCCTCGTGATTTATCTGAAAAATACCTCCCGTCAATTTTCAGGTAATTTGGAGGTATTCTTCTTCAGCAACTCAGCGTCCACTTTTTACTGCTGAATCATGCGTCTGCTGTTCCGGTATCGGAGAGTTTGCAAACTGTGTAAAGTAGACCAAAGCAACATAAGAACATCACCGTAACGTGAAATATATCAATGAATAAGGATATATTATGATACAAAATAGTGATGCATTTTGGACGTATCAACACCCCCAAGCTTAGACCTCGATTGTCCCCAAGCGAATATGAACTCGGTAAACATGTCCACAAGTTTAGAGAGTGAAGTGTCGATAAATAGAATACGGACAAGAAGCATCATAGTTTCTTTACCAACTTAAATATCCTCAACAGCAATCTTCAACTCATAAGGCCCTTATGAAAGTGTTATAACACTTATATTCGAAAGTAGGGCTAAGGAAACTCATTATATCATGGCAAACATGTCCTTTGGTCAAAGAACAACAATAGATTTAACTTTTGCTCTTATATTTGATGAGATCAATTGAAGCTTTTTGAAAATAACATGTTAATAGGCAAGAAGTGAAAGTGTTAACACAGAGGAAGATGTTTGCCTTAGCTGGGCATGACAAACAACTTACTTATCGAATGATAATGTCAACAAGGATATGATATGACAAATCTTAATGCAGCTTTATATGAATGAATCCTTATCAACATCAAACGTCTGCTCTCTTTGAGAAATAGAAGGAAGTAGAAGTAACTGACTCAACTTAAAATTAAAAGATAGGCCCTGCTCTAGGGTAGTAGGGAAAACTCATGTGCTATCCTCAAATCAAACAGAATGAAAACAAGTTTTCAGTGGTGCATGATTCGTCAACGAATGCTAATAGATAACTCAATTGCTTTTTGAACTGGACAAGTTTCGAGGAACGGCTCCCGCACGAGGACGATAACATCCTCTTATTCTCCTTTGTTTATCACCGCCAAAGTTTTCTGATTTCTCATGAACAAAGCGTGAAGGAGGGTTTGTTTGTTATATTATTTTTAAGCCGGGCACACTCTATGCCAGCTCCTTCTCGTATTATGGGTTTGCACATTATACATGCAATCCCGGGGTGAAGCTTGTCCAACTCAAAAAGACTATGAATTAGCTATTACTTCCTCATGAGCTAAAACAGAGGCACAAAATAAAAGATTTAGAACATTTGAGGATAACACATAAATTATATACTTTTAGGAGGTGGTAGCGGAATACCACGAGTAGGTAGGTATGGTGGACTCATATGGAAGGTATTGGCTTAAGGGTATGGATGCACAAGCAGAATCCTGCTTAGTAAAGAGTTAGGCTAGCAAAGGTTTTGAGAGAAAAGACAATTGATGATGACTAAGATGCAAAGCAATATAAAGCATGAACATTGAAATAAGCATAACACATCAAGTTGTCTTCCTTGTCAGCATAACACTTCAAGCATAATAACGTAAAGTTTTGACTATGTTGATAATTTAAGAAAATCATGCTTGTTGTTATGGCCAAAGCTATGTTTGCCAAGATTAAATAAAGTTTCATAGCCATACCTGACATAAGGTCAATACTCCCCATAAGAATCATCATATAAGGTCGATTGCGTCAAGAGAATACCGAGTGCAGCAAAAGGAACCAATAAACTTCTCATTAATATTCCATCATAAACGACTCCACACTCACGGATACAATTCCTCACCGAAGGAGCGATAGACCTCAATGCACACACCTGTCTCATATAATAACCTCCCTAGACATGATACGACTCTACTTGACTCTAAAAGACAAAAGGTAAAGATAAAGATACCGGACACTCCCCCAAGCTTGGAACAAGCCAAGGGAATGCCATTACCCCAGGAGATTTCACTCATCATCCTTGTTGGCGTTGATCAAGTAGTCATTGGCGAAACGCTTCCATGGAAGGGGTTCTCCAGTCTCATATGAGAAGCTTGTCTCCTGAATCGTGCATTCAGCACCCAAACCCATGCGCAGAAACCTTAGTTCATACTCACAGTTTTGGTTATGTAGATCATTAATTTGCCCTTGGAGTTCTATAATTCTGTCTTCAGACGCGGCGATTCTTTCCCACATCTCCTTCATCTCCTTCAGGAAGTAGTTCTTCAGCTCGTTGGTGATGTCAAAGTTAGCTTCGACACCACGCTCGGTCATCTTCTTGTACTCGAAGACTTCTTGCTCCACTTCTTCCAGCCTGGCCTGGATGCTCCCCTCCTTGATAGGTCCCTTCAGATCTTCTTGATGAAGGACATCGTCCTCCATCCGAACAACCTGAGGGTGCTTCTTCACCTCAGCGAGGTAAGGGTTGATGACGTTGACGACGAACTTGTCCTTGGGGGAACTTGGAGAAGCCATGGCACCTAAATTCAGCTGAAAGATTCCCTGGCAGAAACAGATCGAAGAGAAAACACGCGAAATCGCAAGATACGTTGCCGGAACAATCCGGGCAAATATATAGGAAAAATTTATGCACAGAAAGGAAGGTAACGGACCAAAGCGGGGTTGGAGACGGGCTCCCGGGTGTCCAGGCGGCCTGCCGGCGTGGCCCGGGGGGGGGGGGCGCCAGGGGGCGCCTGGACTCCCTCGAGGTCGTCTCCGGCTCCACTTCGACTCGGAATTTTACTAATTTCGCAAAAACTCGTAATACGGAACTTTTATGATGGTTTGTGGTGTTTCCTTACCGTACTACATACCTTTTCTTTATTCTGCTTCTGCTGGCATCTGAAACAGGGCTGCAACATGTTCTTCATGGCTTGTTGTGTATATTATATTCACATCAACATTGACAGGGTCTCCTGCTATGTAATGTTTAAGTCTTTGCCCATTCACAACTTGAGGTTTGGTGCCTTCAAAATTGTTAATCTTAATTGCACCAGACCGATAAACTTCTTCAACATGAAATGGTCCTTCCCACCTGGAAAGTAGTTTACCTGGAGAAAACCTGAAACGGGATCTAAACAACAAAACTTTATCACCAACATTACATTCACGTTTCAGAATCTTCCTATCATGCCACTTTTTTACCTTTTCCTTGAACATTTTAGCGCTCTCGTAAGCTTCACTTCTCCATTCATCTAGAGAAGTCAAGTTCATGAGACGCTTCTCACCAGCTAGTTTTGGGTCAACGTTAAGCTCTCTAACAGCCCAGAAAGCTTTGTGCTCTAACTCTAATGGCAAATGGCAAGCCTTGCCATACACCATCTTATAGGGAGACATGCCCATGGGGTTTTTGTAAGCAGTTCTGTATGCCCACAAGGCATCTCCTAACTTGTTTGACCAATCCTTCCTATTTCTGTTTACTGTTTTCTGCAAGATCAACTTAATCTCTCTATTGGTGAGCTCAACTTGCCCACTAGTTTGAGGATGATATGGTGAAGCAATTCTATGATTAACATCGTATTTAGCCAAAGCTTTTCTAAAAGCTCCGTGCGTGAAGTGTGATCCCCCGTCAGTCATGAGATACCTTGGTACACCAAACCTAGGAAAAATTACATCTTTAAGCATTTTCAAAGATGCTTGTGATCAGCACTTTCAGTGGGGATTGCTTCAACCCATTTGGTCACATAATCAACAGCTACTAAAATGTGAGTGTACTTGTGCGAAGAAGGAAAATGACCCATAAAATCAAAACCCCAACAATCGAAAGGTTCAATCACTAGTGAGTAATTCATAGGCATCTCATTCCTTCTACTAATATTACCAACTCTCTGACATTTATCACAGGATAAAACATAATTTCTAGCATCTTTAAAGAGAGTAGGCCAATAAAAACCTGATTGAAGAACCTTATGTGCAGTCCTCTCACCGGCATGATGTCCTCCATAGGGGCTATCATGACACCGTCTGAGAATGTCCTTCTGCTCATGTTCCGGAATACATCTTCTCACGATCCCGTCGGGACCTTCTTTGAAAAGATGTGGGTCATCCCAAAAGTAGTGCCTCAAATCATGAAAGAACTTCTTCCTTTGCTGAAATGTTAGACCTGGAGGAAAATACTTTGCAACAATAAAATTAGCATAATCTGCATACCAAGGATCGGAAAGAGATTGTACTTTTACAACGGCAAGTTGCTCGTCTCGAAAACTATCGTTAACTGGGATGGGGTCGTGCGGTATATCTTCCATCCTTGAAAGATTGTCTGCCACCGGATTGTCTTCCCCTTTCCTATCAACAATCTGCAAATCAAATTCTTGAAGGAGTACCCATCTGATAAGCCTTGGCTTGGCATCCTTCTTTGTCATGAGATACTTAATGGCAGCATGATCAGTATGAATAATAACTTTGGAATCAACAATATACTGCCTAAACTTATCACAAGCAAAAACTACAGCTAAGAATTCCTTCTCAGTAGTAGCATAATTTCTTTGAGCACTATCAAGGGTTTTACTAGCATAATGTATAACATTCAATTTCTTATCAACCCTTTGTCCTAAAACAGCTCCAACAGCAAAATCACTTGCATCACACATAATCTCAAAAGGTAAATTCCAATCAGGTGGTTGTACTATAGGAGCAGTTATTAAAGCTTTCTTAAGGACTTCAAAAGCTTCCTTACAATTTTCATCAAATACAAAAGGAACATCCTTCTGGAGGAGATTAGTGAGGGGTCTCGAGGTTTTAGAAAAGTCTTTAATAAATCTTCTATAAAAACCTGCATGACCGAGAAAGCTGCGAATACCTTTGATGTCCCTTGGATAGGGCATCCTCTCAATAGCTTCGATCTTTGCCTTGTCCACTTCAATTCCCCTTTCGGAAATCTTGTGACCAAGAACAATTCCTTCATTAACCATAAAGTGGCACTTTTCCCAGTTGAGTACCAAATTTGTCTCCTCACATCTCCGCAAAACTTTATAAGGTTGTGAAGACAATGGTCAAAAGAAGTTCCATGGACAGAGAAATCGTCCATGAAGACTTCCATAATATCCCCGCAGAAACCATGAAATATAGCAGACATACACCTTTGAAAAGTAGCAGGGGCATTACATAAACCAAAAGGCATGCGCCTATAAGCATAAGTACCAAAGGGACAAGTAAAAGTGGTCTTCTCTTGATCAACAGTGTTAACATGAATTTGAGAGAAGCCAGAATAACCATCGAGATAACAAAAGTGGGTATTTTTGGATAACCTTTCAAGCATTTGGTCGATGAACGGCAACGGATAGTGATCCTACCTGGTTTCCTTGTTCAACTTCCTGTAATCAATACACATTCTATATCCAATAATAATTCTCTGAGGTATCAATTCATTTTTATCATTAGGAACCACAGTTGTACCCCCTTTCTTAGGAACACAATGTACCGGACTTACCCACTTACTATCAGCTATAGGGTAGATAATACCTGCGGCTAGAACCTTGAGAATCTCAGTTCTCACGACATCCATCATCTTCGGGTTCAACCATCGTTGATGATCAACAACTGGTTTAGCATCAGGCTCAAGGTTGATAGTATGTTGACAGATAGATGGACTAATCCCCTTAAGGTCATCAAGGGTATAGCCAATTGCGCCTCGGTGTTTACGAAGTACTTCCAATAATCGCTCCTCTTCATATCCTGAAAGGTTAGAATTGATAATAACAGGATATACTTTCTTTTCATCTAAATAAGCATACTTGAGCGTATCGGGAAGGGGTTTAAGATCGAACACCGGGTATTCTTTCGGTTTTGATAAAATTCCCAAAGGTTCAACCGGAAGGTTGTGCTTCAGGATAGCAGGCTGTCTCAAGAATATTTCATCTAGTTCATTTCTTTCCTGCATATGCAAATCATTCTCGTGGTCCTCCATGTATTGCTGCAAAGGATCATTAGGGGGAATAGCAATAGAGGCAATACTTTCAATAATTTTATCATCACTAGGTAAATCAGTACCACGAGGCTGCTTAGAGAACTTAGAAAAATTAAATTCATATGGCTCACCATCGAATTCAACAGAAACTTTACCTTTCTTGCAATCTATTATAGCTCCACAAGTCCTAAGAAAAGGTCTACCAAAAATAATTGGACAAAAATTGTCCCTCTCTGAAGCAAGTACTAGAAAGTCGGTAGGGTATTTTACCTTTCCACATAGGACTTCAACGTCCATCACAATTCCGATAGGAGAGATAGTTGTTCTATTTGCAAGATGAATAGTAACATCAACTTCTTCAAGTTCACAAGGGGAAATCTCACCGATGATCTCTTCATAAAGTGAATAGGGGATAGCACTTGCACTCGATCCCAAATCGCATAGCCCATAATAATTGTGATCTCCTATTTTAACAGATACCACTAGAGTACCTGAAATTGGGCCTTTATTCTTGGCTGTGACAAGGTTAGTGGAAACAGCACAAAAATTTATATTGGAATCCAAAACATCATTAGTAGCAAGGTCTTTAATCAATGCAACTTGAGGATCGACTTTGATCTGGTCCTCAGGCTCATCAACTCTTCTCTCACTTTTATTTATTATGCCTGTCACAAGAGAGTGCTCCCTTATCCTCGTGGGAAAAGGAGGCTTTTCATATATAACTGCAGGCAAAATAGGGTCAGCAACATAAATATCAATAGGTGGTTATTTAAAAGGTTCATGGTGCTGGTCTCTATTCTTTTTTAAAGAATCAACGTGGGAGGAAAAATTCTTACACAAATCAATCACTAGATGGGAATCAAGACCAATCTTAGAGCAAAAAGTATTGAAGTAATCAGTTTTCACATAGCTCTCAATATAATCATGTTCATAATTTATAGTGGGTTCAATACCTTTATCAATTTCCCAATCTTCGGTATTCCTCTGGATTCTTTCAAGGAGATCCCACCTTTCTTCAACACTCTTCTTCTGAACCACCCCACTAGAGGAGGCATCCAGCATCTCCTTATCCTGACGAGAAAGCCTGGCATAAAAATTTGTAAGTATAATTTCCTTGGGAAGCTTATGAATAGGGCATTTGAGCATTAGGGACTTCAATCTCCCCCAAGCTTGAGCAATGCTTTCTCCGTCACGAGACCTAAAGTTATAGATATAATTCATGTCTCGATAAATTTCATGAAGAGGATAAAACTTAGTATAAAAGAGAGACATAAGCTCCGGCCAGTCCAGCAAATGTGAGTTATCGAGAAGCCCATACCAATCTGAAGCTTTATCTATAAGTGATACGACAAATAATTTCCTCATGACAAACTCCCTCGATACACCTGCAAGCTTAAATAATGAACATAGTTGTGACAGATATAGCAAGTGTTCACCGGGATGTCTGTCTCCTGCATAACGATTAGCCAAAACATAATCGATAATACCAGCTGGTATTTTGTAAGGCACAATTTCAGTAGGGGGAGGATCAACCACCACAGGTGTGGGGCGTCTTCCCGCAAGCAACGATCCAATAAGAGGGTTGTCCATAAGGACAAGCAGCAAATAGCAAAAATAAAAACAGAATTATAATAAACTTTCTTACCAGTTTCACTTTACCAATAGTGCTACGCTCCCCGGCAACGGTGCCAGAAAACGGTACTTGATGACCCACAACCGTAAGGGATCTATTGCAGCGTTTTCGATAAGTAAGAGTGTCGAACCCAACGAGGAGCAGAAGGTATTGATAAGCGATTCTGAGCAAGAAATTACTGCAGGCACTGAAAGATAACTTTTAGGGATTTTCTCGGTATAAGCAACAGGAAAGTAAAACCAAGTAATGTAAAAGGTACTGAGAGTAACAAGTGGCCCAATCCTTTCTTAACAAAGGAGAGGCCTAGCAACTGAACTTATAAAGACTAAAGCGTTCTTGAGGACACACGGGAGAGGTAGTCATGTGCTTTCACCATATTCCGTATCGATACTATGTTATGTGCTGATAAGTGTTGAGTGGGTGGATCTATGCTAGTGCACTCTCTAGACTAAGATAAATGCACTCTTATGATTAAACACCTTGCAAGCATCCGCAAATACAAGATAGAATTTAAGGCAAAAGCCTAACCATAGCAATACGATCGAGGATCCATTATTCCCTTATGCAAAAGCGTGCGAACTGGGGTTCAGGTTTTTGTCACTCCGGCAACCCACCATAAGCATTCTTTATACACAATGTATTCTCCTAGGTCCTTAATAAGGCGAAGTGTTGGGTGTTCGACTCACACAACACCACTAGTAGAATGACAACACAACTTAAATATCAAACAACACATATTACTTCAACAGCATATGACTACTAACAACAAGACTTTCCCCATGTCCTCAAGAACTAAGGTAACTACTCACGAGACATAAAAGAGACCATGATCAGCGGGGATAAATATGTGATAAACAATCTGGACATAATAATATTTCTCCAACAAAACTCAATAGCATTCACCACAAAGTAGTAATCAACACCGATGGAGTAGAGAGGATAGGTAGTAACAACACGAGTTGCGATAGTAATATGAGATTTGGATGAAGATGGAGATGGTGCTGGTGTTGGGGATGATGTTGATGATGATCTCGATGTTGCCAGTGACGATGGTGATGACGATGGCGACGATCTTCCCTTCCGGGAGGTGATCTCCCCGGCGGAATCTGCCCGCCGGAGATGCCCTTTTCTTCTCTGTAGGGTTCCGCCTCGAAGCGGCGGCGGAACTCCGTAAAAAGTCTTCTTTTTAGGGTTTTCGAAGAACGGAGAATATATATGCAAAAGGGGGCATCCGGAGGTGGGCCAGGGGCTCCAGGCGCCCCCCCCCCGGCGCGGCCAGGGGGGGCGCGCCGGCAGGCCACCTGGGCACCCTGTGGCCCCCCTCTGGCTCCCCTTTTGCGTGTCCTCGTGATTTATCTGAAAAATACCTCCCGTCAATTTTCAGGTAATTTGGAGGTATTCTTATTCAGCAACTCAGCGTCCACTTTTTACTGCTGAATCCTGCGTCTGCTGTTCCGGCATCGGAGAGTTTGCAAACTGTGTAAAATAGACCAAAACAACATAAGAACATCACCGTAACGTGAAATATATCAATGAATAAGGATAAATTATGATACAAAATAGTGATGCATTTTGGACGTATCACCCTCCCACCCCTTTTTCTTTATGGAGCCATAATTCTTAATCAAGTATCCATTTTATTCATGTGAAGTTCTTCATTCTTTCCTTCAATGTTCTTATCCAGTGATTTCTCGTGAAGATGCTCAGGAAGCTTCAAGTTTATCATTCTCCATTCTCGTTTCTTCTTCGGTGGATGAAATTCAAGCTTCGGTGTTAATCATATCTTTTCCTCTTGTTTCACTTGTTTTCCCATGTGGGAATTTCTTGTCCATGTCTCTCTTATTTATTCAACTCCCTCTAATTCTTTTCTGGAGTGCTGAAGATATCTCAGAAGATTGTGCTTCTATTCTAGATCTGTTCAAACAGTTTTGAGGTTGCTACCTCATTTAACCCATTTAATTCAACCATCGCAATCCCTCTTTTAAGCAATCTTTTCCAACGATGTTTCTTTTGAGTGGACCCTAACCCACAGGTCTTTTCCCAGGATATTTCCTGACTCTTCTAATTTTTCTGGAGTTATTCCCAAATTGTTTTCAATTTTGGTGTAAGAATGGATCTCTCATCGGTCAAATGTATCCTCCAAGATCGCTTCCAAATTATTTTCATCGTTGGTTCAACCTTTCAATTCCTCATTCTTCTAGAGTATCTCACAAATTCTTCATGGTATTTCTTGCTCTCAATCTCTCCTGGAAGACTGAAGAAGATTTTCTCCTAAATCTTGGTTCGTTCTCATGAAGATTCATGGTTCTAGGTTCATGCTATTCTCTCGAATTATTCCGTTTGTCAGAAATTCTTTTATTACCCATCCGGAGCTTTTCAAGAGTACTTTTATTTGGATTCTATGGAGACCATCCTTTTCATAAGAATAATTCATTTCAGTTTTTCTCCTACCCTCTAATACTTACCGGTGGATCGTTCAGATATTCTCTAGTCAGCTCGTGATCTCTTTGTTCTCTTGTATCTAAATTCCCTGAAGTGCCTTCATTCATGTTCTAATTATTTCCGGCGATCCCTTCTCTTTTCTTCGTTCATCTTCAAATTCTCACGGTGGTTCGTTTAAGATTTCCACTTCCTTTCTTAAAATATCAATTCATTCATTTTTCAATCCTACCCGTGATTCATTGTATACTTTCTCAAGATTGTGCGAGATCTCTCTTTAATTCTTTGCAACGAGAATAAGTAGTATGCAAAATCCATTGCTTGTCATCAATTAATTTGATGAAGGATAAGCATACAATATATCTTATTCTTATTTCCCCGAAGTGATTAATCTCTCCTTTTGGAGTTTGTTCATCATATCACATTCCTGGTTCGAAGTGCTTCATCTTTGTTTCTCCGAAGTTCCAAGCTATCTCAATTATCTTGTCACGAAGCTCCATCTAAATCTTTACAAGTTCTCTTCTTGTTCTTTTCAACCTTCACTCCCTACCATTTATTTTTCTTATTAGAGTTCTCCATGGAGGTTCTACATGGAGGTTCATCAAAGATTTCTTTCATTCTCGAAGTATTTGTCAAGATTCTTGTTGGAGGAGCTCAAGTATTCTTCTTCTTGCATTCCGAAGTGCAATTCTTTCTACCTTTTCTTTTGAGGTGGTGTTATGTCATTCTTGACAATTTCTTTCATGTTTCATGATTCATAAGTTATCAAGAATGAGATATTTAAACCGATCATTTTCTTTGTTCACGAGATCTTTTCAATCCTTCAATTGATTCGTTTGAGTAATCTTCGGTTATATCTCACCTAAAAGCTTTTCCTAAGGATTGTTGTTAATTATGGTGCTTATAAATGACCCAAGTTCCCTATTTATCTCTCGGTGAAAGAAGTTCTTCATCTCCTTGTTGATATCAATCCAACTAATTGTTTTCCGTTAGTGGTTCGCTGTCACCTCATAATTTTGAGATGTTTTCCATAAGCCCATGAGAAGCCTATCTTTTGCTTGTTGATTCTTCCAACAACTCCGTTCAACCCTTCTTCGTAAGTTTACTCTTCCAAATTTATCGTTGTGGTGAACGATATCATGTTCTTCTCCACTCATTTTATTCCATTCTTTCATTCCGGAGGATTGTGGTGTTGCTCTCTTCATCCCATCATCTTGTCATATCAAGATCATGTTCTTTACCTTTCAGTTCCATTTAACAGGAGTGTCGTGTCCTCCATTCAAGTTCCCTCATCTTATCAAGTTTTGCCTCTCTTTGAGAATAGAGTGCTGTATGAAATCCTTCTTACCCCTTGTGCCATTCTTTCAACAGTTTCGGAGGCAGTGTTGTGGGGACCCCGACTTAGAAGTCGAGATCACCGAATGCACGTGTAAAGTGATCCCAGAGATCAATGCTCACTGAACACACAGAAGCTGAATAACAAGAGTCTTACATCCATACATACCGTCTTACACAAATTATGGCCATTATGGCCAAGTATTACATAGATAAAGCCTCAAGGGCCGAATAGCAAATAACTCGAATAGCGGAAGTCTTCGATGATAAGTAGAACCCATGCCATCTGCCTTAACCCTACAGGCATTCTGACTGGGATAGCGTCCTAGTTCGCATGTTCGTCTCCATAGAATTCTTCTTCATATTCATGTTCCTCCATGCCTGGCCAATTAAATAACCAGTGGCAAACCAATGAGTACTTTGAATGTACTCGCAAGCAACCCATGATTTGGTTCAAAGTAACAATGCAATTGAACAACAATGAGCAATCTAGCTATGAGCTAGAATAAATATTCTACCATCAAGTGTATGCATCAATAAACTCACGTAACCTCGAAGACAGGTTACCGATATCAACATGAATATGATTCAGCTCAACAAGTCAAGTCACCACCTTGACTCATCACACACACATACTTTCACCGATGTAGTAAAATTCTGGACATAGTTTAAGTAGCACCACCCAACTGTCCATGACCGTGGACACGGCTATTCGAATAGTTTTACACTCTGCAGAGGTTGCACACTTTACCCACAAGATCCGGGAAGCTTTCGTGTCACCCACGATCCCGCAGTACCTCAAGTACTCGGGGGAAGCACCCGGTCATTATCTTTCCTTAGACGACACTAACATAGAGTCCACTCGTTGGTACCCGGCCCTCGAGTACAAACAATAGATCATGGGACTTGCCCTATTTTCAATGTCACGCGTACACGAAGGGACCAACGGTGTGTCCGGTGCCTTGTGAAAACAGTTATGGTCGTCTATCCAAGCACGACCCCGTCCCGGGAAAGACCTCAAGTCTTCCCGTCACTAGTAATGCGGGCACCATGCTAGTATCGACCTAAGTAATCAATAACGCCCCGTCCCATAAGGGCTAGAGTGGTTGCACATATTTGGTTGGGATGGTAGTCACATATAAATCTAATCCATCATTTCACCCATGCACAAGATCTTTACCGGCACATCACTTCTTCCACAAGTGATGACCTAACTCAATATCACCCTCGGGCATTAGGGGCACCCGATGGGTTTTTTGAAAAGAATGCAACCACAAAGGTTTCATGGCACACATGCATCACTAAGCATCACTACAAACCATTTGCATGGCATCTAGCACATATCGAGATTATGAGCAAGCATGCATCATGTGGTGGTTCATAACTAGGTCACCACCGTAACTCTTATCATCATGCATCGGGAAACAAACGGGTTCCGAAGAACACAAGCGTATCTTGGTCAAAGGGCTGCTTTCCTGGATTGGCTTGGTCTTCAAAGTATTCAAATCCTTCCCCACCTTCTTCTTCAGCAACCTCGTCAAATACGGGATCTAATCGTCGCAAAATAATAACGGGAAAAATAAGACCACAATGAAAACAGAAAAATCAAAGTGCTCAGAAAAATGTCAACTTATTTTTGTTAAATACTAGAGGGAAAACTAAGATGGCAAAAATTCTTAGTTGGAGTTTTGGAGTTGCAGAATGGGATCTAAGGATTTTTTAACAGAGGTTTTAATGCTCAAATTTGAATTTAAATTTGAACAGAACATAAAAGGTTCATGGATATGTGTGAAAGTGACACCATTAAATAGGTTGGATTTTCACAAGATTTTAGGAGTTGGAATTAATTCATTTGGACAATTATTTATTTCTGTGAAATTATTTGAAATAATCACAGAAAAAGAAAAAGAGAAAAGGCCCTGTGCTACTGGGCCAGAACGGCCATAGTGCACGGCCCAGGGAGATTAGCCTACCGCACGGGCACCAGCGCGCGCGTCAGGGTTTTAAACCTGACGGGCGGGGCCCGGCGGTCAGTGACAGAGAGGGGAGCGAGAGGGAGGTGAGGATGACAGGCGGGGCCCGCCTGTCATCTTCAACCTCACGGCCAGAGCGACGGCGAGCTCACCGGCGGCGATAGGGTGCACGGCAAGGCGAGCTACGGGCAGGAACGGGTTCAGCGAGGAGTCGCCGTTCCAGTGGTGGTGGTGCGGCTCGCCGGAGAGGCCTGGTTCGCCGGCAGCGAGGGCTTGCGACGGAGGAGCGTCGGGAGGTCGCTGCTCCGGTCGATTCCGGCAGCTGCAGAGAGGGGGAAGAGAGGGAAACACATTAGTGGAGTGCTGTGGTGCTAGATCGAGCGAAAGGAAGAGCTAGGGCGGCCTGTACTGGGCTGGCGACGGGAAGCCGCCGCGGCGGAGCTCGAGCTCGATCTCGAGCTCGGGCGGGTCTGGGGAGAGGCGAGTGGCTCAGGGAGGCGATTGAGAGGGAGAGGAGGCTGTTGGTGAAGAGAGGAGGGGCTCGGAGTCCCTATTTAGAGGGGAGCGGCGAGGTCCCCTGGACCTGTGCGCCGGCGAGCTTCTGCTCGACGCCACAGTGTACGGGAGGCGATGGGATTGCGTCTGGGGTGTTGCTGGACGAATTCCAGGGCGGAGGGAAGGAATAGGGGGAGCGGGGGATGCTCCAGAGGGCTCGCGCGTGTGAGGCCAGAGGTTGGAGCTCTCGGGCGGCCAGCGCGCGTTCGAGGGCGGTCACTTGAGGGAGGAGGAGGAGGGGGACAGCTCCGGGGGAGGTCGCAGACGTCGAGGCGCATCGGTAGGCGCGAGGGGGGAGCACGAGGTGGTCGGAGGCGAGCGATTGGGCGAAGCTACAGTGCGGGTGCGCACTGTAGCGTGCTCTGGAGCGAGCTTATCGCATGCCATGGCATGCCGTTGTCTCTCTCGGCGTGTCCGCCGTGTCTGGGGGTCCAGCACGAAGTAGATGACTCAGCTGTGGCTTTGGATGCTCTGGATGATCAGTGAGACAGGAGTAAGGCTGGTAACTAAGTAGAATTTGGCTGTCCAGCAAGGTGAATTAGGGTTTTTCACCCCTCAATCATGGAGCTGGGGACACGGGGAAGTTACTGGAGATAGAATGTAACTAAGAGAAGCTGTGGTAGAAAGCTGAGGCAAAAGTAAATGGTAAAAGAGGTCAAGATGATGGTTTTGGTAAAAAGGCAGAAGGTGTTTGATCAAGTTTTGGACTAGCAAATGATCTCCACTAGCCATGACACTTAACAGGATTGAATGCCATATGGAAATAGGGTGTTTCACCAAATTTGGGCTCATTTGAAGAAACTAGCTGATGTAACTTTGGTGAACCCTAGAAATCAACAGAAATGGCTTCATCTTGTTTAAGTCAAGCTAATCATCTCCCCTTGATGCACCACTTGGTGTAGTTTCATCATTTGGGGTTATGATCATGCCCACAAAGTTTGGAGCTCCAGGTAAAAAGTTGGTAATGTAAAGTTGTTGAATTTGAACAGAAATTGTTTTGGGGTATTCTGATCAAGTTTCCCTACTCCAAATCTTGTGCCATTTGGTCTAGATGCCTTATTAGGCCTTTCTAGCATGTGCAGCAAGTTTGAGGGCATTTGGATAAGTTTGGCAATGTAAAGTTGCTCAAACTTCAGATATGGACAGAATGGTTTTAGAGGGTTTTGATGATGTTTTCTTGCTTCCCAAGGCATGGGGCTTGGAAAGATCATCAAATATGTCATATATGACATGATAGAATTTCCCTGGAATTTTTGGAGCATATTTCCTCTGTAAATATTTCAAAAGCTTGAAATATCCAGAAAGGGTTTTGGAGGGATTAGCCCATTATTTTGAACATGACCAAGTGTTGAAACTCTTATATATGGACAATATATGTCCTATGAGTCTCCCTGAATTTTGGCAAATATTTTTGAAATACTTAAATATTTTTTCCCTATTAAAGACCATTTCTGGCCTTAAGAAAAAGCTTTTAAATAAAATAGGAAAATAACTTCTAAAATTATACTTTTGTGGTTTCTGGGAGTCCTATGACTACTAGGTCTCAAATATACTTTTTGAAATAATTTTCTCACCCTAAATCAAGCACTTGCAGTGCAAACCTCAATTCAGGGGTTGTTGGAATACTAAATTTTGAAAATACATTTTGGCCAAATTAATTTTATAAGAAAATACTATACTGCTATATAACACTTGGCAAGATCATTGGGCAGAAGTTTTGGGTAAGGAGATGAATTATACAAGAGGTAATAGTCGACTTTAATGAGCACATGAAAAACATAAAAAAAAACTAAATTCCAAATAAAAGCCAAATGATGCCAAAAAAATTGCTGGCCCAAATTTTCATGCTTCATTGATGCAAATGACATGTTACAAAATGCAGGGTGTGACAAGTGTGTTCTTGATTTCATCAAGCATCGTCCCATCTTCTCGAATTCATGTTAAAGCCTTCCATTTTCAGTCGAAGTGTTGTGCAAATTATTTCATTCTTATTCCTTCTCTATCTTGTTTTAATCGGAGTGGTTTCAGTGTCTATCTTGTCTCCTAAGTTCTTTATTCTCATCTTATTACTTGTTCCTCTTATCCAATGGACTGGTCGCAATCTCGTTCATCTCCGTTGTATTCTTCTCAAGGTTCGCGGTTTCACTCGTTTGTCGAAGAAGCAACTTTTGTTTTACCTCTTCCTTTTCTGTTTCTCTCCGGTGCCATCCCTAGGATATCGGGTCGAGATCCTCTGTTAGCGTGAGAGAGTTGTGACGCCTCGAGACCGACGCTCCAGAAGCCTTCCAGTTATTTTGTTGTTGTCGTGTGTTTTATTTTGGCCTATTGCATTACATCATTGCATCATGTCATCTTGCAACCCTTTTTACACTCAACTAAATAAATTGTGTGGATCTTTGATCCATTTAAACCTAGGGAATTAACTTGTGATTTCTCTTTATAACATATAAAAGCCTCTCAATATTATTAGGGAGCTATAATAGCATTCCATTAACTTGGAACCAACCATAACACACCTGTAGTTTAAGTTCCATGCATTTACTATCTCAATTCCTTGCCTCAAACTTTGCCAACCATTTACTTCCTTGTTCATTTATGTGGGAATGTGTGAAGATGACCCTTCTTGCGATCATACCAAAATGCGGTTATGCCTCTAAGTCGTGCCTCGACACGTAGGAGATATAGCCGCATCTTGGGCGTTACACCTTCCCCCCCCCCTCTTTCCTTCCCCTTGTGTATACAACGAAAGGGGGCGCAGGGCAAGTTAGGGCACTAGGAGCCCGGTGGCAAGCCCTAGGGCACGCCTTGGTGCCTCCCCTCCCTCCCACCTATATATGTAGAGGGGGCGCCACACAAGGACACACAACATTGTCTTAGCCGTGTGCGTCGCCCCCGTCCACCGTTTACTCCATCGGTCATATTTTCGTAGTGCTTAGGCGAAGCCGTGCAGAGATTACTTCACCGTCACCGTCACTAGGACGCCGTGCTGCCGGAACTCATCTACTACTTCGCCCGTTTTGCTGGATCAAGAAGGTGAGGACGTCATCGAGCTGAACGTGTGTTGAACACGGAGGTGTCGTACGTTCAGTGCTTGATTGGTTGGATCACGAAGAACGACTACATCAATCTCATTACTAAACGATTCCGCTTTCGGTGTATGAGGGTTCATAGAAATACTCTCCATGGATATATCATTGCGTGTGCGTAGAAATTTTTTGTTTTCCGTGCAACATTTCCCAATAGTGGCATCATGAGCCAGGTCTATGCGTAGATGATTTGCACGAGTAGAACACAAAGAGTTGTGGGCGGTGATTGTCATACTGCTTACCACCAATGTCTTATTTTGATTCAACGACATTATAAGTTGAAGCGGCCCGGACCAACCTTACATGTCCACGTACATGAGACCGGTTCCACCGAAAAACATGCAACTTGTTTTGCATAAAGGTGGATGGCGGGTGTTTGTTTCTCCTACTTTAGTTGAATCGAATTTGACTATGACCGGTCCTTGTTGAAGTTTAAAACATCAAACTTGATAAATTATCATTGTGGTTTTGTGCCGTAGGTAAGAACGGTTCTATCTAGAAGCCCATAGCTGCCACATAAAACTTGCAACAACAAAGTAGAGGACGTCTAACTTGTTTTTGTAGGGCATGTTGTGATGTGATATGGTCAAGACGTGATGAGTTATACGTTATTGTATGAGATGATCATGTTTTGTAAATTATCGGCAACCGGTAGGAGCCTTATGGTTGTCTCTTTATTATATGAAATGCAAGTGCCATATAATTGCTTTACTTGATCGCTATGAGTTATCAATAGTCGTAGAAGCAATAGTTGGCTAGAAGACCACGATGCCATGATGGAGATCAAGGTGTCGAGCCGGTGACGATGGATATCATGACGATGCTTTGGAGATGAAGATCAAAAGCACAAGATGATGATGGCCTTATCATGTCACATATTTTGATTACATGTGATGTTTATCCTTTATGCATCTTATTTTTCTTAGTATGGCGGTAGCATTATAAGATGATGCCTTCACTGAATTTTAAGACAATAGTGTTCTCCCAGAGTATGCATCGTTTCTACAGTTCGTCTTTTCAAAAAAAAAACCACATATTTTTGGTACATACTACTACATCTGTCTATTAACCATGTTATTACATCAAACTAATGTTCTTGTGTATCCCTCATCAATCACTTATGATGAGATAGTCAGGCCCGTGGATTATTGTGAGAAAGGATCCTCTTTTAAAGAATGCAATGTCTGCCTCTCCACATGATTCTCAAGAAACACCAAGGCTAGATAAAGATAGTGAATGTAGCCCTGTAGTTGATCACCGCATTTCCCCTACACCACCATCGTAGGTGCTTGCTCTAACTTGGCAGTGTGATATCTGGTTGCATGTTGCATATGGTGTCTAGATTGTAATTCTTCCAATCTGGTTAAATTGCATGTGCTATTCTTCTTAGTTTATACATTATACATGTTAATGTGACATGCCTTCCTGTTTTGGGTACACAGTACATTTGTCTATTAAGAATGTCCTTACATAAAACAACTGTTTTTTGTATCCCGCATCAATCAATTATGATGAGACACGTTTAGTATATGCAGTGTGATGTTGGTTGCATCTTTCATATGATTTATAGCATGCACTACTTCTAATCTGTTGAAACGCCATTTATGATGGGACGCTTTTCACTTGGCAAAGTTATAGGTTGCATCTTTCATGTGATGTCTAGCTTGCATTGCTTCTAATTTATTGAGATGGCTTCTGCTTAGTTTACACAAATAGTTGTGAATATGCCATGTTGTCCTGTTTTTCATACATATTCCATCCTCATATCATGTGTTTGCCGTACATCAAAGTAGTGATTATCAGTATCATGCATGAATGAGTTAGGAAGAGTGAATTTTATTGCTTTTTCTTGTCGGTTTTACTTGACAATGCAAAATCAATAAAGCAGAAGGAAATTAGCAACGCAGTGGATAAATGTGCTCCTTCCAACTAACTGAAACAGAGGGCCACAATAGATTCTACTCCGCCATCCCCCCACCATGATTTGGAAGACAACACATGCATAGACACTCATTGTAGTTGTGTTGATGATGAGCACATCTCCCCTAGTCCACCATCACAGGTGATCCCTCTAACATGGCACTCTTATATGTGGTTGCATGTTATATATGATGTCTACCTTGTATTGCTTCTAATTTTGTTGAATTAAATCTGCTTACTTTACACATTATACTTGTGAATAAGACACGTGTTCTTGTTTCTAGAACATACAATATTTGTCTATCATACCATGTTCTTACATCAAAGTAGTACTGTTGGGCAACCTGCACCAATCACTTATCATAAGACTCGTTTAACTCGGGAGTCTGATATATGATACATCTCACATTATTTTCTAGCTTGTACTACTAACTAGTTGAAATGGCACTAATGAAGAGACAGTTTCAACTTGGTAGATTAATATTCATTGCATCTTACATATGGTCTCTAGCTTTCATTGCTTCTAATTTGTTGAAATGCCTTCTGGTTAGTTTACACATCATAGTTGTGAACATGAAATGCAGTGAATATGCAATGGCACTAATGACGAGAGACCTTTAACTTGGTAGTGTGATGTTGTTTGCATCTTGCATACAATTTATTCTTCTACTGCTTCACATTGGTTTAAATGCCAGTTATGGCGAGACACTATTAACTTGGCAGAGCAATTTTTTATCTTATTTCATATGGTGTCTACCTTCCATTACATTTCTTCTAATTTATTGAAATGCCTTCTGCTTAGTTTACATGTCATAGTTCTGATTATCTCATGTTGTCCTATTTTTTGTACATATCACATCCTCCTATCCTATGGTTGTCTAACATCAAAGTTTAGTTCATCTCTATCATGCATCAATTTATTCTGAAGAACTAAATTTATTTTTTGTTCTTGTCGGCTTGTCTTGACATGGGAAAGAGAAAGAGGAAGGAACACATAATGGCAGGGGATCGTGTTAGTACTCAAGACGCACGGAAACGGAAGCGGAAGAATTATGCAAATTCTGCTGGTACTGATGGTGCAATAGAAGGTCCAAGTCCAACGGAAAATTGTACAAACATGGTATCCCCTGCTACACCAGCTGTAAAACAATCCAAACACAAATGAATAGCTTCTACCAAACAAGCAACGACAGCCCCAGTTGTTGCAATACCTTCTTCTATAGTAACAACATCTCAACGAGTTACTCGGTCGGTAACTCTGTTAGCGGCAAGCTCCCTTGCCACCTGATACTACTTCCGAAGCACTCTTGACACAAGACAAGTTGGCAAGATCAGATGAACCTTGTGAGCTTCAACAACAAGAAGGTAGTTGCTCAAGTCAAGTTACAGTTGCATGCTTCTTTATATGTAGCCTCGCAGTTTGATGTACACTAACACTTTGCATGTTTGTTGTGGTACTAACACCTAGGCACAAGAGGAAACAGACATCAGGGATAATGCTCGATAAGTTAACTAAATCTAGAGGAGGAAGAATGCAGATCCATTTTGAGGTGGGTTTAAAAAGGCCACGTGATGCTATAGAGTCAGCCAAGTTAGTATCAGCGGCAGTCGTTGTCGTTAGGTGTCATGCACGTATCCTCCAAACATGGATTCAGTACAGGAATGACAAAGACAAAGCCCAGTTTAACACCTTCCTCGACCATTTATCTATAAGTATTATGTATGTAAATTAGTAATTTCGTCTTGCTCTGTCCCATACTTTCTAGGTTGCTGGTAATGGGACTCTCATAATTTTCAGCAGATGAGGTTCAAGTTGGATAGCCAAGATGATGCAACCAGACAAGCATGCACCCATGTTTTCAAGTCTGCTCTGCGATAGTATTGGTATAACTTGAGGAAAACTCACTTTGAAGGCAAGGCTAACAGTGAACTTACCCAAACATCTCATGTGGAAAATACATCGGATGAAGACTCGAGAGGCCATGTTAAACACTGGTATGATCCAAAGTATCAACTAAGTTATATATACAGCCGGTCTATTCTCATAACATTATGAGAATAATATTCTCATAACACTTCCGAACTGTATTGTAAAACTGCATTGGAAAGCTATACGCACCGCACCACAGAGACCAGCGAACTTCATGTTTGAAAAAATTGTACGTGTTGTTTTTTCGGTACCTTTTTTGCTCTAGTTTTTTAACCGTTTATCGGAATTATGCGTGTAATATACCGTTAAAAAGCTATGGAGTAGACGCAACTTTGCCATGTTGAACACTTTTTAAAATTCATCATAGTTTAAGAGCAGTTTCGAAAATCGTGCGGCTCACAACGAATGACAGCAAGCGTTTTTTGGCGTTTTTTTCTAAACCGCTCGTCGGAATGAAACATATGATACACCGTTGGAAAGATATCGTCGACGCGCATCTTTTTCATATCTATTATTTTTTCTAATTCGCTACGGTTTAAGAGCAGTTTTGAATTTACTAAATCACGGAATTGTGTTTTTCGAATTTTTTCAAATTTTCGGTACTGTTTTCGCTCCAGTTTTCTAACCGTTTGTCGAAACAAGGCGTGTAATATACCGTTGGAAAGCTACGAACGAGGCGAAACTTTCATATGTCGAAATGTTTTTGAGATTCCCTACGGTTTTTAGTTACATTTGAAAATGGTGCGGCTGACTACGAACGGCAGGAGCCATTTTTTCGTGAATTTTTTACAAAACTTTGGCCGAAATGATCCAAATGATACACCGTTGGAAAGATATCGTCGAGACGCTACTTTTTCATGTAGAACACGCCCTCTAATTCATTACGGTTTAAGAGCAGTTTTGAAATTACAAAAACGCGAAAAGCGCACTGCTTCAAACTGAAGAACGCACTGCATCAGACAGTTAACCGAACCTCATGATTTATTTTGTTGGACGTAGATTTTTCTCAGAGGAGTTTTGTTGTCTTTTTTCCAACTTTTTTTTCGAAGGAAAGTGGACCGCAATACTCCCGAAAGTGAAGCGGAACACTACCAAAAGTGAACCTCATGATTTGTCGTTGTTTTTTTCGTACTAATTAACATTTTACGCGCGTTTGAGAAGTGTTTGAGAAGTGAGCTGCTTTTCCGATGTGTTTTTGTTTTTGGATCACCAAGTGAACCACAATGGTTTTTTTATGGCCAACTTCGCGAGAGAAACAAAGTGAGCTTCAAAGAGTCCTTTGCAATGGACTTTTTTTAGACGAAAGTGCACTGCATTTTCACATGTTTTCAAATGCATTTTGTTCGGTTCACCGAGCGCACAAATTTTACAAAGTTTTTTTTTACAAACTAAGTAATCCACAGAAAGTCCTTTTTTGGTCTCCACGATCAGCAGGCGAACCGCAATGCACACGCTGGCAAGATGCACGTTCTGCTTGCCCGAGCTGCCGATCCAAAATCCAAAAAAAGTGCACCGACCGACGCCGCGACCTCTGACGGGGGATGGGTGGGATGTAGGTGGAGGCAGGACGCGGATCCAGCGACCGGGCGAAGTTGGGCAGAAGTAGCGGATCACCGGAGATGAGCCTCGCCGGCGGCGGCTGCTGGGTGATCTCGCAACGGATCCGACCGTGGCGAACATCAGGAGGTCGATGGCCAAGCAAGAGAGGAGGAAGGGGGAGCTCGCGCCGTTTGTTGGAGGGGAGAGGCTATGGGCGCCGCCGCTGGTCACCGACGACTGCAGCAACGGGGCCGGCTATGGCGGCCGCGAACTGCACGCTCAGCTACAACGAGTTGCACGCCATGCAACCGAGCTTCATGTCGCTCGGCCGAGCTGCAATCCCGTCATTTGCGAACTGCACGGACTCGCCGGGCGAGCTGCAATCCGCCATCCGCGAACTGCAGGGGGCGAGTAGTGAGAGGGAAGGGAGCCTGGGCGCGTCAAATTTTGCCGAAGAGGTGGAAGCAGCAGTCGTCAGAGGGAGGCGGAGGCGGAGGTTGGCTCCTTGATCCCGTCGCCTAGTGGCATGGCGGGCCCGGGCCCGTCCCCAGGTGCCGGCGAGGGGAACGTAGCGATGGTCCAGAGGCCGTGGAGGCCGGCCGTCGCGGGGGGGCCTGGGGTGCCGGAGAGGTGTAGGCCAGCCGTCACGGGGCGGTGTTGGGTGTTGGAGAGGTGGAGGCCGGTCGTCACGGGGCGGCGTGGGGTGTCGGAGAGGTGGAGGTCAGCGTCCCGGGGCGGGGTCGTAGTCGGATAGCCGCGGCCGGGGTGGGGCGCGGGGCTGGGGTTGCCGAGGTCGGCCTTCGCGGGGAGGGGTGGGGCGCCATGGCTGGAGTTGGGCGGGGCTATTGGCGGCCGGGCGAGGAATGTGAGGAAGTGGATCGGGGGAGGTGGTGCGGTGGGATCGTGTGTGAGGGCAGGGAGGAAGTGGATCAGGTGGGGTGGGGGTGCTCGTTTTCGGAGGGGCGTGGTTGTTGCCGCAGTTGTGTCTGATTTTGAGAAGTGTTAGCAGAATAAGGTTAAGTGTTATGAGAATAAGGTCTTAAGGGGTGTTATGAGAATAGACCCACCCTATATATATGTGTGTGTGTGTGTGTGTGTGATCAGATCACATGTTGAACTCCTATTTACGCATGTGCCTCACAAATCTATCTTCTTATTGGTGATGTGTTCAAAGAACAAGGCCAACCGTACGAAAGTGAAATTCCAACATACAACAGGATCTCGTAGCTATATTGCACACTGCGATGCTGTTGTAACTAGCTGATGTTTCACTCTTTTTGTTGTGCCATATTATCATATCTATATTGGCTTCTTCCAAATGCAGAGGAAAGCCTGCAAGGATCAAAAAGTACCTAAACCAAATTCTATGAAAATCTTCGAGGACTATCACACCAGCAAGATGAAGGGCATGACTACACCTGTCAAAGTCGTTGTTGTAAGTCCTTAATCCTCATCCCTGTTAGCTACTACTTACTCTGACTTGCACAATGAACTGCACGGTTTGCAGCAAATGTCTATTAATCTTTTCAATTGTATACACAATTGTCTTAGCGTATCATTGCACCTTACAAGGTTTAAAAGAGAGGAGTGATGTTCCTTTGATCTTTATTTGTAATCTAGTTTCATGTTCGACATGCCCACACAATGTTACAATTGCCTCTTTCTCTATTCTCGGTTGTTTTGTGATATGAACGATGTCATACTATGCTTAGCGCATTATAAACTTTGTCTCTTTATCCTTAGATGTCAATACGTGTGAATAAATAGACAATGCATTAGCCATGGTACAAGGTCATATGTTTGGGACCTGGTTTTATTATGTACTTTGCAGTGAAATACAACTAATATTTTACATGGGTTCACCAAAATAAGTTATGTATATAGATCGAGGCTATTCTGTATGGTTTTGCTGCCTCCTTAATATCTTCTGTTCTGGTACTACTAATGTACAAACTCAACTTTTCAGCAAGCTATGGAACAAATGGTGGAATCGCCACCTTGAAGGTGACGAGGCAACGATAACCGCAATGTCACTTCTTGATGCAGTGGGTCAGTACCTATTAACTAACTGCCAAAAGCACGCTCCTGCATAATACTAGGTTGGTTGTTAAGCAAATCTCGTCCAAAATGCCTCATGGTCAAGATATGCAAGCTCAAAACAATGTTATATTTGCACTCCAGACACAAGTTCAATCCCTAACAGAGACACTTCGTGAAACAAGGACAACCATTGTTCGATGTTGTCAAGATATGCATGGTTTAAACTAGACTATCAGACATTTGCTATGTTGTTCTGGAGCCTAGGAGAAATGAAGGCGAAGGTTATGGTTCTCCATCGGACAGTACAACATGAAAACTAAACAGTCAGGTCAAATGAGCTGAGCTTTTGAGCGGGATCCCTAATAGAGACACTTTGCAAATGAAGGCTCCATCTGTGCTCCAGACACAAGTCCAATCCCTAATATAGACACTTTTCAAATGAAGCTTATGGTGCATTTATCTACCGGACTGTTAACTTTTATGCCAACATTTCTTTGGTTTTATGGTTGTAATTTGTTTTGTTGCAATACAAAATTTGTTCTTAACGTGCAGCGGCCGGCTGAAGAAAACTGTAAGCCATTTTTGTATAGTTTAGGGTGTTTCCTATATTTGCACTGGTGGCGAACTTTGATGCCCAGTGGATGGAATTTGTGCAATCTCCTTAATAGCCTAGCATTAGTTTCTAGATTATTTATTTCCCTAGTCTTCTTTTTCCTTTGTTTGCTAGTGGTCGCAACAACCATGGGCCAGATACGGACCGTGGTAGCCTTGAAGCTGCTACGGGCCATAGGACCAATGGGCCTCCTATGGGTCGTCGGATGAATGGGCTTCCAACGGGCTGTAGAATCAATGGGCCTCCTACGGGTCGTCTGATAAATGGGCTGACATGGGTCGTTAACATGTCAGAAGACAGCAAAGGCTTAATTCTATCACGGGCATAATGGGTCGTTAATGGGCAAGAATACATGTTTGGTTGGAAATGGCGCAATGGGTTTACAGGCCACAAATGGGCCGATTCTAACCACAGACTGAAGAACAGTCCAGTAACGGGCTCGGAGTAATCGAGGGCCAGAAAGGAGCCCAAGAATGTATGCGCCGTCAGTAGGACGAAAGCTAACATGTGTTGGAAACAGCCCATTTGAATCATGGGTCATTAATGGGTATAAAGAAATTTACTATTTGTCATGGGCCAGAGTAACCGCGGGCCACTAAAGGGCCCAAAGATACAAAAGGCCTCATATGGCCCGAAAGACGTCGTGGGCCATACAAGGGCTGAAATTGAAACGGGCTGGTGTTATGCTGGACGGCCCACACGACGCTATTGGGCCGAATTCGGGAACGCCATAACGGGCCATGAGTTATCGAGCCGTAAAATGGGTTATATGCGAACAGACCGTTAACAGGCTTTTCATGGGCCGGCACGCTGGCTTTTGACCAAGTGAAACGACCAGCCTTTTTAAGCTAAATGGGCCACTGTTCGGCCATGCCACGTGTCGAGATATCATAGCCGCCTCTCTATCCCAATAATGAGCTAATATGTGGTTCCTCCAGTGAATGAGAATTTTACACGTGGAAAATCCCCATTGGTACGGGCTGTTAACAGGTTATTAGATCCAAACCGGAACACAATAGCTTAGCGGTGACCCGTTATGATGGATGCCCTATGTCAGTTACCCTTGATGAAAATAGTTTCATGACGCGACATTTATCCTCATGGAAGGTGACACTTCTGTGATGATAATTTCAGTATTGTCATGGAACACTTCTACGACAGCACAGGTATGGCTATCTTGATTCTATCATAAAATCATCATGGATGTACATGCATGCCAGAAAACGTGACCTACTGAGACAAGCACGTATCATCACGGAAATGCTTTTTTTTGTAGTGTCTCGGGGCATCACAACACTACCCCATAAACAGAAGATCTCGTCCCAAGATCTTAGGAACGAGACGGAAGAGGAATAGGAAGAACATGACAAAATAAAAGGAATTGGAGGAAAATCCAGAAGAAGACAATTGACGGATCAGAATTCACTCTAACGTCAAACTCGGAAAGAATTTGTGAAACTCCAAAAAACTAGAATAGTTAGGGAAGATCCTGGGGAAAACATGCGGGTTAGGGCCCACTCAAAATAAAACATCATTGAAAAAGGTTGAAAAGGGGATGATGCACCGGAATGATAGAAAGACTTGAATGAGGTGACAACTTAGAATTAATTGGGACACAAACACGAATCTTGTGAGATTTATTCAACACTCGAGAATGATTAAATAGCGAGAGGCAAACCAGCAAGGGGAAACATCTCAGTCGAGGATGTATAGAGAGGCAAACATGTTGGTGCAATCACCGTCTCCTTATGTTTTTGGAGTTTGTTGAAATGAACAGTATGGGACTTATGTGTTTGCTAGTACACACAGAGTAATAGGTCCCTGAGATCATGAGGACTTTGATGCAAATGACGAAGATAATCTCCCTGCTATGAAGTGAAGGTTATCACCGAAGATTATGCTGACAAGAGTGACCCCTCAGAGTTGCTGAAGTGAAGCATTTTGTTTGGTGTTCATCCAAAGAAATTGACTGCGCTCGAGGAGATTGAAGACGGAGTAAAGACGTAGCATTTATTTTGTTGTTCTTCATCTCTTTATTGAGTCATAGGACCACCATACTATAAAGAGGGGTATAGCGTTCGGAACTTTCATTCTTTGATGCTAAACAGAAATCCAATGAAAGTTGCGAGAGAAATATCTTTGTGTTCCGAGCAAATACTTACCAGCAAGAGACGGAGTTCTTCTTCGCTACAAGAGATTTGTCTCAGACAGAGGAGTTAGCATCACTTGTTCCTCAAGTAATTTTACCGTTGCTCCAAAATCCAACCGTTGTGAACGTGCCAGTTGGCCATTGGCTGGACCTTGTGTCCAAACTGATCATTTCCCATCAGGGTAGGTTGCGACTATAAATAGCCACCCTGCAGCGGTTTTGTCTGGTGGCTGCTCCATTTGATTCTGAGAAGATTTGTGAGCAACCCCTCTCTGAGCGATGAGTTTAAAATCTACCAAGAGAAAATGCCTAGAGCCGAAGAATTACATAGTGGTTCAGCATCACTCGAATCTAAGTCTAGTATGCTCCGCCTATTACTCTTGAGAGCTGCAAACTCTCTAGACAGTTAGGTGTCATCTTCTTCAGAGACCAAAAGTCATTGTGGTTCTTGAAGAAGAAGTATGTAAAGGTTTGGTGATCACCTCAAGTATCTACCACGAGTAATTGGCATTGGTTGACAAACCAATGGTCAAAGAGAATATGGTGAAGAGAGTTTATCTTCCATGTTAAGTCAAAACCCCTCCAATAAGACATAGATTTTGTGAAGAAAGGCGAACTGGTCGAACAAATACCCTATCGCCATCGAGCATCACTAGTCACCTCTTCTACCCTCATTTAAATTTGATCAGTTATCCATCGTGTCTTATATCTCAAAGCATGTCGCGATTTCCTTTTGGTACTTAGTTTTAGCTCGCTACAGTTTGTTTTTGCATTCGCTCTGCTATTGGGTTCCGAGTGTTTTGAGATTTGCGCAGAAATTTTAAAACTCCCAATCACCCCCCCCCCTCTGGTTGACGTACTTCGATCCTGCAGTTGGTATCAGAGCAAGGTACTCCTTGACTCTACTCATTTTGGTCTAACAACATTGGAGTTTTAAGTATGTCTTCAGTGAGCCATAAGTCGCATCTCAAGATTCCCATCTTTGATGGCATGAACTATACCTTCTGGAAGGAGAAGATGAAGATCTGTCTCCAAGCAATTGATGATAATATGTGGAATGTGGTGCAAGTTGGCTTCACGATTACTATACCTTAAGCCCCCACTGACAAGGAGAAGAAACTCATTCAGGTAGATGCTCAAGACAAGGATGAAATTGGTGGGCATCTCTCTCGCACGCAATTTATTCGCTATTGACAGTGTGAAATTGCAAAAGAGTTGTGGGATGTCCTTGAATAGATAAACGAAGTTGTTTCAACTCAGAAAGAGGCTCGAATTGACACTCTTCGGGCAAAATTCAATTGGTTCAAGTGCATCGGAAATGAAAGCTATCAACAAACGTTCGATCGTCTGAGTGACACAGCAAATGAGCTCCAAGGTCTCGGTGCCGAAGACATCATTGACCACGAAATTGTGAAGAAACTGCTATGATCTCTTGACAGATCCTTCGACACTCTTGTCCTGATGATTCGTGAGTGATCTGATTACAAATCTCTCAACTCTGCTGATATCATGGAATGACTGACCACTCACGAGGAACGAGAAGAATAGAAGAGAGATATGTATGGCTCAAGTCATCACAAAAAATCATGCTCTCAAGGTTGTGGATGATTCTTTATCTGATGGAAATGCTGAAGAATATTCACACGTCCGAGAAAGATTCAGCAAAGATCATGCACTAATTACGAATAGATTCTAGCACCTTCCAAGGAAGAGCCAGTTCCAGAAGAAAGGTTCAAGCAACTCAAGCGGTTCAAAATCCTCAAAACCTACGGGAGAGTGCACATGCTGCTAGTCCAAAAAGCCTGGACATTTCATTTCGGATTGTCCTCTCTACGAAGCTGAAATTTATACTAGTGGAAGATATGACTCTGGCAATTATCGAGGAAAAAGAAAGAGCACAAACTATGACTCAGATGATGAGAAGAAAACAAAGAAGATCAAGAAGAAGAAGACCTCCACCTCAAAATCTTTGTCAAGATCTTCCTCAAGAAATCCTTCCAAGTCCTCCTCCAACCGTAAAAATAACTCTCGCAAGGCCAAGGTGTACATCGGCAATGTAATAGATTCTGATGAAGAAGAATCATCTGACATCGAAGAAGCTGGAGAGTCTGATGAGGATCCTAATTCCGGCATGGCTGGCATAGCCTATGCTTCCACTCCCACATCAAACTTCTTTGACAAGCACTCAAGCGACGATGAACCTCATCCCTACTTATTCATGGCCAAAGCTTCAAAGGAAAAGGTATCCTCCAAACATCTTAAGGTTCACTCCAGTGATCAATATTCTTCCAATGAGGATGGCCATGCTAAATTGATCAAAATTGCAAATATTCAACAAACCTCTCTTGAGAAAATTGAGAAGACCCTCGGGAAGTCTGAAGGGTTGTTGGTTGAGAAGATAGAGAAAAATCAGTTGTTGACCGAAGAATATTCCACTCTTAAGTCGCGAATGGAAGAACTGTCAAATCATCATGATTTTCTCTCGGCCGACCACAAAAGATTAACCTATGATTACCTGAAAAGGAAACAGGAAATCGAGGCGCTGAGAGAGGATCGTGAGGATATGATCATAGAAAATTCTCTTCTCACCCAACAACTTAAAGAGAAACCATAGGTGTTTGTGCCACCATGTTTGAAATGCCTTGAACGGTCAATGCTGGATCAGCAATAAATGCTAACCACTTGGTTGGGAAAATGGTTATGTATCTCATGAAAATACTAGGTTGAAGGATCTTCTTCAGACATGAATGTTCAAATCTCTCAAAGGACATCAAACCCTTTGTGATGCTCTAAAGAAATCCATTCTTCACAAAAATCCTAGGAAAGAAGGAGTTGGTTTCGAAAGGAAACTAAACGCAGATGGTTCTTGCTGGGAACCTGATCAATATCCTGGCATTGCATGGGTGCCAGCAAAGAGAAAAACGCTCGATACAGCTTTATTTTCGGGATATGACTCACCTATCCCTGAATATGCTCATGATGATTCTCTGGACAACTACAAACTATTCAAAAATCAACATGGTGAGGTTATTGCTCGCTATGTTGGACCTAACTGCATGATTGGCCTGCTAAGAAAGCTATAGGGGTGCCTAACAAAACTATCGCTGAATTTCCTGTTACCGTTTGACTAACCATGCATGTAGAAAAAGTTTGACAGAATGACTATATGCATACCTCATTCAATCACTATACTCATTCGTTTGGAAACAATTTCAATGCTTATTCTTTCAGTTATGCTGGTACCTTGATGCTTGCTAGAACTACGTCGGTATTCTCCCAAAGAGGAAGGGATGATGCAGCACAGCAATGGTATGTATTTCCCTCGGTGATGAGACAAAGGTTATCAAACCAGTAGGAGAATCACGCAACACTAGGTAAAGAGCACCTGCACACAAATAACAAATACTCGCACCCCGAAATGTAAAAGGGGTTGTAAATATTGGCAAACGGACGTGAGAGAGTTGTAAATATTGATAGATTGAATGCCAAATGAGATAAAGTGCAGCAATGCATTTTTGTATTTTTTGTTTAATAGATCTAAAAATAAAAGCAAAGGAAAATTGATCGCAAAGGCAAATATAATAAAGAAGAGACCCGGGGGTCGTAGGTTTCGCTAGTGGCCTCTCTCGAGAAAAAATAGCAAACTGTGGGTGAACAAATTATTGTTGGGCAGTTGATAGAACTTCAAATAATCATGACGATATCCAGGCAAAGATCGTTATATAGGCATCATGTCCAAGATTAGTAGACCGACTCCTGCCTGCATCTACTACTATTACTCCACACATCGACTGCTATCCAGCATGCATCTAGTGTATTAAGTTCATGGAAAAAGGAGTAATGCAATAAGAACGATGACATGATGTAGACAAGATCTATTTATGTAGAAATAGACCCCATCTTGTTATCCTTAATGGCAACGATACATATGTGTCGGTTCCCCTTCTGTCACTGGGATCATGCACCGTAAGTTCGAACCATCACAAAGAACCTCTTCCCATTGCAAGATAAATAGATCAAGTTGGCCAAACAAAACCCAAATATCGGAGAAGAAATACGAGGCTATAAGAAATCATGCATATAAGAGATCAAAGAAGACTCAAATAACTTTCATGGATAACAAGATAGATCTGATCATAAACTCAAAGTTCATCGGATCCCAACAAACACACCGCAAAAAGAGTTACATCATTTGGATCTCCAAGAGACCATTGTATTGAGAATCAAACAATAGAGAGAAAGCCATCTAGCTACTAACTATGGACACGTAGGTCTACAAGAAACTACTCACGCATCATCAGACAGGCACCAATGGACATGATGCACCCCTCCCTGATGGTGTCTAGATTGGATCTGGTGGTTCGGGAACTTGTGACGGCTGGTATTGATTTTCGTCGAATCCTCTAGGGTTTCTAGAATATTGGGGTGTTTATAGAGCAAAGAGGCGGTCCGGGGGGCACCCTAGGTGAGCAAACCCACCAGGGCGCACCTGGGCCCCCAGGCGCACCCTGGTGGGTTGTGATCCGCTCGGAGCACCCCCCCCCCCACCGGGTGCTTCTCCGGCCCACTAGATGTCTTCTGGTCCATAAAAAATCCGCAAAAAGTTTCGTTGCATTTGGACACCGTTTGGTATTGATTTCTTGTGATGTAAAAAACATGCAGAAAATAGCAACTGGCACTTGGCACTATGTCAATAGGTTAGTACCAAAAAATGATATAAAACGACTATAAAATGATTGTAAAACATCCAAGAATGATAATATAACAGCATGGAACAATCAAAAATATAGATAGCTTGGAGACTTATCAGCATCCCCAAGCATAATTCATGCTCGTCCTCGAGTAGGTAAATGATAAAAATAGAATTTTTGATGTGGAAGGCTGCCTAACATGTCATCGCATATTCTTTTCTTTATAGCATGGACATTTGGACTTTTATATGGTTCTAAGCAATAGTCTAGTTTTGACATGAGACTTAAATACTCAATCATATCAACAAGCAACCATGTCTTTCAAAATATCAATACTAAAGCAATTTATCCCTAGCCCATCATGCTCAATCATTGATCCATTCATGCAACACATCCGAATATTAGCTACATCCAATGCTCAAGTGTGATAATAGTGTTCCGTATTTGGTGCTTTATAGGAGAAGATGGAGACTCAAAATAAAAATAAAAATTGCATAAAGTAAAAGATAGGCCCTTCGCAGAGGGGAGTGGGGATTTGTAGAGGTGGCAGAGCTCAAGGTTTAAATTGAGAGATAAAATTATTTTGGGAGGCATGCTTTTCCCACCAACAAGAACGACTTAGAGTTCCCAACACTTTTCACACTAGATGCATCATAGGCGGTTCCCGAACGTAAAATAAAGTTTATTTCTTTCTCCACCAACTTTCACAAGCCACGGCTAACCGTATCCATGGGTGCCTTCCATACCAAAACTTTCCAAGGAATTTATTATTTGACAACATAAAGTAAATTTCTTTTTCATTTCACAACTGGGAATCCCTATTACCGCCATTGTCGGCATTCTGGGAACGGGGGTACCCAGACTTGCCTGCCTGCGGCCCAGGGCGTGGCTCGTCCAGCAGCCTGGTATATCCCAACATCATCAGCAACCACTCAAGACCCTCGCGAGGATCCAAGCCTCGCGAGGCAGACGACGCAAGACCTCCCCTGGGGTGGCCTCACTAGGCTAGCTCTCGAGGAGTGGAGATATCAAGGCAAGGGGAACCTCACCAGGTTCCCATGACGTGAGTCGTGACGACCAAGGCTAGGAGCGCAGGATGCCAGTTTCCTCTTTGGTGCTAAAGGGGCCAGCGCAGGCAAGGAGTCTCGAGGCATCAGGCAATGGTTTCTATATCGGTGCAACAAGACCAAGACCAGCAGGACGGCAGAGCGGAGGTCACCGCGGAGCCCACGGCGGCGTCACCACCAAAGCCTTTGGCAGGTGAAGACCACCTTTTGTCAGGATAGCTTGTACTAGATGTCCCCCTTCAAATTTGGTCGTTGTGGGATCCCTTCCCGCTCAATATTTGGGAAGAGGACCCGGGCCTCTATAAATAGGACTAGCCACCAACATAGAAAGGGATTGGATCATTGAGACCACCCGCGCACCCACAAGCTCTCCAAGCACAAGAACACCTCTCCTTAGGAGGTTGTTCTTCCAATGTACTAGTTCATCCTCAGCCTACAAGGCAATCCACCACACCACACTGGATTAGGGTATTACACCACAACGGTGGCTCGAACCAGTATAAACCCTTTTGTGCCTTGTTCTTCGAGTTCGACGAGCTAGGCCAGGAATCGGTGCAAGAGCAAGATGGAACGGAAAGGAGAGATCTTCGTGTGCACCCCAGTGTTCGAACCTCAAGTGTTTTGCTGGAACCCATGATCCGACGTTTGGCGCGCTAGGTAGGGGGTGCGCCGAAGTTTTGCCTCTCCGTCCACCCCGCTCTCCATCCGCCAGGCTCTCATGGCGGGCGCCTCTTCTTCGACTGGCTCGGTGGGCACGTGCGGTGGCGTAGTGGGCCACCGAGCCTTCACCCCTTAGTCCCATTGAGCTCATTACGATGATGTATTACCGAGTGGGCCCAGAGATACCTCTCCGTCATACGGAGTGACAAATCCCAGTCTCGGTTCGTGCCAACCCAACAGATACTTTCGGAGATACCCGTAGTGTACCTTTATAGCCACCTAGTTACGTTGTGACGTTTGGCACACCCAAAGTATTCCTATGGTATCCGGGAGTTGCACAACCTCATGGTCTAAGGAAAGGATACTTGACATTGGAAAAGCTTTAGCATACGAACTACATGATCTTGTGCTAGGCTTAGGATTGGGTCTTGTCCATCACATCATTCTCCTAATGATGTGATCTCGTTATCAATGACATCCAATGTCCATGGTCATGAAACCGTAACCATCTGTTGATCAACGAGCTAGTAACTAGAGGTTTACCAGGGACACGTTGTGGTCTATGTATTCACACATGTATTACTGTTTCCGGATAATACAATTCAAGCATGAATGACAGACAATTATCATGAACAAGGAAATATAATAATAACCATTTTGTTATTGCTTCTAGGGCATATTTCCAACAGTCTCCCACTTGCACTAGAGTCAATAATCTAGTTACATTGTGATGAATCGAACACCCATAGAGTTCTGGTGTTGATCATGTTTTGCTCATGGAAGAGGTTTAGTCAGCGGATCTGCGACATTCAGATCTGTATGCACTTTACAAATATCTATTTCACCATCTTGAATATAATTCCGGATGGAGTTGAAACGGCGCTTGATGTGCTTGGTCTTCTTGTGAAACCTGGGTCCTTGGCAATGGCAATAGCTCCAGCGTTTTCACAGAAGAGAGTCAACAGGCCCGACGCGCTTGGAATAACTCCTAGGTCGGTGATGAACTCCTTCATCCAGACTCCTTCATGTGCTGCTTCGCAAGCAGCTATGTACTCCGCTTCACATGTAGAATGCGCCACGACGCTTTGCTTGCAACCGCACCAGCTGACAGCCCCACCATTCAAAATATACACGTATTCGGTTTGTGACTTGGAGTCATCCAGATCTGTGTCGAAGCTAGCATCGACGTAACCCTTTACGACAAGCTCTTTGTCACCTCCATAAACGAGAAACATATCATTGGTCCTTTTCAGGTACTTCAGGATGTTCTTGACCGCTGTCCAGTGTTCCATACCGGGATCACTTTGGTACCTCCCCACCAAACTAATGGCAAGGTTCACATCAGGTCTGGTACACAGCATGGCATACATAATAGAACCTATGGCTGAGGCATAGGGGATGACACTCATCTTTTCTCTATCTTCTAACGTGGTCGGGGATTGAGCCGTGCTCAATCTCATACCTTGCAATACAGGCAAGAACCCTTTCTTGGACTGATCCATATTGAACTTCTTCAATATCTTGTCAAGGTATGTGCTTTGTGAAAGACCAATGAGGCGTCTCGATCTATCTCTATAGATCTTGATGCCTAATATGTAAGCAGCTTCTCCAAGGTCCTTCATTGAAAAACTCTTATTCAAGTAGGCCTTTATGCTTTCCAAGAATTCTACATCATTTCCCATTAGCAATATATCATCCACATATAATATGAGAAATGCTACAGAGCTCCCACTCACTTTCTTATAAATACAGGCTTCTCCCCAACTCTATATAAACCCAAACGCTTTGATCACCGCATCAAAGCGAATGTTCCAACTCCGAGATGCTTGCACCAGCCCATAGATTGAGCGCTGGAGCTTGCATACCTTGTTAGCATTCTCTGGATCGACAAAACCTTCCGGCTGCATCATATACAGTTCTTCCTTGAGGAAGCCGTTGAGGAATGCCGTTTTGACATCCATTTGCCATATCTCATAATCATAGAATGCGGCAATTGCTAACATGATTTGGACCGACTTCAGCATCGCTACGGGAGAGAAAGTCTCATCGTAGTCAATCCCTTGAACTTGTCGATAACTTTTAGCGACAAGTCCAGCCTTATAGATGGCCACATTACTATCCGCAACTGTCTTCTTCTTAAGGATCCATTTGTTTTCTATGGCATGCCGATCATCGGGCAAGTCCACCAAAGTTCATACTTTGTTTTCATACATGGATCCTATCTTGGATTTCATGGCTTCAAGCCATTTTTTGGAATCCGGGCCCGCCATCGCTTCTTCATAGTTTGAAGGTTCATCGCTGTCTAACAACATGATTTCCATGACACGGTTGTCGTACCACTCTGGTGCGGAACGTGTCCTTGTGGAAATGTGGACCTACGAAGTTCAATAGTAACTTGATCTGAAGCTTCATGATCATTATCATTAACTTCCTCCCTAGTCGGTGCAGGCACCACATGAACAACTTCCTACGCTGCGCTACTTTCCGAATCGGAAGGGGTGTCTGTCACCTCATCAAGTTCCACTTTCCTCACACTCACTTCTTTCGAGAGAAACTCTTTCTCCAGAAAGGATCCATTATTGTCGGTGCACAAAAAGAGGGGTACACTTTTTGTACCCCTATGACTGTGGACGGGCAGTCTGAGCCACGGGCACCACCACACCAAGCATGGCAAGGGAGGTGAGCCAGGGTAAGGCCGAAGCTCGATGGACTGGAGCAACACCAAGAACAAGACCACAAAGAGCAAAGGCACGAAGCGGCTTCCCCCGGCGAGATCCTTGCAAGGAGCCAGTTTCAGCAGCCTCGGCAAGATCCTTGCCGGGGCGGGCTCTAGCAGCCCCGGCAAGACCATTAAGTCCCACGCCCACGGAGCGGATCACCCTTGAGTCCACTGCCCCCATAGGGCAAGGATTCGGGAGATATCCCCGTAATGGCATGCAGATCTTTGTGAAGACATTCAAGATCAGATACACACTGAGAAGACGATGACCCTTGGCGGGATCCCAGCCATGGTGGACCACAAGACCTCTGGCAAGCACCTTGCCGAGGATGACAGCAGGCGTCGTGGCAAGACCCTTGCCGGGGCCCCGGCAAGGCCCTTGCCGAGGACATCCGCAGGACCACCATCAGGCCAACGCCAACTAAGCTTCCACCGCCCCATGCAGCTGCCGACCCAACCAGCTGGGCAGGCACCTGCGTGGCAACATGCAGATCTTCGTGAAGACCCACCATTGCGCCACTTCAGCTGCCTGCCTGCCTACATGGCATCTCAGGCATCGTTGGCCAGGGCGCGTGTCGACACAAGAAGGAGCGGCGACGGACAAGACAGATATCTCCCTTGTCCCCGGTAAAGCGAGGACACCTAAGCAAGAAGCATTAAATGCGCCTTGTCATGTAATGCGAGGGATAACCTTGCATCACTGTACCCTTTCCACCTCCTGTGTGCCACTGTGGATACCAGGAGGCCCAAGGCTACCAGGAGGACACCTAAGCAAGAAGCATTAAATGCTCCCTATAAAAGGAGGCCCAAGGCTACCAGGAGGAGGATTCGGCTTTTTAGAACTCCTCACGACTCGGCTTTTTGGAGCTCCTCACGCCCCATAGCTAGCTGAAGAACACAAACATATAATCCAATAAAGCATGAGTAGGGTTTTACACATCTTTGCGGCCCAAACCTGGGTAAAGGAACCGTGTGCTAACTGTTGGGTCCGCTCTTCTCTCAACCCCGCGCCCCGCAACCGTAGTAGGGATTCTTGTGATCCCATAGGTGTCGATCCAATACCCCGACATCTTTGGTGCGCCAGGTAGGGGGCACAGTTGTGAGAATCGGCTTTAGCAGTCAGTTCGACGCTTCTTCATCATCATGGCGCCCAAGAAGAAGACGACGGTGGCAGTTGGCCAGTCGGAGGCCGGACAGCCCATCCCGACGCGGGCGAGCAGCGGACCGGCCGCGGAGAGGACCCGGGGCGCTGCTCGCGAACACCAACGCCGTCCCAGCAGCCGGAGTTTGGGAGGTGGCGATCTTTGTGTGCTGGTAACGGGCCACACACCGCCAGGTCCAAGGACGGAGCCAGGCCCTCCGCGAGTGGCGCGGGGCCTTCCAAGGTCGCCGCCGCATCACCCGAAGGAGACGCGAGGGCCTCCAGGACTCCCACGCCGGCGCCCACAGCACGCTCCTCCCAAGTAGCGCGCGACGAGCGGCGTCATCGCGCTGAAGATCCCGGGCATCACCACGGGAAGAGCCCCGAGCGCCATTCCCGGGACGTAGAAGACCTGCCCGCCCGCCGGAGCGTTGGTGGAAACGGCATGCGACCGTGGGATCGTGACGGAGCTCCTCCTGACACGGTCAGGGGTCGAAGCACGTCGCGGTCCGTGCAGGTTTCGCTACCGCTAACCCCAGCCGAAGCCTTGGCGTGCGCGCAGTTGCTCCTCGACTTTCCTCCCGTTACGGGGAAACTCGACGAATGGAGAGTCACCATCCGAAGCCTTGTCGCAGTCGCCAACAAGGATGAACCAAATCCAGCGGAGCTCCCAGGTCGACGCTCTGATGGAGTCCCACGCACCGGTGGCAGGGGGACCAGCAACGCCGTGGCTACGGTGCATTCGCCTCCTCCTCGCCCGGTACCGTGTGTGTCGACTCGTCGGGACGTCGCGGGCGACGCCATCTCCATAGCGTCGTCCGCCCCACGGACCCACGGCGACCAGCGTCAAGTTCTTTAGGAGCGAGCTCATGAAGACGCTCGAACCACCATCGAGCGCCGGCGCGGAGCGCGCCACCAGTCAGACAGGCGAGCGGGGCCTGCTGTGGACCGCCCAGCACCGGAGAGCCCTGGAGGTCTACCTTACGAGCTAGGCTGTCCGGCTTTTACCCGTGAGCTGCGGCAGTTCCAGTGGCCCTCTCACCGCACCTTCAAGCCTGACGTTGGCGAGAAGTACAACGGCAAGACCCACCCGTCGGAGTTCCTCAGCATCTACACCATCGCAATGCAAGCTGCCGGAGCTCGCGACGATAAGGTGCTTGCAAATTACTTTCCATTGGCTCTTAAACCCAACGCCATGTCATGGTTGATGCACTTGCCGGTAGACTCTATTTCCTCCTGGTCGGATTTGTGCCATGAGTTTGTTGGCGCCTTTACTGGAGGTCACCAAGCCCATGGCCAAGCAAGTGACCTGCACGTCATACCCCATAAGGAAGGCGAGAGTCTGCGCAAGTACATATGGAGGTTCAGCCGGGTACAGTGCAATATCCCCGATGTTCACCCTGCCGCCATCATCAGCGCGTTCCATCAGAACGTGCGTAACCGCAAGATGCGTGAAGAACTGGCGATGACCAATGTGAAACATGTGGCGGAACTCTATGTTCTTGCTGACAGATGTGCCCGAGCTGAAGTGGGAAGGAAGTACCCTGGCGAAGATGCCGACGCGGAAACCGACTCTTCAGATGACGATACTACCGCCCCAGCAAAGAAAGGCCGGCACCGCAACAGGAAGCGCAAGGGTAAAGCCGTGCTTGCCGTCAAGGGATCTGATGACACCGGCTCCGCCAAGAAAACCAAGGCGGGTGACCGCGGCAAGGAAATTTCCGGGTGTGTCGCCTGCCGGGCCTTGGCGGCCGCCGAGAAGCCAGGAAACTCCAGCAAGCGATACTGCAAGATCCATCGCACCAAGGGCCATGATCTCCAGGAGTGCCGACAGGTTGAGCTCCTTGCTGAGAAGCAGAGGGCTGAATACAAGAGGCAGGACAAGGAGAAGGGCCAGGATGGTGCTGAGGGGTCCGGCAAGAAGTGTGACGGCCAAGCAGGCTGTCGCGGCAAGGATAAACAGCAGGAGAGGCCCGCCCGGGGCCGTGACAGAAGGCCAGAAGACGACGATCACGAAGAGGACGACGAGTCCGGCGACCAAGAGTTTCAGAAAGTCACGGAAGCCATGTGCGTTGATGGCGGCGCCTCGCTGCTTACTTCTCACCGCCAACTTAAACAGTGGGCGCGTGAGATTACAGTGGCGGAGCCATCGCCTGAGGCCCAAAAGCCGCTGAAATGGTCCAGCACGCCTATCATTTTTTACGCTGAGGATAACCCTGATCACACTACTGCGGTCGGGTGCTTGCCATTGTTGGTTTCACCGACGATACGCAACCTCAAGGTGACAAAGATGCTAGTCGATGGCGGGGCCGGTCTGAACTTGATCTCGCCTGCCGTGGTCGAGAAGCTGCAGATTCCTGATGGAGACCTTGAGAGACGGGCATGTTTTAGGGGTTCAACCCGGGGAGAATTCAACCAAAGGGGAAGGTCACGCTGCCCGTGACTAATGGGAGTGATCTGAACTACAGGACGGAAAGGATCGTGTTCGATGTTACCAAGATCCCCTTGCCTTACAATGGGATCCTTGGCCGCCCAGCGCTGGCCAAGTTCACGGCAGCGTCACACTACGCCTACAACACCCTGAAGATGCCAGGACCTGTGACGATCATCACCATCCCCTCCGATAAGAAAGATGCGCTGATTTGCGATAACCAACTATACCAGCAAGCGGTTGCAGCAGCTGCCGCCACGAGGGCACTTGCTCCTGCCGCAGGAGCCCCGGGAGGGAATTAGAAGAAGACCGGTGAGACCTCAGACACCCACTCCGGCAAGCGCACCTCTTCGGAGTGCTGTGCTCCCGTCGAGGATGTGCCAGAGAGCTCCACCGGAAAGAAGAAGACCGGTGAGACCTCGGACACCCACTCCGGCAAGCGCACCTCTTCAGAGTGTCGCGCTCCCGTCGAGGACGTGCCAGAGAGCTCCACCGGCACAAACAAGAGGTCCAGGGCCACGCCGCCGGGAACCAAGAAGGTTTCTGTCAAGGAGGACGGCACAGGAGGGGCTTTCACCATAAGCTCCTCCCTCGACGACAAATAGGAAGACGCGCTCGTCACCTTCCTGCGGGCGAATGTCGATGTGTTTGCATGGCAAGCATCCGACATCCCCGACGTTCCCAGGGAGGTGATTGAGCACCACCTTGCTGTCTGTCCACATGCGCGGCCCGTCAAGCAGAAGGTCAGAAAGCAAGCTTTGGAATGACAAGAGTTCATCACAGAGGAGATCCGGAAATTGGAAGTAGTGGGTTTGGTAAGAGGAGTGCTCCATCCAACGTGGTTGGCCAATCCAGTAGTAGTGCGCAAGGCAAATGGGAAGTGGAGGCTGTGTATTGAATACACAGATATCAATAAAGCTTGTCCTAAAGACCCCTTCCCATTGCCGCGCATCGACCAGATTGTTGACTCCACGGCTGGGTGTGACCTACTGTCATTCCTCGATGCCTACTCCGGCTACCACCAGATCTTCATGACAAGAGAAGACGAAGAGAAGACAACATTCATCACCCCATGTGGTACGTACTGTTTAGTACGTTTGCAAGGGCAGTCCAGATTGGTTTTGAACCCCAGCTCCTTAGAAATATGGAGGCTTACATGGACGATATAGTGGTCAAAACCAAGGACAGGGCAACCCTTATACCAGATTTACAAGAAACATTTGTAAACCTACGCAAGATCAACCTCAAGCTAAACCCTGAGAAGTGCGTCTTCGGCGTCCCGTCCGGCAAGCTTCTCGGGTTCTTTGTGTCGCAGCGTGGGATAGAGGCCAATCTGGACAAGATCAAAGCTATAGAGCAGACTGAAGCACCCAAATGGGTCAAGGATGTGCGTCGGCTTGCTGGCTGCGTTGCCGCCCTGAGCAGATTCATTTCCAAGTCTGCCGAGCGCGCCCTTCCCTTTTTCAAGATTTTGAAAAAGGCAGGCCCGATGGAGTGGACACCAGAAGCCGAAGCAGCATTGCAAGACTTGAAGAGGTATCTTTCCTCCACGCCGGTACTAGTTGCGCCTAGACCGCAAGAACCGTTGCTGCTATACATGGCGGTAACAAACCAGGTGGTCAGCGCCGCACTAGTGGCGCAGAGAGAAATTGATGATGAGGTGATAGCAGCGTCAGGGCCTGATGCCATTGGTGTAGAGACGACACGGCTGGTTGGAGTGCCGCCAAGGAAGAAAATGATGCAGCACCCGGTCTACTTTGTTAGCTCCCTCTTGCAGGGGGCTAGATCGAGGTACTCCGGTGTGCAGAAATTGCTCTTCGGCCTCCTTATGGCCTCGAGGAAGCCGCGTCACTACTTCCAGGCGCACGAGATCACCGTCGTCACTCGCCTCCCTCTGCAACGGATATTTGATACGTTCAAAACGTATCTATAATTTTTGCTTTCTCCATGCCTCTTTTGGGTGATATTGCTATGATATTTATACATTTCCATACACTTTTAATCATATTTGGACTAACCTATTAACTCAGTGCACCCCAGTGCCAGTTTCTGTTTTCTGCTGTTTTTGTATTTCAGGTTTTCCCATCACGTAAACTGCCAGAAAAATCCCGGAAAAATTATATAAAAAACCAGCGTTCCGGAAGCTTCCATGCGGCCAAAGTAGGGCCAGAGGGGGGCCACAGGGGCTCCAGGCGGCCTGCCCAGGCGGCCCCCCTCCTGGCCGCATCGGGGGGGCGCCTGGGCCCCCCAGACCTCCGCTGATGCCCCCCTTTGGCATATATTTAACACCCGTCGCAGAAACCCTGATTCCGGACCCCTTTTCTCCAGACGCAATTCTGATCTCCGCCGCCATCGCCATCAAGCTTCGCGGGACCAGAATTCCTGTGCCGGCACCCTGCCGGGACGGGGAAGTGCCCCCGGATTCATCTCCATCGACGTTGCTTCCTCCCTCCATGATGCGGGAGTAGTTCCTCCTCGGGGCTGAGGTTTCTAACAGTAGCTATGTGGTCAATTCTCTCTCCCATGATGTGATCTTCGTTGTGATCATAGGCTATGTTAATCTAGGGTGATCCCATGATATCTCCCCTTCCTCTATGTATTGGATTGATGTACTCACTTGTCTTTATCTAGTATAATCCCCGAGACCAAGGTGACAGCGGTCTATTGGACATGGATTAGAAAAATATTTTCATGAGTGATTTCCTCTCTTGTGTGTTGATTGAAGATTGAGAGTCTCTTGGTGCTTGTCTTTGACTATCCTTTAGATATGTTGTGGTGATTGTGGGACTCTCTTTGGATGGCCGCGGTGACATTCGGAAATCCTTAGATTGAGAACTACGAACTTTGAGGTGTGCTTTTGTAGCCCTACATAATTCTCGTCCTCTCTTGACCACGAAGGAATGACCTCCGAGTGTGTCCCCTTTGCATGTTTTATGGGAAATATCATGTGATTCGATTATGTTAATGTTGTTGGGAGTTGCCAATAGTGAAAGTATGAAGCCTAGGCCTTGTTTCCACCATTGCAATACCATTTGGGCTCACGTTTACCACTTGTTTGCTCGCTGCACTTTTTATTACAGATTTATATTACTTTGTTTTGCCATCCATATCACTTGTCATTTAACATCTCTTCGCCGAACTAGTGCACCTATACATCTAACAAGTGTATTAGGTGTGTTGGGGACACAAGAGACTTCTTGTATCTTAGTTGCAGGGTTGCTTGAGAGATACCATCTTCAACCTCTACTTCCCTGAGTTCGATAAACCTTAGGTCATCCACTTGAGGGAAATTGCTGCTGTCCTACAAACCTCTGCGCTTAGAGGCCCAACATAGTCTACAAGAGTAGAAGCGTGTGTAGACATCAAGCTATTTCTGGCGACGTTCCCAGGGAGGTGAGTGCTTGAAGGTATATCTTTAGATCTTGCAATTAAATCTTTTTGTTTCTTGTTTTTATTTCACTGGTTATGCTTATGGACAACCTTGCTATTGGATCGTTGCTTGCGGGAAGACGCCCCACACCTGTGGTGGTTGCTCCTCCCCCTACTGAAATTGTGCCCTATAAAATACCAGCTGGTATTATCGATTATGTCTTGGCTAATCGTTATGCAGGAGACAGACATCCCGGTGAACACTTGCTATATCTGTCACAATTATGTTCATTATTTAAGATTGCAGGTGTATCAAGGGAGTTTGTCATGAGGAAATTGTTTGCCGTATCACTTATAGATAAGGCTTCAGATTGGTATAATCTTCTCGATAACTCGCACTTGCTTGATTGGCAAGAGCTTATGTCTCTCTTTTATACTAAGTTTTATCCTCTTCATGAAGTCCATAAGAATAGGAATTATGTTTATAATTTCTATCCTCATGACGGAGAGAGCATAGCTCAAGCTTGGGGGAGACTAAAAACGTTAATGCTAAAAAGTCATAACCATGGGCTCCCCAAAGATATGATTATTACTAATTTCTATGCGAGGCTCTCTCGACAGGATAAAGATTTGCTCGATGCTTCCTCTATGGGTTCTTTCACAAACGAAAAGACTGATGCTAAATGGGAACTCCTTGAAAGAATTCAACGCAACACTGAAGATTGGGAGATCGACAAAGGTAAAGAGTCAGGTATAATTTATGAGTATGATTGCATTAAGTCCTTTGTTGAAACTACAAGTTTTAATAAGTTTAGTGCTAAGTTTGGACTTGATTCTCAACTCCTTGTTGATTTCCTCAAATCTTTTGCTTCACATCTTAATATGCCTAAGGAGGATTGGATCAAGTATCATAAACCTTTTAAAGAGACTTGCAAAGAAAATGAAATTGTTCATGATGATTGCAACATGCATGATCCAACTCCTAAAAATGAAGTTTTATATAAGCATGTTAATTTTTGTGGAGTGGATAGACCTTGTGAAAGGCCTATGATTGAAGAAGAGAAGTATTGTAAGCAACATAAGCATGAAAGAACAATCACTTGGGTCAGAGATTTAAATGAAATTGCTAGAGAATTGTGTGACCTTTATCCTTTTACTTGTGAACTTTGCCGTATAGAGGGTCACTTTAATTTTCAATGCATGAACTTTCAAAACATAACTGTTAACCGGTTGTGTGATAACATGATCACCTCTGATCTTTATGATGAGCTTATGTTATTTTTGATGTGTGAAGAGTTATCAGAAAAGACTTCTTGGCTAGATGTTAATGCCATAGGAATAAAAAACACTTTGCAAAATTGCCATCTCTATTGTGTTGTTAATTGCCATGAAAATGATTACATAAGTAAGATTAGAAAGGAGGGGACTTTACCAAATAATAAAAATGTCTCTTATATTTCTGCTAATAAAAAGGAGAGTTTCTCCCAAGTTTCCCCTATTGTTTCTAATGATAAACCAGGATATGTGGAGAAGCTTCATCTCCAACCACTCTCTCCTAAGGTTAAGAAGAAGAAAAAGAAGAGGAGGAGGAAGAGGAGCAAGAAAGAAGAATAATGGGTATCAACCTGGCCTGAGAATATTCCTCCCATCAACTTTTATCCTAACGGTTGTAAGTTTAAAGAAGAAGGTGAAGTTTATTGCCTTAATTATCATCTTGATGATACGTCCGTAGGTACTATTGAAGATGATTTTGATTATGATATGCATGTTACTTATTGTGATTGGGAAAATGATGATAATGCTACTTATGATCTTGAAAATATTTTTGGTACCAACTCTGAAAGTGATGATATGGGAAGCTCTAAGCTTGGGGATGATAGGATTGCAAATCCTTTACCCACTAGTGATGTGATAACTGATAATTCTTTTGCTAGTAAGAATAAAGACAACATGTTTACAAATATAGTTGCTAGCAATGATAATGCTCTTCTCTACCATGATGATGTTATAACTCCAATCTATAGTGATTATAAAGGTACCTATGACATAAGGAGAAATTATCCTTATGAAACTTGTCATAATCATGGAGGGAATTACTCCCTTGTTTAACACCATCTTCCTAATACACAATTAATCTATAGTGTTCAAGTTGTTTATGATAGTCCTACTCCCACTATTACCAATGAGAAAGATTATGCTTATGTGGAGAGTAAGAGTACCTTTTTGCATGTGGATCATGGTAACAATGCTTTATGTGATGCTTATATTGTTGAGTTCATCCATGATGCCACTGAAATTTATAATGAGAGAGGGAGACTTGGTTCTAAATATCTTAATAATAAGAAGTTTCCTCTCTTTATGGTGAATATTTTGAAGTTGCACTTGTTTTGTCTTCCTATGCTTATTGCTTTGTGCTTCAATGAATTATTCTATTGCAACATTCCTATGCATAGGAAGAATGTTAGGCTTAAATGTGTTTGGTATTTGCTTCTTGATGCTCTCTTTTGTTCTTCAACTCTTATTCCTACGAGAGCATCATTAAAGTCTTATGTCTAGCTTAAAGGCATAAAAGAAAGCGCTTTTGGGAGGCAGCCCACATGAATAAAATTTTATTTTGCTTTTGTTGTGTCTTGATGTTGTTACTACAGTAGCATCATGATTGTATCTTTACTTTTCAACTTTGTGCCAAGTGTAGCCTCTGATTGCAAGAAAGTTCAAAAGTTGTGACGTGCTGTCCAGGAAACAGATTCTGTCCTTGGATAGAAAAATTCGTATAAAATCACCAGATCATCTTTTTGGTCTGAATTTTCTCTACAGCGTGCTCTATACAATTGTCTTTCGTGCGTATGTTCTGAGTTTTTTGATTAGAATTGCAGAAGTGCCCCGAAAAAATCATTTACTACCTGCTGTTCTGTTTTTCACAGATTATGTCCTGTTTTGCCTTTCCTTCATTTTGCAAACCTTGAGCTTGCTTTTTCTTTGCAAAAACCTTTTGGCAATCTTGAGAAACAGTAGACCTTCAAGAATATCTTTATTTCCAGCAAGGAACAATTATTTTATTATGGGTACTAACCTCGCTAATCAGATTATGATGAGTTATGTATGAAGGGAGTTTTCAAGTGTGCGAGGGAAGATGATAAAAAGATTCAGGAGTGTCAAGCGCTCAAGCTTGGGGATGCCCCCGTGCACCCCCAAGAAATATTCAAGGAGACTCAAGCGTCTAAGCTTGGGGATGCCCCCGTGCATCCCCTTCTCCATCAACATTATCAGTTCGTCTTTTGTTCCACTATATTTTTATCACTTCATGTGTTATGTGCTATGCTTGGAGCGTCTTGCTTTTTAGTTTGCTTTAGCTTTTCATAACGAGTCGGAACTCAGCTTTCTTTGTGTGGGAAAGAAACACGCTCCACTTCTACCTAGAAAATAACATAGAATTTTCATGTCTATCTTTGCTGTGTATGTTCTTGGTCTTTCAATAGCTACTATCATGTTCAGCTCTTAGTTTTCATGCTTATCTTTCTAAAGAGCTTTTGTTTAGTTGGTTGCTTGAACTCTCTTTAGTTATCATGCTTATCTTATTAAGAGAGTTTGCTTCTGTTGCATTGGTTGATATGTCTATGATAAAAATGCTACGTGAATAATGGTGCTTAGTAGTTCATGTTTTCTTATGGTTAGTCTCAAATAGCTGGGGGTTCCCAATGTGTTATTGGAGTACCAACATGATTTGTTTGCCTATGATGTGGTATGGTTTAGTAATATCTTCCTTCAAGAATTTATTTTGATTGACTTGGCGTATGCTCACGCATATTTAAGACTGTAAAGAAAGTCTGTCAAGCCTTGATGATCTTTAGTTTCTGAGTAGCGATATAACTTCCATGCCTGATTCAATGTTGCTTTGTCGCTCTGCATGATTATGACCGTCATTGCTCTTTTAGTTGGTCACTCCCAGTCTTTTGCTAACCTTCGCTTGTACTAAGCGGACTGACTGCTTGTGCATCCCAAATCCTTTAAACCAGTTATGCCATATGAGTCCACCATACCTTCCTATACATGGTATTTACCTGCCATTCCTAACGAAGACTTTCATGTACCATCTCGAAATTATTCAAAAAAAGCATTTCTATTTTTGTGCCTCTGTTTTAGCTCATGAGGAAGTAGTAGTTAATTCATGATCTTTTTAAGTTGGACAAGCTTCACCTCGGGATTGCATGTCTAATGTGCAAACCCATAATACGAGAAGGAACTGACAAAGAGTGCGCCCGGCTCAAAAATAATATAACAAACAAACCCTCCTTCACGCTTTGTTCATGAGAAATCAGAAAACTTTGGCAGTGATAAACAAAGGAGATTAAGAGGATGTGATCGTCCTCATTCGGGAGCCGTCCCTCGAAACTTGTCCATCTCAAGAAGTGATTGAGTTGTCTGCTAGCATTCGTTGACGAAACATGCATAATCTAAAAAATATTATTACCTCTGTTTTTAAAACCAAGAGCTCTGGTACATGTTTTGTCTTTGTTTCCGACCACGGGTTTTCAACCTTGCCAACAAAAGCCACGGTTCGAGAGTCTCCACCTTCTTTAATGCACCAACTATTGAGAGCATGATTGTCATTCTGAGTGTAATGTGCATTGTCCCAAAGTACCATTGTCTTTTGCATGATTATGATATCGTTTATTCTGAAATCATTGTATCTAGTCGTCACTTAAACCTTGGAGGTGCCCCTACATTTATGTTTTGCTTCACTAAAGGGGGCAAGCGAGATATCACTTTGTCATATTTGCACACCATGCTCACTACAAATCTTATTGAGTGTTTCAGTATCATATTGTAAAACTTTCAGTTCTTTGTGGTTTTCTCATGAGGCAACTTAATTACTACAGACTCATTATCTCAGTAAGCTTTTGTCATGCGACTCTGAAAAGTCCTTATATGGTTAATAGCATGTCACCACAGAAATTATACTTGTTATCATTTACCTACTCGAGGACGAGCAGGAATTAAGCTTGGGGATGTTGATACGTTCAAAACGTATCTATAATTTCTGCTTGCTCCATGCCTCTTTTGGGTGATATTGCTATGATATTTATACACTTCCATACACTTTTGATCATATTTGGACTAACCTATTAACTCAGTGCACCCCAGTGCCAGTTTCTGTTTTCTGCTGTTTTTGTATTTCAGGTTTTCCCATCACGTAAACTGCCAGAAAAATCCCGGAAAAATTATATAAAAAATCAGCGTTCTGGAAGCTTCCATGCGGCCAAAGTAGGGCCAGAGGGGGGCCACAGGGGCTCCAGGCGGCCTGCCCAGGCGGCCCCCCTCCTGGCCGCGCCGGGGGGCGCCTGGGCCCCCCAGACCTCCGCTCATGCCCCCCTTTGGCATATATTTAACACCCGTCGCACAAACCCTGATTCCGGACCCCTTTTCTCCAGACGCAATTCTGATCTCCGCCGCCATCGCCATCAAGCTTCGGGGGACCAGAATTCCTGTGCCGGCACCCTGCCGGGACGGGGAAGTGCCCCCGGATTCATCTCCATCGACGTTGCTTCCTCCCTCCATGATGCGGGAGTAGTTCCTCCTCGGGGCTGAGGTTTCTACCAGTAGCTATGTGGTCAATTCTCTCTCCCATGATGTGATCTTCGTTGTGATCATAGGCTATGTTAATCTAGGGTGATCCCATGATATTTCCCCTTCCTCTATGTATTGGATTGATGTACTCACTTGTCTTTATCTAGTATAATCCCCGAGACCAAGGTGACAGCGGTCTATTGGACATGGATTAGAAAAATATTTTCATGAGTGATTTCCTCTCTTGTGTGTTGATTGAAGATTGAGAGTCTCTTGGTGCTTGTCTTTGACTATCCTTTAGATATGTTGTGGTGATTGTAGGACTCTCTTTGGATGGCCGCGGTGACATTGGGAAATCCTTAGATTGAGAACTACAAACTTTGAGGTGTGCTTTTGTAGCCCTACATAATTCTCGTCCTCTCTTGACCACGAAGGAATGACCTCCGAGTGTGTCCCCTTTGCATGTTTTATGGGAAATATCATGTGATTCGATTATGTTAATGTTGTTGGGAGTTGCCAATAGTGAAAGTATGAAGCCTAGGCCTTGTTTCCACCATTGCAATACCATTTGTGCTCACGTTTACCACTTGTTTGCTTGCTGCACTTTTTATTACAGATTTATATTACTTTGTTTTGCCATCCATATCACTTGCCATTTAACATCTCTTCGCCGAACTAGTGCACCTATACATCTAGCAAGTGTATTAGGTGTGTTGGGGACACAAGAGACTTCTTGTATCTTAGTTGCAGGGTTGCTTGAGAGAGACCATCTTCAACCTCTACTTTCCTGAGTTCGATAAACCTTAGGTCATCCACTTGAGGGAAATTGATGTTGTCCTACGAACCTCTTCGCTTGGAGGCCCAACATAGTCTACAAGAGTAGAAGCGTGTGTAGACATCAATATTGCACAATCCAAATGCAACGGGAAGAATTGTATAGTGGGCACTGGAGTTGTCCAGCTTTGGCCTCAAGTTTGAAAGTACCTCGACAATTCTAAGCTGAGTCTTGGCAGAGTTCGTTGCAGAATGGACCGCAACGCCTGATGAAGAGGTCCAGGAAACTGCTCTCCCCGGCAAAGAGGCGAGTTGCGACTGGATCATGTACCTTGATGGAGCTTTCTCCATGCAGGGCGCCGGGGCTGGCGTACTGCTGGTCGCGCCCACTGGAGAGCACCTCAAGTACGTGGTCCAGATGCACTTCCCCAGGGAGGTATCCACGAACAATACTGCTGAATACGAGGGGCTGCTTGCCGGTCTTAGGATCGCGGCAGACCTCGGAATCAAGAAACTCATTGTCAGGGGCGACTCACAGCTTGTCATCAAACAAGTCAACAAAGATCACCAGAGCCCGTTGATGAAGGCCTACGTAGATGAAGTGAGGAAGCTAGAAGAGCGCTTTGATGGTATACAGGCGGAGCACGTTCCCCGAGCGGAGAACGACATCGCCGATTACCTGTCAAAGCGCGCTGCCCTCAAGCTACCTGTGGAACCAGGTACCTTTGTGCTTCAGCTTTCTTAGCCATCCGTTGATCCATCAACAGAGCATAACAAGAGGCGGAAATCAGGGCCCGGCAAGTACTTTCCCGCCGAGCTCCCCGGAGCCGCCGGCAAGGATGTTGCCGGAGACACTGAGCCCGCCACTGGACGGCTAGCTCCGGCGGAGCGTCAAGCTCTTGCCGTCGAGACAGCCGCTCCCATGGCGGAGGAAATGCCTATAGTCCTCGCCGTCGAGCCCCAGGCTCCAGCGTGGGCACAGCATACCGTCCGATTCCTCTAGAGTGGGGAACTTCCTGAGGAGTAGGAAGAAGCGGAGAAAGTAGCCCGTCGGTCTGCTATGTACCAGTTCGTCGATGACGTCCTGTACAGAAAGAGACCGATCGACGTGAAATTGAAGTGCATCCCTCGAGAGGAAGGACTGGGGCTGTTGGCGGAGATACATGGAGACATATGTGGATCCCACATAGGGTCAAGAGCCCTTGCCGGCAAGGCTTCTTCTGGCCCACTGCCCTCCAGGATGCGACGGCACTGGTCACCAGGTGTGAAGCGTGCCAGTTTCATTCAAAGAAACTTCATCAACTAGCTCAAGCCCTTCAAACCATTCCTCTCTCCTAGCCCTTCTCGGTCTGGGGGCTCGACATACTGGGCCCTTTCCCCGCGCTGTCGGGGGCTTTGAGTACTTGTACGTTGCAATCGACAAGTTCACAAAGTGGCCGGAGGTGGAGGAAGTGAGGAAGGTCACAACTCTATCAGCCGTCAAGTTCTTCAAGGGACTAGTGTGCCGTTTTGGTGTACCCAACAGGGTCATCACCAATAACGGCACGCAGTTCACAAGCCGCACCTTCATGCAATATACCCAAGACCTCGGCACCAAAGTCTGTTTCGCTTCCGTTGCTCACCCCCGAAGCAATGGTCAAGCTGAGAGGGCAAACGCTGAAGTGTTGCGAGGCCTACGGACAAAGACCATTGACAGGCTGCACAAGAGTGGAAGGCGCTGGATTGATGAGTTGCCGGCAGTTCTTTGGTCGATCAGAACGACGCCAAATCGAGCCACCGGCCAGACACCCTTTGCCCTGATATACGGGGCAGAAGCAGTTCTCCCCACTGTACTCATATATGGGTCACCTCGAGTACTCGCTTATGATGAGCTTGAGCAAGAGCAACTGCGGCAAGATGACGCAATGCTCCTTGAGAAAGATCGTCTTCGGGCGGCTGTGAGAGCAGCACGCTACCAGCAATCCTTGCGCTGCTACCATAGCCTCAAGGTCCATGCCCGAAGCTTTGAGGAAGGCGACCTTGTTCTTCGGCGCATTCAATCGGCCAAGAATACAAACAAGTTGACACCGAAGTGGGAAGGCCCTTATCGGGTAATACGAGTCACCAGGCCTGGCGCAGTCCGCCTGGAGACCGAAAATGCCGTTCCGGTGAGCAATTCCTGGAACATTGAGCATCTTCGCAAGTTTTACCCATAAGACGCGGCTTGTCGGGCCCCCCGGCAAGCCACCTTGCTTAGCGGCGGCTAACCCCTAGCTTAGAGGTCGAGTTTGCATCCCTTTGTCTTTCTTTTATCTCCTTTGGTTCACAGGACGCACAGGTATCCCTGCCGAAACCACTTGGGGAGAAAGAAAAGGAACATATCAGCATCAAGGCCCCGGCAAGCCAGTGTTGCCGGGGGCTACAAGAGCGAAGATTCACCCACGGCGAACCAGAGTTGCTGGGGGCTGCGGCTTCAGATAAGTTCTTCACCCCTTATCATGCATTCCATTATGGACTGAGGTATGTGAAACCTCATTCTTTTCCTTAAGCTATCGTGCTCCCATAACTCTAGGCCCTAGGGCTCGTTCCTGGGACTAAGTTTGGTCGTAGTCACGGCAGCGAAAGGATGAAACGAGGAGCCTAAGCCCACTTCATCCCTACCTCCGCCAAAGGCGTGAGAAAGGTCGAGCGAAGTAGGGAGACGGCAAGGCCTGTTGCCGGGCAAGAAAATGTTTATCTTAGAGATATCAGGGATTTCTTCCCTATTGTGGGTTCTACCTGCGAACAAATGACCCGACAAATGTTCCTTTTTCATTAAAAACATTCCATTCAGGTACAGTCCGTAGGGAATGAAAAACATGAACAAGGAGATTACAGGTTTTAAATTTAATAGATGCCCGAAGGCTTACAAACTGAAAAGAGATAAGATGCCCATAATGCCTTCCTTGTCCCTCTCCTCAGGAGGTAGGTCAAGGAGGCGAGAAGGGCAAAAGGAGCGCCTAGGCGAGCTACGGGTGGCAGAAGACACCAAGAGGACATCTCGGTGGCCGCCCAAAGGCTGGATGGTGATGGCGGCGCCGGAAGCAGAGATCGAAGAGGAGGCGGCAGGACGTCAGTACGCGTCGAAGGCGTCGGTGCCCGCGTACTCCAACATGACAACCTTGCCGCCCGCCCTCTTCCTCTTCCTCTTCCGCAGCCTCCCTACGACAGCCGCCAAGGGGACGGCCCCGAGAAGTTCAAGGAGCCGGCGACGCGGATGATGGGGTCGCCGGTGCCACCAGGAGCGGCGCCCGACACCTAGTCGGACCCGTCATCCTGCCGCCTACCGCCCTCGTCGTCATTGCCGCTGTCCTTCTCCTCACCCTCGTTCGAGGTGGAGTCTTCGTCATCGGAGGAGCTCTCCACGTGGCACCTTGCACGAGTCCCGAAGTGCCCGAAGACCTTGACGGAGAGATGGCCATCCTCCATCAACATGAAATGGAGAGTGAGCCCATCCGTCAAGCTGTGGATACGAGCAAACGTCTTCCATCCCTGACGAAGATACATCACATGAGGAGCAAGGAAGTCGATGCGGACCCGCATGCCACTGATCCCACAGTCCCTCATTTGCAGCCACAGCGACTCCGGCGGATCCAGCTCCATCTCCCGCGCAAATGGGGTTGGGAGATGAAGGCGACGGTGCGGCGGCCGCCGCAACCTGACGAAGAACTCGCAAGGGTCATCCCCAACATGGCCCTCCACTGGAGGAGGAGCTGCTGGCGGGGGTGCGGCCGGCGGGCCGCCCCGTCCTCCTCTTCCTCGAGCGCCCCGGCCTCGCCCACGGCCTCGCCCCCTCCCCCTTCCCCTCATGGCCGGCTCTGCCACCGCGGTGTAGGAAAAGGAGGGACGCGTTGTCGAGCGGCGACCCTCGCCGCCACCGTTGAAGGGCCGGGATATCCTCTCTCCATGGCGAACGAAAGAGAAGAGCAGAAGCTGAAGGAGAAAGAAGATGGAAGAGTGCGGGGCGCCGTCCCTCCCCTCCCGCTCTTTATAAAGGGGCGGGGCTGGGGCTCGGCCACCCCGCTCGGCTAATAAAGACACAAAAGGCGCAGGGAGCCGGGACCGACCCACCGCCCCAACCAGCGACGGCCCGGTTTCCCGCCTCCACCGTTTGCCACCCCAAGCGCATGGGAGGCATGTGGTAGACATGCAGAATTGAGGGGACGGGTAAGGCGACCACTCCACACCCCGTGATCGTGGGGAGTGGACGCCTTGAGGACCGCGCCTCGGCCCAATTCAGTAAATGGGCCGCGCCTCCACGTCTCCCCCCGGTTATGGGGAAGGCGCGATGCCGCCTCTTTACTGCGACGTGACGCATACCTACGGAAACCGCCCCGCGCATGCCGCCCATGTCACGCACGCCCCTCCGCCCCGCGCCGCGTGCGCGGGTCGTGGGAGGCACAGCGCGCGGAAAATCCTACCTCGGTAAAAACTGACCCGCCTGCCTGCTCACCGTTCTGGGCCTAGCCCAACAACGCGTCGCGCTTATGTGTGGCCCAGGCCCGAGGGCTCCTGTCGGTGTACAAAAAGAGGGGTACACTTTTTGTACCCCTATGACTGTGCACGGGCAGTCTGAGCCACGGGCACCACCACACCAAGCATGGCAAGGGAGTTGAGCCAGGGTAAGACCGAAGCTCTATGGAACTGGAGCAACACCAAGAACAAGACCACAAAGAGCAAAGGGACGAAGCGGCTTCCCCCGGCGAGATCCTTGCCGGGAGCCAGTTTCAGCAGCCCCGGCAAGATCCTTGCCGGGGCAGGCTCTAGCAGCCCCGGCAAGACCCTTGCCACGGCAGCTCGCCCCACGCCCACGGAGCGGATCACCCTTGAGTCCACTGCCCCCATAGGGCAAGGATTCAGGAGATATCCCCGTAATGGCATGCAGATCTTTGTGAAGACATTCAAGATCAGATACACACTGAGAAGACGATGACCCTTGGCGGGATCCCAGCCAAGGAGGACCACAAGACCTCCATCAAGCAACCTGCCGGGGATGACAGCAGGCGCCGCGGCAAGACCCTTGCCGGGGCCCCAGCAAGGCCCTTGTCGAGGACATCCGCAGGACCACCATCAGGCCAACGCCAACTAAGCTTCCACCGCCCCATGCAGCTCCCGACCCAACCAACTGGGCAGGCACGTGCGTGGCAACATGCAGATCTTCGTGAAGATCCACCATGGCGCCGCCTCAGCTGCCTGCCTGCCTACATGGCTTCTAAGGCATCGCTGGCCAGGGCTCGTGTCGACACAAGAAGGACCGGCGACGGACAAGATGGATGTCTCCCTCGTCCTCGATAAAGCGAGGACACCTAAGCAAGACACATTAAATGCGCCTTGTCATGTAATGCGAGGGATAACCTCGCATCACTGTACCCTTTCCACCTTCTGTGTGCCACTGTGGTGGCCCCTTTCCCTATAAAAGGAGGCCCGAGGCTACCAGGAGGAGGATTCGGCTTTTTAGAACTCCTCACGACGCGGCTTTTTGGAGCTCCTCATGCCCCATAGCTAGCTGAAGTACACAAACATATAATCCACTAAAGCAGGAGTTGGGTTTTACTTATCTTTGCGGCCCGAACCTGGGTAAAGGAACCGTGTGCTAACTGTTGGATCCGCTCTTCTCTCAACCCCGCGCCCCGCAACCATAGTAGGGATTCTTGTGATCCCATAGGTGTCATTCCAATACCCCAACAATTCTTGGCAACGAAGACCTTGCCTTCGGATCTGAGGTAGAAGGTATACCCAATAGTTTCCTTAGGGTATCCTATGAAGACACATTTTTCCGATTTGGGTTCGAGCTTTTCTGGTTGAAGTTTCTTGACATAAGCATCACAACCCCAAACTTTCAGAAACGGGAAGTTAGGTTTCTTGCCAAACCAAAGTTCATACGGTGTCGTCTCAACGTATTTAGACGGAGCCCTATTTAAAGTGAATGCGGTAGTCTCTAAAGCATAACCCAAAAATGATAGCGGTAAGTCCGTAAGAGATCATAGATCGCACCATGTCCAACAGAGTACAATTACGACGTTCGGACACACCATTACGCCGAGGTGTTCCAGGCGGTGTCAATTGTGAAAAAATTCCATAGTTCCTTAGGTGTGTGCCAAATTCGCGACTTAAATATTCTCCTCCACGATCCGATTGTAAGAACTTTATTTTTCTGTCACGTTGATTCTCAACCTCATTATGAAATTCCTTAAACTTTTCAAAGGTCTCAGACTTGTGTTTCATCAAGTAGACATACCCATATCTACTTAAGTCGTCTGTGAGGGTGAGAACATAACGATAGCCTCCACGAGCTTCAACACTCATTGGACCGCACACATCGGTATGTATGATTTCCAACAAGTTGGTTGCTTGCTCCATTGTTCCGGAGAACGGAGTCTTGGTCATCTTGCCCAAGAGGCATGGTTCGCACGTGTCAAATGATTCATAATCAAGAGACTCCAAAAGTCCATCTGCATGGAGCTTCTTCATACGTTTGACACCAATATGACCAAGGCGGCAATGCCACAAGTATGTGGGACTATCAATATCAACCTTACATCTTTTGGCATTCACACTATGAATATGTGTAACATCACGTTCGAGATTCATTAAGAATAAACCACTGACCAGTGGGGCATGACCATAAAACATTTCTCTCATATAAATAGAACAACCATTATTCTTGGATTTAAATGAGTAGTCATCTCGCATTGAATGAGATCCAGATACAATGTTCATGCTCAAAGCTGGTACTAAATAACAATTATTGAGGTTTAAAACTAATCCTGAAGGTAGATGTAGAGGTAGCGTGCCGACGGCGATCACATCGACCTTGGAACCATTCTCGACGCGCATCGTCACCTCGTCCTTCGCCAGTCTCCGCTTATTCCACAGCTCCTGCTTTGAGTTACAAATGTGAGCAACTGCACCGGTATCAAATACCCAGGAGCTACTACGAGCGCTGGTAAGGTACACATCAATAACATGTATATCACATATACCTTTGACGTTGCCGGCCTTCTTATCTGCTAAGTATTTGGGGCAGTTTTGCTTCCAGTGACCCGTTCCCTTGCAATAAATGCACTCAGTCTCAGGCTTGGGTCCATTCTTTGGCTTCTTCCCGGCAACTGGCTTACTGGGCACGGCAACTCCTTTGCCGTCCTTCTTGAAGTTCTTCTTACGCTTGCCTTTCTTGAACTTAGTGGTTTTATTCAACATCAACACTTGATGTTCTTTCTTGATCTCGACCTCCACTGACTTCAGCATTGAATACACTTCGGGAATGGACTTCTCCATCCCTTGCATATTGAAGTTCATCACGAAGCTCTTGTAGCTAGGTGGGAGCGACTGAAGGATTCTGTCAACGACCGCTTCGTCTAGGAGATTAATTCCCAACTGAGACAAGCGATTGTGCAACCCAGAAAATTTGAGTATGTGCTCGCTGACAGAACTATTCTCCTCCATCTTACAACTGTAGAATGCGTCGGAGACGTCATATCTCTCGACTCGGGCATGAGCTTCGAAAACCATTTTCAGCTCTTGGAACATCTCATATGCTCCGTGGTGCTCAAAACGTTTTTGGAGCCCCGATTCTAAGTTGTAAAGCAGGCCGCACTGAACCAGGGAGTAATCATCACAACGCGACTGCCAGACGTTCATAACGTCTTGGTTTGCCGGGGCAGGAGCGTCACCTAGCGGTGCTTCAAGGACATATGTTTTCTTGGCAGCTATGAGGATGATCCTCAAGTTACGGACCCAATCCGTATAGTTGCTACCATCGTCTTTCAGCTTGGTTTTCTCTAGGAACGCGTTGAAGTTGAGGACAACATTAGCATGGGCCATTGGATCTACAAGACATATTGTATAGATTTTAGACTATGTTCATGACAATTCAGTTCATCTAAACAAATTTAATGAACTCCCACTCAGATAGACATCTCTCTAGTCATCTAAGTGATACATGATCCGAATCGACTAAGCCGTGTCCGATCATCACCTGAGACGGACTAGTCATCAACGGTGAACATCTTTATGTTGATCGTATCTTCTATACGACTCATGTTCTACCTTTCGGTCTTCCGTGTTCCGAGGCCATGTCTATACATGCTAGGCTCGTCAAGTGAACCCTAAGTGTATTGCGTTTGTAAATCTGGCTTACACCCGTTGTATGCAAACGTTAGAGCCTATCACACCCGATCATCACGTGGTGCTTCGGAACAACGAACCTTAGCAACGGTGCACAGTTAGGGGGAAGACAATTCTTGAAATTTTAGTGAGAGGTCATCTTATTTACTACCGTCGTTCTAAGCAAATAAGATGTAAAAACATGATAAACATCACATGCAATCAAATAGTGACATGATATGGCCATATCATTTTGCTCCTTTTGATCTTCATCTTCGGGGAACCATGAGCATCATAGTCACCGGCATGACACCATGATCTCCATCATCATGTCTTCATGAAGTTGTCTCGCCAAACATTACTTCTACTACTATGGCTAACGGTTAGCGATAAAGTAAAGTAATTACATGGGGTTTATTCAGTGACACGCAGGTCATACAATAAAATAAAGACAACTCCTATGGCTCCTGCCGGTTGTCATACTCATCGACATGCAAGTCGTGATTCCTATTACATGAACATGATCAATCTCATACATCACGTATATCATTCATCACATCCTTTTGGCCATATCACATCACACGACACATGCTGCAAGAACAAGTTAGACGTCCTCTAATTGTTGTTGCATGTTTTTACGTGGCTTCTATAGGTTTCTAGCAAGAACGTTTCTTACCTACGCCAAAACCACAACGTGATATGCCAATTTCTATTTACCCTTCATAAGGACCCTTTTCATCGAATCTGATCCGACTAAAGTGGGAGAGACTGTCACCCGCTAGCCACCTTATGCAACTAGTGCATGTGAGTCGGTGGAACCTGTCTCACGTAAGCGTACATGTAAGGTCAGTCCGGGCCGCTTCATCCCACGATGCCGCCGAATCAAGATAGGACTAGTAACGGCAAGATAATTTAACAAATCTACGCCACAACTGCTTTGTGTTCTACTCGTGCAAGATACTACGCATAGACCTAGCTCATGATGCCACTGTTGGGGAACATAGCAGAAATCAAAAAAATTATACGCTTCGCCAAGATCAATCTATGGAGTCATCTAGCAACAAGGGAGAGGGGAGTGCATCTACATACCCTTGTAGATCGCGAGCGGAAGCGTTCGAGAGAACATGGATGATGGAGTCATACTCGTCGTGATCCAAATCACCGATGATTCTAGTGCCGACGGACGGCACCTCCGTGTTCAACACACGTACGGAGTAGCGACGTCTCCTCCTTCTTGATCCAGCAAGGGGGGAGGAGAGGTTGATGGAGATCCAGTAGCACGACGGCATGGTGGTGGATGCAGCGGTATTCCAGCAGGGCTTCGCCAAGCAGCACTGGAGGAGGAAGGGGTGTCACGGGAGGGAGAGGGAGGCGTCAGGGCATGGGTGCAGCTGCCCTCCCTCCCTCCCACTATATATAGGGGCCCTGGGGGGGCGCCGGCCCTAGGAGATCCAATCTCCTAGGGGGCGGCGGCCAAAGGGGGGGGGACTTGCCCCCCAAGTCAAGTAGGGCGCCCCCCACCCCTAGGGTTTCCAATCCTAGGCGCAGGGGGAGGCCCAAGGGGAGCGCACCAGCCCATTATGGGCTGGTTCCCTTCCCCTTCAGCCCATGGGGCCCTCCGGGATAGGTGGCCCCACCCGGTCGACCCCCGGGACCCTTCCGATGGTCCCGGTACAATACCGGTGACCCCCGAAACTCTCTCGATGGCCGAAACTGGACTTCCTATATATAAATCTTTACCTCCGGACCATTCCGGAACTCCTCCTGACGTCCGGGATATCATCCGGGAATCCGAACAACCTTCGGGTTTCCGCATACTTATATCTCTACAACCCTAGCGTCACCGAACCTTAAGTGTGTAGACCCTACGGGTTCGGGAGACACGTAGACATGACCGAGACGACTCTCCGGTCAATAACCAACAGTGGGATCTGGATACCCATGTTGGCTCCCACATGCTCCTTGATGATCTCATCGGATGAACCACGATGTCGAGGATTCAATTAACCCTGTATACGATTCCCTTTGTCCATCGGTATAGCACTTGCCCGAGATTCGATCGTCGGTATACCGATACCTTGTTCAATCTCGTCATGGCAAGTCTCTTTACTCGTTCCGTAACACATCATCCCATGACCAACTCCTTAGTCACATTGAGCTCATTACGATGATGTATTAACGAGTGGGCCCAGAGATACCTCTCCGTCATACGTAGTGACAAATCCCAATCTCGGTTCGTGCCAACCCAACAGATACTTTCGGAGATACCCGTAGTGTACCTTTATAGCCACCCAGTTATGTTGTGACGTTTGGCACACCCAAAGTATTCCTATGGTATCCGTGAGTTGCACAACCTCATGGTCTAAGGAAAGGATACTTGACATTGGAAAAGCTTTAGCATACGAACTACATGATCTTGTGCTAGGCTTAGGATTGGGTCTTGTCCATCACATCATTCTCCTAATGATGTGATCTCGTTATTAATGACATCCAATGTCCATGGTCAAGAAACCGTAACCATCTGTTGATCAACGAGCTAGTAACTAGAGGTTTACCAGGGACACATTGTGGTCGATGTATTCACACATGTATTACTGTTTCCGGATAATACAATTCAAGCATGAATGACAGACAATTATCATGAACAAGGAAATATAATAATAACCATTTTATTATTGCCTCTAGGGCATATTTCCAACACAGTGGCCACTTAGGTTTAGGCCGGAGCTACCACCCCGTTACGACGGGGCGGCAGATCTGGCCGTCTTCCTTCAGGCCTACGAGGAGGCCGTTTCGGCGGCCGGCGGCGACAGCAAGGTCATGGCCAACTGGCTCCCCATGGCACTCGCCGGTGTCCCGCGTGCCTGGTTTCTCAACTTGCCAGAGTCATCTGTGGCACCCTAGGAGGAGCTGCGCGGCCTCTTCATCGCGCGCCTTAGTGCGCCGACACCCCATGTCGTCACGGCCCTCCTCGGCGGCTCTCAAGCGCCACCCTCAGACCGCCACGTCAAGCAGTTCTTTCGCCAGATCGGCGCCGCCTCCGTACACCTAGGGGGCCCTCCCGGATGGGCGGCGCCCAAGACTGACCTCACCTTCGACTCAGGTGACCATCCTGCTTCCGCTGCGGGCTCAAGCGCTCTCCTCATGCTTTGCACACCCACCATCTGCAATGTGGCAGTCACCAAGACCCTCATCGACGGTGGGGTTGGCCTCAACGTGCTCTCATGAGAAGCTTTTAGCCTGCTCCACGTGCCGCTTGAGCGGCTACGCCCCACCAAGCCCTTCTTCGGAGTCGGCAACGGTTCTGCCAGCCCTCTAGGGCAGATCCGCCTCCCGGTCACCTTCGGCACCCACGACAACTATCGCACTGAGTTGGTCGACTTCGACATCGCTCGTATCGGCCTCCCATACAATGCCATCCTCAGATATCCTGCCCTGTCACAATTCATGGCCGCGACCCATCCGGCCTACAACCTAATGAAGATGTCAGGGAGCAGCGGCGTCCTCACTGTGGCGGGGGACAACAAGGAGGCTCTGGTGGCCCTCAAACTCGCCTTCCGGACCACTGGGGCGGCACGTCCGGCCGATGAGGCCACCCTAGGAGCCAAGGGGGCTGCACCAGCGAAGAAGAAACAACTTTTCTCTCAAGACCGGGCCGAGACGAAGCAGATACTGGTCGATGAAGACGGGGCGTCAGGCTCCACCTTCACCATAGGCGCTGGCCTTCGCCCGGCTCAAGAAAAGGCGCTGGTCGGATAACTACGCGCTAACAAGGAGGTGTTCGCGTGGGAATCCAAGGACCTGGCAGGAGTCCCGAGGGGGGTGATTGAGCACCACCAGAACGTATGCCCCAACATGTGCCCCGTGAAGCAGAAGGCCCGACGCCAGTCTACAGAGAAGCAGTCCTTCATCGTGCAAGAAACTCGCAAACTAGAAGCAGCGGGTGTCATCCGCGAGGTCTGGTACCCGGAATGGCTGGCGAACCCCGTCGTTGTGCCCAAGAAAGGCGGAAAAGAGTGCATGTGTGTCGACTTCACCAACCTCAACAAGGCCTATCCACAAGACCCGTTTCGGCTGCCCCGCAACGACCAAATTGTCGACTCCACCACCGAATGCGACCTACTGTGTTTCCTGGATGCCTTTTCGAGCTATCATCATATCAAGATGGCGGTGCAAGATGTCGAGAAGACTGCCTTCCTCACCCCGTGCAGGGTATCCTGCTACTCTTGTATGTCGCTTGGGTTGCGGAATGCAGGAGCAACCATCCAGCGGTTGATGCATATTGCTCTAGGAGAGCAGCTCGGGATGAACTCTGAGGCCTACGTTGATGACATCGTGGTAAAGTCTCAGGAGGCTGAGACCCTCATCGAAGATTTGGTGGAAACCTTCGCCAGTCTGAGTGGACCTGCGGCTGAACCCGGAGAAGTGTGTGTTCAGCGTCCCATCAGGTGAACTGTTGGGCTTCTGGTGTCACATAGAGGTATCGAGGCCAACCCCGAGAAGGTCAAGGCCATAGAAAAATGAGTCTGCCGAAGACCCTCAAAGTGATGCAGAAGCTGACCAGCTGCGCGACATCACTCGGACGTTTCATCTCCAAGCTTGGGGAGCATGCCCTCCCCTTCTTCAAACTGATGAAAAGGAAAGGCCCGTTTGAGTGGACCCCTGAGGCTGATATGGCATTCGAAGACCTCAAGAGATACCTCACCAGCCCACCGGTAATGGTGGCACCCAAACCTCAAGAGCCCCTGGTGCTTTACTTGGCCGCTACACCGCATTCCGCCGATGCCGCATTAGTGGCAGTCCAGGAGAAGCGCCAGGACAAGACCCCACATCCCCGGGGCGATGCTCCCAAGGCTCCGGCAGGGCCAGCCCGCGACCGGGTCCCACAAGACGACATTCCTGAAGCCATAGCTGCCCCTTCTAGCGACCAAGCTCCTAAGGCTCCCTTACCCAATCACGCGCCATAGCTCTAGGGGAGCTCGGGCTCAGTCCCCGTCGAGCACCTGGTGTACTTCGTTAGCATGGTGCTTCGTGACGCTCGGGCCTGCTATCCCATGCCACAGAAGCTTCTGGTTGCGCTCCTCGTCGCTTCGCGCAAGCTGCATCACTACTTCCAAGTCCATCCCATCAAGGTCGTTTCGCCCTACCCGCTGGAGAAGGTAGTCCAGAGCACCAACGCTGCGGGAAGAGTCGCTGAATGGAATATCGAGCTGCAGGCGTTCCAGTTGGAATTCAGCACAACTAGAGTCATCAAAGGAGTCGCGCTCGCTGACTTCGTGACAAAATGGACCGACGCCTGGAGCTCGAAGCGGGAGAGGACCGATCCCTCTAGCCGGGAAGTGAAGCGTCGGACGGTTGGGTAATGTACTTGGACGGTGCATTCGCATGCCAGGGCGCGGGGGCTGGAGCCGTGCTCATCTCGCCCACTCAGGACAAGCTTTACTACACCGTGCAGCTCTGCTTTCAGCCAGGCAATAAGGTCTCCAACAACATCATGGAATACGAGGGCCTCATTGCTGGTCTTAAGGCTGCGGTGGCCCTAGGAGTGAAGCGCCTCGTCATTAGGGGCGATTCGCAGCTCCTCGTCAACTTCTCCAACAAGGTATACGAGCTAAAGGACGAGCATATGGAGGCATACCTCACGGAGGTACGAAAAATGGAGAAGCAGTTCTTAGGCCTGGAGTTGCAGCACGTGCCCCGTGGCACCAACAAGCAAGCCGACAACATCGCCAAAAGGGCATCCAGGCGCCTGCCCAAGGAGCCAGGCGTCTTCGAGGAGCGGCTCCTCAAGCCTTCTGCATCACCCCCGCATGAGGGGTCGGCCACACCTCAGGAGGAACTACCCCAACCACCGACCTCGGGAGCCCCCTCCTGCGGCCCGACCTCAGGAGCCCACCTGCTCCTGGTGCTCGAGCCTCGGGAGGGATGCTGGACCGAGGAGCTCCAGGCATACCTGGTGCGAGGAGCACTGCCAGAGAAGGAAGAGGATGCAGAGCGTGTAGCCCGACAGGCTATGGCGTATTGCATTCAAGACGGTGAGCTTTACAGGAAACGACCAAATGATGTTTCTTTACGATGCAACTCCAGGAAGCAAGGGAGCAAGCTACTAGCTGACATCCATGCCAGGGACTGCGGGCATCACTCGTCGTCACGCACCCTGGTTGGCAAGGCGTTCCGCACCGGTTTCTACTGGCCCATAGCGCTCAACAATGCTACCGAGCTGGTGAAGTCCTGCGAGGCTTGCCAATTCCATTCCAGGCAGATCCACCAGCTGGCTCAGGCCCTCCAAACTATCCCGCTCTCCTAGCCATTCACGGCCTGGGGGCCGGACATCCTAGGCCCATTCCCTCGAGCGCCCAGGGGCTACCTCCACCTCTACGTCTCCATCGACAAGTTCACCAAATGGGCGGAGGTGGAAGCCGTCCGAACCATCCTAGCCGGATCTGCAGTCAAGTTCATCAAGGGTCTCGTAAGCTAATTTGGGGTCCCCAACCGCATCATCACCGACAACGGCTCACGGTTCACTAGCAACCTTTTCAAGACATATTGTGCTAACCTTGGAACGCAGATTTGCTACGCTTCGATGGCACACCCCATGAGCAACGGCCAGGCCGAGCGTGCGAACGCGGAGGTTTTAAGAGGCCTCAAGACCAGGACCTTCAAGAAGAGGCTCGAGGCTTGCAGAAGGGGCTGGCATGATGATCTCTAGTCCGTGCTATGGTCCATCCGCACCACTGCCACCAAGCCAATAGGCGAGATCCCGTCCTTCCTCATCTATGGAGCAGACACGGTTCTCCCTCACGAGGTCAGACATTGCTCTATGCGGGTCCTAGCGTTCGACGAAACGCAGCAGGACGCCATGCGGGGGATGGACCTCGTGCTGGGAGAGGAACACCATCGGGAAGCCTTGCTCCGAGTGGCAAGGTGCCAGCAGGCATTGCTCCAGGACGCTCGAGGTGCGCGACCTCGTCCTAAGGCGAGTCCTCTCCAGGGAACGGTTGCACAAGCTTTCACCCATGTGGGAGGGCCCATTCAGGATTGCCCACGTCTTCAGGCATGGCACCGTACGCCTAGAGACGGGGGACGACATCCCTATCCAGAATGCGTGGAACATCTGGCACCATCGGAATTTCTACCCATGAAACAAGGCCCTGCACATGTGAAGCAAGGCCCCGTGCCTAGCCCTGTGCCTGTGAAGCAAGGCCCCTTGCCTTTTAAGACAAGGCCATGTGCCAGTGAAGCCAAGGCCCAGTTCCCATGAAGCAAGGCTCGAGCCTATGAAGGTCTCTGCCCATGACACTCTCACGTAATAATGAGTGGGGCTGTACATGCCCCAAAGTCTCCGGAGTGCCGCCCTCGGGCATCGGGGGCTACCTCCCATGTCCTAGTGGCAGCACTTAGCTCTACGCTGGTGAGAAGACTAGACTAGGTGCCGGACACGGCTGTTCATTTGCTTTCTGGAGTTGGCTTGCCCCTTCCTTATTTTAATGGATTTTGAAAGTTCTAGCGTTTCTTGAATGGCTTGGTTGAACCACCTCTCTCTTTGATTCCTCCCTCGATTCTTTGCCTTGCGCTGGGGAGAGCGGCAGTTGCCCGACGCTCTCCCTCGTGCGCCTCCCTTAGCCTCTGCGAGACGTCCACATTTGAGCTTGTGATCGGCGCATCCCTCTCCTTAAGTCCTTGCCCCACGGGTACCGCGATAGAGTGCATTCGACCATATTTAGCCCATTCCTGGGACCTATGCGGCAAAGGATAATAATCTCCTAACGAGTTTCTGCAGCTCCTCAAAGGGCCGCGCCTCACGAGATGGGGCCTATATCAAATACGTCAAGATAAGTCTCCTCCCCCTATGGGCGCATAATACATAGGCCGCGGAACATGAACCAGAAACTATAAACATGGCACCAAGGAGCCTAAAAATCACGGTTCATTACATGCTCTACCAGGGCCCCATACTTGTTTTTGGAAATGCAGGAAGAAAGGAAGGGCGAGGACAAGCAAAGGCGGCTCCTACGATACGGCTGCACACGAGGATCGGCTTCGCGGGCTCAGTCGGAGCCCTCCTCACACTTCACCGGGGTGCGACGACGAGACGACCCAGCGCCGCCATCAAGACGGGTGCGATGGCGTGGTGGCTGGTCGTAGCCACCGCTACTGGAGCTGCCGTAGCTGGATGAACTGCGGCCAGCACCGCGGGCGAGTTCACCCTCACCCTCGTCATGGCCGTCGTCAAGGCCGAGCACCTCGCCGCCATCGTTGTCCTCGGGGCAGCACCCGGCACGGCGGCCGTCTTTCCTGAATACCCTCACGAAGAGGGTCGTCTCGCCATTGTACTTGAAGTGGAGGGTGCACCGCCTGCCGAGGCCACGCGCATGGGAAAACGTCTACCAGCCGCGGGCGAGGGTTATGAGTCTCACGACGCCCGCGACGGAGACCTCCACCGTGACCCATGAGGCTCTATTGCAGCAGTCGTTCTCCTGTAGCCAGAGGCCACCGGAACTCGCGATCGGTAGTTCGCCAGCGAAGGAGTGCGGGAGCTGGAGCCGGGTGCTAGCCGGGTTCTCCGACCACACGACAAACTCCGGCATGACCTTTGCCGACTGGAAGCGCGACCGGGGAGGCCGGGCGACCCTGGTGCGCCTCCCCTCGTCCACGGGGATGCAAAGACCTCGACGATCCACACCACACGAAGGGCCGCCGTCGCGGCTGCTGAGGGCGGTGTTGAGCACTGAGGAGGTCCGCCCGCGCCCGTGAGGGGCTGCGGCAGGGGTCGCGGCATACTTGCGAGGGCGGCCTTGTCCCCTCTTGGGCGGTGGTGAGATGGGTCCCTCCTGACGGGTCTTCCCCTTCTCCACGGACGAGAACCAATTCACCGGTGCCATGGGTGTCGATGCAAAGCAAGAAGCAAGGAGGAAGAAGAAGAAGCGGGCGAGATGAAGGACGTGACGGGCAATGGGGGCTCCTCTCGTCGCCTTATTTATAGCCAGAAGAAGGCCAACCGCTAGCCTCCATAATCGCAGGTAATGATGGTCCTCTGTGCATGCAGGGACTTGTCAAGTCGTGCCGTTGCCGAGGCGGCGTGGGGAAGTGGAGACGCCATGTCCCTTCAATCGCCACACGTCAAATAAGGCCGTAGGCTTTTGGGGCCCGCGGCGCTCCGCACTTGACCCTTGGCTTCGCCACGACGCCAAGTCCGAGCGCACCTTGGGCCCGGGGGCTACTATCGGTGTTCTGGGAATGGGGGCACCCAGACTTGCCTGCATGCGGCCCAGAGCGTGGCTCGTCCAACGGCCTTGTACGGCCCAACCTCATCAGCAATCACTCAAGACCCTCGCGAGGGGCCAAGCCTCGCGGTGCAAACGACGCAAGACGTCCCCTGGGGCGGCCTCACTAGGCAAGCTCGTAAGGAGAGGAGATATCAAGGCAAGGGGCACCTCATGAGGTTCCCGTGGCATGAGCCGTGACGACCAAGGCTAGGCGGGCGCCAGCGGGCATAGAATGCCAGTTTCCTCTTTGGTGCTAAAGGGGCAAGTGCAGCCAAGGAGTCACGAGGCATCAGCAAAGGTTTCCATATCGGTGCAATGAGACCAAGACCAGCAGGACGGCAGAGCGGAGGTCACCGCGGAGCCCACGGTGGCGTCACCACCAGAGCCTTTGGCAGGTGAAGACCACCTTTTGTTAGGATATCTTGTACTAGCTGTCCCCCTTCAAATTTGGCCAATGTGGGATCCCTTCCCGCTCAATATTTGGGAAGAGGACGCGGGCCTCTATAAATAGGACTAGCCACCACCATAGAAAGGGATTGGATCATTGAGACCACCCACGCACCCACAAGCTCTCCAAGCACAAGAACACCTCTCCTCAGGAGGCTGTTCTTCCCATGTACTAGTTCATCCTCAGCCTACAAGGCAATCCACCACACCACACTGGATTAGGGTACTACCGCACAATAGTGGCCCGAACCAGTATAAACCCTTGTGTCCCTTGTTCTTCAAGTTTGACGAGCTAGGCCGGGAATCGGCGCGAGAGCAACCTGGAACGGAAAGGAGAGATCTTTGTGCGCAACCCAGTCTTTGAACCTCAAGGGTTTGGCTGGAACCCTTAATCCGACAGCCATACTCTCGTGCAATGACAAGTGAATAAACACTCATCTTGAGAATGACACATCCAACATGAAAAACATTGGCCACCCCTCACCGCTTCACGAGCGGTACGGGCACACAAAAGAGAAATTTATTTTGAAATTAGAGTTGGCACATACAAATTTGCTTAGAACTGTAACAGCCCAAATTTTCAATTTGGAATGCTATACATAGATCATACTGCATTGCATGTTCTTTGCATTTTTGTTGTGGCGTTCCTCGAAATTCTAAGCAACTCAAGGACCTACGGAGAGAGTTGGGAATTTTACCGTTTTCGTATTTGAGTTTACTCGAATACCGGTACGAGGACAGTGTGATTTCAATTATTTTTCTCTCCTAAAAATATTTCTAAATACAATATATGAGCGGAGATAATATGACTTCTCCAAAATAACAGAAATATTGGAGGAAAAATGTTAAAATCACTTTTGGTATTTTTCTGCATTTATTTGCGATTTTATTTGCATAGGAAAAATGTGCATTTTTCAAAATTGCATTTTGGTCCGGAAAAAATGTTCACTTTGTCCTAAATATTATTAGAGGATAGTGAAAATTTATTTCGGAATTTTTGGAGTCCGACTAATATTTCTTTCGTTTGTTTTTCTGCGTCAGAACTCTTTTAGAAGAAAAAAAGGGAAACCGACTTAGGGCCGTATTAGCCCAGGACTCTGGGCTTTATAAGCCGCCGCCCCGGCCCGAGAGGCAGCCCAGCCGCCGCGCCCCTGCCCTAGCCGCGTCGCACCCCTCCCTAGCCGCCGCCGCGCCGCCGCTCGCCGCCGCCCGCTCGCCGCCGCCCGCGCCGCCGCACCGCCGCCCGCCGGACCGCCGGACCCGCCGGAATCTCGCCGGAGTTCGCCGATTCTAGGTAGTCATCGGTTTATTTAAAAAAAAACCGATCGGTTTTTCGAAAACCGTAGATCCGTTTTTTATTAGGTTTAGATCGGTTCGGTTTTTCTTCGGTTTAGCTATTTAGCGGACATTCGTCCGCACGCTCGTTTTAACGAACGCTTTTTGTCCGTTAGCCGCAGACAGCGAACGTTCATTCGTTAGCCTGTTCATCAGTTATCTTTTTTGGGGTATTTATCCGTGATTATTCCGATCGCGATTTCTGCCCTGATCTTGTTTTTCGTTTTTCTTTTCGCTCGAGAGTCGGAATCAGGTGATTCAAAATCCCAGGTCTTCGTCTCGATGCCCTCTTTCCGTTTAACCAACTTGAACAGAGTTTTGGCTACTGTAAAATTTTACTTTAGACAAATTAGTAACCGGAGCTCGTTTCTTTCGCAGTTTGAGTTTCGTTGCTTCTTTCGATTTGATTCTTTTTGCAAACCGGAGTTCTTAAGTTGAACTTTCTGGTTAGATCTTATCTTTTGGAGTTTTTTTGTGCATCATTGCTTGTTTGCTTATGTATGCTATTGTTTGCTTGCGATAGAATACCCAGACTGTGAAGCGTGCTACTACGAGTCTCTAGGTTTTGCGAATCGTCAGCAAGGCAAGTAACACTTTGACCATACCTTTTATTACCCAGTTTTTATGCATTAGATCAAACCCTCACACCTTGCATGAGTAGGATCTCTTAACTTGTGGGACTGGTAAGTAGATTGAGGTAGAACCTATTACCTGCATTATTTTCAAACCCTCGGGAGTTACTTCTACGTTTGCTTAGGTTGCTATGCTATGCTCGTAGACGTGGTTTGGGTTTGAGTGAAATCCATGATAGATGTGAGTTGTTAATTAAGGACTCAACTTAAGGTGGCTATTTCAATACACATCTGGGTGGATTGGTTGCAGGGCACCTGGGGAACCCAGTGTTGTCCTAGGAAATCCCGGGGTTTCGTGTGATTTTTCCTATGGAATGCCACCCACGCTCAAAGGGGTCATAAAACTATTCATGCTAGAAACTTCCGTGTGCAGCCACAAGCCAATATAGGCTCTGGCATAGTTGAGTAAGTTGTAGGAAACCTTTCTGTGATGGGCTAGCAGATGTAGAGGTATTGTAGGTGTACCGGCCTATCTATCCGGTTAAGGGGACCTCTTCGGAAAGACTGTGTCTCGGTCATCCATTTCTCAAACACCATGTAGTGCGAGAAACCAAACGAAGGCGATCGAGTCTTGTGGGAAAAGTGCACAAACCTCTGCAGAGTGTACAAACTGATCATGATTAGCCGTGTCCCCGGTTATGGACATCTTGAGTATCTGGCACTTGAATTATTGGTTGATCTCATCACTCTATAATTTAATTTGTTGGGTTAATGATGAAATTTTAATTTGGGATTGAGTTGGAGGAACCTTCTCAATGATTTTCAACCAACTTGATAGTTAAAATAAAATTTATTCCTTTGTTGTAGAGAAAAATTGTCTTTACGCAAAAACTTTAACCTTAGAGCCTCCACCAGCCAAATATGCATATTGTATAGCCATTATTCTGTTACTTGCATTCTCTGTGTTATCTTGCCAGCATATTCCATGTGCTGACCCGTTTTCGGGCTGCAACATATTACGTTACAGACTTTTCAGACAAGGAATAAGACGTGCTAGGTCGTTTGTCATGCACTCAGCTATGTCGTTGGAGTTGATGGACTCACTTATCTTCCAAGCCTTCCGCTGTTATTTTGTTAGATGGCCTTAAGCCATAGATTTTGTAATAAGTTCTCATTGGAGACATTCGATGTAATAAGTGTGTGATTGCCACTCTATTATAAATCCTTCAAGTACTGAGTGTGTCAGCATTACCGATCCAGGGATGACACTGAAACACAGAGACTTCGGTCCATTCGGATCGTGGTCGCTACAAAGATGGTATCAGAGCACACGCTGACTGTAGGACATGACCACTAAGATAGACCCTAGATCACTCTTCTCTGCTCGTTCTAACTTCTCTCCATTTTCTACTTCTTTAGGATGGTGGACCCAAGGAACAAGTTCACTGAACCAGATGAGGACACACCCTTTGGACGACACTTGATGGAAGTCACTAGGTACCTGAACATAGGAATACCAAGTTTTACCGGGACCTACACCGCCACTTTACCGGAGGAGGAGCGACGGAGTATACAAGTTCAAATTCCCGGAAGAACCTTCACACCATCCATGGAGCCAATAGAGTTTTCTTTTGATGCACCAACCTGGAGCCTAGGCAAGAGTATGGCAGCCCACATCACGATGGGAAGGATCGGAGAAGTATACAAGTAGGAGCTAAAGGACACCATCTACCAGATTTGTGGACGCCGAGATGAGAATTGGGATATGATCAGCACCCGGAAGGATAGGTCCATTGCAGCATTCATCCAGGAGTTGAATCAGCACATTCGACGATAGGAGCACCAGATGTGCACTGGGATGATAGAATTGAAGAAGGCACTAAGCAGGAATTTGGAGCTAGAAGAAGAACTTAAGTCTACTCGTGACGGATATGAGGAGGAGATGTTGATACTAGTGGAGAAGAATGATGATTTGACAAGGAAACTAGGAGTATTCATGGGAGATCCAGCACCAGGAGGCGAAGAAGAGGAAGAAGAACACAAGGAAATTTCTCCCGAAGATTACATTATCATCGACGACACGGATTCAGAACCCGATGATAGTAAAGACGAAGACTATGAAGATGAAGCTGGAGTAGATATCATGGAATTGTCCGCCGATCAATATTTTAGATGTCCACCCTGTGACTAGTAGTTTACCTCCATATATTAGTTTTAGAGCACTTTTGTAATGGTAGTTAGATTTGTAAGATCTTGCTTCAAATTGATTGGTGTGATATGATTGTGTTTGTCTCATGTGCATATGGGTAGTGATTTTCCCTTAGACCTCAATTCTGTTCTAATCTCTTCCCTCTACACCCCTTAGATGCCTCCAAGACGTGAGCCCGGATTTGAGTTTCCCCCTTAGCTCACTCAGTTGATCCAGCAGCAGAACACCTTAATGCAACTTCTTGTCCAGAACACTCAGAACAACCAGAACAACAACAACAACAACCCTCCACCACCACCACCTGTGGACAACCTGACACGTTTCTTAAGGTTGCAACCACCAGTGTTTGCTAGCAGCATCGAACCAATAGTGGCTGATGACTGGCTACGCAAGATTGGAAGGGATTTGACCACCGCCAATTGCTCTGACGTTGAGAAGGTGCGATTTGCCGCACACCAGTTGTCTGGACCATCCGCAGCATGGTGGGAGAACTACACAGCCACTTTCCCCATAGCCAATGTTACTTGGGAGCAGTTTCAGCAAGCTTTCCGTACTGCCCATGTCTCAACTTGAGCTATGAGCATGATGAAGCGGGAGTTTCGCAACTTGCGCCAAGGAAATCGTACTGTGGCACAATACATGGATGAGTTTAGTACCCTATCTCATTATGCCCTAGATGATGTGGCCACAGACGCCGCTAAACAGGAGAGATTTATGGAAGGGCTGAATGATGATATGAGCGTACAGTTGATGGTGGCAACTTTCAACAACTACCAGGAGTTGATAGATAAAGCTCTTATGATTGAAGGGAAGCACCAGCAGATTGAAAGCCGCAAGAGGAAGTATGGACAAGGAAGGAATAATTCTGGAGCCCAGCAGAAGCCCCGATTCACTCCGAATTCGGGAGGATATACCCATAACCTTGGAATTCCCCACAACCACAATGGCCCTAAGAATGGAAATGGGAATGGAGCAAGTAATAACCAGAGCCACCCTACCCCGTCCACACCCACCAAGAAGGATTTCAGCCATGTCACTTGTTTCAAGTGCGGGAAGAATGGACCTTATGCCAATGAGTGCCAGAAGCTAAGAATGGGAACGACAATGGAAGCGTCGGGAAGAAGCCCAACCCGTTCAACAAAGGACAAGTGAACCACGTGACTGTGGAGGAGGTAGAAGAGCAACCAGATGCTATTGTCGGTAAGTTTTTGGTTAAGACATTTACCGCAATAGTTCTTTTCGATACTGGTGCATCGCATTCATACATTTCAAGGGGATTCGTGAATAGACATAGGATGTCCACCCGAGTTCTTAAGACCCCCATGTTAGTAAGTTCACCAGGAGCAGAATATATGGCACACCAAGGATATTTTCAGACGCGATTGACCATAGGACGCCACACTTTCCCCTCTAACCTAATAGTTCTGGAGTCACAAGGATTGGATGTGATATTAGGTATGGATTGGCTATCGAAGTATGGAGGTAACATCGATTGTGCCAGCAAGTCTATTTTGCTTACCACCCCAGAGGGAAAAAGGATTAAGTATGTATCTAGGCATTCGCCTATAAGGACCCAAGTACATTCTCTCACGTGAGTTGTTCAGGAGGAAGTGCCAGTAGTAAAGGATTATCCGGATGTGTTTCTAGAGGAGTTACCTGGCATGCCATCGGATAGAGATATTGATTTTTTGATTAAGTTGTTGCCTGGCACCGGACCAATATCTAAGAGACCGTCTCGGATGCCAGCAAATGATCTGGAGGAGATCAAGAAGCAGATTAAGGAGTTGTTGGAGAAAGGGTTCATTCGCCGAAGTTCATCACCTTGGGGAGCCCCGGTGCTTTTGGTCGAGAAGAAGGATGGATCTTTAAGAATGGTCATTGATTATCGTGTGCTGAATGAAGTGACTATTAAGAATAAGTACCCGCTGCCGATGATCAATGATTTGTTCGACCAACTCCAAGGAGCGAAAGTATTCTCCAAGATAGATCTACGATCTGGATACCACCAATTGAAGATCCGAGAGAAGGATATACCTAAGACGGCCTTCACCACACGGTACGGGCTATATGAGTACACGGTTATGTCATTTGGATTGACTAACGCGCCTGCCTATTTCATGAGTATGATGAACAAAGTGTTCATGGAGTTCTTGGATAAGTTTGTCGTGGTATTCATAGATGATATTCTGGTATACTCAAAGGATGAGGAAGAACATGCAGAGCATTTGCGTTTGGTATTGGAGAAGCTCAGAGAACATCAGTTATATGCCAAGTTTAGCAAATGCGAGTTTTGGTTGAAGGAAGTTGGATTCCTAGGACATGTTATATTAGAAGAAGGTATAGCAGTACACCCTGTCAAAGTTTAGGCAGTCACTGAGTGGTTGGCACCCACTTCAGTTGGAGAGATCCGCAGTTTTCTTGGACTCGCGGGATACTACCGGAGATTCATAGAAAATTTCTCCAAGATTGCAAAGCCAACGACGACATTGTTGAAGAAGGAGACGAAGTTCGATTGGACTGAAGAGTGTGAAGAAAGTTTCCAGGAGTTGAAGAAACGGTTGACGACAGCCCCAGTGCTGATATTTCCAGATATACGCAAGGATTTCCAAGTGTACTGCGATGCTTCACGCTTAGGACTTGGAGGAGTACTTATGCAGGATGGAAGAGTTGTTTCCTATGCCTCCCGTCAACTGCGACCACACGAGTTGAATTCCGCGACGCACGATCTGGAGTTAGCAGCAGTAGTGCACGTACTGAAAACCTGGAGACATTACCTTATTGGAAATCGTTGTGATGTGTGCACGGATCACAAGAGTTTGAAGTACATTTTCACACAGAAGGAGCTGAACCTCAGATAGAGGAGATGGTTGGAGCTTATAAAGGATTATGATATGAAGCTGCACTATCATCCAGGAAAGGCCAACGTCGTGGCAGACGCTTTGAGCCGGAAGAGTTATGCCAATACCCTAGTAAAAGGGGGACTGCCACAGGAGTTAGCAGAACATCTCAGGGAGCTTCGTTTGGAGATAGTTCCTAGAGGTTTTGTTGCAACGTTGGAGGTTTAGTCGACATTCCTGGGAAACATACGTGAAGGCCAGAAGGATGAAGGAAATTGCAAAGATAAGGAAAAGGATGAGTGAAGGAAAAGTCAAGGGATTTCGTGAGGACGAACACGACACCTTGTGGTTTGAGGATCGAATCTATGTGCCCAATGACCCGGAGATCAAGAAGTTGATACTGCAGGAAGCACATGATTCGCCATACTCGATACACCCCAGAAACACCAAGATGTATTTGGATTTGAAGGAACATTTCTGGTGGACGGGAATGAAGAAGGATATTGCCAAGTATGTAGCCGTATGTGATGTATGCCAGAGAGTAAAGGCAGAACATCAGAAGCTAGTAGGATTGTTGCAGTCTATGCCGATACCCGAATGGAAGTGGGAAAAGCGTGGCATGGATTTTATCACCGGATTGCCCAGGACTAAGGCAGGATATGACTCGATCTGGGTAGTGGTGGATCGATTGACGAAGGTAGCCCATTTTATCCCCGTGAAAACCACATACACTAGTGCGAAGTTGGCCAAGATATACCTGACCAGGATAGTATGTCTGCACGGAGTTTCGAGGACCATTGTATCAGATAGAGGAACACAGTTCCCCTCAAAGTTTTGGCATCAGCTACACCAAACTTTGGGAACGAGGCTGGAATTCAGCACCGCTTTTCATCCGCAGACCGATTGACAGACAGAAAGAGTCAAGCAGATCCTGGAGGACATGTTGAGAGCTTGTGCGTTAGATTATGGATCTAGTTGGGATGATAATTTTCCCTACGCGGAGTTCTCGTACAACAACAGTTACCAGGCTAGTTTGAAGATGGCACCGTTCGAGGCATTCTATGGAAGGAGATGCCGAACACCATTAATGTGGGATGAAGTTGGAGACCCACAGTTGTTTGGACCAGACTTGATCAAAGAGTCTGAGGAGAAGGTGAAGTTGATTCGAGATAGATTGAAGGTAGCTCAGTCCAGGCAGAAGAGTTATGCAGACTCGAAGCGCAAGGAGATAGCTTATGAGATTGGAGACAGAGCGTACTTAAGAGTATCGCCTCTGTGAGGAGTTAAATGTTTCGGAGTTAAAGGAAAGCTAGCCCCGAGATTTGTGGGACCTTACCGTGTTTTGGAATGCATGGGAGAGGTTGCCTATAAGTTGTAATTGCCCGAAGGATTGTCAGGAGTGCACGACGTGTTTCACATTTCGCAGCTTCAGAAGTGCCATGCGGAGATGGCCGATATACCGCTTAGAGACACAGTACCGCTAGAAGCAATTCAGTTGGACAGTGATCTGACCTACGAGGAGAAGCCTGTTAAGATTCTCGAATTTTTGAGCAGAGTTACCCGCGGTAAGGTTATCAAGTTTTGCAAAGTTCAGTGGAGTCACCACACCGAGGAAGAAGCCACCTGGGAACGAGAAGATGATCTACGCAAGGACCACCCACACCTGTTCTCTAGCCAAGTCGAATCTCGAGGGCGAGATTCATTCTAAGGGGGGGTAGGTTTGTAACATCCCAAATTTTCAATTTGGAATGTTATACATAGATCATACTGCATTGCATGCTCTTTGCATTTTTGTTGTGGCGTTCCTCGAAATTCTAAGCAACTCAAGGACCTAAGGAGAGAGTTGGGAATTTTACCGTTTTCGTATTTGAGTTTACTCGAATACCGTTACGAGGACAATGTGATTTCAATTATTTTTCTCTCCTAAAAATATTTCTAAATACAATATATGAGCAGAGATAATATGACTTCTCCAAAATAACAGAAATATTGGAGGAAAAATGTTAAAATCACTTTTGCTATTTTTCTACATTTATTTGCGATTTTATTTGCATAGGAAAAATGTGCGTTTTTCAAAATTGCATTTAGGTCCGGGAAAAATGTTCACTTTGTCCTAAATATTATTAGAGGACGGTGAAAATTTATTTCGGGATTTTTGGAGTCCGTTTAGAATTTCTTTCGTTAGTTTTTCTGCGTCAGGACTCTTTTAAAAAAAAGGGGGGGAAATCGACTTAGTGACGTAAGCAGTGACGCACCACGCCAACGGGTGCCAGCGCCCGCCAGCGGCGCAGTTACCGTTTCGATGCAAAGGAGACAGCGCAGTCGCAGGTTCTCGAGGAGCGGGACAAAGGTCAACAAGACCGAAGACCGCAAGGACGACAGTGAGGATGTTACCACCGAGCCCACCACCGCGTCACCACCTGGTCCTTTTGCAGGCGAAGACTGCTTTTGTCAGGGTAGGAACGTCCTTGTGTTCCCACTCGAAATGGCCGTTGTGGGATCCCTTCCCGCCTAAGCATTTCAGGGGAAGAGGACCCTAGCCGCCTATATAAGTTGCTAGGATCCCCACTATGAAGAGGGAGGGGGAAGGAGATCCCTAAATGCTGCCACCACGCAAAGGAGCAAGAACACTTGCCCCCTGACCCTCCTGAGCACAGGAATCACTATACTAGTTCGTATTCTAGCCCTCCCGAGGCCAATCCACCAAAGTAGGAAGTAGGGTTTTACACCACAAGGTGGCCTGAACCTGGGAAAACTCTTGCGTGCTTCACTTGTTGTTTGCTTGAATATCTTCACTGGGCGAGGGCGAGACGCTAGGTAGACATGAGTGGGAGAGATCTTCGTTCACGCCCATGTGTTCGAACTTCTTGGGTTTTGCGGAGCCCGAAATCCGACATTTGGCGCGCCAGGTAGGGGGCGTGTCAAGATCTCGCCTCTCCGACAACCTCGTCCCGCTCTCGTCCGTCGACCCCGCGTCGCCCAGCTTCAACAAATAGCGACCCCGATGGTAGAGGCACGTCAGACGCGTGCGGAAGCCCGTGGCGCCCACGTTGCTCGGGCGTCGCCCTTCGGCCACTGGACTCGCCGTCACCTGGCCTTGATCGGGGCCGACGGCACAATGAGCATCACCGACCCGCCACCGGGGGACCAGCAGCACCCACGGCCCACATGACGCCAAAGATGCGCAACGGCGCGGGCCGCCGAGCACGCAGCAGTGAGTTCACGGGACCGGCATGAAATGGCGAACATGTGGGCCGCGCTGCTGGTGGCAAGGGAGCTACTAAGGTGCTTTGCTCAATAGCAGCCAGGACGTGCTACTCCTCAGGGTGGCCGAGCTCCTCGATGCCGCCAGCACCGTAGCCGAGCCATTCTGCTTCCACACGACGATGCTAGGAACCGTGTGCCGCGCCAGCCGCGCCCGGTCGCCCGTATGGTCAAGACTTGCGGCGACCTACGAGGGTGACATGGGGTATGATCCGCTGAACCCTGCGTATGATGCTGCCCCTCTGCCTCGAAGCCCTTTGTACTCAGGTACCGCTCTCGTCGAGGAGCCATCATGAGGCAACCGCAGGACTACGCCCGACGCCGGATGCAATCAGGCGCCGGCACGAGGGGGGTCAGGAGCGGAAGGCCAAGGGACAGACCCCCCCCCACTCTTAGCCCACGACCCTCCGCCATCGTCACCGACGGCCATGGAGCGCGAATGAAGCACCGCGAGTGCCCGAGAGGGCCGGCACACGCGGCACCGGCTATAGGCCTCAGATGGGTAGCATTTCTGGCCCAGAGCTCGACAGGCCAAGGAGACACTCCAGGTACCGCGTCAAGACAGAAAGGGAAGGGAAGGCCTGGGTCAGGCCCTCGTCCCCCCACGCGTGACCCGTCGCGCATGAGCCCGCCCTGGATTTCACCAGGGGCTCGCTGGCCGAGGGTATGATGCGTGTGGGGAGGGGCCTTCTCCCCCTCCGTCTAGCCTCAAGACGCCGCGCCTCCCGGCGTACCATACCCCGGGCTGTGGAGGGTGCGTCTAGAGGCGGTACGGCAGCCCGTCCTATGCACACTAGGAGGGCCCAAGACCGCGGCTCCGTCCCCCTGCTCACGAAATCCCGTACCTGCTGGGCCCGACCCTGATCAGGAAGGGCTCAGGGGCCATTAGGAGCGTGGGTAGGGTGGGGTCCCCCTCACACCTCAGGATGCCGCGTCTCCGGACGATGTTAGCCTCCACGGGTGAAGCGCGCTCGGAGATCGCGTGAGCGGTGCACATGGTGCTCGGCAGGGGGGCCTATGGCCAAGGTCCCATCCCCCCATCATGCATAGTGTCCCACCTCATGAATGTCGCCTTCGAGTGAGTTCATGGCGGGAGCGGACTAGCGCGGGGAGGGGCCCTCGAAGCGAAGGGGCGGGCACGTCAGAAGATCTCCGCTCGTGACACTGTCACGTAATAATGAGTGGGGTTCTACACGCCCGGAGTCCCCGGAGTGTCGCCCTAGGGCCTCGGGGGCTCCCTCCCACGTCCTAGTCGATGCACCATGCTCCCCGCTGGCCGTCGACACTGCCCTCCAATGGCTATGCCCACACCCACCGGTGGTAGCCCAACGCTCCGTGCTAGGGAGAAGACCGAAGACCTGCTCAGGGACCGGACGCGGCCCCTCTTTTTGCCATTCGCCTTTGCCTCCTCTGTATCTGCTTTTTCAAGCCGATCCCGCAGCTGCGCGACTCGTTTCTTGAATAAAGGGGGGGAATTTTTGCCCGTGTTTTGCGATTTTCGCTGAGTTTTTCTTCACCCAGTCCATTTTTCGCCTTGCTCGGCTAAGCCGGGCTACGTCCGCGACCCCGCCCTATCACTCCTCGCAAGAAGGGGCCGAGGCGCGGGCGCACGTTCTGTTTGGTCCACGGCCGGACCGCCAACCACTCTTGCGCTCACTACAGGTACTCGCGAGGCGCGCCCCGGCGAGGTCAGCAGACGCTCCTCTCGGAAATGCAACAAGGGCTTGAGGTCTCAGCCTCAGGGACAAACAAGGGAGTGCCTAAAACATATCCTTACGGTGCTCAAACTCGTTTTCACATCATCAAAAGTTTAAGTCTTGTGACACTCATCTTACCCGGCTCTGGTGCCACAACAAAAAACAAATTTACAGCATGAGCTGGACTAAGCATCGACATCTTCGTCAGAGCCGTCAGCGTCGC
>LR738712.1:401120908-401170219 GCA_902687465.1 Secale cereale | reverse complement strand
GGCGCGTCATCGATGGCTGGAATGAGCTCTATCACCAACGCGTCCACCTGGTCGCTCACCCATCCCTCCGAGGGGCCAGCGACCGCATCGGGCGCAGGCTTCAGCAAGGCCGTGAAGTCCGTATGAGGGTCAAGATGATGCAAGTTGCCAAAGATGCAGGAGACCGCACTCCTGAGGACGCCGCGGCTTTGCTCCTCGACAAGATGCCGAGCCTTCATGACCCCGCCTTCAAGACGCTCCACCACTCTGGTAAAGCACCCGAGATACCCGGCGTCATCATCAACCAGAGGGTCCTTGACCCTCGAGTCAAGAAGCTCCCTTAGAGCTCGGCAGGCCCGTTGCCGCAGGGCCTCGAACATCTTCGAGCGGGTGTGCGGTATCCCATGGGCTTGCGCGGCCTCCTCGGAATTCCGAGCCGCGAGGGTGGAAATGTCTTCCACTTGCTTGTGAAAGCATGATAGTTCCGCCTTGGCAATGGCGCGAGCCTTCTCCGACGCCCGCTCGCGGCGCTCCGCCGTGGCACAGGCCTCCTTCGACAGCTGTTCACGACGCTCGGCTGCGGCGCGAGCCTTCTCCGACACCTGCAGACGATGCTCGACATTCGCCAGTTTGCTCTTGAGAGCCATGACCTTCTTCTGGTGCTCCTTGCGCTTATCAGCAAAGCGAGTCTCGTGAAGCCCCAGCTTCTCGCGGTAATCCTTCCGGAGATGTTCCGCCTCCCTGGCGGCCTTCTTCGTGACGACCTCGTGGTCATTAAGGTTGCCCTCGACTTCGGCTATCTGGCGCTCCATCGTCTACAGGCGTTCGCGCTCCATGTTCAGCACCAGCGCCTCCTCTCGCGCCAAGAGGCCCGCCGGGCTATCATCATCGGCCGCAGGTGCGGCTAGGGCAGCCCTTCGTGCACAAACCTGGCGCTCGAGCATGGCGTTCGAGGCTTCAAGCTCGCGCTCACGCTCCTCGGGGGCCGCGCGGCGGCGCTCGACGTCTCGGGCCTCCTCCAGGGCGCGGTCGCAAGCCTCCTGAGCCACGGCGGCCGACGCTTCCGCCTTCTTTAGGGCGGTTTCGTGTTGCAACTGGCTCAGGTTAACGGCGGTCCTCAACCGGCGCCAACCCTTTGCTAGAAGCAGACCCTTGGCCTCAACGCGCCTATCCACTTCAGCAACCTCGTCCTCGAGACGCTTCAAGGCGTCAGACGCTCCCCGCACAAGATCATGACAGACCGCGCTCTTGCTCAACGCAAGTTCCAGAAGGCGACCAGGCTCGTCCTCGACATCCGCGCTGCCCAAAGGGGGTTCCCCCTCTCCCTCTCGTTCAGCGTGCGCATCGGGGCTAACCCCAGGAGTGTGCGGTGCCTCTGGCGCGAGGGGCAGGCGTGGTCCTGATGGGTGGTCAGCAGCTTGGGCTGCCTCAAGAGCTTGCTGATCCACGGTGAAGACAAGCCCCGGGGCAAGGGACGGGCCCCCGACGTTCCAAGAGTTGCTTTGCCCCAGAAGCGCTCGGGGGCTGGGAGCATGACCTATGCAATAAAGTCCGGGCGCGGCTTCAAGAACCCGAGCGAGGCCTCCCGAAGACCCAGCATGGTCCAGAGGAGGGATGCAAGCGGAGGCTCCTGCGAGCCTCACCGAGCGGCTCGAGAGTAAGCCGGAGGAGACCCTGCGGAGCAAGGGGTCAGGAGAACCATATTGGGAAAGACAGGAAGAGCTGAGGGACACACACCTGCTCGGTACGGTCAGCTTCATCCTCTTCAGAGCCATCGGGGCTGGGTCGTACCTGCTCCTCAACCTCCGTCTCTTGCCTAGCGCCGCGAAGGATGACAGGAGGCCACTTGAGGCAGATGTGCCTAGACCCGGGGCAGGGTCGCGGCGGGTGCTCGCGGCCGGCGCCCTGTTCCCCGATGCGATGTCCCCCGGACTCGCCTCGACCGGAGGCTGCTGCGCCTCCCCTTCAGTCGCTTCAGGAGCCAGCAGTGCCTCGGTACCTTCCGCTACCTCCGTCGACACTGGCGCCCGTGCTTCGTCTGCTTGCTCCAAGGGCGGAGTGGACCCCAGGCCAGGGGCTCCGCTTGGCGTGTCTGCCCCGGAAGGGAAGGACGGGCTCGCGAGCCCTGATACCACCACAAAGGGATCGTCATGAGGATCAGGGGCACCTCCGACAACAGTCCCCACGCATCGAAGCGGGGCATCATTTTAGCAAAAGCTCTTCCGGCCACAGGGGCCAAGTACAAGGGAGTTGCTGTCGGATTTAGGGCTCCACAAAACCCGATAAGTTCAAATACAGGGGCGTGAACGAAGATCTCTCCCACTCACGTCTACCTAGCGCCTCGGTCTCGTCTCGGTGGAAGGATTCAAACAAACAATAGACAGAACACACAAGAGTTTTCCCAGGTTCGGGCCACCGCGTGGTGTAAGACCCTACTTCCTGCTTTGGTTGATTAGCCTCGGGCGAGCTGGGATATGAGCTAGTAGAATGGTTCTTGGGCTCAGGACGGTCGGGAGGCAAGTGTTCTTGCTCCTTGTGTGGTGGCTGAGTGTGTGGACCGATCCCCTTCACAGTGGGAATCCTAGCTACTTATATAGGCGGCCACGGTCCTCTTCCCCCGAAATGTTTATGCGGGAAGGGACGCCACAACGGCCATTTTTTAGGAGGAACACAAGGACGTTCCTACCCTGACAAAAGCAGTCTTCGCCTGCAAGAGGATCAAGTGATGACGTGGTGGTGGGCTCGACTGTGACATCCTCCTTGTCGTCCTTGCAGTCTTCGGTCTCGTTGCACCAATGTGCAAACCTTTGCCCTGCTCCATGGGAACCCGCGGTTGTGTTGTACGCTTTGCACCGAAATGGTAACTGTGCCGCTGGCGAACGCTGGCACCCTCTGGCGCAGTGCGTCGTTGCCGACATCACTGCCTCCTCCTGAGGCAGGCTTGGCCTTGGATTCTCCGCCCCTCCGGAGCACGTTGTTGAGGCTGCTCCTGAGGAGGTCTTGGCGTCGTTCTCCTCGCGAGGCTTAGCTCCCTCGCGAGGGTCTTGGGCAGCTGGTTGATCAGCTGGGCCGTACCAGGTCGTAGTAGGAGCGCGTCGCGGCCCGCGGTCAGGCAAGTCTGGGTACCCTGGTTCCCAGTATGCCGATAGTAGCCCCCGAGCCCAGGGCGCGTGCGGAGTTGGCTTCGGGACGAAGCCTTAGTCGAGGATGAAGTGCCGCGGGCCCTAAAGGCTGTGGGCCAAGCTGGCGTGCGACGGTTGGATGGGACGTGGGAGGCCTCGCCTCCCACGCAGTCCTGGTAGTCGTGCGCCTTGCCAATCGCACGACCGGTAGGCCTTCTTGCTGCCGCCTCTGCTTTATGCCTTCCAATCGCTCCCTTTCTTCACTTGCCTCCTCTGCCCCTTCCCCCTTGCCGTCATGCTGCGCAAGGTGAAGAAGAGGGGGGACGGTGAGTCTGCCGCGTCGCCGTCGGTGCTCGAGCCGGTGCTGGGCCGCTCCGCCATAGTGAACCAGGAGGGTCTGGACAAGGTGTGTCGCGCCTTGGCCGATGCATCTAACGAGTGGGGACCGACCCGGGTCTGGCTTGCTTCCTGGCCGGTAACAGAGCTTGGTACTAATGACATCCTACTTCATCTCCATGCTATCTTCGGGGGTCTCCTTCCTCCTTTCTCCGCCTTCTTCAACGCAATGCTTACGCATTACCAGATTCGGGCGTTACACCTGGGCCCTGGGTCCATCATCCTGCTTTCTGGCATCGCGTTCCTGTGCGAATCTTTCGTTGGCGTTTCCCACTCTGTGGCCTTGCTTCGCCACTTCTTCGCCCTATCCTTGGTTGACAGGGGGCAGCACTCGGGGTGCGTGTCGTTGCGCGCGGTGGAAGCGACAGCTGCCTCCGGAATTGACTTCTCGCTTCACCCAACCACAGAAGGGTTTCGCCGACAATGGGTGTTCGTTGACGCCGCCGCGTACAGCCCCCAATTCCATCTCCCTGATGCACCGGCGGTGCCGAACTTGGGCTGGGGGCATGAGGCCCTTTCATATCCACGGGCGGAGCCTGTGATACACCGACTGGCCAACCTGAGGAGAAGCAGATTGACCATGGCGATGGTGGTGAGGGACTTCCTTGTCCTCCTCGTCGCCCCACTCCAGCCCAATGTGGGTTCTTGATGATCGCGCGCGCCTCCAGCGAAAGCAGCTCCCCTGATACGCTCCAGGGGCTGATGCGGCTACTCGTCGGTGGGGTTGTGACGCCCGAGACTGACGTCCCAGAAGATTCCAGAAGCTTCCCGAAGGTTCCAGATGTTCCGGGTTGCCCGCGTGTTTCTTTTGAGCTTGTGTTATTTATTTTTTTCGCATTGCATCATGTCATCATGCCATCATGTCATTAATCTTTTGCATCTCAACCTAAATAATTCGTGTGGACCTTCGGTCCATTTAAATCGAGGGAAGGTGACTTCTCTTTATAACATATCCTCCAAATATTATGGAGCTATATTAATAAATATTCCATGGCTTCGGAATCACCGTAACACACTTGCATATATTTTCCCCATGTCTTTCCCTTCGAGTTTCACCTGCAAAACCTTCCCTTTATTCTTTTCCGTTGTTTCGAGGTTCCTCCAAAAACCCCTCCAATAATTTTATTAAATCCCTGACATTTTTGTGAGTCCGGGAATTTTATCCTCTTGCCCTAACTCTTTTCCAGCACCTCCCTTCTTTTCTTCTTGTAGTTGTTTTCTGTTTTTTTTAGTAAAACAGCAGCAGTTTTTGTTAATAGAAGGGAGCAGCAGCCCGCCTCCCTCCAGGCCTCTTGGGCCCTCCTCTTCCTGGCCCAAGCCTCCTCTCCCAGGCCCAGCCCGCATCCCCGTTGTAACCCTAGCGTGGCCGCACCCCAGTCCCTCGATCCCTCTCTTCCCTGACCGCCGCCACCCCGTCGCATCTCTCCCTCTGGCCCCGACCCCAGGCGACCGCATCTCCTCTCCTTCCCCTCGAGCCGCCGCCGCAATCTTTCCCTCGCCCTCTGCCGTTTCCCTTCGATCCCCAAGTCCCGTTCGCCCGCACCCTCCTCCCTCCTTCGATCTCCTCTCTCGCTCTCTGGCGCTCGCCCGCGCACGCCCGTCGACCTCCCCTTCGGTGCCCGCGGCCGCCCGTCCTCCTCGCCTCCTCGCCCGCATCGACGGGGCCGGCCAGGAGCACCGGCTGCGCCGGCGGCCGCCACCTTCCCTCTTGCCGTTCCTCCGTGCCTCGCCGCGGGAGTCCTGCTCCGATGGCGCCAAGGTCTGCAGCTCCGTCGTCCAGGGCCGGAGCCCCGTCGCGCGGCCAAGAGGCCCGTGGCCCCGGCGCCTTCTGCCCGCCGGCCAGCACAGCAGCCGCGGCTGGAGACGCCCCGAGCGCCATGGCCGTCCAGGCCTCTTCCACGCCCCGAGCCGCGCCCGTCATCCTCCCGTTCCTCTCTGCGTCGCTGAAGCCCGGCGCCCGAGCCGAACAGAGCGCCGCCCCAGACCGAGGACGGAGCTGCTCCCTCCGACTCCAGCGCCATGGAGGCCCTCGTCCTCCGACACCAGCGCCGAGGCCCCTGCCTCTGTTTCCGGCGCCGCCTAGCCCCGTGATGTCCTTTTTTTGTTCTGATGCGTGTCATGTTTGTGCACTGTTGTTGTTTTTGTCAAGTGCACCGCTGGCAGACCCGATCTCCGAATACGCCAAGTTCCTCTACGGTTTTGTGTACATCTACGGGAATGAGTACGTCTACGAACAAGATCCGTGAACATCTACAAAACGCTCCGTGTACGCCTACACGACACAAGACGATGCGACAAGTACCCCTTCGATGCGCCGAGACCAAGTTCCACTACGTCCACGACGACCCGAACGACTACCGATGAACGTGAACAACTACCGCCGTCGTGGAACCGCCAAGACGAACGGAACAACTACTTCCACTACACGTGTACCCCGACGTCGCCGTGTACCACTACCGACGCCCCGTGTACCACGACTCGTGTACTACTACTACCACTACTTCCTCTACCGTCGCCCGAGTACAACTACCGCCTACGGAACGACTACTTCCTCTACTCCCACTACGAGCTCGAACCGCCTCGAAACGCACGCTTCAAAGGTATAACCCCGAGACGTGACCCGTGGTTGCTTGCTTGTGGTTGTATGAAATGTTCCCTTGTGTGCTCCGTGCCGTCGTGCCCGTTCCACCTTTTGTCATGTTCCTCGGTTGCCTCGCCACCGACTCGTGGGAACCCGGCAACGGGATCACCCCATCATCTTGTTCAACTCGTTCACTCCACCTTTTGTTTTGCACCGGACTCTCAACGAGTTACCGGAACCGAATTGTTGCGTTGCATCATTTCGGATCGTTGCCGTGGCACCCTTCTTCCACCACGGTGACAAATGCTTCATATCTTGTTAATTGTCAACCTTTTAATAAAACTTGCATAAACTTGTTCATGTCATCCGCATCATATTAACAACATTAATATGTGTGAATTGTTGTTGCTTATAATTATTAAACATGCTTATGGGGATTTTCCGGATATGTTGTTGTTATTTCCGGCCTCATTTAAAATGTCTTAATAGTGTAGTTTCTTTATGCTTCACCTCTTGCCATGTTAAAAACATTTAACCTTGTCTTGTAAATAATGAGAGTCAACTAAATAATTAATATGTGGTGTTTCGTCAATATGCAACCCGTTGCATATTGATCTCCACTTAACTTGTAGATTTGTTTGTGCACTTTGCCATGCCATGCAAATTAAACCGGACATGCATCATACTTGCTTGCGCATCGTATGCCATGTTGATATGTGTGTTTACCGAGTTGTTTGTTTTCTTTCCGGTTGCTTCTCTTGTTAGCTTCGGTTTCGTTCCGGAGTTGTGAGGTTTCTCTCGACTGTTGCTCCGTCTACTTCTGGATCCGTTCTTCTCCTCTGTGGAATCCCAGGCAAGATGACCGAACCCGGATACCATTACTATCTTTGCCTATTGCTAGTAGTTCCGCTCTTTAGTTTTGCCTCGATGCCCATGTCTTTCTTGTCAGCCTCCTACTTGTAACCATTGCCATGTTTAACCACCCTACCTACGCAAACCGTTGCTTGGCTAAGTACGCTTCGCTCAGCCCTTCTTATAGCATTGCTAGTTGCAGGTGAAGTTTGAAGAAGCTTGCTTCATGTTGAAGTTTGGTTGGGTTATATCACACTATATAAATGCTTAAAAAAATGAAATCATCTATATACTGGCAAGGGTGGAAGGCTAAGCCTTTTGCTTGGTGTTTTGTTCCACTCATGCCGTTAGGAACCGTATAAACCGGTGTTATGTTCCTTGATTATGCGTTCCTAACACGGTTGGGGTGTATGGGACCCCCTTGATAAACCGCTAAGTGCTAAGTCTTTTCCAGCAAGTCCCAACATTGGTACTATTTGCCTAATAACAAACTAAAAAAACTTACATAAGGGCCTTGCAAACCCTCTTTCTTAATTCTACATAGCAGGGGGGGCCAGTGCTGATGGTGTTGGTCCCAAACTAGAGTCACTTGCGGTACCACCCAGTTATCTGGGGTCTTTGGTACTGTACGTAGCGCTCATCCGGTCGTGGCCTGAGACGAGATACGCGCGGCTACTATCAGGGTGTCGGCACGCCGGGAGGATTTGCTGGATTAGCCTTACCTTAGTTCGGTTTAACTTGAGCACGGGATTCCGAGAATACTCGGGCCTTCCCAACTATGGAGTTGCGACTCCGCGGATCGTGGGCTTGTGATGGGCCAAGTTGGAACACCCCTGCAGGGTTTGAACTTTCGAAAGCCGTGCCCGCGGTTATGTGGCAGATGGGAGCTTGTTAATTCCGGTTGTAGATAACTTGACACAATGTTTCAATACACTACCAGCGTGTGTACCGTGACTGTCAATTTCCGAATAGGGATTCGGGAGTTGAACACGGTGGGGTTATGTTTGATCGGCTGTAGCTAGGATCACTTCGTGATCATCTTTCGACCGATGCACTTCTCTTCTCGCTCTCTTTTACGTAAGTTAGTGCTAGTTGCTGCTGCAGACTCTTGTTTGTTCCTTCACCTCATATTCTTTCTTCAGCCTTGTCCTCACCCAAGGCTTAAATAGTCTTGTTACCCGGGAACGGGATTGCTGAGTCCTCTGTGGCTCACAGTTACTTCACCACACCAGTTGCAGGTCCAGCCGAGTTAGATGCAGGAGTTGGATCAGTTCTTCACCAGGAGTTCGATGAAGAGCTTGGCTGTTTGTTTGTAACGTTTCGATGTTCAGTAGTGGTTTCTACTAGGATTCGATCCTGACCTGTGGCTTTTGTTGTTTTGGTATCTTTCTTGGATCTTACCCGTAGTCGGGCTGTGATGTTTTGAATGATGTATTGCTTATGTTTTGTAATGTGTGAAGTGGCGAGTGTAAGCCAACTATCTCCTTTTGCAATTTAATCCCTCTTTACATGAGTCGTGCAAAGATACCAAACTTGAGATCATTCTAGGATGGGCTTATACCTTTAAGTCGTGCCTCGACACGTAGGAGGTATAGTCCCATCCTGGGCATTACAAGTTGGTATCAGAGCCTTCTCCGACCTAGAAGCCCCCACTGATTGATCGAATCGTTGACGGTTGAGTCTAGGCACACACTGAAAAACTTTTTGAGTCCTATATTATATCGGAGAGTAGGATTTCTTTTGCTTCTCATCCCCTTTCTCTCTGGTAAGGACTCCTGACGATTACTTTTTTCTCTTCTACTTTCAAAATTTGCACAAAATTTTTTTTAGGATCCCGCGAGTATTCTGGGATTGTTTCGATGTTCTTGTGACAAGGATATTGTTCTCGATGCCTCCTGTTACCGAGGAGTTGAGCTTCGGGGTATCATTGACACAAGCATATCGCGGCAGTACTAAATACTTAAGACGGCCGACATCGAAAATCTCTCCTATACGGCCAGTGGCAAGATAACCCCGACATCACCCAGTACTGGGGAGGTAGTTCGAGAGTATTGCCATAGCTTGTTATAGTGGATGCTTTTCGAAGGTCCGAGGTAAACAGTTTCCGAGAAAGACTGGTTATGTGTTGAAGGATGGATACACCTGGATGTAGGTTTAGAGTTGATTGCGCGGTGCTTCCCGTGTATCCCCAACACCTGATTGCATAACTGGAAACTTTCGGAAATCTATAGGTGGGTTCATCAAGTAGTTCTAGGCATTCTTCCAACGGATGCTCGATATGAAGTTTGGGGTTCTACATTGAGTGAAGTGGTTTTATGGACTTGTTCTGATCGGGAGTTGCATCTTAAAGGGTCCTTGGCTATGCTGATCCGGGGATTGCAAAACCCTTTTGTAACACGTTCCATGAGCTTTCAGCACGAAGATGTCGAACGAAACTTCTATCTTGTATTTGTTCTATCTGATCCTTGTTCCTTTTTATTTATCTTTGTTCTCCAAGTGGCTTCTCGACCAGTTGATGTACCTACAGAATTCATTCGTTCAATCCTCTGTTCGAATGATATTGTGAAGATCATGTTGCATATCTATCCTTTGGTCTTGTTTTGATTCTGGTATTCGAGTTGCTTCGATGTCAAATGTTGATTCCATACCTTTCCTAATCGGTGTTCTCATATTCCTATGGGAGTGCTAATTCCTCTTGATCATCAAGATGGTCATGTTAAATTCTTTTTCAACCGATGTCCATTTTGTTCGTCCCAAGATGTCTTTGTTTTCCCCACCCTCCCACCCTTCTTCTTCTCAGAGCAAGAAATTCTCAGATGAAGTATCTATTTTTATTCATGTGATTTTTTTTTTCTTCATTCTTTTTCCTTCAATGTTCTTATCCGGTGATTTATCGTGAAGATGCTCAAGAGCTTCAAGTTCATCATTCTTTTGTTCTCTAATTCTTCCGGTGGATGTAATTCAAGATTTCGGTGTTGATCTTATCCTTTTTCCTCTTTCATAATGTTTTTCTCATTCCGGTGAACCAATTAATCATTCTCCTCTTGCTATTCATATCCGGAGTGCTGAAGATTCATAATCCCATTCTTAATTCATTCAAGCTATTTTTGAGGATTATCATCTTATTCAAGTCATTTAATTCAACCGGTGCAATATCTCTTAAACAATCTCTTTCAACGGTGATTTCTTTGAGTGGGCCCTAACCCACAGGTCTTCCCCAGGATCTTACCTGACTCTTCTTTTTCTGGAGTTATACTCAAATTCTTTTCAAAGTGTGACGTAAGAATGATTTCCATCAGTCACATGCCTTCTCCAAGATCGCTTTCGAATTCTTCTCATCATTGGTTCAACCTTTTTAATTCCTCATTCCGGAGTGCTCAACAATTCTCATGGCATTTCTCGTCTTCATTCTCAGCATTTGGAGACCGGAGAAGTGTTTCCCTTAAATCTTGGCCCGTTCTCTTGAAGATTCGTGGTTCTAGCTTCATGCCATCCTCATTATTGTTTTGTTTGCGAGGAATTCTTTTATACCATCTGAAGCATTTCATGAATTCTTTTCCTTGTGTTCCTCCGAAGGCCATCATTTCAGAAGATTCTTCGTTCTCAGTTTTCAACTTCGTCCTTCAAATATTCTTCATTGATGCCTCTTCGTTCGTCTCCATATTCTTACGGTGGTTCTTTCAAGTTACTCTTCCGTTGTTATCGTTTTAATTCATTGGTTCTTTTCATAATCCTACCGGTGCTTCGTTGAAGATTTATCCAAGGTTCTGCTAGATCTCTCTTTAATTCCTTCCCAACGAGAATAAGTAGTATGCCAAATCCTTTGGTTGTCATCAATTTAATTGGTGAAGGAGATGCATGACATAATTCTTATTCTTGTTCCTTCCAAGTGTTTAATTCTTTTGTCTGGAGCTTGTTCATATCATATCCTTGGTTCCAAATTGTTCATCTTGTTTTCCAGAGCTCCAAGTTATTTCAATTATCTTCCAAAGCTCCATCTAATTCATAGCAGGCCTTGAATCTTATTGTTTCATCTTTCACTTCTCATGCTTTCATTACCGGAGTTCTTCATGGTGGTTCATCATGTTCTAATTCATCCTTCAAGTCTTCATCAAGATTCTTGTTGGAGCTCAAGCATTCTTCATCATGCTTCCAATTGTAATCCTTTCTACCTTATCTTTTCAGATGGTGTTATGTCATTCTTGACAATTCCTTCATGTTTCATGATTCACGAGTTATCAAGAATGAGATATTCAAACCCATCTTTTTCCTTGTCCGGGAAATCATTCCAACCCTTCAATTTATTTGTTGGAGTTATCTTGGGTTGTATTTCACCTAAAAGCTTTCCCTAAGGATTGTTGATATTATGGTGCTTATAAATGACCCAAATTCTTCATTTATCATTCCGACAAAATAAGTTTTTCATCTCCTTGTTGATCTCAACCCAATCAATTGTTTTCCATTAGTGGCTGGTTGTCACCTCTTAATTTTGAGATGTTTTCCATAAGTCCACATCAAGCTTATTCTTTCGTTGTTGAATTTTCAACAACTCTGTTCAACCCTTCTTGGTAAGGATGCTCTTTCAAATTTAATTTTGGGAGAAGATGTTTTTTTTCTTATCCGTTCAATTCTTTCTTGGATCTATATCCTATTCTTTCATTCCGGAGGCATTGTGGTATTGCTCTCTTTAACCATCATCTCGTTTTTATCGAGATCTTGTTCTTTCCTTTGCTTATCATTTAACCGGAGTGTTGTATTCTTCATTCTAGTTCCGTCATCTTATCTAGTTTTGCCTCTCTTTTCAACCGGAGTGTTGTCTGAATCTTTCTTACCTCTTGTGCCATTCTTTTAATTGTTTCGGAGGCAATGTTTGGTTGATTTCATCAAGTATCGTTCCATCTTCTCAAATTCTTGTTCATTTCCTTCCATTTTCAGACGAAGTGCTGTCCAAATTCTGTCATTCTTCTTCCTTGGCTATACCCTTGCAGTTTCATATTCTTTTGGTCCGTGAGCTCTTGTTTCTTGTCTTTCAACCTTCAAGGTTCTCATAGTGCTCCTTGTTCCTCTTTTCTAACGGAGTGCTCTTAACTTCATTCATCTCTGTTGCATTCTTTCTTTCTACTTGTTTAACCTCTCAAGGTTCCTTGGTTTCACTCGTTTGTCGAAGAAGCAACTTTGTTTTACCTCTTCCTCTTCCGTTTTTACCCGGTGATATCTCTAGGATCTCGGGTCGAGATCCTCTGTTAGTGTGGGAGAGTTGTGACGCCCGAGACTGACGTCCCAGAAGATTCCAGAAGCTTCCCGAAGGTTCCAGATGTTCCGGGTTGCCCGCGTGTTTCTTTTGAGCTTGTGTTATTTATTTATTTCGCATTGCATCATGTCATCATGCCATCATGTCATTAATCTTTTGCATCTCAACCTAAATAATTCGTGTGGACCTTCGGTCCATTTAAATCGAGGGAAGGTGACTTCTCTTTATAACATATCCTCCAAATATTATGGAGCTATATTAATAAATATTCCATGGCTTCGGAATCACCGTAACACACTTGCATATATTTTCCCCATGTCTTTCCCTTCGAGTTTCACCTGCAAAACCTTCCCTTTATTCTTTTCCGTTGTTTCGAGGTTCCTCCAAAAACCCCTCCAATAATTTTATTAAATCCCTGACATTTTTGTGAGTCCGGGAATTTTATCCTCTTGCCCTAACTCTTTTCCAGCACCTCCCTTCTTTTCTTCTTGTAGTTGTTTTCTGTTTTTTTTAGTAAAACAGCAGCAGTTTTTGTTAATAGAAGGGAGCAGCAGCCCGCCTCCCTCCAGGCCTCTTGGGCCCTCCTCTTCCTGGCCCAAGCCTCCTCTCCCAGGCCCAGCCCGCATCCCCGTTGTAACCCTAGCGTGGCCGCACCCCAGTCCCTCGATCCCTCTCTTCCCTGACCGCCGCCACCCCGTCGCATCTCTCCCTCTGGCCCCGACCCCAGGCGACCGCATCTCCTCTCCTTCCCCTCGAGCCGCCGCCGCAATCTTTCCCTCGCCCTCTGCCGTTTCCCTTCGATCCCCAAGTCCCGTTCGCCCGCACCCTCCTCCCTCCTTCGATCTCCTCTCTCGCTCTCTGGCGCTCGCCCGCGCACGCCCGTCGACCTCCCCTTCGGTGCCCGCGGCCGCCCGTCCTCCTCGCCTCCTCGCCCGCATCGACGGGGCCGGCCAGGAGCACCGGCTGCGCCGGCGGCCGCCACCTTCCCTCTTGCCGTTCCTCCGTGCCTCGCCGCGGGAGTCCTGCTCCGATGGCGCCAAGGTCTGCAGCTCCGTCGTCCAGGGCCGGAGCCCCGTCGCGCGGCCAAGAGGCCCGTGGCCCCGGCGCCTTCTGCCCGCCGGCCAGCACAGCAGCCGCGGCTGGAGACGCCCCGAGCGCCATGGCCGTCCAGGCCTCTTCCACGCCCCGAGCCGCGCCCGTCATCCTCCCGTTCCTCTCTGCGTCGCTGAAGCCCGGCGCCCGAGCCGAACAGAGCGCCGCCCCAGACCGAGGACGGAGCTGCTCCCTCCGACTCCAGCGCCATGGAGGCCCTCGTCCTCCGACACCAGCGCCGAGGCCCCTGCCTCTGTTTCTGGCGCCGCCTAGCCCCGTGCTGTCCTTTTTTTGTTCTGATGCGTGTCATGTTTGTGCACTGTTGTTGTTTTTGTCAAGTGCACCGCAGGCAGACCCGATCTCCGAATACGCCAAGTTCCTCTACGGTTTTGTGTACATCTACGGGAATGAGTACGTCTACGAACAAGATCCGTGAACATCTACAAAACGCTCCGTGTACGCCTACACGACACAAGACGATGCGACAAGTACCCCTTCGATGCGCCGAGACCAAGTTCCACTACGTCCACGACGACCCGAACGACTACCGATGAACGTGAACAACTACCGCCGTCGTGGAACCGCCAAGACGAACGGAACAACTACTTCCACTACACGTGTACCCCGACGTCGCCGTGCACCACTACCGACGCCCCGTGTACCACGACTCGTGTACTACTACTACCACTACTTCCTCTACCGTCGCCCGAGTACAACTACCGCCTACGGAACGACTACTTCCTCTACTCCCACTACGAGCTCGAACCGCCTCGAAACGCACGCTTCAAAGGTATAACCCCGAGACGTGACCCGTGGTTGCTTGCTTGTGGTTGTATGAAATGTTCCCTTGTGTGCTCCGTGCCGTCGTGCCCGTTCCACCTTTTGTCATGTTCCTCGGTTGCCTCGCCACCGACTCGTGGGAACCCGGCAACGGGATCACCCCATCATCTTGTTCAACTCGTTCACTCCACCTTTTGTTTTGCACCGGACTCTCAACGAGTTACCGGAACCGAATTGTTGCGTTGCATCATTTCGGATCGTTGCCGTGGCACCCTTCTTCCACCACGGTGACAAATGCTTCATATCTTGTTAATTGTCAACCTTTTAATAAAACTTGCATAAACTTGTTCATGTCATCCGCATCATATTAACAACATTAATATGTGTGAATTGTTGTTGCTTATAATTATTAAACATGCTTATGGGGATTTTCCGGATATGTTGTTGTTATTTCCGGCCTCATTTAAAATGTCTTAATAGTGTAGTTTCTTTATGCTTCACCTCTTGCCATGTTAAAAACATTTAACCTTGTCTTGTAAATAATGAGAGTCAACTAAATAATTAATATGTGGTGTTTCGTCAATATGCAACCCGTTGCATATTGATCTCCACTTAACTTGTAGATTTGTTTGTGCACTTTGCCATGCCATGCAAATTAAACCGGACATGCATCATACTTGCTTGCGCATCGTATGCCATGTTGATATGTGTGTTTACCGAGTTGTTTGTTTTCTTTCCGGTTGCTTCTCTTGTTAGCTTCGGTTTCGTTCCGGAGTTGTGAGGTTTCTCTCGACTGTTGCTCCGTCTACTTCTGGATCCGTTCTTCTCCTCTGTGGAATCCCAGGCAAGATGACCGAACCCGGATACCATTACTATCTTTGCCTATTGCTAGTAGTTCCGCTCTTTAGTTTTGCCTCGATGCCCATGTCTTTCTTGTCAGCCTCCTACTTGTAACCATTGCCATGTTTAACCACCCTACCTACGCAAACCGTTGCTTGGCTAAGTACGCTTCGCTCAGCCCTTCTGATAGCATTGCTAGTTGCAGGTGAAGTTTGAAGAAGCTTGCTTCATGTTGAAGTTTGGTTGGGTTATATCACACTATATAAATGCTTAAAAAAATGAAATCATCTATATACTGGCAAGGGTGGAAGGCTAAGCCTTTTGCTTGGTGTTTTGTTCCACTCATGCCGTTAGGAACCGTATAAACCGGTGTTATGTTCCTTGATTATGCGTTCCTAACACGGTTGGGGTGTATGGGACCCCCTTGATAAACCGCTAAGTGCTAAGTCTTTTCCAGCAAGTCCCAACATTGGTACTATTTGCCTAATAACAAACTAAAAAAACTTACATAAGGGCCTTGCAAACCCTCTTTCTTAATTCTACATAGCAGGGGGGGCCAGTGCTGATGGTGTTGGTCCCAAACTAGAGTCACTTGCGGTACCACCCAGTTATCTGGGGTCTTTGGTACTGTACGTAGCGCTCATCCGGTCGTGGCCTGAGACGAGATACGCGCGGCTACTATCAGGGTGTCGGCACGCCGGGAGGATTTGCTGGATTAGCCTTACCTTAGTTCGGTTTAACTTGAGCACGGGATTCCGAGAATACTCGGGTCTTCCCAACTATGGAGTTGCGACTTCGCGGATCGTGGGCTTGTGATGGGCCAAGTTGGAACACCCCTGCAGGGTTTGAACTTTCGAAAGCCGTGCCCGCGGTTATGTGGCAGATGGGAGCTTGTTAATTCCGGTTGTAGATAACTTGACACAATGTTTCAATACACTACCAGCGTGTGTACCGTGACTGTCAATTTCCGAATAGGGATTCGGGAGTTGAACACGGTGGGGTTATGTTTGATCGGCTGTAGCTAGGATCACTTCGTGATCATCTTTCGACCGATGCACTTCTCTTCTCGCTCTCTTTTACGTAAGTTAGTGCTAGTTGCTGCTGCAGACTCTTGTTTGTTCCTTCACCTCATATTCTTTCTTCAGCCTTGTCCTCACCCAAGGCTTAAATAGTCTTGTTACCCGGGAACGGGATTGCTGAGTCCTCTGTGGCTCACAGTTACTTCACCACACCAGTTGCAGGTCCAGCCGAGTTAGATGCAGGAGTTGGATCAGTTCTTCACCAGGAGTTCGATGAAGAGCTTGGCTGTTTGTTTGTAACGTTTCGATGTTCAGTAGTGGTTTCTACTAGGATTCGATCCTGACCTGTGGCTTTTGTTGTTTTGGTATCTTTCTTGGATCTTACCCGTAGTCGGGCTGTGATGTTTTGAATGATGTATTGCTTATGTTTTGTAATGTGTGAAGTGGCGAGTGTAAGCCAACTATCTCCTTTTGCAATTTAATCCCTCTTTACATGAGTCGTGCAAAGATACCAAACTTGAGATCATTCTAGGATGGGCTTATACCTTTAAGTCGTGCCTCGACACGTAGGAGGTATAGTCCCATCCTGGGCATTACAGGGGTGCCTGAAGCTCGCCCTGGTTTCGCAGCTCCCTTGTACCTAGCTCCTGTAGCCGGAAGGGGTCTTGCTGAAAGAATGCCCCGCTTTGATGCATGGGGGCTGATCCCCGGAGGCACCCCTGATCCTCATGACGATTCCTTGGTGGTAATCGGTCTTGCGAGCCCGTCCTTTCCATCCGGGGCGGATGAACCTAGCGGAGCCCCTGGCCTGGGGTCGACTCCGTCCCTGGAGCAAGTGGACAAAGCTCAGGCGTCGGTGTTGACGGAGGTGGCGGAGGGTGCCTAGGCGCCGCTGGCTCCTGAAGCAGTTGAGGGGGAGGCGCAGCGGCCTCCGGTCGAGGCAAGTCCGGGGAGCGCCACATCAAGGAGCGGGGCGCCAGCCGCGGCCGCCTGATGTGGCCTTGCCCTGGGACTAGGCATATCTTCCTCAAGCGGCCTCTAGTTGTCCTTCGCGACGCTAAGCCAGAGGCGGAGGCTGAGGAGCATCTTTGGCCCTGCCCCAAGGGCCCTGAAGAGGACGAAGCTGATTGTACCAAGCAGGTGCGTGTTCTTCGGCTCTCCCTATCCTTCCCAATGTGGTTCCGCTGACCTCTTGGTCCGCAGGGTCTCTTCCGCTTTGTTCTCGAGCCGCTCGACGAGGCCAATAGAAGCCTCCGCCTGCATCCCTCCTCCGGACCATGCCGGGCCTTCGGGAGGCCTCTCGGGGACTCTTGAAATCGCACTCGGGTCTTATCGCACAGGTCGTGGTCCCAGCCCCCGAGCGCCTCTGGGGCAAGGCAGCTCTTGGTACATCAGGAGCCCTCTCCGTGCCCCGGGTCTTGCCTTCACTATGGGTCAGCAAGCTCTTGAGGTAGCTCGAGGAGCTATCCGCCCATCAGGACCACGCCTGCTCCCTGCGCCGGAAGTACCGCGCACCCTCGAGGCTAGCCCCGAGGCACACGCTGAAGACGAGGGAGAGGGGGAGCCCCCTTTGGGCGGTGCGGATGCCGGGGACGAGCCCGGTCGTATTCTGGAACTTGCAGTGCGCAGGAGCGTGGTCCGTCATGACCTTGTGCAGGATGCGTCGGACGCCCTGAAGCGTCTCGAAGTCGAGGTTGCTGAAGTAAATGGGCGTGTAGAGGCCGAGGGTCTGCTTCTGGCAAAGGGTTGGCGCCAGTTGAGGACCGCCGTCAACCTGAGCCAGCTGCAGCACGAAACCACCCTAAGGAAGGCGGAAGCATCGGCTGCCGCGGCTCAGGAGGCTTGCGACAGTGCCCTGAAGGAGGCCCGTGACGCCAAGCACCGCTGCGCGGCCGCCAAGGAGCGCAAGCGCGAGCTTGAAGCCTCGAACACCGCGCTTGAGCGCCAGGTTCGGGCACGGAGGGCTGCCCTTGCCGTACCTGTGGTTGATGATGATAACCCAGCGGGCCTCTCGGCACGGGAGGAGGCACTGGCACTTGAGGCGATGGAGCTGAACATGGAGCGCGAATGCCTAGAGACGATGGAGCGCCAGATAGCCGAAGCCGAGGGCAATCTTGATGATCGCGAGGTTGCCGCGAAGAAGGTCGCCAAGGAGGCGGAGCGTCTTCGGAAGGATTACCGCGAGAAGCTGGGGCTTCACGAGACTCGCTTCGCTGACAAGCGCAAGGGGCTTCAGAAGGAGATCACACCTCTTAAAAGCAAACTGGCGGATGTCGAGTGTCGCCTGCAGGTGTCGGAGAAGGCTCGCGTCGCAGCCGAGAATCGCGAACGGGCGTCGAAGAAGGCGTGTGCCGAGGCGGAACGGCGCGAGCGGGCGTCGGAGGAGGCTCGCGCCACCGCCAGGGCGGAACTGTCCTGCTTTCATTAGCAAGTGGAAGACATTTCTGCCCTCGCGGCTCGTACTTCTGAGGAGGCCGCACAAGTCCATGGGATGCAGCACACCCACTCGGAGATGTTTGAGGCTCTGCGGTACCGGGCCGGCCGGGCCCTAGGAGAACTTCTTGGCTCGGGGGTCGCCGGCCCCCTGGTTAATGATGACGCCGGGTATCTCGGGTTCTTTACCAAGGTGATGGAGCGTCTTGAAGGCGGCGTCAGGAAGGCTCGGCAGCTCGTCGAGGAGCAAAGCTGCAGCGTCCTGAGGAGCGCGGTCTCCCGCATCTTCGGCAACTTGCATCGGCTTGACCCTCATACGGACTTCGAAGCCCTACTGGAGCCTGCGCCTGAGGCGGTCGCCGGCCCCTCGGAGGATTGGGTGAGCGACCACGTGGAAGTGTTGGTGACGGAGCTCGTTCCAGCTATCGATGATGCGCCGATGCTTGAGGGGAGCGACACCGACAGTTTCGGCGAAGGCGTTAATGCTTAGTCCAGTTCCTGCTATAAATTATTTTTTGGTTGTGGCTCCAGAGCTGGGTGAGATCGGTGTCACAAGGCTTAAACTTTTGATGATGTAATTGAACACCATAAGGATAGGTTTTTAGGCACTCGCTTGCTTGTTCCTGAGGCTGTGGCCTTAAGCCCTTGTCGCGTGTCAGGACGGAGCATCCGTCGACCTCGTCTGGGCGCACCGCACGAGTACCTGCTGTGAGCGCAAGAGTGGTTGGCGGTCGGCCGCAGATCAGACAGAACATGCGCCCACGCCCCGGCCCCTACTCGCGAGGAGTGATAGGGCGGGGTTGCAGACGTAGCCCAGCTCGGCTGAGCAAGACGAAAAAATGGACTGGCGAGGAACACGGCGGAAATCGCAAAACACAGACAAAATTTCTCCCTTTTATTCAAGAAATGAGTCGTGCGGTGGCGAGATCGGCTTGAAAAAGCGGATACAGAGGGAGCAAATGCGAATGGCAAAAAAAGAGGGGCCGCGTTCGGCCCCTGAGTCGGTCTTCAGTCTTCTCCCCAGCGTGGAGCATAGGGCTACCACCGGCGAATGTGGGCATAGCCATTGGGGGGAAGTGTCGACGGCCAGCGCGGAGCATGGTGCATCCACTCGGCGTGGGAGGGAGCCCCCGAGGTCCTAGGGCGACGCTCCGGAGACTCTAGGGCATGTGCAGCCTCACTCATTATTACGTGAGAGTGTCATGAGCAGAGATCTTCTGACGTGCCCTTCCCTTCGCTTTGAGGGCCCCACCCCGCACTAGTCCGCTCCCTCATGAACTCACCCAAAGGCAGCATTCATGAAGTGGGACACTGCACATATTGGGGGGGTGGGACCTTGGCCATAGGCCCCCCTCCGAGCTCCAGGCGCGCCGCTCACGCGATCTCCGAGCGCGCTTCGCCCCTGAGGGCTAACGTCGTTCAGAGACGCGGCGTCCTGAAGTGCGAGGGGGACCCCGCCCTACCCACGCTCCTAATGGCCTTTGAGCCCTTCCTGATCAGGGTCGGGACCAGCGGGTACGGTATTTCGTGAGCAGGGGGACGGAGCCGCGGTCTTGGGCCCTCCTAGTGCGCATAGGACGGGCTGTCGTACCGCCTCCAGACGCACCCTCCGCAGCCCAGGGGATGGTACGCCGGGAGGCGCGGCGTCTTGAGGTTGAACGGAGGGGGCAGAAGGCCCCTCCCCGCGTGCATCATACCCGCCGCCAGCAAGCCCCTTGTGAAATCTAGGCGGGCTCATGTACGACGGATCACGCGCGGGGGGACGAGGGCCTGACCCGGGTCTTCCCTTCCCTTTTTGTCTTGATGCGGCAACCAGAGTAGTTCCCTGGCCTGCCGAGGCTCGGGGATAGAGACACTGTTGGCCCGAGGCCTACGGCTGGTGCTGCGAGTGCCGGCCCCCCGCAGGCACCAGCGCGCGTCTCACTCGCGCTCCATGGCCGTGAGCGATGATGATGAAGGGTTGAGGGCTAAGAGCGGGGGATCTTCCTCCCGACCTTCCGCTGGTGCCGGCGCGCAGCGTAGTCCTGGGGTCGCCTCCTGATGGCTCCTCGACGAGGGCGGTTCCTGAGTACAAAGGGCTTCGAGGGAGAGGGGCGGAGTCATACGCAGGATTCAGCGGATCATACCCCATGTTGCCCTCATAGGTCACCGCGGGCCTTGACCATATGGGCGATCGGGTGTGGCCGGGGCGGTACCCGGTCCTTGATGTCGTCGTGTGGAAGCAGAATGGCTCGGCCCCGGTGCTGGCGGCGTCGAGGAGCTCGGCCACCCTGAGGAGCAGCGCGTCAGGGCCGCTATCGAGCAACCGGCACCTTAGCAGTTCACTTGCCACGAGTAGCGCGGTCCTCATGTTCGCCATTTCGCGCCGGTCCCGTGAGCTTGCCGCTGCGTGCTCGGCGGCCCGTGCCGCCGCACGGCCTTGGCGCCGAGTGGGCGTTGGGTGCTGCCGGTCTCCAGGCGGCGGGTCGGTGATGCTCATCGTGCCGTCGGCCCCGATCAAGGACAGGTGGCGGCGAGTCCCGCGGCCGAAGGGAGATGCCTGAGCGGCGCGGGCGCCACGGGCTTCCGGACGCGTCTGGTGCGCCTCTGCCATCGTGGTGGCGGTTTGTTGGAGCTGGGCGACGCGGGGTTGATGGACGAGAGCGGGGCTAGGTCGTCGGAGAGGCGAGATTTCGACACGCCCCCTACCTGGCGCGCCAAATGTCGGATTTAGGGCTCAGCAAAACCCGATAAGTTCGAACACAGGGGCGTGAACGAAGATCTCTCCCACTCACGCCTACCTAGCGCCTCGCTCTCGTCTCGTTGGAAGGATTCAAGCAAACAACAGACAGAACACATAATAGTTTATCCAGATTTGGGCCACCGCGTGGTGTAAGACCCTACTTCCTGCTTTGGTGGATTAGCCTCGGGCAAGCTGGAATATGAGCTAGTACAATGGTTCCTGGGCTCGGGAGGTGAGCTCAGGAGGGTCGGGAGGCAAGTGTTCTTGCTCCTTGTGTGGTGGCTGAGTGTGTGGACCGATCGCCTTCATAGTGGGAATCCTAGCTACTTATATAGGCAGCCACGGTCCTCTTCCCCCGAAATGTTTAGGCAGGAAGGGATCCCACAACGGCAATTTTTGAGCGGGAACACAAGGACGTTCCTACCCTGACAAAAGCAGTCTTCGCCTGCAAGAGGATCAGGTGATGACACGGTGGTGGCCTCGACGGTGACATCCTCCTTGTCGTCCTTGCAGTCTTCGGTCTCGTTGCACCAATGAGGAAACCTTTGCCCTGCTCCTTGGGAACCAGCGGCTGCGTTGTCCCCTTTGCACCGAAATAGTAACTGTGCCGTTGGCGGACGCTGGCACCCGCTGGCGCGGTGCGTCATTGACGACATCACTGCCTCCTCCTGAGGCAGGCTTGGCCTTGGATTCTCTGCCCCTCTGGAGCACATTGCTGAGGCTGCTCCTAAGGAGGTCTTGACGTCGTTCTCCTCGCGAGGCTTAGCTCCCTCAAGAGGGTCTTGGGCAGCTGGTTGATCAGCTGGACCGTACCAGGCCATAGTAGGAGCGCATCGCGGCCCGCAGACAGGCAAGTCTGGGTACCCTGGTTCCTAGTACGCCGACAGTTGCAGAGCCAGGGCGTGCTTCAGGCACCACGCCGACAAGCAGCCGCAGCAGCCCCTGGAGCGTCTCAGGAGGGAGCTGCTTCCGCTGAAGACGCGTGTGATCATCAAGACCTGAGAGAGTCCACATTGGGCGAGAATGGCGCTGGCGTGGGGCGACATGGAGGATAAGGAAGTCTCTCACCACCATCGCCAGGGTCAATCCGTTTCTCCTCAGGCTGGCCAACCGACACATAACTAGCTCCGCCCGTGGATCTGAGAGGACCTCATGCCCCCAGCCCGAGTTCGGCACCGCCGGTGCATCGGAAGGTGAAATTGTGGGCTGTACGCAGCAGCATCAACGTACACCCACTGCCGGTGAAATCCTATTGTGGTTGGGTGAAGCGAGAAGTCAATTCCAGAGGCAGCAGTCGCTTCCACCGCGTGCAACGACACGCACCCCGAACATTGTCCCCTGTCGACCAAGGAGAGGGCGATGAAGTGGTGAAGCAGGGCCACAGACGGGGAAACGCCAATGAACGCTTCACACAGGAATGCGAAGCCGGAAGGAGGAGGATGAACCCAAGGTCCAGGTGTAGCGCCCGAATCTGGTAATGCGTGAGTACTGCATAGAAGAAGGCGGAGAAGGGGGAAGGAGACCCCCGAAGATGGGGTGGAGATGAAGCTAGATGTCGTTGGTGCCGAGCTTCGCCGTAGGCCAGGAGGCGAGCCAGACCCGGGTCGGCCCCCACTCGTTAGATGCATCAGCCAAGGCACGACGCACCTTGTCTAGACCCTCCTGCTTCACCATGAGGGAACGGCCCAGCGCTGGCTCGAGCACCAGCGGTGGCGCGGTAGGCTCGTTGTCCCCCCTCCTCTTCACCATGCGCGGCATGGTAGCAAGGAAGGAAGGGGCAGAGAAGGCAAGTAAAGGAAGAAAGCGATTGGAGGGCAGAAGGCAGAGGCAGCAGCAAGAAGACCTATCGGTTGTGCGATTGGCAAGGCGCACGACTACCAAGACTGCGTGGGAAGCGGGGTTGCCCATGTCCCGTTCAACCATCGCACGACAGCCTGGCCCGCAGCCTTTGGGGCCCGCGGCGCTTCGTCCTCGACTAAGGCTTCGCCTCGCAGCCAACTCCGCGTGCACCTTGGGCCCGGGGGCTACTGTCGGCTTCCTGGGAACCAGGGTACCCAGACTTTCTGGTCTGCGGGCCGCGATGCGCTCCTACCACGGCCTGGTACGGCCCAGCTGATCAACCAGCTGCTCAAGACCCTCGCGAGGAGAACAACGTCAAGACCACCTCAGGAGCGGCCTCAGCAGGATGCTCCGAAGAGGCAGAGAATCCAAGGCCAAGCCTGCCTCAGAAGGAGGCAGCGATGTAAGCAGTGACGCACCGCGCCAACGGGTGCCAGCGCCCGCCAGCGGCGCAGTTGCCATTTTGGTGCAAAGGAGACAGTGCAGCCGCAGGTTCCCGAGGAGCGGGACAAAGGTTTCCCCATGGGTGCAGCGAGACTGAAGAGTGCAAGGACGAAAGGGAGGATGTTACCGCCGAGCCCACCACCGCGTCACCACCTGGTCCTTTTGAAGGCGAAGACTGCTTTTGTTAGGGTAGGAACGTCCTTGTGTTCCCGCTTGAAATGGCCGTTGTGGGATCCCTCCCCGCCTAAACATTTCAGGGGAAGAGGACCCTGGCCGCTATATAAGTAGCTAGGATCCCCACTATGAAGAGGGAGGGGAAAGCAGATTCATAAACTTTGCAACCACGCAAAGGAGCAAGAACACTAGCCCCCTGACCCTCCTGAGCTCACCTCTTGAGCTCAGGAATCACTTTACTAGTTCATATTTCAGCCCTCCCGAGGCCAATCCACCAAAGCAGGAAGTAGGGTTTTACACCACAAGGTGGCCTGAACCTGGGTAAACTCTTGCGTGCTTCACTTGTTGTTTGCTTGAATCTCTTCACTGGGCGAGGGCGAGACGCTAGGTAGACGTGAGTGGGAGAGATCTTCGTTCATGCTCCTGTGTTCGAACTTCTTGGGTTTTGCAGAGCCCGAAATCCGACAACCCCATATTGTTATCCTTAATGGCAACGATACATACGTCCCGGTTCCCCTTCTGTCACTGGGATCAAGCACTGTAAGATCGAACCCATCACAAAGCACCTCTTCCCATTGCAAGATAAATAGATCAAGTTGGCCAAACAAAACCCAAATATCGGAGAAGAAATACAAGGCTATAAGCAATCATGCATATAAGAGATCAAAGAAGACTCAAATAACTTTCAAGGATAAAAAGATAGGCCTAATCATAAACTCAAAGTTCATCGGATCCCAACAAACACACCGCAAAAAGAGTTACATCATATGGATCTCCAAGAGACCATTGTATTGAGAATTAAACGAGAGAGGAAGCCATCTAGATACTAACTACGAACCCGTAGGTCTACAAAGAACTACTCACGCATCATTGGGGAGGCACCAATAGAAATGATGCACCCCTCTGTAATGGTGTCAAGATTGGATCTGGTGGTTCAGGAACTTGTCGTGGCTGGAATTGATTTTCGTTGACTCCTCCAGGGTTTCTCGAATATTGAGGTATTTATAGAGCAAAGAGGCGGTCCGGGGGGCACCTGAGCTGGGCACAACCCACCAGGGCGCGCCTGGGCCCCCAGGCGCGCTCTGGTGGGTTGTGCTCCCCTCGGAGCACCCCCCCCCCCTCGGGTGCTGCTTCGGCCTACTGGATGTTTTCTGGTCCATAAATAATCTACAAAAAGTTTCGTTGCCTTCGGACTCCGTTTGGTATTGATTTCCTGCGACGTAAAAAACGTGCAGAAACAGCAACTTGCACTTGGCACTATGTCAATAGGTTAGTACCAAAAAATGATATAAAATGACTATAAAATTGTAATGCCCCAGACACACCCGCCGGTGGTCGTTACTCCTGGCGGAATCTAGACTGGCCTCACATATCAATACTAGTCTTTTCTGCGCACTTTGTCCTCACTCATGCGCACCCGGGAGCAACTTCCCGGTCGCTCACCCATCCTGAAACTACTCCAAGCTGAGCACGCTTAACTTTGGAGTTCTATCCGGATGGGCTCCCGGAAAAGAAGGAATTCCTTATTGATATGAGTAGTCTATCATCCCTAATAAGCCAGGCCATCACATAGACCCTCACTGAGAGGAACCGACGTCCTCGTCGGGCCACAGGAACATTCCCTCTTGGCACAACCGTATGTGCTTCCAGGACAGCACATGTGCCATGCCGTGTGCCACGACGGGTCACAAACGTCATGCACAACATGACTGCAAACTGTCCGCAAACATCCGTGTAACCGCGAAGGTCGGCTCTGATACCAACTTGTAACGCCCCGGACACACCCGCCGGTGGTCGTTACTCCTGGCGGAATCTAGACTGGCCTCACATATCAATACTAGTCTTTTCTGCGCACTTTGTCCTCACTCATGCGCACCCGGGAGCAACTTCCCGGTCGGTCACCCATCCTGAAACTACTCCAAGCTGAGCACGCTTAACTTTGGAGTTCTATCCGGATGGGCTCCCGAAAAAGAAGGAATTCCTTATTGATATGAGTAGTCTATCATCCCTAATAAGCCAGGCCATCACAAAAATGATTGTAAAACATCCAAGAATGATAATATAACAGCATGGAACAATCAAAAATTATAGATACGTTGGAGACGTATCACACCTCCTTGAGTAAAAATTATGTTTACCAAAAGAAATCATATCCTGGTGGTCCTACTATTTTGAAGCCACCTGCAAAGATGTGGGTGGTTAAGAAAGCCTAATTCTTTTGCAGGACTATGTTTCCGGGTATACCAAATGGATAATGGATAGTGGATGCACTAGTCATATGACCGGAGACAAGTCTTTGTTTGTCGACCCCAATTTAACTGCTTCTCATCTGAAGTACATTACTTTTGGAGATAACAACAAAGGAAGGGTAATTGGGCTAGGTAAAATTGATATATCCAAAGACAAGAGCAGTGCTGATGTTTTACTTGTTCAGTCTCTTGGATTCAATCTTATGTAAGTTGGCAAGCTTTGTGATCTAGGCATGCTAGTGCTTTCCTCAATGGTGTAATTGATGAGGAAGTTTATGTTCGGTAGCCACCTGACTTTGGAAATCCTCAATTTCCTAACAAAATTTCCAGGTTGAAAAAGGCTCTATATGGGCCGAAGCAAGCTCCTCGAGCATGGTATGACACCTTGAAAAAGTATTTGCTTGACAAAGGGTTCAAGCTTGGATCCAATGATCCCATTCTTTTCACTCGTATTGCTTATGATGATCTATTTGTATGCCAAATATGTGGATGATATCATCATTGGGTGTACTAACAATGATTGCAGCTTAGAGTTCGGGAAAATGAGGTCCAATAAATATAAAATGTCTATGATGGGAGAACTCAAGTTTTTCCGACCTCAGGAGAAATATCTCAAAGAATGCATGAAGAAGTTTAAAATGCAAGATTCCAAATTGAAGGGCTACAAAACGCCTATGCCCACGAATGGTAAGTTTGATGCTGATGTGTGCGGTATGGATTACGATCAGAAGGCATATCGCTCGATGATCGGTTCTCTTCTTTATCTATGTGCATCAAGACACGATATCATGTTGAGTGTTTGCATGTGTGCCTGCTATCAACCTGCACCAAAAGAATCGCATCACCAAGCGGTCAAGAGTATTCTGAGGTATTTGGCTAATGCCACCACATTAGGTTTATGGTATCCTATGGGAGACAATATTATCTCAATGGATATTCAGACTCAGATTACGCAGGTGACTTGGTTGACAGGAAATCTACTTCAAGGACATGTCACTTCCTCGGTAGATATTTGGTATGTTCGTCTTCGCGCAAACAGAACTGTGTATCACTTTATATGGGTGAGGTTGAATATATTGTTGCTGGCTCTTGCTGCATGTAGTTATTATGGATGAAGTAGACTCTAAAGGATTATGGCATTAAGGTCAAGAATATTCCTCTATATTTTGACAATGAGATTGCGATCAAAATGTCACACAATTCAGTGCAACACTCTCGCACGAAGCATATTGCCATCAGACATCACTTCATTCATGATCATGTTAATCGAGGGGATATTTTTATTGAACATGTCAACACCAAAGACAATCTCGCTGGTATCTTCACCAAGCCTCTCGATGAGAAAAGATTATGTGCATTACGGTGTGAGATATGTATACTACATTCCGCAAACATGCAGTAAGATGGACTCAGCACCCGTACCAACACTTCCACATCTTAAAAGGAATGTGTGCATAACACTCGAAGAGTTTGAAAATTTTGACAAAGTGACATTTTCTTTCTGAGAGTGAATACATTTGCGAAGCACTAGACTTACCGGGTGCCACGATAATTGTGCGATGCTCGGGCTCATAAAGTTCTTATACGGTGGGTTACGCCACCACATTTTTTCCCTCATTTTTGGTTTTCTGTTTGATAGAAATTTGCTTCTGGTTTATCTGAAGGCAATTCACTCATAGCTCTTCGATTGGTTTTAGTGTTTGTCTTGTCTGAGTGAATTGACTAGGACCCGATTTTCCCTCTTTTCTACCTTGTCCAATCTATTCTACTCCAGTATGAATGCTCAAATTTCATCTAGTATGAAACTTTAACTGGTATCCTTGACCACGATTAAGATGCGGTCCGAACTTTAATCTATTTTCGTGAAACCTGTCCAAAATTTGGGGTTTCCCGCCCAAGTGAGGACCACAATCTTTTATGATGGTTGCCATGTGCTCTTTGTCAACTGCCATCTTATCCTATCCGTTGAATCGCAAAAGTCTCTAGATGTAGCCGTTCGATCAGATTCACCCAGTGCGGTTATTTTCCCTCACATATAAATACAGTAGCTCCACCTCCTCCTTCTTCATTCCTCCTCCTCTCGCCACCATCGCCTTCTCTGAAACCCTCGCCGAAGCACTCCTCCCTGAGCTCGACACCGATGACCCCTTCGTCACTTCACTGCTGGAAAGTGGTCACCGGAGTCATTCCTCGCCGCCGCGGGACATCCTCTTCCTGCGCTGATGTAGCTGCTGCAAGCCACCGAGCTAGGGTACATGCAGTTCGAACTCGGGCCTCCTTCCTTCTCGTTAGAGTTCTCCTGCGGTTATTTTTCACCAATTTTAACACATATCCCAGATCCTTTTGCTTAGATACCTTTTACGTATGTGGTTTGTAGTTGTTCCTTGCATCCGAAATATTTCAGATCTAGGGTTTGAGTTTTTTCTCTCGCATGAATGGAATGCTGAGCACACTGTCTAGTATATTCTTCGAACATGCTAGCTCGTTCTATAAATTTCTTTCATTCGAAACATTACTCAAACTCTGCATCTAATTGTTCATCAAAATGCTTTGTTCGAAAATCTTTGTCGTGAGCATTTGTAACCCTGTCCCCATTTCCCTCGAATATATTCTCTTTCACAAGCATATGCAGTCAGTTGAGGATTCTGCTCGTCTAGCGAGCATGGCTGAGGGTGATGACATTTTCTTGGGAACAGTAGATGAGTCTAAGGCACCAAGTGCAAGGGGCCCAATGGTAGGCCCATCAACCAGCAAAAGAAAGAGATCTGAGCAAAATGCTGATGAACAATAAGAAAATGCTCCTAAGAAAAGGAGAGGAGACATAAAACTTTACACTAACAATGATGAATTGGTTTCTCATGATGATTACAACACTGTTGTAGGAGAATCCAAGCATGAAAGAGATATGCGCATGCAATGATTCGGTGCCATTGGGTAACCAAGTGGTTCCACTATAAAATCATTCATCCTTGGTATGCAAAGAACTTTGCCTTTCATCCTCCATGGGGCGACTGCATGAAATTAACCTCATTAGAATGATCCTAGTACTACTGCTACCTGTTGATGCTGATCCATCATCCCTTCGGACCCCAAAAATTTATCCTGATGAGCTGGCCAAGCACCGAAAGAATGATGAGAAGAGAGCCAGAAAAGCAGAAAAAATATAAAGCTTGAGAAGAATAAAATCTTCATCTTCTCAAATTTGATGTTGAAAAGAAGAAGGCTGAAGGAAAATCAGAAAGATGCACAAAGAACACGCATGATCCTAGTACTACTGCTTGATTAAAAAGAGTGCTCCGAAAAAGAAGCCAGCTGCTCAAACTGAAAGGAATGTCGAAAGCAATTCTTTCGAACATAATGATCCACCACCTACAAAGGAGGTATTTGATGATACACTAAGTGAACAAGTGAACATCACTACTTCTGCTAGCTAGCTGATCTTCGAGCTCGTGCAGACCCAATAGCACCTCCGAAGAAAATCAAGTTGAAAATAAATACTCCTCCAACAACTGTCACTGCGAAGGATTATGTGGATATAACTCCTCATCCTAAAGCAATAAAATTGAAGGATTTGGTTGTTGAAAATCTAGTAAGCACAGCTAAGCCAGGCGAGCAAATCCTAAAGCCTAAGGTGAAGCAAATCATAGGTCCCTCTGCCGAGAAAAGTTCTCCTCGAGTGGATATTATGAAAGAAAAGGTTGCTAAATTTGCTCCCACTTAGGCACAACCATCGGCTTCTATGCCTCCAACCGAGAAAGTTCCAGTGCTAACTGCTCATATCGCAAACCCTGATGAGAAATCAAATGCTCCGCATTATTACAGTCATGAATTTATCATAAAGCAGCTCGACTAGTTTGTTGAAAATTCGTTTGATGGTGAAGTGGCATCTTTGCCCATTCCATATGAAGTTATCCAACAAGCATCTAAGGTTGTTCAAGAGATTAGAGATGATTCTGTTGAGATCAACACTCTCAATGAGAGAATGAAGCTGCAACTTCCAAGTTTATCATCAAACTACTTGAAGAATATTGCATGGATATCAATCAGACTTTGAGTATCCTTCACAGTAGAAGGTTGGGTTTTCACTGAGATCTGTACATCATTATTCATAAAATCTGCATTGACCATCAAGCTCAAGCCACTGGCTACAAATATAGATCAAACTGCTCAGCAGTCAAGAAGCAAAAGAAAACAGCAAAGAAGAATGCTCCTCCTCCTTTGACTAAAAATTCTCCTGATCGCTCTAATGCTCAGCCCACGAAAGAAATCCTTCCTGAGCAAGCAATTCCATCACCAAGGCCAACTGAACAAGTGCCTCTGGCCTCACCTGTTAAGATTGATATTCCATCACAGTCGCTTATGTCAGAAGAGGGTGAGCTTCCCCAATCTGAGCCTAAAGCTCCTATGGATCATGAAGAACCAAATGATTCGGTTTGTCCCTCTGCTCCACCACACATTCCTAAAGAACAAACTACTCCAGTGCCTGATTCAACATCACTGCCACCTATTCAAGAATCTGCTCCCTCTCATCTGTGAATTTCCATCGTCAAAGAAACAAGAATATTAGATGATGGACCGTCCGGCCACAAGTGAGTTTATGCTCGTCATACCGACTCCGTCATTTACGGAGATGAAGCTATTTCATTCAAAGATGAGTTCAAATATACAATCCTCGTAAGAAGTTGCCATTGTTTAAGTATAGTGCTGGTGCCAAAGGACCGCTATTCAATCGGAACACGAATCCTACTTTCATCCAAGAAAGTCTTTACAATGGACCACACACATCAGAGTCACCTCATTTCTAGACTCAGGAACGGGCTATTTATTATTCTCGGGTTCAATATAACAGCCAAAACATTTTTCCTCACGAGTTCCTGGATTTCCCGGATTTGATCAGATACTTCAAGATATGGAAGATTTTTGCCTTAGCCCTGTCTTTGCATTCGAGCACCCTTGGAATCAAGAAGTTATTCTTCAGTTCTATGCAACTTTGTACATCTCAGGTGATGAATCTCACAACTCTAAATGGATCATGGAATGGATGACAGAAGGAAAGAGAATCAAGTGCACAGCCAGAGATTTTGTTTCACATTTTCATTCCCCTTAGTTCGAGCATGTCAAAAACAATATTAGAGTGCATAACATTGATGTTATTTCAGATGAAATCTTTTGATGCACCAAGGACCAAGAAAAGATTCGTGATTACAATGGTCCTCCCAAGCTAGAGCATCTGACCTTTGAGAATCATACTCTATATCATTTGCTCACTTACTCCATTTGCCCTCTGGTTGGGATGAATACAGATAATGTCCTTTCATATGTTCTTGGAAATGCCATTTATGAGATCTCTGAAGGATATATCTTTGATGTTTAAGATATGTTTTTGCACAAATTAAAGGATTCTGCTCGGCATCCTAGAACTATCAAGGCCTATGCACCATGGATTCAAAAGTTGGTTGATTATTCAGTGAAAACAGAGTATTTGGCAAAGGAAAGCCATAGAACATTTATTCCTCCGGTACGCAACACTATGCGATGAAGATATCTCTTAGGGTAAAGCGCGTGAGTCAAGCCATCAAGAGTATCACACAACATTCGATGGGCCACGATTGCCTCAGCGTGAACGCGTAACATTCCATCAACCTCCATCGCAGCTTGAAGTTAGTCTGCACATGCAACAGCTGCTGCTCTAGCACATAGCTGAGGATTGCCGTGAGAAAGAACACTTGGCTGCCGAGCTAAATGCCATAAACAACCGAACAAGAATAACTTATATGATTGCTGCTCAAAACAAGATAAGACTCTGGAAATTACTTCGGAAGTTATTTTCCAGGAAACAACTGTCACATGTTGATCTCAAAGAGCTATATGACTACATTGACAAAGGCTTCTCTGTTCAAGATTATCAAACTCGCATTACTCCTCCACTTCCTGCTCAAGAGCCAACTACTGATCTGCTACATATTAACCTGCGTAAGTTGCTTGAAGAATCTGAAGCTACCTCACCAACAGAGAAATCTGCCGAAGGGAATGTGCCCTCTCGTTTGACTCAAGAAGCTGATCCAAATGTGCCTTCATCGCCTCAGCATCAAGCTACCATTCCTGAAGGGAAATCTACTGCTGCTACCAATGACGATCTTCCAGTCACTTCAGTATTAGAAACCTCCTCGGACAGTTCTTCAGGCGATGCCTCTGAGTGAATCAAGTTCATAGTCTCTGCACTCATGTTCTTCGTCAACTTTTTGACACTTGTTTACAAAAGGGGGAAAATTACATTGAGTTTTGATAGATTTGCCTTTTTTGCATTCCGTTGATTTGGTTTCATATGCAACTTATGCCTCAAAGCATATTTGTGCTTTGTTGTAAAACCTTGTGTGTTGATACATTAATAACCCCGCCTACTGCACCATATCTCTCGAAATATCCGTTTTGTAGGTAAAATTGTTACCAAAATTTATGAATGATTGCACTACAATATCGCTGGAATATACATCTTTAGTCCGAATCATTATCTCTAATGTTTGAAGTATCCTCTCTATACTTCAATGGATTGCAAGTAAAATTTATCTTGTATCATTAACCCTGCATACATCTAGTGCGGAGTATATTTCATCATCGAGCTAGGTAATGCCAATTCACTCTTGTTCGAATTACCTTTTACTTATCTATCTTCTGTTCGATGATTATCTGTTTTGTCAACAACCGTCCAACAAGGGGGAGATTGTTGGTGCAATGATGGTCCCCTTATGTTTTTGGAGTTTGTTGACATAAATAGTATGGGACTTATGTGTTTGCTGGTGCACACAGAGTAACCGGTCCCTGAGATCACAAGGATTTTGATGCAGACGACGAAGATAATCTCCCTGCTATGTAGAGGAGGTTATCATCGAAAATTGTGCTGACAAGAGTGACCCCTCTAATTTTTTGAAGTGAAGCAGTTTGTTCGGCGTCCGTCCGAAGAAATTGATTGCGCCCGAGGAGATTGAAGACGAAGTAAAGACGTAGCATTTATTTCGTTGTTCTTCTTCTCTTTATTAAGTCATAGGACCAACGTACTATTAAGATGGGTATAGCATTTGAAACTTTGATTCTCTAATGCTAAACCCAAATACTATGAAAGTTGCGAGAGAAACTATTAGTGTTCCAAGCAAATACTTGCCAGCAAGACATTGAGTTCTTCTTTGCTACAAGAGATTTGTCTCAGACCGAGGAGCTAGAATTACTTGTTCCTCAAGTAAGGTTACCATTGCTCCAAAATCCGACCATTGTGAATGTGCCGGTTGGCCATTGGCTGGACCCTGTGTCCAAAATGATCATTTGCCATCAGGGAAAGCAGCGTCTATAAATAGCCACCGTGCACCGACTTTGCCCAGTGGCTGCTCCGTTTGATTCTGAGAAAATTTGTGAGAAATCCCCTCTCCGAGTGATTTAAATTTAGAATCCATCGATAGAAAACCCCTAGAGCCGAAGAATTAGATAGTGATTCATCATCACTTGAATCTAAGTCCAGTATGCTCTGCCTATTACTCTTGAGAGCTGCAAACTTTCTAGACGGTTAGGTGACATATTCTTGGGAGACCAAGAGTGATTGTGGTTCTCGAAGAAGAAGTCTGTAAATGTTCGGAGATCATTTAAAGTATCTACCATGAGTAATCGCATTGGTTGATGAACCAACTGTCGAGGAGAATAGGGTGAAGAGAGTTTATCTTCAATGTTAAGTCACAACCCTTCCAACCAGAATCAATCCTTGTGCAGAAGGACGAACTGGTTAACCAAATACCCTGTCACCATCGAGCATCACTGGTCACCTCTTATACCCTCATTTACATTCGATCAGTTATCCATCGTGTATTATGTCTCAAAGCATGTCGCGGTTTCCTTTCGGTACTTAGTTTTAGCTTGCTATAGTTTGTTTTTCCTTCGCTCCGCTATTGGGTTCCAAGAGTTTTGAGATTTCCGAAGAAATATTAAAACTTCAGTTCACCCCCTCCCCCCTCTGGTAGACATACTTTTATCCTACACCCGAATCTTGTGAGATGTGTTCAGCACTGCAGAATGATTAAATGTTGAGAGGCGAACCGGCAAGGGGAAACATCTGAGCCGAGGAAAAGAATATGATCAATACCGAAAACCTTAAATTGGATGCAACGGAGAAGAAAACAAGAACAAAGAATGTCGAACTAAACGAGAATTCACTAGTTGAAATAACCGAGGAAACAATGAATAGGCTACGATAATTCACCAGTTGAAATAACTGAGGAAAGAATGAATTGGCTTCACATAACTAAATGGAAACTAGATTAAGGGCTCAGGATCCACGAAGAAAAGGGCGGGAGGGTGGGAAAAATAAAAAAAACTTGGGACGCAAAAACAACGCCGTTGAGAAAGATGAGGGTTAATCTTGCAAAATATGAAGAGGATCAAGTTAACTTGAAGAGGAGTGCACCAGTTGAAAAGGATGGATATTGCAATGATAAAAGATGCCCGCATGACCCTAAAGAAAATTTGAAGGAGAAGAGGAGTAGCATCTGACTACGCATGAATACAAACGAAAAACACGAACGACATCCACCCCGCTAGCCCAGGCTGCCAACTAGGAACCTATCCCACTACAAAAAAAAGACACATCCATGACATTTTGGGCCGAATGAAACTTTTTTCTGTCATACTTATGAAACTTCTATAACGATAATTGTGACAAAACCCGATATCATCATAGATGTGGTGGGGTCCTACTTCTATGACAAAAAATCATGACAGAAAATGGGCTTTTCGTCCTGGGCGGGCCGGAGACACAGTTGCATGACATTCTTTGGGCCGTCCATGATGGAAAAAACCATGGTAGAAGCGAGGGCGAGGAAAATATTGGGGTGTTCCCAGTTACGGTGGGTGGTCGAGGCCGAGCGATGCACGTTTCTCTCGTACACGCACGTGCGTGGGTGTGAGGCGTTGGGCTCTACCTGAACCCGAGCGAGGCGTTGGGCTCTAACTGAACCCGAGTGATTGCACTGCAGGCTACGCGTTACTGAACCCGAGCGATCGATCTATGGCTGTTAACTGAACCTGATCAGGCGATTCCTTCGCTACTGCTGCTAACTGAAGCCGATCGATGCTGCCTTTGCATGAATAGTGAGCGTTGTTGGGGGGTTTTGGATGAACAGTTCCCGGTGGCAGTGGCTAAACAGGACCCCGTGGTGTTGCCTCTAGATGAACAGGACCTCGATCAATCGAGCCGGTTGGGGCTGCATGAACAGGACCCCGTGGAGGGCTGGATGAACAGGACCACCCCGTGGAGGGCTGGATGAATAGTAGACGGCGGAGGGCTGGATGAACAGTAGCCCATGGAGGGGTGGTTGAACAGGAGCCCGTGGAGAGGGCCGGTTGAATAGTAGCCGGTGGAGTAGCACGCGGTGGAGGCTGAACAGTCGCAGGTGGAGGCAGGAGGAGGTCAACGGTGGATGAACAGTAGCCCGTGGAGGCTGGAGGTGGTCGACGGTGGAGATGAACAGTATCTCGTGGAGTCCCGTTTTGCGGTACGCCACACCCCTCCCAATGAACAAGACCCCCGTTTCGGCCGTAGTGCTCCAACACAAGTCTGTTTCCTCCGTTTTGCGGTACGCCACACCCCTCCCGATGAACAGGACCCCCGTTTCGACCGTAGCTCTCCGACGCAAGTCTGTTTCCTCCGTTTTGCGGTACGCCACACCCCTCCCGATCAACAGGACCCCCGTTTCGACCGTAGGAGGTCCGTTTCCTCCGTTTTGCGGTACGCCAGACCCCTCCCGATGAACAAGATCCCGTTTCGACTGTGGCCGGTCGAACACAAGGCCGTTTCCTCCGTTCTGCGGTACGCCATGCCTCGTTCCCATCGGCTGTTCTGTCTAAGCCCTCCCGATGAACACGACGACGCATTCCGTTTCGACCCAGCCGGTTGGCTCCCCATGAACATGACGACGACGATGTTTCTCCGTTCGGACCCCGCCATGTACACGAGCCCTCGCCGTACATATGCGCGAGTAGGCGTTCGAGACCCCGCCCTTATGTACGTATGTGGCCATATTTACTTTCTTGCACCCTGGCCGTTGTACGTACGTCTACATGCTACGTGCAAGCCTCTACTACGACACGTGCGCGCCTCTACATCGACCAGTGTGTACATACACGTTCGCGACCAGAATGACAATGCTATGTACGCTTCGACCAAGTGGGTCCCGACTATCAGGCACTTCCTTGCGTGCCAAGATGTAGCTGGTGGGTCCCAGCAGTCAGGGGGCGAATCATTTTTTTTCAGACGCACTTCCTTGCGTGCGAAGATGTAGCTGGTGGGTCCCAGCAGTCAGGGGGAAACGTTTTTTTCACGAAATACGGTGGCCCATCCGGTGGGTCCTCACTGTCAGGTGGAGGAATAATTATTTTGCCCGTAATAAGGAGGCACTTCCTTGCTGCGACCGTGGACCCAGCTGTCAGCCTCTCCACGTACAGTCCATGTCCGATGGAAGCCGTTCCTTGACCACGTTGACCACGCCGCGCCGAGAGCACCATGGCGATGGACGACGGCGAGGCCTAGGAAGGGGATGACGCAGAGCCGGGGATGACGCGGCAGTGGATGCCCACGCGTAGAGGAGTACGATGGTTCACTCGTTTGCTGTAGTGTGAGGCTGTCGTCGCCGCAAAATAACAGGGGGTGTGGGTGAGTAGAGGGATGGCCTGGCCAGCGGTGGGAATAGTAGGGGCAGTGAGGCCTCCGCGGAAGCACAGCAGGCCACGGGAGGCAGGAGCATGCGGCACGACCGACGCTGCTTTGGGTGGCTGGAGCAACAAGACCAGAGGTTGACGAAGCAATATGGTCGTTGGATGGACATCGTACGGTCACTGGAGCTAGAATCGTTCATATTGACTAAGTTGACAAAGCACTCCATCCCCGTCAACTTAGTAGGCCAACAAGTCAGCCTCCCACCAAGGTGGGTCCCAATGAGCAGGGGGAGTATTCATTTTTTTGTGCGTAATAAGGAGGCGCTTCCGGTGGGTCCGAGCTGACAGCGGGGGGAATGTTTTTTCGCACAATACGGTGGCCCGTCCGCTGGGTCCCAGCTGTCAGGGGGGAAACGTTTTTTTCGCGAAATATGGTGGCCCATCCGGTGGGTCCCTGCTGTGAGTTGGAGGAATAATTATTTTCCGCGTAATAAGGAGGCACTTCCTTGCTGCCGTCGTGGACCCAGCTTTCAGCCTCTCCACGTACAGTCCACGTCTGATGGAAGCCGTTCCTTGACCATGTTGACCATGCCACGTCGAGAGCACCAGGGCGGTGGACGACGGCGAGGCCTAGGAAGGGGACGACGCGGAGCCGGGGAAGACGCGGGAGTGGATGCCCACGCGTAAAGGAGTGCGAGGGTTCACTAGTTCGCTGCGGTGTGAGGCTGCCGTCGCCGTAGATTAACAGGGGGTGTGGGTGAGTAGAGGGATGGCCTGGCCAGCGGTGGGAATAGTAGGGGCGGTGAGGCCTCCGCGGCCACATAGCCGGCCACGGGAGGCAGGAGCATGCGGCACGACCGGCGCTGCTATGGGCGGTGGGAGCAACAAGACCAGAGGTTGAAGAAGCACTACGGCCGTTGGATGGACATCGTACGGTCACTGGACCTAGAATCGTTCATATTGACTAAGTTGACAAAGTACTCCATCCCCGTCAACTTAGTAGGCCCACAAGACAGCCTCCCACCAAGGTGGGTCCCAACCACCAGGGGGAGTATTCATTTTTTTGTGCATAACAAGGAGGCGCTTGCGGTGGGTCCGAGCTGGCAGCGGGGGGAATGTTTTTTTCACGCAATACGGTGGCCTGTCCGCTGGGTCCCAGCAGTCAGGGGGGAATGTTTTTTTTGCGAAATACGGTGGACCGTCCGGTGGGTCCCTGCTGTCCGGTGGAGGAATCATTATTTTTTGCATAATAAGGAGGCACTTCCTTGCTGCCATCGTGGACCTAGCTGTCAGCCTCTCCACATACAGTACACGTCCGATGGAAGCCGTTCCTTGACCACGTTGACCACGCTGCGCCAAGAGCACCAGGGCGGTGGACGATGGCGTGGCCCAGGAAGGGGACGACGCGGAGCCGGGGAAGATGCGGGAGTGGATGCCCACGCGTAGAGGAGTACGAGGGTTCACTGGTTCGCTGTGGTGTGAGGCTGCCGTCGTCGCAGATTAATAGGTGGTGTTGGTGAGTAGAGGAATGGTCTGGCCAGCGATGGGAATAGTAGGGGGCGGTGAGGCCTCCACGACAGCACAGCCGGCCACGGGAGGCAGGAGCATGCGGCACGACCGGCGCTGCTATGGGCGGCGGGAGCAACAAGACCAGAGGTTGAAGAAGCACTACGGCCGTTGGATGGACATCGTACGGTCACTGGAGCTAGAATCGTTCATATTGACTAAGTTGACAAAGCATTCCGTTCCCATCAACTTAGTAGGCCCACAAGGCAGCCTGCCACCAAGGTGGGTCCCGACCAGCAGGGGGAGTATTCACTTTTTTGTGCGAAATAAGGAGGCGTTTTCGGTGGGTCCGAGCTGACAGCGGAGGAATGTTTTTTTCGCGCAATACGATGGCCCGTTCGGTGGGTCCCTGCTGTCACGTGGAGGAATCATTATTTTCCGCGTAATAAGGAGGCACTTCCTTGCTGCCGTCGTGGACCCATCTGTCAGCCTCTCCACGTACAGTCCACGTCCGATGGAAGCCGTTCCTTGACCACGTTGACCACGCCGCGCCGAGAGCACCAGGGTGGTGGACGACGGCGAGGCCTAGGAAGGGGACGACGCGGAGCAGGGGAAGACATGGAAGTGGAAGCCCACACGGAGAGGAGTACGAGGGTTCACTGGTCCGGCTACGGTGTGAGGCTGTCGTCGCCGCAGAATAACAGGGGGTCTGGGTGAGTAGAGGGATGGCCTGGCCAGCGATGGGAGTAGTAGGGGGCGGTGAGGCCTCCGCGGCATCACAGCCGGCCACGGGAGGCAGGAGCACGTGGCACGACTGTCGCTGCTTTGGGCGGATGGAGCAAGAAGGCCAGAGGTTGAAGAAGCACTACGGCCGTTGGATGAACATCGTACGGTCACTGTAGCTAGAATTGTTTATCTTGACTAAGTTGACAAAGCCCTTGGAATGTGTCAACTTAGTAGGCCCACAGGTCAGCCTCCGAAATGGTGCTCCCAGATGTCAGGGGGGAATCATTTTTTGGGCGGCTGAAGCAAGAATATCCGAGACTGAAGAAGAAGCACGACATCCGTTGGATGGACATCCAACGGCCACAGCTGCCAGAACCGTGTGTTGTTGACAAAGCCATGCATACGCGTCAACTTAGTTTTTTCTAGGGGACGTGTCAACTTCGAAGGCCCACAAGTGTGTGGCAGAGAACATATAGCCCATTTGCGATTTGTAAGAATGTACATCCCATTTTTTAATTCTAATGGAATTTACTACAGCCCATTTACAGTTTGTTAAAAGTACATCCCATTTTCTAGCTAGGACAACGATTAATAATTTCAACCAACTGCACAAAACATAATTCAAAATAATTCCCACATTTTTATGCGATCCGAAATATTTTTATCCGAAATCTCTAGTCAGATTAAATATAAATTCAAAATAAAGTTGTATTATGTTAAAATCCAACGAAATATTGCGCGCGACACAAGTAATGAAATTCAAATTTTCAAATTCCGAAAATAATTTATTTTTTAAACTAATTACGCGTTTGGTGCATTTTCTTATAGTTACTGCCTAGTTATTATAATTACATCCCATTTATTATTTCTTAAAGACCATTTTCTTGTATAGCCTAATGCATACCTCCTAGAAAAGTTTGTAGCCCAGCGGGGCGGAGAATAACAAGTTGACCCAGATATTGTGTACAACTGTCGGCTCAGTTGCATTGCTGATGTTGAAAAAAGGCCTGTGTAGTACAGTACAACCTAACATGGCTACTCAACCCACATTCAGCGATGCCGGAAAGGCCCAAATAAGGCTTTTGTACAACTTTTGAAGTCACTGAGCTCAATTAATAACTTAAGAAAAAAGTTAGATTACAGTGGAACCTAATTAAAAGCTGTCACGAGTAAAGAAATATTTCAACGGGTCCCACGTGTGCGTGTGTGTGTGTGTGTGTGTGTGTGTGTGTGTGTGTGTGTGTGAGAGAGAGAGAGAGAGAGAGAGAGAGAGAGACCCATCGGTCGATGCTCGTAAATACATATTTCAGCCATATGCATTGCTGATGCTTAGTAAAAACTTATATAGTTGACACAATCATATAGAACATCATAGCACACTAAACTTGCATACAAAAATTTCACGCAGGCGGCACAATCAGGATGGAAGCAGTCGATCGCTACGGGTAGGGCCATGTTGAAACCAACGAACTCGTACATAACGGTTCGTCGTCTTTAGCAATGACAGGGAAATATCTTGAATGTTGTGCAAAGAAAACAGACAGACAACACAATAAGTTCTGCTAGCACATTAAGTTGATGTACAGCCCTTTCTAAAAAAGTTCAGGTACAAAATTAGAATAGGTCACAATCAAATGTACTGGCACATCAGTGCTTCACACCCATAGCTCATATTTAACTAGTATCTGACAAGATTCCGTTGTTACCTCAAATTATAGCACATCCAGGCAGCCAGCTCTGCCTCTTCTCCCAAAGAAGCAGTGGCCTCCGCCGCGCGATGGAGGAGGCCCTGTGCCATCCATCATTCTGAGCAATAGGGGGAAAGTCTGACATTGACTCCTGTAATGGACGTCATTGACGGACCCTAGCACCAGCGGCGGCGGCAGGACTTCGATTGATGGATTGACCACTTCTTCGACATGCAGGGACGCTCAATACAGGTACATCCCTAACATGGTCCGCGGCGGCCTTGGTGGCGACGAATAGTACAACCCCGGTTCCTGCACCGGTATCTCAACACCAATCACCTTTGGTATGGTGGACGGCTTCTTCATCCATGCCATAACCATCAGAGCCCAGCTGTCTGGAGGAATAAACATACTTACGAGCTCACCTCCAAGGTCGTTGATAAGCTCATTCATGGACTCGCTGTTCCAAGCACGTCGAGGCATGCCGTGGAAGGTAAGCTTTGTTAAAAACTCAAGATCAGAGGGCACCGAGCCACATCCTGGGTGCCACCAATCAAAGCTCACCAGCGCGCCATTGTAGAACAAACGCCGGGAAGATTCGAACACACGACTGCAGTCGAAAGTTGTCCGGAACCTGACAAAGAAATCAGCCGGTGGCGGACAGACTTTGACGAGCAAGTCACTTATTTGGATGCCGTTCACAATGCCAAGAGCTTTGACAAGGTCGTCCAGCGAGACAGGAGGCCGGTCGCCGTTGATGGTTACCATCAGCACTTTGCCGGCAAACTGGTCGTCAAGCGCCGCCATGCCACTGTTGAGCGACAGCACGCAGCGACCGAAGGCAGGACGGACCTGAGGATCTCCAGCTCGGAGATCCGCATTGACCGGCGACATGATAGTGAGCTTGAGTATAGGGAGTACAGGAGGGGGATTTGGGGGAACTGGAGTAGGAATCGAGATTCCAGAGGTGGGGGTGGGGCGGGAGATTGGGGATGAAAAGGTAGCTTGAATTTCGAACACGCGCCAATATGCTCTCTGCGCGCAAGCGCACGAAAACACCGGTGACACCCACATGTCGGCCTAAGAGTCCTTATTCTTTCTTTTTTGGAGAGCCCGGCCTTTTTTAGGATCTTTTGAGAGCCCGGCCTGAGAGTCATAATTGACATGTTTGGCATTGCGTTACTACTCGGCCATATTCAACGACACCTCACTGGCCCAAACAAGTGTACATCATCGAAAAGACACCGAGCTCAAATTATATAACTTGAAAAAAGGAGATACACTGAACACTGGAGAGTGGTGATGCCCTCATTTAGCCCACCAGTAGTTCGAGACAATAAACAGTTCGAAACAACGACATATACAACATTCAAACACTGACTAGTGACTACTACAGACAGAAACAACAAGACATTATAGTTCATAAGAAGTCTTGCTACACCACCAAAACGCACCCATCTACACCGCTCAGACTCTCGTGATCCAGACGAGAATGACATTCTAAACAGAGCCAACTATTACATAGTAAGAGTGACATAGATGAGGATGACCAAATGATAAGGAATATGCATAACAAAAGAAAGAACTACCCATCCAAAACAAGTAGCAAAGACTACAAATTCATTCAAAGAGATGATCCAACACCATCATAATTTGCAGCCCCGCTTTAGCGACCAATGATCCGGAGACACCAGTACTCCACCCTTTCGACGCAACAGCCCAATTACCTATCAACCTGAAGGCTTGAACCACATCACTACCTGTCGTAATTGAGACATCCAAGGATCAAAGTTAATCCGGATGCCTTTGTCATTCTCACCTTCTTTTGGCTGCAGGCTGTATCATTGACAATCAGGGGAGTTTGCTCCCGAACTCCTAGGGCTCGTCGTGTAGACAAAGTTTTCCATAGCAAACAGAGCCTCTCTACAATTAAGGTCCTTTCCAATGGTGATTGATACGTCTCCAACGTATCTACTTTTCCAAACCCTTTTGCCCTTGTTTTGGACTCTAACTTGCATGATTTGAATGGAACTAACCCGGACTGGCGCTGTTTTCAACAGAATTGCCATGGTGTTGTTTTTGTGCTGAAATAAAAAGTTCTCGGAATGACCTGAAACTCCATGGAGAATTATTTTGAAAAAAAAATACATGCAAGAAGATCCAGACCAGGGGGCCCACACCCTGCCCACGAGGGTGGGGGCGCCCTCCCTGGGGCGTGCCCCCTGCCTCGTAGGCCCCCTGGTGCTCCACTGATGTATCCCCAGATCCTACATATTCACTTTCGGGGAAAAAATCAGAGAGAAAGAATTATCACGTTTCACGAGATGGAGCTGCCGCCAAGCCCTAATCTCTCTCGGGAGGGCTAATCTGGAGTCCGTTCGGGGCTCCGGAGAGTGGAGATCGTCACCATCGTCATCATCAACCTTCCTCCATCACCAATTCCATGATGCTCACCGCCGTGCATGAGTAATTCCATCGTAGGCTTGCTGGACGGTGATGGGTTGGATGGGATCTATCATGTAATCGAGTTAGTTTTGTTAGGGTTTGATCCCTAGTATCCACTATGTTCTGAGATTGATGTTGCTATGACTTTGCTATGCTTAATACTTGTCACTAGGGCCCGAGTGCCATGATTTCAGATCTGAACCTATTATGTTTTCATGAATATATGTGTGTTCTTGATCCAATCTTGCAAGTCTATAGTCACCTACTATGTGTTATGATCCAGCAAACCCGAAGTGACAATAATCGGGACCACTCCCGGTGATGACCAGAGTTTGAGGAGTCCATGTATTCACTATGTGTTAATGCTTTGGTCCGGCACTCTATTAAAAGGAGGCCTTAATATCCCTTAGTTTCCAATAGGACCCCGCTGCCACGGGAGGGTAGGACAAAAGATGTCATGCAAGTTCTTTTCCATAAGCACGTATGACTATATTCGGAATACATGCCTACGTTGCATTGATGAACTGGAGCTAGTTCTGTGTCACCCTAGGTTATAACTTCTACATGATGAATTGCATCCGACATAATTTCCCATCACCAATCCAATGACTACGAGCTTTTCACATATTGCTTGTTGCTTATTTACTTTTCCGTTGCTACTATCACAAAAACTACAAAAACACTACCGTTACTTTTATTGCCGCTACCGCCACTATCATATTACTTGCTACTAAACTATCTTGCTGCAGATATTAAGTTTCTAGGTGTGGTTGAATTGACAACTCAGCTGCTAATACTTAAGAGTATTCTTTGGCTCCCCTTGTGTCGAATCAACAAATTTGGGTTGAATACTTTACCCTCAAAACTGTTGCGATCCCCTACACTTGTGGGTTATCAGTGATCTCCTGGTTAATCGGATAATTGAGTCCGAGAAACAAAGAGTGTGAACCAAGGCTGTTTACCCGCCTCCAACTAAAAAATCCTGAAGGCCCCAACAAGCTGGTATCCTGCTCATAGACGTAACAGCCACTGTCCAGATACTCACGTATTTCATGGTGCTTGTATACAGTGGGGTTTTTGCAATATAACTTTTCCGGCTCATGTGTCCGAATGATCATCAGTCTTTTGCCGTCGTCTGATCGAGCGAGGAACCAGTTGTGCTTCCCTGTTTTTGGCAAAGGTGGTGCGATTACAAAGGGCAGTAACTGTAGGGACACTGCATCATATCAAAAAGGACAGGCATTGTTAATGTAAGATCAGCATTATTCAGAGTATGAGTAGGATAATGCAAGAAACAACATTGATATGTCCCTGTTGAAACTGGGAGGAAAATACTGGGTAATATATACTAGGTTCGAAAATATAGAAGTGCCATGCATGGTTATACTCATGTTATCTCGCAATCGATTCTACACAGGAAACTACCATGTCATGCATGTTATGGAATCATGTTATGTCCTCACAAACAAATTCTTCAAGGTAACTAACATACCATGCATTGTTATATACTCGTGTTCTATGGGCAAAATTTTTGTGAGGATATTATTCTAGCCATTGATTGCTGAAGGGCGAATACAGGTATGTACACATGGTAAGAATTACAAGATTTCACTACTTCCTGATATAGAGTTCTCCATATGCACATTTACTTCCCTAATGTATGGTTAGATGAAACCAACGGTGTGGTGCATGTTTCTACATCATGAAAATGAGGAAACTAACATGTCCATTGATACACACTCATATTTTGTAGTAGTATATAGATTACCATAAAATAAGGAGAATGTCCATATATTCCTAACCGTTTGATTATTCAGGGGTACAAATTGGTTGTAATGACATGATCACAATCGCATGAATTAACTCATTCCAAATATAGCTGATTTACGGCGTCTCTAATACATTGCCATAGTTCTACTCAAATTCTACTCAAACAGGGATATGCCAATCATCACAAAAAGTTCAAACAGTGTCATGGCGTCATCATTAACATGAGACGGAAACAACTTACACGCGCCGTCCCAGCAATACGTTGTGCCATCTGCTTTGTCGATCGCGTAGATGATGCCATTGTGTTCAATAGCATCACAGAAGTGTGTATCAGCTTTGATGATGATCCACTGCGAGCTGAGTTGTCTCCAGCTAAAGAAGGCACCAACGTAAAGATAGGTGAGTCCGCGGTCGAACAAGGCAATTAGCTTGAAGTCTGCGTAATTCTCATTTCGTGTGAGCACTTAGCAGATTACAATCTTCTGCAAAACAAGGTCCGTCCAACTGACGTGGTTATCTAGATGACTAGGACCACGATGGTAAAACTCTATATAATCCAATGGAGGAAGGATAATCTCATGGGAGGTCTGGAAGTTCACAAGCACCAACTTTTTACCGTCTTCTCTGAAGGAAGCCATCCAATGGGAGTTCATGCTGACCCAGTACATACCTGCCAAGAAGTTTCGGGCGATGGTGATCGGATGGAAGTCGAGGGAAATGATGTACGGCGACCCACTACATACCTGCAAAGAAGTTTCGGCTAATTCAGATCGGATTGAAGTCGAGGGGCATCACGTACGCCTCCGTATCTTGGTGAGCCCATCTCAAAAGACCAGATAGCAGCAAGTAGGGTGTCTTGAAAAGCTTTGGCCCCGCTTCGATGATGGCCGTGTGCATGCCCCTCGAGCATGCAGCCAGCCGCAGGGCGCTCAACATATCCATACACGAACAACAGAGGTCAAGGACGTCACTAGGGAGATTACTCCAATCGTGGATCATATGGATCCTGCGCGGTTCGCGTTCGGCCATGGTGGAGTTTGGAAGGTGGGGTTTTGGGGGGCTTGATTTACGGGGGAGAAGGTTGTCAGTGCTGGAGCGGCTAGCGAGGGAATAGTGGTATTGGGGGAGGCGACCAAGGCGAGGGTATGTGGGGGCACAGTGAGATAATGAAGAGTGACCTCAGGATCTCCAGCGAGACGGAGATGGAGATGGAGTGGTGCTAGGGGAGAGGGAGATGGACCAGTGGCACATGTAGCGCTGGAAGGATGGGCACGTAGAGGGACAGGCCTCACTCCTCAGCCTACCCGCGTTGCCTTTTCGTTTAGTCTACCTAACCGTCTAATCAACTGCATGCATGCCACTTCTACCATTTACTTCTCCATCGGGAACCAATATTCCTCGGCTTCTTCACTACTCCTTGATCTTCATTTGCAGCCAAACCACACTGCATTCACATTGTTTTAACCTCTTCACATCCTCCTGGAGTAATTCCGAAGCCCCTATAAATAATCATCTTCTTCAGTTAGACTAGCCATCTAATCCTAATTCTCCAAACCATAGCCCTCCGGTCCAGTGGTTCCAAATGGCAAAAGAGATCGAGATGCAGGTTTTTAGCGTCCAACATGTCATCGTCGAAGGCTCGTTGAGCATAGTTACCACAGTCACCGACCACCCAAGGGTTGTTCGGAAGTGGATCAACAATGTATCCAACTCCCTCCAAAAGGTGGAGGTGAATGCCATCGGTCTCGACGCAGAGTACACGAAGCGTGCCACTGGGAAGATCCAACGCGCCGCCGTCCTTCAGCTGTGCCTCGAAGATGATGTTTTGGTGTATCACATCATACATGCGCCCTCCATACTAGGTGAGCTTCACGATTTCTTGTCTCGAGAGGACATATACTTCTGTGGGGCAGCCATCGCAGGGGACAAACAGAAGTTGGAGTTGTACAACCTTGATTTGAAAAGCATCGCTAACCTACAAACCAGAATAAAAATTCCTGTAGAAGATTGTGATAAGCTAACACCATCCCTATTCGACGTAGCAAATTTTGTTCTAGGAACAAATCTTCAGAAGGGTGACGAGATGCTGGCATTAAGGTCGTCTGGATGGGAGAATTATCCCTTGACGTACGAGCAGATAAAATATGTTGGCCTCGATGTCCGTGTGAGTTTCGAGATAGCTGCAAGGTCCAGAGAGCTTGTTGTGAAGCCGTCTCCCATGGAAAATGAGAAGAAGAAGAAGAAGAAGAAGAAGAAGAAGAAGAAGAAGAAGAAGAAGAAGAAGAAGAAGAAGAAGAAGAAGAAGAAGAAGAAGATGCTGCACCAACAGGAGAGCATTATGGATGGATGAACTATTTCCTCTCTTGTAAAAAAATATTCCCTTTCTATGTATATTGATATAGATGGACTATTTCGATGGTGTGCATGTCTTTGGAACAAGTAGTAGCGTGGGTCCGCTTGACTATAAGGAACTATTTATCCGCCTAGCTTTCTCTACTACTCCTTCTAGTGATAGGTATGCAATGCATGTGTCCGTAGACATGACATCTTGTCCATGGAAGTTCAACTATGGCGACCATCACGTTTCATCCACTGCCACTCGCGATTCCCACGACGCCGCTCCAACCCACGGCACCACGTCCCCCGACGTGCGCCTCACCCCTCTCGGCCACACCGCCCCTCCGCCTTTGTGTGCATGACATGTGGGCCACCTTAAATGCGGCAAGCATCAAGTTTCTACCACAGCCACACGCGATTCCCACGACGCCGCACGAACCCATGACACCACATATCCCGCAACATCGAATTTTCATCCAGCGGCTGTGACACATTTCGTCCTGGGCATCAATCCTCAGCTCGAGTACTTTTGTACTACATGTAGTACCCGCCGGTGTGGCCATCTACGCCTCCTAACGCCCCGACGCCCAGCTGTGGCACCCTCGCCATGGCCACGCGACCACCGGCTGGTTCATCTCGAACGAGTGAGTCGTGAACCACACCACCACCATGAGAATGACATGTGGGTTAGCCGCATTTAAGGTCCGCATGTCATTGACTCATAGGCTGGGCACTAAGCCACTGAAGTTTGGTCCCGTGGGCCCCGAGAGGGTAATGTAACTCCTGCAGCAGGCCTTGTGGTGCTCCCGCAGTACGAGCTCGTGCCAAACCCGGAATTTGTTTCTTACTATTACCAACTACTAGTAAGGTACACGTGCATTGCACGCATGAGATTCTGGTGGTTTGTGCATTATGCTTCTACATGTGGAGTCTTCTAGATTCTACATGTGGCAGAATCTGGTGGAATATAGATGATATCCAACGGCCAGTAGTGCTCGGATTTGCCATCTTTGTACCATCGGATTGGCTTCATCCAACGACCAACTTTCAAAGTTATTCACACACTATATATGGGGTATAGATATAGATGTGCCGGCCCGTTGCAATGGATTCAAAGTATATCTGTTTAGTGGAGTGCACTCTAAACACATTATCTATTTATTTTTCTCTAACCTTTCATAGCCATGCAACCAAGCCACATAAGCTTCATGGGGGCCCCCCACATCATATTATTCATACTACGTTGACAGAAGGAAAGATAAATCACCCAAAACAAGATCTTTGTGTTTTTTTGTTCCTACGATGATGTGTCGTGCACGTACCTACTAGTTGTATAGTGGTAGTACTAGTTGTATAGTACAAACTTGGTACTAGTAGGAGTAGAGTAGTACGGAATGCTCCTACTCTATCAACGAGCCCCATCTGACACCAAATTTCGTGGCTTCCGTGCTATAGCTAGATCTACCCCCCGTTTCTGTTTCCAACCCGGCGGCGGGCGGGGTGCCGTTTGCCAATAGTCGGTTTGCTCAACGGCGGCCCCATATGAAAGTGAAAATGCTAGGCAACACGCCTTCCCTAAGCTATGTGTCGTGCCGGACGGGCCGTGGAGTACTCCCGATTCCCGGGCGTGTGGGGGGGGGGAGTGTGACACGAATGCGGCAGGCCTTTTCCTTTTACTAGCAATGTGCTCGTGCGTTGCGACGGATCCAAAGTAGTAGAATAGTAGTACTTGTTCACAAACTTGAAAGAAATCACTCTTGTTTTGATATACTCCTAATATATTACTCCCTCTGTTCCTAAATATTTGACTGTTTAGAGATTTCAAATGGACTATCACATACGGATTATATAGATATATTTTGAAGTGTAGATTCACTCATTTTGCTCCGTATGTAGTCACTTATTAAAATGTCTAGACAGACAAATATTTAGGAACGAAGGGAGTACTTTTCACTAAAAATATATTTTTGAGGCTGTTTTGATGAGGTGAGGGAGGGATGTGGTTGCTTTCAACATGATAAGGGGTTTTCTGCAAATTGGAGCAGAGAAGTGGGCTATTGTTGCAAAAATGCCACAACTTACCTCACAGCCATTAGATGCAGATCTAATGGTCAGAAACGACGGATGGCAGACACACCACCATCACCAACTAAGTCTTTTATAGGAGTATATATATTTCTCAAGCTGTTTTGATGAGGTGAGGGAGGGATGTGGTTGTTTTCAAGACAATATGGGGTTTTCTGCAAATTGGAGCAGAGAAGTGGGCTATTGTTGCAAAAATGCCACAACTTACCTCACGGCCGTTAGATGCAGATCTAATGGTTAGAAACTACGGATGGCAGACACACCACCATCACCAACAGAGTCTTCTATA